>OX333080.1:11544281-12744281 GCA_946863875.1 Alloplasta piceator
GTGTGTGTGTGTGTGTGTGTGTGTGTGTGTGTGTCCTGAGTTTCAGATGTAAATAATTAATAACTCGAAAACGCTCCGAGATATCGAGCTAAAATTTGGCACACTTGTCGAGCACGAATTGCTCTAGATTATGAAAAAATTTGTTTTAATTATAACGGGTGTTCAGATTTTATCGACTTTTTTCGTTTTTGCAAGAATAGCGTAAACGCTCTAACCTCTGCAATTTTTAAGATATTGCACTCAAACTTCGTACAGGATTAGTATAGCTATTAAGGTTGTTTGGTATTGAATTTGGCGAAAATCCATCGATGGATTAAAATTTTATGAAATTTTGAATTTTTTGAAAAATAGCCAAAACGCTCTAACTTGTGCAATTTTTAAAATATTGTACTGAAGCTTTGCACGGAGCTAATATAGGTACCGGGGTTGTGCGCTATTAAATTTGGCGAAAATCCATAAAGGGATTAAAATTTAATGAAATTTTGAATTTTTTTAAAAATAGCGTAAACGCTCTGACTTGTTCAATTTTTAAGATATTGCACTGAAACATTACACAGAGCTAATATAGCTATCGACGATGTTCGTTATTAAATTTGGCAAAAATCGATCGAATGATTAAAATTTAATCAGGTTTAGTTTTTTTTTAGTAGCGTACTCTAACTTCGGCTATTTGCGAGATATTGTACTAGAAATTTTGTATACATTCAAAATAGTGATCAAGGTCGTTAGCTATTGAATTTGGCAAAAATCAAATTTAGCAAGAAGTAGATTTGGAAGAATTCGGCAAATTTGCACGTTGATTACTCATGTTTTTCGATAGTCAACAAAGCTTCCTTTATGCGGAAGCCAAAGGACGGGAAATTGACTAATCCATTTGCCATTTGTACATATTTTTCAATATCCGTGGATTTTCGAAGATTTTTCAAAATCTTAAATAGATATTATTGTAGTTAACTAATTTATAATATTTATTTCGATTAATTTTTCATAAGCACGCAATTAAACAGTAAATAAGGTGTTTCATCGTTCTACACTAGTCAAATCAGAGCAAATATTTCTTAATTTGTTTCAAACATAGTTTTGGATCAAATAGCGACTATTAATTGTGTCCCCAACATAAAAAACAATATTTAGCTATTACTGCAAGACTAATTAACAAATTTATGCAAATTTTTCATAAAAAATACTACAAGGTCGTTATTTTTTCACTGATAATTAATTTATAATCTTGATAAATCATATCCCATTTTATTCATGAAAAGATGCATTCATTTTAAAGGGACATTTATTTTTCGAAAAAGATATTTCATTGCATCGCTACTAAAAAAATATCAACTTCCAAAAATATTCATAATTCATTTGCATAACACATATTTATCTATTTTCTGTGCTTATCTGAGAAGGTTTTCCATAAATATCACGTTGGAATTGCGCGTTTATTTGAAACGGCCTTATTTTTCCTGTTGGAGAGATTTTCACAAATGATGAGAAAGATTCTTGAGAGTCATAAAATTAAAGTTCTCGTCAAGATCAGCGACCCCGACGATAAACGAACCCCACGATTCACATTCATAAAAATCACGATCTTCAAAAGTGCAAAAGACTGCAAAAAATTGGCAAACTTTTTTTTTCCTCCCGAAATTTCATTTTTGTCCGTGAGATGCACGATTTTTGTTCCCTTTCCGGTATTCGTTGCTCATCCAGCATATTTATAATGCACATTCACGGGAAGCTGAGATTTTTTCGTGAACCACTCGACTACGAGGAAAAAAAAGCTCGAAATCCGTGGCCATAGAAGTGTCCTGGAAGAACAATGTATAGAACATAAAATATTTTCCATTGTTGGCGAATATACAAAAAGAGGAAACGTGGAAATATAGTAGAAGCTAGAAATGCAGTAGATATACGGTTTTAAAAAAAGTCGAAGAAAAACTGCCCCCTTTCGGGCTTTTTTCCCACACACACACAGACACACCCTCGCACACATGTATTTTTATTGTATGCATTGTCAGGGGAGTCTACCTTCGGCAACGATATACCAGTTCATCACACACACACACACACACACAAAGGCACGCACACTCATTTCCTCGTCGTATTCCCGTAACGTTCGGAATATTTAAATGTTTCGGCCACTTTATTCGCAAAAGCTCGAGCAGTCTCGCGGTGTCGCTCCCTCTCTTCCTGATACAGGCTATATCATTGGGGATAAAGAAATGGACCGGGGAATAGCCGATAAAAACGTGACAAACGTCTCGAGCCAAACTCCATCTCGTCTCGTTCCTTTCTATATACACGGGCACAATATTTATCTATATAAATATAGTCTAACCGTATCCAAGAGTACAGTTTAAACTGTCTTAAGATGACTCGCACGTGGAACTTTGGGTTTGAACATTTCTTCCAGTCGATCATTAACTTTGGGTTTGAACATTTCTTTCAGCTCGTGCTTAAATCGAATTGCCGACAAATACTTCAAGTTTCAAACGTTTAGACGAATGAAAAATTGCCAAGAGTACTCTTTAAATGATAAATTGAGAAGACTCCTTAATATTTAGTGGGTAATACTTTCAAAGAATGTAAGAATTGAGAAATATGATTTACGCCGAGTAGTGGTAGGATCTTTTGGTTTTAAATTGAGGTTGTTTAGAAGTTATGAAACATTTGAACGTTAATTGTTCAATAAATAGCTTCTTAATCGTAGTGAAATTTTTACACGACCTTCTGAATACTTCGTGTAAGAACATACCAAATTTTCAGAATTCTATCATCATTACTTCAACCTCCTTAAGGGTTAAAATAAAAAATGAGAAAATTCTGAAAATTTGGTATATTTTTGTATGAGGTATTTAAGAGGTCGTGTAAAAATTTCACGACGATTAGGGAGCTCGTTATTAAGATATTAACGTTTTGTTAAAAACAATTTTTTAAACAAATAAAAAAAACATTTATCAATAAACTTCATTTTCTTTCCGTTGCTTTCAGTATATTGTGGATATCAGAAAATTGAGAGGTCAAAAAAAAAACTTATCGCAAAGTTATATCAGTTTTCATAAGACTACATTTAATTTTATTTAATTTGTTAATCTTAATTATTCGATAACTTCCAAATCGTCGTGAAATTTTTACACGACCTCTTAAATACTTCATTGAAAAATATACCAAATTTTCAAAATTTTCTCATTAAACGTGAATTGCTTCTGAACAACCTTGAAGAGGCACGCTTTTCGATTTACATTTACAGCTCTACCACTTATTTCTCTACCAGACATGCACTATCGGCAAAAAGTTTCCGGAAAAAACTTCAAAAAAAATCCGGAACGTTTTTTTATGCCATTTCGCCGGAAGTCAACCTAGACTCATTTAACAAGCGGCATTTTAAAGGGCAAGCATTCGGCTTCATTTCCTGATTTTTTAAATTATTTTAACAAATCGTTTTTAGATTTGGACTCTATTTTAAAAACCACTTTTTTAGCCTCTTTTTCCCCTCTTTTCAGGTCACCCATCTTCGAGAGGAAATTTTTTAATACATTTTTACGATTGGATTCATAAAGCGGAAAGTTTGAGTTTTTTTTTCTTTCTTTTTTTTTTTTTTTTATTGAGCGATTTTCTTTCCCGAATAGTTATTCTGTTTTTTGTGAAAAAAGAGGAAATTAAAAAATTCCGTATGACATGGAAATAAAGAGGATTCATGAAAAACTTCAAGATAACAAAAAGTTGTGTCTGTTTTTGTTGAGTGCAGAGGAATTTTTTTAGAATTTTTTTTTTCCCAAAATTTTGTTTTTCTCATTTTCTGGGTCGAAGCTCAGATAATTCAATTACCATAACTCGAGAACTATGGGATTATTGATAAATTTTCAAGAAGGAAAAATTCTTTATTTGACCATTTTCAACAGATTAGAATTTTTTCCCTAATTTTTTCCCAGCCTCAACATGAGAAAACAAAATTTTTGAAAAAAAAAATCTGAAAAATTCCTCTGAACTCAATAAAAACAGACGCAACTTTTTACTATCTTGTAGTTTTTCATGAATCTTCTTTGTTTTCGTGTTATACGGGTTTTTTCAAATTTCCTATTTTTTCACAAAAAAACAAAATAACTTTAGAACAAAAATCGCTCAAAGTTTTTAAAAAAAGGAAATTGAAGCTCAAACTTTCCCCTTTATGAATCCAATCGTAAAAATGTATTTAAAAAATGTCTCTAGAGATGGGTGCACCTGAAAAGAGGAGAAAAAGGCGAAAAACAGCTGTTTTCAAAATTGCATCCAAATCTAAAAACAATTTGTAAAAATAATTTCAATCCAGGAAATGAAGCCGAATTTTCCCTGTTTAAAATGCCGCTTGTTAAATTAGTCTACGTTGACTTTCGGCAAAATCTCAAAAAAAAAAAAAAAAAAACGTTCCAGACCTGTTTTGAAGTCAAATCCTGCGATTCCTTACTTACCGACTACAGGGCGACGTTGCTGTTTTTTTTTTTTTTTTCATTGGGGCGAACTCCAAGGCTCGTCAAATGGGAGCGCTATTTACTGGGAGAATTGTTTGGCGGCACAAAACCCAAACCGTAAATATTTATTCCACCTTGGAGCTTAACCATTGAAAAAGAATCGAAGAGTTCTTTGTTGGAAAGGGGTTAATTATTGGGGCGAACATTTGCGTTGAGATATAAAGAAGGACCAAATTTCATTAGTAAATTTTCCAATAAGTTCCTGAACTTCTTACAACGCCATGTATATGATATCCCTTACTCTATTATTTCTCTTGCCCCTCGACTTGACCTGATATAATTAATTATTGTTCGGGCAAATGCGTGTATTTGCTTATGCAGATTGCATCCTGTGTGAGAGCGTCGATCTATACGTATGAATATATACATGGAACGAGGAAGAAAATCCATTTTCATTAGCGTTCGCTTCCATAATTCCAATGCTCAATTAATTAACCTCGGTACCCGACACGTCATCCAAGATGGCATCCACTGCATGCATGATAAAACGTTCATGAAACATCATGTAAACTTCTTTATTTATTTTATTTTCTATTAGGTCCCTCCTTATTAGTCAATAAATCACTGATCTACCTCCAATTGTGTTAACATATATTTAACTCCAGATCAAAGTACAAAATTTCGTTTGAACAAAACACTAATTAAAAGGAAAAAAAATCGTACATATGATTTTTTTTCTCAATGTTCGTTATTGATTATAATATTGAGATTTTTGTTGAAGTAATACAGAAAAATTTTCGCTAATTTCGATTTTAATTTCCAAAAATGATTTCATTAATTTAATTATATTTTTAAACGGGCAAACTATTTTTTTAAGGGGGTTAGTTAGAGATAAAAGAATGCTTTAAGGTGTTTATAACTGCAGAGCTCTGTAAAAATTGAAAAAAAAATTGTCAAATCTTGTCCAGCGTGCTTATCATCATGAAAAAAGGTTCGTTCGAATTAGAAAGGATCAGGATTCGAGGATTAAAGAAGGTGGGGGGGTCTGTTACTTTGGTGAATTGAATCTTAAATTAATCGCCGTGAAAACTCTCGTGCCGTTGTCTCGTTAGCCAAGAGGGATTTTCAATATATACCCTCTTCTCACCCTTTCCCACTATACATATTCCCCATTCATCCTGTATATGGGTCATTCCACGAGAAATCGACCTTTTTGACGGTTGGGTAAAAAAAATTGAAAAAATTCTGAAAAATGTTTTTGTCAGGGTAGAAAAAGATAAAAAAGTGTCAGCCAAATTGAAAGGGATCGGGGTCAAAGATGGTCGATTTGGCGTGGAATACCCCATATACAAACTACAAGCCAGAAGAAAAGTTATGGCGACAGTGTGTTGAAAATCTATTTAACTCAATTGAATTTCTCGTAGAGATATTTAACCCCAGCCGTAGATTCAATAAACGATGAGAATAAGTACGAGGGATGAACTTTCGATTTTCTTAAAAAGACGTTCAATCGGATATATATCGACAATTTGTGGGTAAAATTTCGTGAAAGTTAAAATATAAATATTTTGTAAATGTGCATAAGAACCATTAACGTGAAAAATCGTCGGTGCGTGAAAACAGGAAGGAACTATTTTTCAACACAATAAATATTAGAGATTCATGAAAAATCGAAAATCCTTTTACAAGTAGAAAAATGAATATATTTTTTAAAAAATGTTGGCCGAAGAGGTCCAAAAATTTTGTTGAAGAACAAAAAAGCGGAAGAACGATCCATTGTCATCGGTTTGGTTTAATTGATAGAGGTCTAGTCCGCGCTGTTGTTCACTCACTTTTCCCAATTTTTCTCATCCCCCTTAACGCTCTTTATCCTTGATTCGAAAAAAAAAATCTGCATAAAAGCGACGATGTATATGACTAAAAAAAAAATCATCCCCCTCTCCAACGGCCATTTTTGTTTCCTCGTTATAGTGCGCCAACCAGATTTTTTCAATGGTTTTTTTTTCATTCCTCTTTTCTGTGCTTCCACCCTTCGACGAGTTTCGGTCAAAGCGACGAGTGACCCTTCCCACTCTGGAAATTTCGTGAGTTTTTATTATTTTTATTTTTCACTTTTTCCAATCCTCATTCCCACCGCTGTCGATGGTGCATTTATTTTCTACTCTCTCGCTGTAATGGCGATGCGCGGGGGGGGGGGGGGGTGGAGAATTTTTTGCATGAACCCGCTTGGCTGTCACAAAGGATCGGTCATTGTCGAGAGAGGGTGGGAGAGGGCCGGAGGATATACAAGCACATATTTCGCGGATGAGCAGGAAAATTCACAAACTTCGTTGGCGTAAACTGCATTTGACGCTTCTGGTCAAACAAATAACGAACGATTCAAGATTCAAATTGCGTTTAAGAGAAATGTTCGTAAGCTTATTTTCCTCGCAGCCGAATCCCACGCGTTATATTTCCGACTGTTCGATTAACGAAAAGTAATAAAGAAAAATTCAATCAATTTACCCTCATTCAATATGTTTGATCACGAGGAAATTTGCGTCAATGGAATTGAACATTTTTTCAAAAGTAATTGGATTTCCTTTCACGAATTGTTTCGTCATGAATATCTCTTCTATAACACCGTAACGTTTTATTCAATTTTTTGATCGCAGCATTTCTAGCGCGTATCTAAATCAACGTGGAGTCAATTTGAGAGTCTCATCAAACGTCCGAATTTTTATTCATTAAATTCTAGTCAATGTGATTTTTTCATTGTATGTGAAGATTCATTCATTTCTTTGACTCTTCGATATGGCAAGGATAATTTTTGTTCGCAGTTTTTCAGGAATATAGTCAGTGGAATTTAAAAAATGTTCCGTTTCCAAGAGATTTTTTTTATCGACTGTATACATTCTGGTTTTTTCGAGCTTTTTTAATTTTGCACTCGACTGAATATCTCATACAAGTTGGTGATTGGTTTTGATTGAACTTTCGAAGGAAATTGAAAAATTTAGCTTTTACAAGTTTGCTTGAAAATTGTTTTGCAACAAAACAATACTAAAAAGTAAAAAATGAATGAACGAAAAAAAAAATTTAAACAAGCTTTTATTAGTTGTTAATAAAAAATGACTAAAAAGTTGAAAATAATTTTATTAAGATTGGAAATACGTTTTCAAATAAAAGCGTGTTACACCCTCTTTTTTTTCTCTTCTGTTAAAATGTAACACTGTTTTATTTGAAAACTTATTTCCAATCGGAATAAAATTATTTTTAACTTTTTAGTTATTTTTTTATTAACAACTAATAAAAGCTTGTTTAAATTTTTTTTTCTCACTAAAGTTTCTTAGAGCCTTTTGTTGAACTTTTTAACTTTCGAATAAATTGCTGAGATCGCTTTAACTTGTGTATAAATTGCGTTTTTTTCTTTTGGTACGTCTCATTGAGCTACGCGACAGTGAAAAAGAAGTGAAAATTTGACTTTTGGTATCAAAACCATTGATCACCATCGATTCTAAATTTTTGAATTTTTCTAAATTTTTATCTGTTGCTAAAATAAAAACTTGTCGAATTTCAAATGATTATTTCAATCGTTGCCCTTGAAATTATTTAATTGCGGATAGTTTTATAACAGTGGATTTATTTCTATTCAATTCTATGTAATTATAGTGGCAATACAATAACTCTACTCTTTACTTCTCTAATCGTAAATATCTCTACTCTAAATATCTCTACTCTTAAATATCTCTACTCTTCAAATTTCTATTCTTAAATAACTCTATACGTAAACATCTCTACTCTTAAATATCTCTATTCCTCTGTCTACTCTTGTCACTCCTGAATAACATTATTATGAAATGTCACAAATTTGATTAGTAATTTTTTGTATATATAATTTAGGAATTTTTATACCTGTGCGCGCAGAAAATTGTCTCAAAAGCAAACAAAAAGTTTGTAGCTCCAAAATTAGTATTGGCACTTTTTATGCTCGAGAGACTCAGTCGAATGACGCAAATCGAACCAAAATTGAACGATTCATTAAAAAAATACCGCTGTACGGAAATTCCCGAAAAAGTGCATTTTTTAAGTAATTTCCAGATTATATAGCTCGAATATAGCGAGAAGTTTCATTGCCTACGAGTTCAACCGTTTTCCAGATTTTGTTTTTTTTTCTGATTTTTATTATGACTGATTTATTCTCTGATTTCCTATCGTTTCAATGATTATAGAAAGATTTTTTTTCTGGTCAAAGCTCCAAAATATTAGTAATATTAGACTTTAAAATTTTTTTGTTTGCTTTTGAGACAATTTTCTGCGCGCACAGACTTTAAAACTCGTCAATAGTATATAAAAAAAATTACTAATCAAATTTGTGACATTTTATAATAAGGTTATTCAGGAGTTACATGAGTAGACAGAGGAATAGAGATATTTAAGAGTAGAGTTTTTGTATTGCCATTATAGTAATTATCCTTACTATAATTACTATACTATAATTAATAATAATTCATAATTAATTAATTATAGTAATTTACTATAATTAATAATTAATTAATTAATTGTAGTAATTTAAACCATAATTCGTCTTTCGAGACAGAAATGGGGCCAGTGAGAATCATAAGAATATTCCATCATTGAGTTTGTCATGAATTAATGTTTATCTTGAAGTTTTTGACAAATTTGCCACAGTCTCTTAGCTGACCCTCATTTCCCCGATCAGTCACAAACGAACATTTGATATCCGCTGTGCTCGACAATTAAATGACAGTCGGATGTGTCAGCAGTGATTGCACTGTTTCTGGCAACCCCATATATATGTACATGGAAGTTGCCCTGCATGTGATCTGCTTTAGTTTCCTCCACAAATCCTTTTGAATGTAGCTCATATCAAAGCCGATTAGTTACAGGCATCCGGGCACCGTGGATTTCTGTTCTAAATGTTCGATTTTCAGCATCCCCGCCGCTCAATATCCTCTCCCTTCCTCTCTCTCTCTCTCTCTCTCTTTTCGTTTATCAAACCCCCACTTTCGCTGCGACAATGCTTTCCCAAATCTCTCATGATCGTGGCGCACACCGCAACGAGAGCTTTCCCGATCGCTATCGCGGGCTCTCCCCTTCTATCTAGCCTCTCTTTTGACTAATACGGCGCGCATAGCTTCCCCTCTTTCTCTCTCGCATGAGCGAATTGATTGCTGTGTGGTCAACCACAAGAGAAGGCTGGATAAACGCAGCTTTGTCTGTATAATCATCACGGTAAATCCTCCAATAAAACATTTTGCCCTGATACGTTGTACGAGCATTAGGATAATGCCAACGAACAAACGATAAGTTGTTCTTCTTTGTTTTTTTGATTCTGTAAACTAAAAAAGGGTGGCTACTGTCAGGGAAAACCTGGAAATGTCAGGGAAATAAGGAAATTGTCAGGGAATTAAATATTAACCCGGGAAACTATAAAAAGGACTCGGAGAAAATGCGAAACAAGAAGCTTTTCTCAATGAAAAAATCACGGCGTAGAAAGAAAGCAATATAGTTCTTACGGCATATAATTTATTCCTTCTAAAGATATAATTTGATGAATACCAAAAAATGAATAATAACGAACATATGGTTCCTACCGTGTTACTTTTTTTTTTTTTTTTTTTCAAAAATCTGAATGGTTTGTCAGGGAATTTTTGGAAAATATCAGGGAAATGTCAGGGAATTTTTTCATCCGATTTAGTGGCCACACTGTAAAAATTATGCAAAAGCGTTAAAAGCAAAAATATTAATCTTGAAGTAATAAAAACAAGCATTTCGCAATATGATTTTAATTTCTCAATTGTAGGGGTACTCTCCTATTTGGTGTATAAATTATTTCAGAGAGAAAACACGTGATTTCGTGTCTATATTAGTAATTCCAGGCTCAATAGGATTTAAAATCATGATTGCAAAATACTGGCAATTACAGAGAGAAATCACTTTTCCATCTGGAAAATAATTGAAGCAAAGATAAGCGCAAGGGACTTGAACCGAGGATCTTGAAAATTTTTTTTGTTTTCTGGTAAATAATATTATTGACTCTTTTCTTCAATCACATCCCTTTTTTCAATTTCTATCAGTGAATTAGTTATTAAATAATGGGAAGCATCGTTGTAAATAAATAATGCAAAAATACAACTTGAAACAAAAATTGAATAGAAATTTCCAGGATTGTTAAGATTCTACACTAGAACGAAGCATAAGAAATTAATTGATTTTTTATTGATTTCACAAATTCATGTGATTTCGAGCGATTTTTTATGATTTCATTCGGGATTTCATCGGCAGTAGTTCATTTATTTCACCAGTGGATGCCTCCTCGCTTCGAATCTTGTTATAGATTTTAGAAGAAACACTGGCTCATGCATTTCTATTTTTTAAATTGCAAGTGTGACTCAATGCATCCTAAGCTATATATTATGAATTATATATTATACATTGTAAATATATGAGTCATTCCATGTTAATTCAACGACGTTTTGTCGGTGACCCCCTTCGATTTTTATTTTATTTTTTAAAATGTTATCATACATGCAAAAAGAAGTATCCATGTAAATTTTTAGCTCTCTATCCCAGAGTTATTGATATTTGAAAAAATATTCTTAAAATAATCATGACTTCTACAATAACCAAGATATTATAACTTGCTAAGTGGTGATTTTTTTTTTCCAGGTACTTTTTGAAAAAAATATCGAAAATAAAGAAGAAAAAAATTTAATGTCTTCTTGGCTGTTTTAAGCTAAAAAAAATTGATTTTCTTTCAATGAGACCCTTTCGATGAAGAAAAAAAAATCTAAAATTTTACGTAAAAAAAACAACATTTTTGAGATTTTACTGAAGATAGGATTCAAATAACTTGTTATTAAAAAAAAAATCGATTTTTTTTTCTTCGTGATTTTGATCTTTTTTCCTTTTATGACTACAATAGTTGATATCAATGAATCTTGTTTAATTAAATCATGTAACTTCTCTCACATGTTCTCTTTGCAAATTATAATAATTAATATTGAGAATTACAATTTTAAAAAAATTGAGTAAAGTGCAAAACGTACTTGAATTGTAATTCTCAATGTTAATTATTATAAATTATAAAGGAAATATGCGAGAGAAGTTGAATTATGTATTTTAACATAATTGAAATCGTAGTTATAGAAGGAAAAAAGGTCAAAATGACGAAAAAAAAATTGAAGGGGTCCCATTTAAAGAAAATCCAATTTTTTAGCTTAAAACAGTCAAAAAGACGGTAAATTTTTTCTTTTTCTCAATTTTCGATATTTTTTTCAAAAAGTACTTTGAAAAACAAAAAAAATGTTCTTAGCAAGTTAGAATATCTTGGTTATTGTAGAAGTTATGATTATTTTAAGAATATTTTTTGAAAAATCAAAAACTTCGGTATGGTTTAGGATAGAGAGCTAAAAATTTAAATGGATACTTCTTTTTGCATGTATAACAACAAATTAAAAAATGTAAAAAAAATCGAATGGGGTCACCGACAAAACGTCGTTGAATTGATAGTCGTACATATATCTATATATGGGGCGTTCCATCCCAAATATATAGCCACAGAAATTTTAAATGTATGGATTGTAGTACATTTATTTATTCGTGTAGTGGGCTATATTTTGGCGGTACAATGTACAGAAATTCTCTATTGATACGATGAATTTTCGATTTAATGTATTTAGTAGTATTTAGTAATGTATTTAGATGTAATGCGTAGAATGATGTATAGACGGGATTCACGGTAACGATATTTTACTGTGACACCCTGAGACCTAAAGAGCCAGGGCGAGAGAGAAAGGAAGAGAGAAAGAGACTATCTTGTTCGACGAGAGCCCCGAAGCGTTTTCTTGAAGATAATCAAGCCTAATCCCCTTCGGCGACATCATCCCTTCTTCCTCCCCCTCGTCGATCTCCCAATCCCCCCATTCACGGGGACTGAGTCACTAACGTTATTATCGAGCTTCTCCATTCCTCAAGAAATTCGATTCATTTCCGAGCAAGAGATATCAGAAAGAGATAAGGCACGAGAGAGAGAAAGAGAGGGGAAAAGTTGGGGTTAAATATCTTGGAATTCACACCCAAGAAGTGGGATCAAAATACGTATATTTCGTCATTGTAATTCGGATAAATAGAAAATTACCTCTATCTAGGCAGGGAGTTCCATTTTTCGGTAATGCGGATTTCCTCTTCCGATGCCATCGAGAAAATGCAATATCCGCAGGAAAATAAGGTTGAATAATAAAAAACATTATCGACACTTTTGACCAGCAAACTTTTAGGAAGGCTGACATGTTTTCCCTGTTTCCCGATCAATTTCGAAATCAATGGATTTTTGAGATGCTTAAGAAACTAGGTTCGACTCTTCTGTGCTCATTAATTCATTATTTTTGCTTCTGAGGATGTCGCTAAACATTATTTGCTCTGTATATGAGTATATATATTTATATGTGAATGTGTACTTAATGAGAAGGTTTGATAATATGCTTCGCGGTTTTAATATCAGCATAAATATTCGAGCTTACCACGACAAGAGTCCCGCGAGGCTAACCGAGAAGGTGAAGTTCGTAGGTAACAGATATATCTATATATATATATATATATATATATATATATATATATATATATATATATATATATATATATATATATATATATATATATATATATATATATATACTGACACGATAATTCCGACGGTTCATTTCGAGGGCATCCATTACCGGCAAGAGAGGGACCAGCGGAGCTTCTCTATCTCTCGTATCTTAGGCGTTGAACACGAGAGATAGGGAATAGAGCTTTCTTGAACATTCGAAAGCGAGAGAGAGAGAGAGAGAGAGAGAGAGAGAGAGAGAGAGAGAGAGCTTTCACGCCCACCCCACGAGAACTTTCGGCACCGGAAGTACATTAGAGAGGGTTGTGCTGAGCCTCCTCGTTATCGTCCTCCGTATACTCATCAAAAGCCACCCCCCAACCAGCGGCCTTTTTTTATGCAACCCCATGCGATTAACTAATTTTCCTCGTCGGCAAGTTTTTCATCCGCTTGAGAGTTGTGAAAATAGTAACGTAAAAGTAATGCATTGCCCATTACTTTAAACAATGTGTATTGGATAAGTTTTCTATTACAAATTACAAAAGTAACGTCTAATTAATGAATGTTCCATTACAACTGAGAATAGTAATGTGTAATGGATGCGTGTTCCATTACAAATAAAAAAAAAGTAACGTGTAATGTATGCATGTTCCATTACGAATAATAAAAGTAATGTGTAATGGTCGCGTGTGCCATTACAAATTTAAAAAAAATAACGTGTAATGAATGTGTGCTCCATTACAAATTACAATTGAAAACAGTCATTTGTAGTGAAGAATATTCCATTACAAATTAGTGTGTTTCTACTAGAATTTGGAGCAGGTACTATTTTGCTCAAAGGTAAGTCTATTAATTTTTCAATGAAAGTAATTTGTGTGTATCTTGTTTTTGTTAACTTTACTATCGTAGATGTGTGAACAGAGATTTTTTGGAGTAATTTTTATTCCATTCTTGTAAAAATTGCAATTCGAGAGAAACTTATAGTTGTTAATATCTATTAACTTAATATTCACTGGTCATACATTTACCACTATGATAGTAAAGCTAACAAAAACTTGATACACACAAATTATTTTCATTGGAAAATTAATAGACTTACCTTTGAGCAAAATAGTACCTGCTCCAAATTGCTGTAGAAACACTAATTTATAATGGAATATTCTCCACTACAAATTCCTTTTTTTCAATTGTAATTTGTAATGGAGCACTCATTCATTACACGTTATTTTTTTAAATTTGTAATGGCACATGCAACCATTACACATTATTTTTATTTTTTGTAATTGACCACACATCCACTACACATTTCTATTTTCATTTGTAATGGACCATTCATTTATTACATGTTACTTTTGTAATTTGTAACGGAAAACTTATCCAATACACATTGTTTAAAGTAATGGGTAATGCATAACTTGTACTCAAACAATATTACAGTGAGACCTCACTTGCTTTTTTCCCTCTCAATTAGTTTCGAGCGAATTGAAATAATGAAACAGCAATGTAAAAGTCTCTAATGCGAGCACGGCAATTTTTCTATTTGTAATGAAATATAATCCACTACAAATTACTTTTTTTTCAATTGTAATTTGTAATGGAGCACTCACCTATTACACATTACTTTTTTATATGTAATGGCACATGCATCCATTACTCATGACATTTTTTATTTGTAATGGCACATGTATCCGTTACACATTACTTTTTTATTTGTAATGGAACACGCATTCATTACACATTACTTTCGTATTTTGTAGTGTTACACTTGTCCATTTCACATTATGCAGTGTAATGGGTAATGAATACAGTAATGCATTATCAAAATAATGTATTATTTACAACTCTGCTTTCAATAAATCCATTCATTCGTCGTCATATATATAACTTTTGAAATAATCACCATTTTGAATAATCTCCATAAGATTGATTTTCTTTAAGGTTTGCAGAAATAATTAGAAAATTATACTTGCGCCAGTCTCATGTCGAATCATCATGCATTTGTATTCCAGGACCTTCAACTCACCTGAAACATGAAGAAAGAAAAATTTCATTAGATTTTGCACCAACAATTTTTTTTTTATAATTCGTATCATTCCAAGATTCAATATTGCCCTATGGAATTTCGTCATTCGGAAGGGATGGAGGATAGTGAAAAGGGATAAATGTAATGAACCCAAAATTCTCAATCATCAATTTCGTTAAGACGACGATTATAAGTTACTTTTTATTGGCGCCCGTCGTTTGCGCCGCCGAGTCCTGAAAAATCTTCATCAACGATTAGAGCCTGACGCAGACGAGCATTTGCCAAAAGACGAGTAAAAATGAGGGTTGGAATGAAATTTTGTCGTGGCAATCAGAGGAGTAGGTGGAGTCACACAAGTGTCTCTCAATGGCGAAGAACCTCGAGATCGTAATAGATAGTTATCGTGCCTCTTTTGCGAGGGCCCAAAGTTGATATAAAAACGTTGGGTAAAAAAAGGTATTCGGAACGTTCACTGTTATATTTATAAAGGGTCTTGAAGACGTTGGGTTATACGAGAAAAGAGAGAGAGAGAGAGCTGGAGAATGAGCTTTCTTGGGTGGAGAGAAGGAGGGTTACTCTCGCCTCGATATAATTCACCGCTCCGCGGTACAACTTTTAATTTCCATAAAACCGTTTTGCGATGGTACAACTTTGAGTCGCAAGGCGCCAAGAGCCCCCTATATCTCTCTCCCTCCTATCTGCGCTACCCTTAGCCCTTACGCGCGTCATCTTCCCCTTTCTCCTTGATGGTTGATGCCGCACATTGTACAGTTTGCTTGGCACCCTCCTCCGGCTCATTCCCCTCCCCATTCGACTTCCACGACGACTATATAGAGGGAGCCACGGTAGAAATTCAAATTTCATCCGTTATCTAGTACACCCTGGTGGCGAACGCCACCGCGATATTAATTTTTTTTCCCTTTCTTTTTTTTTTTTTTTTTGTTCTCCTTCGCCAGTTTGACTCTCTCAACGTTGAACGGCGGCGTTCTGGCATCGTCGTGGCTTCGTATATACTCGAACGAATATACATTGGCGGTAGCATCTTCATTTTCCAGCTTTACAGAAAAGCTTCGCTGGCCAACGTACGCGTAATCTATATGCGACGTTAGGGGTTGGTAGGGACAATTTGGAATAGGGGACAATTTGGAATAGGGAACAATTTAGTTGGAGATAATATATTTAGGGACGATGTTTTAGGACTACTGAAACCATTCGTGGAGTGCGGTGATTTAAGAGGTTATACGCAGTCAGGATTTTCAAAAAATCGATTCTTTTCATTCATTTTAGTAGTGGACATATTCAAGTATATACACTGAAAATTTCATTTCAATCCGACAAATATTTTCGAAGGTATAGGCATATTTGTAAACCTGTAATTACTATGTGTAAAGTGCTTTTGAAACTTTAAACGCCTTTTTCTCAAAACCGTGTTTTTATTTTTAATTTAATTTTACACTAGCTTTATAAATATATTTTTTAGTAATTAATCGTAAATATTTTAAATATTTAAATTAAATAAATATTTTCCATTTTATAAACAATTTAGGGCAATATAAACAATTTGTAGCAAAAATAAAATTTTTTTTTTACAAGCCGTCATTTTGTTAAGAATTGATATGTTGCTTATTCCTTCGATTAGATACTACATTATACTAGATGTTGAAGAAATCTTTCCTTATTTTTCGATTTTGGATGATCCAATAGTTTTCCTTCGGAAGTACCAAAGATTTGAATTGTTAATTGAAAATTGGCATCAATTTTCAATCAAAATTTTTTATTTTAATCTTCTTTTTTTTTGGTAAAAAATCGACCTTCAATTGTTTATCGCAAATCTAATAATTTATCAATTGTAAATATCGTGTGTAGTTCTATAGATAATCTACCTAAGCAGCTACAATAAAAATTTCAAATCAATTAGATAAGAATCAGGCAAGCTGCGTTGCACGGAAATTTGAAAGACATAGTTTTGAGCAAATGCGTTTGAAGTTTCATAATATATTTTGGAGCGCTGGAAGCGTTTCAGAAAATAAGCTATAAAAATTGTTTATAAGCTTGTCCCTCCCAAAACAGCTTTCAAATATTTTTTTGAATAGTTTATATACATCATTTGAGCCAATACAAAAAATTAAAAAAAAAACCTGGGCAGTATAACACCTTAAGAATACCTATCTTGTTTCTTTGGCAGACATAATTCTTCATCTGTTGAGATTAAATATTTAAAAAAAAACGCTGAGAGAATACTTTGAATTTTTTTTCATTGACACAAGGCTGGGAAAAAAATGGCAAATCTCCTATTGTTGAGGTCCAGGTACTGTTTTTTCAGCCGTATAAATTTATGTCCGAATTAGAGTCTTTGTTTAGTTTTTGAAAACCACTGAGATATTTTCTTTTTGAATCGGCACGTCCGGCACACAATTAAAAAGTTCGGGTGTGCCGAATTAAACCAACCCGGTCTATATTCAGTTGGTTATTGAGTAGCGCAGGTACGAAGAAAAAAGAGCTCAAAGGGTGTATAAAAATGATCCTGGTCGTTGAGGAAGAAACGGTAGATGGGGGCAGGAAAAACAAAATAATATAAGAGAAAGCGCTGAGGGAGAAAGCTCGGAGCACGTAAGAAAGTAGGGTCGCACACGACGAGCTTGGAAGAAAAGAAATGAGCGACCTCGGAGCAAGGCTTCACGAGAGACAAAAAAAAGAGACCCAAGCCGACGGCGTTTTAAGAGACTCAGCGCGGGACTCACCTCGTTCATTCTATTTTCCATTTTTTTTTCGCTCCATTTTTGCCCCACTACGGTTAAGGTAATTTTTTTAATGTCTCCCGCGCGGCCACGGAATAAGTTCAACGTGTGATCCTCCTTCTGCCTCCTCTAGAGACCTAAGAAACCTCACATAGTCAGTGTGTGTGTGTGTGTGTGTGTGTGTGTGTGTGTGTGTCTTTATTCTGGAGAAAAGAAAATCGGTCTTGCATAGCCATACGTCACATCAAGGTTTTTTTTTCATAACAATTTTTCGACCCCGTTCTCTCTTTCTTCCACTTGGATCAGCATTTGAGCAACGGGAGCATGTTTTTTCATGTGTAAATTTTCGCTCCTGTAATTTTAAAGTCCTATTTCAAAAATATTCGTCTCAAAACTTATGGAACTTGAAAAAAAATGCTGGTACTTGAAAAAAAATGGGCAGAATTGAGATATCATTGTGACGCTTGTGTCAACAGAAAAGCATAAATTTGTTCATATCGTAGACAGAAACACACCTCCAAAAGTTACTGGAGAGTGGTTATATATCACAAGCAAATAGATTTAGAGGACTGGAAGCTATGACTCGCTTTTTCAGCTGAAACTCAGTGCAGTAATTTGCGATAATCCCGAAATCAAGTGTCTTCACTGTCTTCTTCCACCTTCATTCCATAAAGTAGCTGAAACACATCAAAATTCCCAAATGGTTTGGGGAAAAAAGGTCCGTCAGAGGCGAAGAGTAAAACTCCCTTAAAAGCACACCTTTTGTCCAGCCACGTGCAATAAAGCAGAGTATCATCCTAAAAGTTTCACCCTGCGAAGTCACTTAGCCCACTTAATGCTCCACACACTCACACCCACCAACACGAATGTCCTCGTGAATCCACTTCTCGTATGCTGGTCGCGCGATCATCCCCACGAAACCGGGCTGATGGTCGTGGTTAGAAAAGGGTGGCAATAGTGCTCTGTGCTCACTGCAAACACACGCACTCCCACACAGACACAAATACCACAGGATGTAATGGCATAAGCCGTAAAATACTCGAAACAGGAGAAGCAGCAGACAGTTCCCTCATGCCTGATGGTGGAGAAAGCGATTTCGCTGCTTCTGCTTGTGTTGGGCAAACCAGAATAGAACCTCTGCTCGTACTCGGTGTAGGTGTTACTGTATACCATCCAGTCCCTTAAAAGCAGTTCTTCCAAAAGTTTTCTCGTGGATTCTGTTGGCCTCTGCCCACAGGGAGAGATTTTCGACGACCACGCGGAAGACCTAAGTTGGGATAAGTCGTCGTCGTCGTCGTCGTTGTTGATGTCGTCTTCGTGTCGTATGTCCTCTTCTTTCTCTCTTTCCTATCCTCAACGTCTATTTCCTCTGCGACCACAAAATACATTTTGTTTCTCTCGCCCCTCCTTTCAGCCACGTTGTGTATCTCAGAGTTAAGTCGGAATCAGTGTTTAGTGCTTTTAAATCAAGTCGTTTCGCCGTGCGCGATGTGTCCTCTCTTTTTCTCGAGGTTACTGCGATTCCAAGGCGCGTCCACCTACCCACGCATTCGTAATGGTGTACTTTCGCAAGCTCCATCTCCCTCTTTCTTTCGCTCTCTCTCTCTCTGCCTTTCTCTATATTATCAACCCTCTTTCAAACGGTGGTGAGCGACTTTATTTCTCTTACATGCTTCTCGCGTCTTTTGCTCACCGTCTTCCTCTTTTCCTGACCTCAACCAACTCGGTCGACCTTTTACCACACACGGAAAACCGCATTTCTTCGTTTTCCTCTGACTGTAAGAACCGTTATATCGTTTTTTTTTATTATTGTTTATACCACGTATGGGTTTCTGCTTGGGCTCGTTGTTTCTTCTATCAGTGGACGGGTTTAATGGTCTTGAAATTGTCTTCGTTACGGTCGTTTATACGGATACTGAAAAATATACGGATAATTCAAGGTGATCTCTGACATCTACGAAGATGCAACAGTTACTGGTTCTATTCCGTCAAGTGAACCTTCCTATTGAGTTTCAATTTACATTATGGGAAAGCATTAGCTCCGTAACGAATTTAGGCACATCTATATTTCTCTACAAGAAATACATTCACAAGTCTACCAGATTACAAGTCTCCTTACTTACCGACTGTTGAAGGACTGTATTTTTTTTTATTGGCGCAGGCTCTAACGTTGGTAAGTTACCGGCCGAATTGACGAGCTCGAGACTTGAAATCCCAACAATGGGGCATTCATTATTAGTTCTGGTGGCGACTAGGTGTTCTTTTTAGGTTAGATTTTTTTGCGTTCTTTTACGGTATCATTACCGAGAAGCCCATACACTGAGAAAAAAAATTACTAGAACCAATGAAATAAAGTTTTGAAGGCAAAAAATCATTTTTTTTCATTATTTGCCAAAACATATTAGATTGGTTCCCTTATATATTTACTTGGTTCATTTTTTTCAGTCAATTCCATAAATTTCTCTTTCAATAAACGAATTTACTTGAATCTAACAATATGTTATCAATTATTTGTAATATGTTGTTTGAATCAAGAACATATTTTATCATTCAAAACATGCATGTCTTTTAATACAGGAAGCACCGAGAAAAAAATGTGTTAAGAAAAAGGAACTGAGAGGAAAAATGATTGATTCAATCAAATGCGTGTTTATTAATTGTTGCTAAGCATTTTATAAAAAATATATAGTTCGTGAAAATATTTTTTTAAATGGAGAGTGATTTTCTTGGTTCAACAAATAAATAATCGAATTAATACTTTCATTTAATAAATAAATTCATGTTCTCAAATTCAGTAATTTTTTCTCTCAGTGTACAAACCTGAATTAACTTCAGACGATAATAAATTCAAACGGTACAAGATTGATTTCTAATTTTCTCAATCTTTGGTCATCATTTGCAGAAAGTTTAATAAAAAAGAATCTTCAAAAATTATTTATCATTGAATGAAATCGAAATCGCAGCAAAAGCTTTTCATTCTCAGCGTGCAGAATATTTAGCAAGGTGCTCAATTATTCTGCGGAACAATTTGTTGGCCTTTCTTCCAAGTGAAATCGATATATGCAACTCCAGGGGTGTCCTTGTTTATGGTGAAAGATTCACTGGTGCTCGTTGTGACAATTGCATTCCGTTACAGCGAAAAAATAAACGTTCGAATGACAGACACAAGTCGAGCTAACTTGAGAAACTGTCAACACGGATGAACCCGCGAGAATGGAATGTTTAAATTTGAAGCATGTCCTGTTACTCTTTGATCACGAACAGAGGGACAAGCGAGTGGAATCGGAATTCCGATGTTTTTATTTATCGTGTCCATTCGAAAAAAATGTACCTTGTACCGGGCTCGTGATGCCGAAGCTCTTTTTCCATTAACTCTGTGAAATCGTCCATTTTAACCCGGGGCAATTTTGTTTTCTGTAAACATCACAGAAATTTCACTGTGACTGGACGTCAAACTGACGTTTCCACAATGAACGGTTGATCGAAAAACACCTAACAATACGCATGGATGCGCTTGACAGTTCAAAAAAATTAAAAGGACCTCGGGATTTTTTTATTAATTATTTTTTCGTATTCACCAGGTTGAAAATATCCGATGAATTTTGTTGTCAAATCTTGTGAGCTCAACACCATTATATCGGCTGAAAGTTAATGTCGCCTTTGTGTTTTGTGATTGCACGTCAATCAAAAAATCGAATCGCAAAAAAATGCTTTTTTTTGTATAAAAATGTCCTGTTTTTTCCCCAGCGTTCGGCAAGTCTCATTGATGAAGTCTTTGATGTCCTTGATGAGATTTTGGGTTTTTGGTAGAGAAGCTTGACAAACAATGGAAAGGGATGAGGAGAATTCGTTCAAATTCGCGATCTACCCGATTTATTCGATACTTTTGGGAATTTCCAAAACTTCAAGCGTTTAGTTCAGCAGCTTTGGCAGATAATTGAGAATGTATTATTTAGTTTCAACTTGAAAACTGAGATTACGATTGGGCGACGACATTTTCACAGAAACAAAGTATTTTCTACGAATGAGAAATTGATAGTTTTAGCAAAAATGATAATTTCGTGGAAATATGACTTTGTAGAAATAAAATATGTAAAAATAGAGCATCGCTGAGGTCAGAATTCAGGAAGAGAGTTTTGGAGGATCCAAACGCGCCCTCTTGCATTTCAATAGACATATATGTATGTATTAGATATACACTCCCGCTCAAAAGTTTGGAAACACCAGTTAATATTTCTTACTGCACTAGAAGTTGAATAACTCCGTCAAAAAAAAAGATAATCGAATTTTTAAAAAATCGTTTTGACGGGAAGGAATTCAGCTTTATTTTGCTTCTTTTCGAATATTTTTTATGATTTTTTTTCAATCTGGTACACATTTTTGGACGTGACCATTTTTCAACTTTTTTTCGACCATCGCGTCTTAGTCGCATAACTTGAGGACATTTTTTTTGTATTCTTTATTTACGGTACATTTAAAAGGGTAGCAGACGCTCCATGTATATTTTTTTTTTTAATTTTCGTACAATTTTTTCTTGCAAAGTTATTTCACTTTTGGGTAAAAAAGACAAATTTTGAAAGATGCAACGTAACTCAAAAACTATAGAGTTTTAGAGAAAATGTCGAGTATAAAAAAAGAAGCATACCCGGAATCGCCTGGAATTATTTCAGAATTTTCCGATGAATCTATTTTTTTTCACTATTTTCGCTCGAAACTCTGATGATGACGTCCCAGCGAAAAATGGTATTTTCGTATTTCGTACTATAATAAAAATCTGAAAAAATTCACCAACATTTGGCATGCTATAAACAACAATAATCAATAATAAGAATTGTTTAAACAATTTATATTAATCAATAATTATTATTGATCATTGTTTTTTATAGCATGTCAAATGTTGCTGAATTTTTTCAGATTTTTATTGTATCACGAAGTACGGAAATTTCAATGAGATACAATTTTTCGCTGGGACGTAATCATCAGAATTTCGAGCGAAAATAGTAAAGAAGACAAAAAAAACATAGAAAATTTTTGCAATAATTCCAGGCAATTCCGTGTATACGTGCGTTACTTTTTTCATACTTGACATTTTCTCTTGAATTCCATAGTTTTTTTTATTTACGTTGTATCTTTCAAAATTTGTCTTTTTTAACCAAAAGTGAAATAACTTGGCGAGAAAAAATCGTACAAAAATGTTTAAAAAACGAAAATATAGCGTCTGCTAACCCTTTCAAATGTACCGTAGATAAAAAAGACAAAAAAAATGTCCTCAAGTTATGCGCCCAATTCGCGATGGTCGAAAAAAGGCCAATAAACAGTCGCTTACAAAAATGCGATCCGGATAGAAAAAAAATCACAAAAAATATTTTCAAAAAAAGCAAAATAAAGTTGAATTCCTTCCCGTCAAAAGGCTTTTTTGAAAATTCGATTATCTTTTTTTTTTTTTTGACGGAGTTATGCAACTTCTAGTGCCGCAACAAATATTGACTGGTGTTTCCTAACTTTTGGGCGGGAGTGTATATATTGATCGATCGGCCCTAAATTTATAGGTTAGAGCACTACACGAGCATGGACTATAAACTCTGGTCGGTGGGATATAAATTTCGTTGTGGGCAAGGAACGGTTAGATGCCACGAAGTTCGCGAGCGTGAAACTCCTCTCTCATGCCACGATTTGCGTATGGACGGGCTCTCCCTCCTTTTCTTCCCTCCGAATAAGGACGAACTTTTGGCCACGTAGAAGGAGAAATTTTCCAGTGCTCGATCCTGCGGACTCATTTTGCAATCGTTCCGGCTTAGCGTAGCCCGGCGTTCTATATTGTGACGATACCGTAAGTCGGCTTGGCTTCCAATCTGTTACTGTCGGTGTGGTCGGAAGAAATTTGACCGGTTGTGCCTTGAAGCTCAAAATTGGTAAAACTTTACGCGTCTCTTTTAGCCAGCAAAGCACGAACAATGAAAGATTATCGTTCCGAAAGACGCAAGCGTCATGTATAAAAAATTAGCATAATGGAAATCAATTTTTTCTTTAACCAAATCAACGTGTCAAGATAGTTCATTTCAGGAGATCATTCACGTCGTTTCTAATTGATTCCTTTATTGATCATTGCCGATGATTTTTTTCTCGCGCCCATTTTGCGAAAGTCACATTAAAATAATAGCCACATGATTTTGGACGAACCAACCCAGTTTTGGAGTTGAATTAATTTTAACTTGATTGGCAAATTAAGCATATTAAAAGGGGACGTAAAAAACCATATATTGAAGGGTAAGCGAGGTTGTTTTTAGTTTAAAACTTGAGTGTTGTTGGAGGCCGTAGTTCATCATTTAAGGGTCGCGAAATTAGCTTCAGAAGTCCTTAAAAATGTAATAACTGCCAAACTATTGACACAGTCTCTTTTTTGTTTGTTGAATACCGTAGTTAGAAAAAATTATCATAAATTTCTCGGTCAAATGAATTTCATTCATGGGGACAGAAGAGTCGATTGTCCTTCGAGACTGATCAATTTTGACAGCAGCACCAGAATTGTTGCGGTGGGTGTCTCCATGTTCACCGCGCGCGTTCATCTCTGTGTCTCGACTAAATGGCCGTGGCAGTTTCATCGGGGATTCTGCACATTACGCGAAACTCGCGGATTGTCATGCTCAAATGAAAAATTCCAACCCCCTCCCGCAGCTCCCTCCCCCAATTTGTCACGGTGAACCCGACAAAGTCGAGTGTGCCCGAGGAACATTATTGTTTATTCCAATGGAATCCTACCCTCTAGTTTATATATGAGGTATTCCATGCGTAACGAGATAGGTTTTGGCCGCGGGTCTCAAAATTTTTTGTCCGTTGATATATCGTTTTCTTATATCATATAAAAACATTTTCATGTAGTTAAAAACAATAAAGACTTTTTTTTGTTAAGTCTTAATTGGAAAATAGAAAGTAAAATATTTTACATACCTTTAATTGTGTAAGTGTCAATGCAGCAAAAATTAAATCTGACCAGCGCTTTTAACCGGAATAAAGCACTCTTTTCAATGAAGCTAATGGAATATTAATCCGGTTTGTAAAGAAAAATGTATAGCCAAAAAACGGAGAAAAAAGAGACCAGCGGCCAAAACCTGTCCCACTACCCGTGGAATATCCCATATATATATTCCCCCTCGTTTCTACATATATAACCAGAAAAATACACGTGCGCACGCGGCTGTAGAGTTATGCGGACATGGAATGTGGACACCGCATTCAGGTGAAAGGACATAAAAAAAAAATATGAAAAAACGGTACCAGAAAGCAAGAGCCAGAGAACAAGTTCAACGTGCTTTGTGGGTGAAATGAGCTGAATTCTACGATTGAATTTGTGAAATATTTTTCGAATAACAAAATGTAGGGTTCACTCATCAAGATTCAACTGGAATTGAAATTTTACTTTCAGAAGAACTGCGTGGAAATGTGCTTGTTTATTTATTGAGCTGGACTGACAATTGCTTTGCTGTAAATTCATTGTTGTACATCTTGTTCCGTATCAAATGGTTGTCAATTCAAATCCACTTCTCTTCAAGCCAATTTTTTCTTGAAAACGTGTACAGACAATTTTTAGTGTTATTAGTCCATTGATTTGACAGTGTCGCAAGGATTATCCCGATTACTGTCGAATTTCACCGACCGACGAAATCTGTTTTGCACTGGATATCCCGACGATATCAACGTCAGGCTTGTACACACGACAGAGGACTTGGTGAGGCAAGAAGAGAGAGAATGTTGGGGTAGCCAGCAAGTACATTTGCATACATAGAGCCATCCGGGCAAGGATTCCATTAACTTTAGTAGAAGGGATCTCTCTCCTCTTCGACCCGCACAAACAGGCATGGCGCATCATGAACCTCGACGGTACCAAAGATGGTTATACTTCTGAAAACTACCCTCGACCCCTAACCCACCTCCTCTCCCGTCTCCGGTCCCTTGGGAGACGCTGTGCTTCGTGTGTACGCGCATTCGCCACCATCCTCCGCGTCATCGCGGCGCGCTTGGACGTCGCGACGTCCCCTCGAGGCATCCGTCCCACAAAATTCGTTAATACGCTGAGTGGCTACAGCCCCTTCGCCGCTGGCTCTTGTGCTA
The DNA here is from genome assembly GCA_946863875.1 of Alloplasta piceator. Taxonomy (NCBI): domain Eukaryota; kingdom Metazoa; phylum Arthropoda; class Insecta; order Hymenoptera; family Ichneumonidae; genus Alloplasta; species Alloplasta piceator. The sequence continues at coordinate 11,570,184 of OX333080.1, forward strand.
TCTTGTTCGTTATACATGCGTATCTTGCTCGAACGTCCTCCGTGTACGCAACTTGGGAATCCCGTCGTTTTTTCCTCTTCTCTCGAAGGGGTAGTTTCGAGAGGGGTTGCCCCGTATTTCGGTATGACGGCGTAATTGGGATTTCATCCTGAGTATCCTTGCTCCAAATTAAGCTCCGATATAATCCGGGGGGTGAAAGCATTCTGGAACCGAAAATCTCGCGATTGTGGGACAACCCGAATGGGAGATGATATTTTCTTATCCCGATTTTTCTCTTACGTTGGACGCAATGGCTCGAGACAGCAGTGGATTTTGGAAAACTTGCAAGAAATTAGCTTTGATTTAAACTTATTTCAGGGATAATTTTATCAAAATTTAACAAATGATTGACGATAAATCTCACCAATAGTGGAATATGCAATGTGGCAAAAAATAGGGTACGGTGGAGGAATAGAGATTGGGACACCGAAAGTAAAATCCTGAATTTAGCAAGTTTGTGAAGTTTAGCAGAACTTTGAAAAGCTTTGGAACAATTTTATACCATTAGCATTGATGATCTCGAAGAAAACTCTTAAGAAAGCATGGGTTCTTTTGTAAGGAAGCAAAAATATTTAATGGGAAACTAAAAATTGAGAAGGGTCGAAGTAATGAAGACTCGATGACGATGCGATTATTTACAATTTTATTATACAACGCAGTCTTGAATTGGGCACATTTACAGCTGTGCCATTTATTTCTCTACCAGAAATACATCCCTACCATAATAAAACACTATCTTCATATTACTGTCAATTGACAAGTCTACCGCATAACATCTCTACCAAACTGAAGCGTTTTGATGGCCCTATCAAGTTATAAGTCTACCAGAATAAATCTCCATCAAATAATAATTGTCCAATAATATCTCTACTACAAAACAAGCCTTGTAGTAAACGACTCTCGCAGGGCGGGCTCCAACGTCGGTAAGTGGCCGGCCGAGTTGACGAGCCAGATACTTGTAATCTTGTAAAATGGAAGAGCTGTCAAGTTTGAGAGTTTGTACACCAGAGATTTATCCGAAGAGCTGTTGTCAGAGACGTGTTTTGTGGTAGAGATATTATTTACAAGAGTTATTATTTGGTAGAAGATTATTCCTGTAGCCTTATTATTTGGTAGGATTATGTAACCTAAAGTTCGTACATGGTGAATCTAAATCCATGGGTACCCAATGTGAGAGAAGAAATTATTTGAGAATTTTTGTACCCTCAGAAACTACCCCCAAGTAAAAAAAACCACCCCAATCAATTGAACAAATCTTAATTTTATTTCCCATCGTTCATTTCTACCAGAAATTGAGGAAAAGTCATTCTAGAACACTTAGTGGGATTCTGAAAAACTTACGAATCAATCAACCCTTACGAACTACCCCTCAATTGAGAGAAATTGACCCCTTAAGGATTAAAATGTTATTATTGCATTTTCTGTTATTTTATCCTGATCTGAATCGAAATTTGAGTGTTTCAGAACTGAACGTCAATGGAAGTGTACTTTTGGGCGTATCACCATTTCTAGGGGTGGTTTTCGATGTTTTGTTACTGTTAGGGGTAGTTTTTGAATCGAATGTTCTCGATACACATTTTCCATGCGTTTTCGAAAATATATATGAACTGAACATCAATGGACGTTCACTTTTGGGGGTATCACCATTTGTAAGGGTGGTTTACTGTTAGGGGTAGTTTTCCAATTGGATATTCTTACTACAAATTTTCGATGTTATTTCAAAGCACACTTGAGATCGCGACTCTAAAAAAAATGTTGCCTGAAAGTTATGCTCATTTCTCATTTTTTCGCACCTTCTGACAAAGTGTGAGACTGAAGGGGTAACCCCTTGCGTTTACCGAATTTTTCATAATTAGCTGCATCTTTCATCTTCAAAATCCGACCTTAACAGTGTCGATATGTTCTTTTTTATGGAAGTTCTGCGTTTTCAAAGTAGGTGGGACGTATGTGTCCCACCATCCGTTAAAGCGTTAAACGCTTATGTTTGGCAGAAATGGTAGACTGTAGATTCTTTAATTGGTAGTGACATCACGTTAGTATTTTATCGTGATAGAGATGTATTTCTGGTAGAGTTATAAATGTGCCGTGAATTAACGTCGAGAGAGGTATCTCTATTTTTCTCTTACATCGTAATACTTGGACGATGATGCACGGCCTGGCACACTGACGTAGATACGAGAGATAAAGAACTCTCAACTTTTGTGAAATGTGTATGATACATTGGTATCAAGTTTGCGAAAGAGAGAACCGCGGTTCATGTATACACCGGTGTTTGGAACTTTTCTCAAGTTCGGTAAATAAACAGTTATTAAAGTGGCCTATCCTGGTAAATCCGGGATCGGTGAACCCAGACTGAGAAAAAGACTCCCGGAATTACGAGTTTTCTCTGACGGAAATCTACGACGTTCGTAGTTGAGTGTCTTGGAAACGCACACAAAAACACAAACCAACATACACAAGAGTGCAAACTCTCTTACCGTCTTCTGCAACCAGAGACTTTATTTAATACATTTTTTGTAAATAAGCTAAAGGAGAAGAGAAAGAGAGAACGAAGAAGGGAAAGAAAATGCGTATTCGTGTAAATGAGGCATTCCACGCCGTTACGACCTGGGTCTGACCCATCACCTCTCCGATTTTGTTCGCAATTTTTTATTTTTTTGTAGTACCTCTGAAAAGCACTCAGGATTTTTTTCAGATTTTTTTGACCCGATCTGTCTCAATTATAATTTTATAAACAGCCCAATTTTTGGCCCAAATTAAAAAATCTGAAAATACCTCGAAAGTCCGGTGTTTCGTATAAAAAATTTCGAGCGTTGAGCCAAAGTGGGCGGGGCTTCCTTCTGTTGATAACAGGCTTTTTTGAAAAAAACAAAATTTCAAGAAAAATAGAAAGAGACATCCGAATTGAGTAGGCCGTTTTCCAAACGTTTTCGTATGAATTGGAGGTTGTAAAAAAAAATACCGACTTCTGTGACCGGGCGGAACAAATAATGTGAAAAAATTACAGGCATTTTTTCAAGGGCCCAATTTTTGGCCAAGTTTAGACATCTGAAAAAAATTTAGGCTGTTTATAAAATTATAATTAAGTAAAATCGCGCCAAAAAAATCTGCAAAAAATCCTGAGTGCTTTTCAGAGGTACTACAAAAGCATAAAAAATTGCGAACAAAATCGGAGAGGTGAAGGGTCAGACCCAGGTCGAAACGGCGTGGAATGCCTCATATACATCGTTCATCTCACTCGCTATCTCGTTTGGAAACTTTGAGTCCTCAATTTCGCTCAATCTTGAGGGTGTTCCGCGCCATGAGCAGTAGGATAAGGTCAAAGGTCTTGAAATGGAACTTCGTAGCGATTTAACGTGTTTCCCGTAGTCCTGAGTATATAGAAGAATCAACGGAATCAACATCAACGTTCAACGAACCCCAATTTTCTCATCCTCCGCTCCGTCTACCGAAAACTTTGCATTTGGTCTCGAGATCTTGGCTGCGACGTTTCGTGTGTGTCTGTATCCAACAAGATGGCTGCGATGCAATGTCACTTTGCGTCACACACTCGTCTCTACATTTCTTGTGTAATTCGGATTGCACACTCCCTGATTTGTAAACATATACATATATATCTCCTCTTCGTGGCACCCCAATGACATCGCGCACACTCTAATTACAAGAGTAAACTCACCCCTCTTTTCGCATCGCCATTCGATTGCTTTGCCGTCCCAGCGACGAAAATCCAGAAGATCAAAGTGGAATTTCTCGGATTAGGTCGGGGAGACGCGAGAATCCTGGGCAAAACAAAATACGGCTTCAAGGAGACTCGTCATTTCCGTATCTCATTCTACGTCGTACCAGGGGTGAAAGACATCCCCTGATGTACGTTGTCTTTTCAGACGGAAGAAACTACGAAGACAACAGCATTGACAAGGATCAAAAGGCGAGAGGAAAAGAGCTCTCTTTGTGGTCTGCCTCTTCGCCTTTGTAATTTCAATGACGACGATCGATAACTCTTCAGGACGCAACGTCATTTGTGCCCGCGTTGCACTTTCCTTTCAATCTTGAAATTTTTTCTTCCTCTTTCTCGTTTGAGCCAAAACGTCTGGTCCGGCAGCTGCGAGGAGCCATCAATTTCCGGCAAATTTATACTATCCGTGATGAATCCGGTGATTGTCCGATCGTTTTCTGTCGTCGCAGCGGTCAAAGAACGCGAGACCATTCTCCTCTGTATACGAGCGTGCCTTTTGACCCGGCAACCATCGGAAGCAGGGAAAATAAATTTCCGGTGAACGTGATTGCTCTCGTTTGAACATACGTGCTGGCACAAACACACAATTCGGCTGTTTGATATCGAGGGGTCAGGTTCTTATTTCCTCTTGATGCAGAGGTCAAATAGAGAAAGACAGGGAGTGAGGAGGAGAGGGAGATAGATTTATCATGATAGAGACCGGAGTTGGAAGTTACAGCGAAGTAATATGCACCGTACTGTAATTAATCCTTTCATTACACACGTCCCTGGAGTCCTTTGGCTTACGTGTAAGTGCTAATTGGCACGGCGCAAGTTTGATGCCTTCTATCTTCACTTGTTGCAGTTGAGCAACCCTGATTTTTTTTTAATTGTAGGAAAGAGTGCAGAAAAAAAACCTTCAAAATTTGCAGAAAATTTTCAATTTTGTTTTTTCAAACCTCATAAATTTTTTTTCCCACCGAATACGAAACTACCAATGATTTCTCCAAAAACTTCAATTTCTTGTGAATTTTCATAAAAAGACATTTTTTTGTTTTCCTTGCTTTTTCTCAAGAATACTTTTTTTTTGGACAACAATCTGCTTGATTCGCAATCAGCGGTGAATTTACCATTAGAATGAGGTTTGAAAATGGTGAAAATTATTTTAAAAAGATTTGTCTTTGAGTTTTCAAAAACCTCAGAATAGTGAAATTTTAAGTGCTCATAACTTTACTTCGGTTTGACCCATTCCAAAATTTATCTTTCGTACTTGAAGACTGACAATGACCTCAGAGAATGACGTTTGGTTTATTCCGATAACTTTATTTTTGTAGAAATGAGAGCACTTTGAAGATTGCCGAAAAAATACATTAAAAAATTTGCAAAAAAACGATGGTTGAACTTTAAAAATTTGCCAAAAATCGAAAATTGATCGGAATTGGATTAACCAAGCGAAGTTTTGAAGCTTGAATGATTACGAAGAGAATAGCGCAAAGAAATGACCGAAATTCTATTTGGCAAAAAAGTTATAGTCATTTATGTGAACCGATCCAAATTTGGCGAAAATGCAGAATTTTTTTTTTTTTTTTTAATTTGGGTTTTCTCAAATTTTATACCAATGTATTTAGCATCCCTGAACACGAATGTACCAATAGTTTCCTCAAAAAATCGAAATTTCTAAGAATTTTCATCAAAAACCTTTTTCGCTCGATTTTGGCCCTATTTTAATAATACCTCAAAATATCGAAATTTCAAGTGTTCATAACTTTATTTTGGTTTGACTGATTTCTAAATTTTTTTTTCGTACCTAAAGGCTGTCATTAAACTTAGAAAATGCCGTTTGGTTCATTCCGATTACTCAATTTGTGTAGAAATGAGAGCAGTTTTAAAATCGCCGAATAAAATGGAAAGGGGTATGCCTTAAAAAATTTGCAAAAATCGATGGTCGAGCTTTAAAAATCTGCCAAAAATCGAAAAATGATCGTAATTGGATGAACCAAGCGAGCTTTTGAAGCGTGAACGATTACGAAAAGAATGGACTCGTGTTCAAGCTGCAATTCTATCTAGAATATAAATTTCAGCCGTTTTAGTGAACCGATTGGATTTTGGCTAAAAGGCAAGAACTTTTTTTTTTTTAATTTTTTTTTTCGAGCCTTATACTGATGTATTTTTCCCCCCTGAACACGAATCTACCAATTGCTTTGTCAAAAAATCAAAATTTTTATAAATTTTCATTAAAAACCCTTTTACTCAATTTTGGCCCCATTTTCGGAAACCTCAAAATAGCGAAATTTCAAGTGCTCATAACTTTACTTTGGTCTGACCTATTCTAAAATTTCTTTTTCGTACTTGAAGTCTGTCACTAAATTTAGAGAATGGCCTTGGTTAATCCCGCTAACTTAATTTTTGTAAAAATGAGAGCACTTTGAAAATCGCCGAAAAAAATGGAAGGGGGCATGCCTTAAAAAATTTACAAAAATCGATGGCCGAACTTTAAAAATCTGTCAAAAATCGAAAAATGATCGGAATCGGATGAACCAAGTGAGGTTTTGAAGCTTGAACGATAACAAAGAGAATAGGCTTAAGACATGGTCGAAATTCTATCTGGAAAAAAAGTTATAGTCATTTTAGTAAACCGATTAAATATTGGCCAAAATGCAAAAAAAAAAAAAAAAAAATTCAGTGAATTTGAATTGAATTTTTATTAAAAACCTTTTTGCCCAATTTTGGCCCCATTTTCAAAATTTTGGCTATTTGCAGAATTTCGGGAGTACTCAATGCCAAATTCTGATTTTTTGCCGGATAAGTCCTTTTGAGAGTCTTCGCTCGAAAATGTTACAAAACATTGTATCCGTGAGCAACTCCCCGGTGTATTATAAACGGATTTCCGCGTACGATGTATACGGTGATAAATGCGAACAAGCGTTTGTTATACGGGAATGGAAGAGCGGAGAGCGGGGGCAGGAGCAATAAAATTCACGGGCGAGAGAAAAAGTTTTCTCGTAAAAGCGAATGGAAACTTCGATTTCTCCTCGAAGTGCAGCTCTCATTCACAGTAGCATTGGCATCGCCCGTTTCTGTGCCCTTTTTACTGCGTATGGAGGCAATCTGGACGTTTCTCGATGCGCGCGCGAAGACTCGACGGAATCCAAAAGCATCCGCGCACTTACGTTCAGATCCTCGAAATGGTAAAAAACGGGGCCGGAGGATCGAGGAAGAACCGAGCGTGAGAGCAAGAGCGGGAGACTTTGTTGAAACCTACTTTGGAGAAACGTGTCCAAGTGCTTCCAGCGTCACGCAAACTGAGCGATTGTCGATAAATCGAAAGTACACACTTTTCCACGTTTCTCATCCTATTGGTCGTGTGACGTCGCGGATCGTTCGTTCCTACGTTTGGCGTTTCATCGGTCATTCCCCGAACTCTCCAACAAATGTACAGCCGGATGTAAACAAAAACGAGTTGAGGAAAAAGTTGGTTATGCGTACGGAAAAGAGAGTGCATAAAAATAATGCTACAGGACATTCGATTGTGGGAGGTTTCATACGTATTTGTATATGGGGCTTTCCAGCTTTCAGGGATGAAAATGGGGTCGAAAAAAATTCCACAAATTGGATGCTTCAACATCACTTTCGTCCTTTTTATAAATGCCTCTGCGCGTAAGTGCAGAAATCAATATTGGTTTTCTAGTGAGAGAAGTTTTGTGATTAAGGGAAAAGATGTGGAAGCGGATTTCAAGTTTGTAAAACTTGCCGGGTGAATATTATCAGCTGGAGGATAGTTAAGTGCTGGAAAAAATTGCGCAAAACGTTATTCACGACCGGAAACACATTTTTCGCGATGCATTTCAAAATGCAAGCTCGTGGAATACCTATTTTAAGAGCTGAGGGCAAAGAGGCTCAGAAATTTAAAAAAAAATGTAGAGGCTGGTTTTTCTAACCCGAAATGCTGCGTATGTGCATTTCTTTGACGAGGGTTGAAAGAAGGTTTACGGTTACAGGAACGAGGTTACGATTTGCGCGAAGAATTTTATGAAAAGACCTTGAAGTATAAGAAAGGCAGCTTAAAAAATTTATGGTCGTTGTGCCGCTGCCCGCGGGACGGTGAACGAGAAGCAAGGGCCATTTTTTGGGAAGAACAACACAAGGGCCTTCGTAAAATCCGGGGTTAGTTAAGAGTTTTTACGAAAAAGGGATTGGTACCCAGAAACTGGAGGACAAATAAGAAAAACAAAAATTGCATTTTCTCGATCGAACAACCGAACGAATTACTTCCTGGTATATGAAATTTTGGCACAATTGTGCCTTTCTCCAGAGTTTTCACTATCATGGATATTGCAATTTTCGTGAAGCAAATTGGACATGTTATTACGCTCGATTATCGTTAAATTTTCTTTAGTCAAGTTGTGACGTAAATTTTATGCCCGCCCCTTTTTATTTCTCTTTTCGCATCGAACATTATGGAATTCCCAATCATCGACAAATGAATGGTCCATAATTTTCAAACGAGCTCCATAAAGTTTTAAAAACGTTTGCTCATCCATACTTTGGGGGGGGGGGGGGGGGGGGGGATTCTGAAGGAAAATATCGAGTCAATTGACATAAGTTTAGAACTTGAGAAGAAAATAGCAAATTTGTATTCAGTAATGAGGTTTTATCCAAATTGCACAAATTGCTTGGAGGAGGCATATCTCTGAATATGGATTTTTATTGAAAGAAAATTTCAAGTAGCTCCATTCTCGATCTAAACAAACTTTATTCATCCCGAAAAAAAACCGGAAGTAAATCGATCGATTTATTTCATGTCACAATGCTTCGTTGGATCAAGCTCTTCGGTAAATATCGAATCGAGGAATGTTTGATGCGAAGAAAGAGATGATTCTGGCAGATGGATCACTTGGTTTCAACAGGAACAGATCATATATATATTATTTTCCTTCCGGTTCGTCTGATAGATCGAACGATTGGTCCCGTTTCTTGCAAAACTTTCTCATCCTTCTCTATCTTTTCTCATAATTCATCTTTCTATCAATCATTCTATGCGAAAGTTTGAAGAGCCTCTCCTGAATATACTCAGGGGCAAAAAGGGTCAGCGGGGTTGCACAAAGCAACTTTCATGATTTTATTAACTGAAGATTGGTTTTGGGTATAAAAAATAATTGTATAAATAATAAATTGTAATAAATAATAATAACCCAAGTGACAAAGAGTTATAAGTTACTTTTTGCATTCGAAAATTCAGAATTTAAACAATTTTCGATATTTAAGGCTGGAAATTTAATCTATTTCTCGTGAAATGTGAAAATTGAAATGGAAAATTAATGCAGCCAAGTGTGTCGCACAAAAATTATTTATTAAAATAAACAATGAAAGGAAAAAAAAGGTTTTTTAGTTCTTAAATTTGGGTATAAAATGTAAATCTAAATGGAAAATAAAAAAGGGATTTATCCGTAAAATCCGAGAGTATGTTTGAGTAACGAAAGAAAATAGTTCGTCAATTCCGAAATTAATCTTCGAGGGGAATAAATTTGGGGGAAAACTTATTTTTGTTGCATTCCAACGATGCAAGCGGCAGCATCATCTGTTTTTGGCAGATACAGGGAACAAGAGAGAGAAGAGATATCATTAGGAAGCGTGTCAGAGGGTAAAACTTAAAACAAAGTTGCTTCTTGCATGCTTTCGCGCTAGTTTCTCCCCTTATATATAGGGCGTTCCATCCCAAATCGGACAGTTTGAAAAACTTTTTTTTTTATTTCCTCAAATTTTTTATATTTTTTTGTACCCATCAAAAGGCCCTTGCTGGTAAATAAAAAACTGCTCTTTTTTGGTATTTTGGTCATAACTTCTTTAATAATAGTCCAAATTAAGAGTTTTTTTTCAGCCTTTTTTTTATGGCCTTTTCAGAAAAAAATACAACAAAAATATTCGACGTGTTTTTCAATAAGTTTTTTAAGTTTTAAACTTTTAATCGCGTTTTTAAAAGCGAGTGTGTATTTTGTTTAAAATTTTTTGTATCAAACATCTGTATATTCAACAACTTTTAAAACCAGTTCGATCGTGGGCCTTCCATAACTACTATTTTTTTCGATTTTTGAAAACTACAAAATTTTTTGTTATTTAAAAAGTTTGATAAAAAAGTGTCAAAATAAATTCTAAGTAATAAAAACAAATACTATACAGTAACGAAAACTAGTATTCATAATAATTTATTTTTTAAAAAAATCAATTTTCAAAAATCGAAAAAAAATAGTTATGGAAGGCCTACGATCGGACTAGTCTTAAAAGTCGTTAAATAGATAGATGTTTAAAAAAAATCATTTAAAAACACGTAAAATATTTTCTTGTATTTTTTCTGAAAAGCCTATAAAACCAAAAATTTAAACAAAAAAACTTTTATTTTGGACCTTTATTAAAGAAGTTATGACCAAAATACCAAAAAAAGAGCGGTTTTTTGCTAATTTAATATCTTTTGAACGAGTAATCGAAAAATCTCATATTTTACCAGCAAGGATCTTCTGATGGGTACTAAAAAATATATAAAATTTGAGGAAATCGAAAAAAAAGTTTTTCAAACTGTCCGATTCGGGATGGGACGCCCCATATACATAAATATATATAGGTAAACAAGGGTTGTACATATACTTTGTTCTAAAATGAATCCTCTCCAGTCTCAACTACCTAATTTCCCAGTAATCATCGAAGCGAATATCCACAGTGTTTGTTTTCGGAAGGTTCGGCGAGGGAGTGAGAGTGAGGCGGATGAGAGGATGTACGAAGTAAGGTCAGGAAAATCGTGGTGGAGTAAAGTTCGGTAGAGTCGTGGCGTAGATAGCGAACACACACGAACACACATGGACAAAGCTGAATGCCCATTATGGGCAGTGAAACCGGAAGGTATCACGTTGATTATCGTTGCTCTCGTGCAACCCTTGATCATTTGAGCATAGGGCTAAACACTGTTGGCTCAAGAGACCCGTGCATTATAGTAATCTCAAAGCTCTGTGAACTACAAGCTAGAGTTTTGATGCTCAGAATCCTGGCTATATTTGAAAATCGTGGGGCGATCGTCCTGTGCGAGTCGAATATATTTTGCATCATTTTTAGTATTTCTGTCAAGCGAATCGAGACGAGAAATTCAGCTCAATAATTGAAAAGTCACGTTCAAACGTTCGCGAGGATTTTTTTTTTTTAACTTTAAATTTTTCAAATACTCAATCTGCGCTATTTTTGCGCAGTATATTTTTCTTCTATTTTCAGTATTTCCGTGGAGTAGAATGAGATGAGAAAGTCAGTTCAATAATTGTAAAATCACGTTTAAACATTAGCGAGATTTTTTTTTTTTTTTGACAACTTTATAAATTTTCCAAATACTAAATCTGAGCTATTTTTGCGAAGTATAATTTTTTACTATTTTCAGTATTTCCGTCGACCGAAACGAGTCTAGAAATTCAGCTCAATAAATAAAAAATTACGTTTGAACGTTCGAGAGGATTTTTTTGAAAACTTTATAAATGTTTGAAATACTAAATTTGAGTTATTCTTGCGAAGCATATTTTTTTTACTACTTTCAGTATTACTGTCGAGCGAAACGAAGCGAGAAATTCAGCCCAATAAGTGAAAAATTATGTTTGGACGTTCGAGAGGATTATTTGGAAACTTTATAAATTTTTCAAATACTAAATTTGAGCTATTCTTGCGGAGTATATTTTTGTACTATTTCCAGTATGTCTGCCGAATGAAAGGAAGCAAGAAATTTAACTCAACAATTGAAAAATCGCGTTTAAACGTTCTCCAGGATTTTTTTTTAACTTCATAAATTTTCTAAATATTAAATCTGAGTTATTCTCGCGAAATTTCCAGTAAACGAAAATTTCACCATCCTCGTTATCGCGCATATTTGTGTGAAAGTTGGTTGCTCGATGGCTTCAAAGTTACGAATATTATCACTGTCACAAGGATTTTTAGAATTTCAAAATTCTATTGCAAATGCCATTGATATTTTCGATCATTTCAAAAAATGTTCAATTTTTCAAAAACTCTGGACTTGAAAATTACTCTAAAATTAAAAATGCTATAAAGGAGATATTCCCAAAAGCAATGATTTTTCCATAAGCTTCGTTCACTGTATCTGATGATTTGATTTCTCTTCATCATCGAGCTCAGTCGCCTTTTTTCATTTTTAACATTAACATTTTGGTTTTCAAAAAAGAACATTGTCGCGCAATGACAATTGTTCGTTCGAAGTGAGAAGAAACAGAGAGAGAATAATGGCGAGCAATCATTCTCTTATTTGATTAGGACGTTAAAAAAAAGGGGTTTTAACCTTCCGCGTCTCTTCCAACATAGTTCTATCCTCTCTTTTCACGCTTACACGCATTTGCAATATCATGCCACACGGCGTTCACTTCAAAATTCCTGTACGAAATTTCGGTGGCTGCATGAGAGATGTTTCCTATCCCTCTCCCTCTTTCGCCCTCTTGATGCGCATACTTCCTGGGAATGGGCGAGGAACCGAGAAAATTTAGCTCAGCGACGAATCCTGCTGGTAGGAAAATGCGTTTGTGAGCTTATAGTGTGCGCTCTTAAGGGACAGTTCTGTGCTTGAAACCTCGGGGAAGAGGTTGGGGCGAAAGCAGAGAAAGCTCACTGAACGAGAGAGAGAGAGAGGGAGAGAGAGAGAGAGAGAGAGAGAGAGAGAGAGAGAGAGAGAGAGAGAGAGAGAAGGCGTGATAGACGAAGAGAGACGAGAAGAGTCACGTTGTGCACAACGCGGCACATTGCAGCGAAGTAAAGTTGGCGCCGGATTTAGCAGCAACCCTCTTTCCGCTGCGAGAGTTGACAGAGAATTTTCCGTGTGTGCGTGAATCTGAGAAAGGGTAGGAGAGACAAAGAGAGAGAGAGAGAGAGAGAGAGAGAGAGAGAGAGAGAGAGAGAGAGAGAGAGAGAGAGAGAGAGGGAGAGAGAAAGGAAGACAGAGACAGCGAGAATTTGCAGCGGTATTCTCACAACGAAATCAGGGCGTCACGATGGCGACCTACTCCGAAGGTTGCAAAATGTGTAAAAAAAAAATAATCGGTCAATTTGCCTCCCTTGCTTTTTTTTAATAACATTTTCTTCATGTTGTTCATCATCGAAAAAAACGAGAATGACTAACGATTACTAGAAATTGTTTATGTCAATTGTCAGAAAATATGATTTTCTGTGAGAGAACATTTGAAACTGGATTTCTTCGATCAACATCGAAATTGCAAATTTTTTGATGCGTTATTTAACGATATTTTAATTTCATATTCAAACATTGTCGATGTAATGCAATTTGATTGATATTTAGATTCACTTTAATTTAATGCAATTTAATATTTATAATCTGTTGTTTAAATAATCTTGAAATGAGTCAAAATTGCAATTTTTTTTGACGCATTGTTCGAGAAACCTTAATTTATTTAATACCTTTTAAATTATGCCCCAACGATATTTTAATTTAATATTCAAACATTGTCGATGCTAATTTAATTTGCTTGATATTTAGATTTAATCTAATTTAATGCAGTTTAATATTCATAATTTGTTTCGTCTTTTTTCAGATTTTTTCGACATCTCCCTGTGTCCATATTCAACGTGCTTTCCGTGCTGAAATGATTTTTCCTTTTTTCTCCAACGTCCATCTCCGTGAGTTTTACTATTTTTCGTTCTCAGTGTCAATAGATAAGCTTGAAATGAGTTTTGTGGGCTACATAAGCTTCTATGCTACAAAAATCGTACCTTTTGGTCCCGCACAATCATAGAGTTGTCTAATTTTCAATTTTTAATGTACAACTCATAATTGGGATAAATCTTCCTTCTACGGATTTTTAATCGTAAAACTAATTCTATAGATTTGAGGGAAATACATTGATTTCTTCGTTTTTAAGGTACTAGTCTACTTTGGGAGACAAAAAAAGCAATTAAAAAATTTTGTTTCTCAGCTCCTTTATCAGATACGACTATGAAACTGTTATTACAACATTGACCCACCCTTCAAAAGTGAAAAACAAAAAGTTATTTTTTATTTTCATTGTTTGAATAATCTATAGAAGGCGCCAAAGTCGAAAATGTCTTTTCCCATTACCGACAGTTTATCTCAGGCAAGTCTGAAGCAAAAAAATAGAAAAGCATTTTGAAGAGGAAGGTTTCTTACACAACAATTAACCACTGTTAATGAAAAATCGATTTAAAAAAATGGCGGATATTTTAAACAAATTTTGAGCACTACAATTTTTATTTTCATTTTCAAAATCCGCCATTTTTTTTTTATCGATTTTTCATGAACGGTGATTAATTGTTGTGTTCTTCAAAATGCTTTTTTATTTTTTTTTTGTTTTCGACTTGCCAATCCTGAGATTAACTGTCGGGAAAAGACATTTTCGTTTCATTTGGTGAATGAAATTTAAAAAAAATTTTTTTTTGTACTTTCGAAGGATAAAACAATGTTGTAATAACAGTTTTATAACCATATCTGATAAAGGAACTGAGAAAAAAAATCTTAACAATCTGCTTTTTTGGCCTTCTAAAGTACTTAATAGGGAAGAAAATGGTATGCAATAAGTTTGATCTCATTCAGTTGATATTAGAAATCCATTTGAAATCTCAAAATCGCAAAAAGAATTGGCAAAACGATATTGCTCAAAAAATGCGATTCCAAAAACCTTCCCAAAATCTCGACTCTCAATCTGTTTTATCCACGATTTTATAGTTTTCCCTCATCGTTTTTTTTATACACGTGATCGTGGTGTAAAAATCTTTACCAAAAAACAATTCTCACAGCGAATACTCGAAGGTTTATCTTTGGGAAGCGGAATAAAGAAATAGTGCACGTAGTTCGAACCACGTTATTCCTCGAGTCCGTTTCACGTGTATATGGGGCGTTCCATCCCAAATCGGACAGTTTGGAAAACTTTTTTTTTTTATTCCCTCATTTTTTTTATTTTTTAGTACTCATCAAAAGGCCCTTCCTGTTGAATTCTGAGATTTTTTGGATTACCCGTTCAAAAGATAGTAAATTAACAAAAAAAACCGCTCTTTTTTTGGTATTTTGGTCATAACTTCTTTGATAATGGTCCAAATTAAAAGTTTTTTTTCAAAATTTTTGTTTTTCTATGGCCTTTTCAGAACAAAACTACAACAAAAATATTCGAAGAGTTTTTGAATGAGTTTTTTGAGTTTTAAACTTCAAATCACGTTTTTAAAAGTGATTGTCATTTTTAATTTTTTTTTTAATTTTTTGCTTTAAACATCTACTTATTCAACAATTTTTAAGACTAGTCCGATCGTGGAATTTCCATAACTACTATTTTTTCTCTATTTTTGAAAATTAATTTTTTTTTTAAATAATTCATATGAATACCAATTTTTGTTACTGTATGGTATTGTTTTCAATATTTAGAGTTTATTTTGACACTTTTATTGTTAACAGGTTCTTAAAATTAATTAATCGTAAAGTCTGTTTATGAATAATAATAACAGTTTTTGTTTATTCACGTATTTTTTTGATAACCTTACGTATACGATTATTTCCTGAATTAGAATATTCCTTTGCCAATACGTTTCCGTTGCTGTTTGGAATAATTGAATGAAATTTTTGTGTCCCCCTGTGATTGACTTCGCAGTATTGTATCGCAAATAAAATCTTTCTTTTGCATCTAAATAATGTTTTTCAGGTGAAAATTTGACGGCAATATTCGGTAGATTATTTAGGTTCAATGCCCACTCATACAATTCTTGAACTGTTGTTATTTGCTCATCGACTAATTATTAATTTTAAAAATCTGTTTACAATAAAAAAAACTGTCAAAATTATTCAAAATGATTAAAAAAATACTATACAGTAACAAAAATTGATGATCATAATAATTTATTGAAATCCCATGATCGGAATAGTCTTAAAAATTGTTGAATGGATAGATATTTAAAACAAAAAATTGAAAAAATGAAAAAACGACACTCACTTTCGAAAACGCGATTTAAAGTTTAAAACTCAAAAGACTCATTCAAAAACTCGTCGAATATTTTTGTTGTATTTTTTTATAAAAAAAGCTATAGAAAAAAAGATTTGAAAAAAAAACTTTTAATTTGCACCATTATTAAAGAAGTTATGACCAAAATACCAAAAAAAGAGCGGTTTTTTTGGTTAATTTAATATCATTTGAACGGGTAATAAAATAAATCTTAAAATTTAACAGGAAGTGTCTTTTGATGGGTACTAGAAATATAAAAAAATTGAGGAAATAAAAAAAAAAGTTTTTCAAACTGTCCGATTTGGGCTGGAACGTCCCATATGTATATTTAGCGTATTATCCTCACGAGAAAATCCGTTGAATGGGTAAAAGTGCGAATCCTGGTGTTGCTGCTACATCTCTGGTACTCCGGAAAACTACGAAGCTCGGTGGAAACTGAATTTTTCGCGGATAAATCCAGGGAAAAAACGGTTAATCCCACGAGTCAACCGACGAATAGGGAGAGAGCATTTTATTTTTCCTTCTATCGGGAAATTTCTTTGCTCGCTTTTCTTCGCCTCTGCGTTTGAACATCCACAAAGCTCTTGGATCTCGAGGACCTTCCCAACTGATTATTATATTATTTTAAAATGCCGAGAAACTCCGGATGTCTCCCGAGTGAACGAGGAGATGGAAAGAAGCTGTGAAAATTGTTTTTTCTCCAAACTACCGAGCGATAAACTTCTCGCGTCGAAGAAGGACTAAGAGCAAGAATAACAGTGACGAGAATGGCAAAAGATTGACTGTTGAATGCATTTTCCCGAATTCAAGCTCTTCCCTCGCTCTATGGAAACTTTTAGCGAGACGCCAGTTACGTTTGTCCAAAAACGTTTCTCGTGCGACCTAAAAATCTTCATTTCACGCGCCGGAAGTTCTTTGAACTCGGGCAACGTGTTGACCCTTAATGATGGTCCGAACGAGCGAGCATAAAGTGGCAGAAATTCTCGGCCATAACTACAAAAAGCCAGCGCGGGTAATTTATGACAAAAAGTGTGTGATACGTAAGGGTAGTTTTTTCTTTTGCGAAAAAAAATCATAAATCGGACTCGGTGGTCTTCTTTTCATATGTAAATTTTTTTCATGGAGTTAACAAAAGTGCCCGGTTGTTGAAGAGAGTCGTACTATATAGATTATTCTGGTATACTTTCGTTACGCTTTTCCATTCTTCTATTCCAGCCTCTTCTCTCTCCGCCCACCTTCGCTCGTATCCAACCCCCGGACGCCTTTTACAATCGCGAGAATAAAAAATGACTTTTTTAAATTTTATTTTCTTGGCTTTCAACCGTCCACCCGATACAGGTTTAACCGTGGAAGGTAAAATTACATTTCATAAATTTTACTCTTGCTCTTCTACGAGCTCCAACTGAATCACGTTGAAAGTTACCGATCCCGGAATACTATTTCTCTATCTCATTCGCCTTCTCGAGCCGTAATTCACATTTGCTCCAACTCGTCCTTCGCTCGACCCAACCCTTACCGGAAAGGTCACCCCGCACTCCGCGGGCCGACTCGTTTTCTGCCTCTCGTACCTTTTATTTCCACTTAAGAGCCATTCATATTTAAAGCTGTATCCGTTCGCTGGTTATAAGGATTTATCATGCGATGAGGAACGCAGCTTCGACCTTCTCAGCTCCCCAAACCCAACTTTGGAAGTATACGCGAAGCATGATATTGAAGTTTGCTTTGCTGGAGTGCAACGCAAAATTTATCCCCGAGAGGAAAAGTTATGAGTGAAAAACAAATTGTTTGAGAGTCATGAAAAATAATTCTTATTTTCCGCGAAAATATAGTTCCATGAAGGAAATGATGAAAAGAATAATTTTTACAAAATATAAAATGAGTGTATGGTGTCCGTTAGAAGCATTTTTTTTTGAAAGTTCTCGCCGGTGCTGAATTTTTCTTGTTGGCTATCGTCCGACAATAAAAAAATGGTTCTTATAATGGGGGAAAAAATTTAAAAACACTTTTCGTGGATATTTCAGTGATTAAAAAAAGATCCGATTTTCAATAAAATTTAGAGTAACAAAAAATTAATAAAAAATTATATCAGCATCAAATAAATGAAAATTCTATATTACACAGTAGATTATCAATAGCAAATACTTTGTATATTATTATCATTATTACTATTATAATATAAAGTATTTAATGCTAATTGTCTACTAAGTCACATAGAATTTTTTGAAATTGAATGCTGAGTTAATTGTTTATTGTTTTTTTATCATAATAGTTTTATGAAATAATAATGATTTTTTAGCAATTTCGTTCAATTATTAATTGTTTTTGGCGTTCAGTGTATCGGTTCTAAAGAAGTGAACTCGATAGCTGCTGAATTAGAAAACTTAGTGTTAACAAGTATTTTTCGAAAATTTCAAAAAATGTTTGAGTACAAACCTCTCGAGCGTTTCTCACCAAATTCAACCCTAACTATTCAAGTCATCTAATTTATTTGTGCAAAAATTTTAGCTCGATACTTCTAAAAGTGCGAATGTTGGAGCATTAACAACAATTTTTTGAAAATTTCAAATTTTTTTTTAACCGAACCTCTCGAGCGATTTTTATGAAATTCAGTATTATTTTCCATTGTCATTAAATGTATCTTCACAAAAAAATTCAGCTCCATAGATGCAAAATTACAAAAGTTATAGTACATAATAGATAGTACAGTGCCATTAATGCCTGCAAATCTTTGAAAGAATCATGAAAAGAATCTTCCTAAGATTCTAAGAATCTTCCGAAGATTCCAAGAATCTTTTCAAGATTCTCTCCAAGATTCTTTTCAAGATTCTTCCGAAGAATCTTTGAAAGAATCTTCGAACGAATCTTTGAATGAATCTTGAAAAGATTCTTAGAATCTTGGAAAGAATCTTAGAATCTTGAAAAGAGTCTTAGAATCTTGGAAAGAATCTTTCAAAGATTTACAGGCATTAATGGCGAGCACTGTACATAATAGATAACAAATTGAGAATTGGTCAAGTAGATCTTGACACTACTCTTCTGAAAAAACCATTGAAAGTCCACTCTTTTGAAGACAATGAAAAATCAACAACAGAGAGCTTTGCACTCGTGACCGTTGGTTTGGGGTGATTTTCAATAGCCAGTGTTAAATATATATGAAGCATTCCACACAAGTGGGCCTCTAAAAAATCGTGTGACCTCGAAATATTATGAAACATTTTTTTAAAGGTTATTGGAGTGTCAAAAGCAAGCAGGATTTTTTTTCAGATGTTTGAATCTGATTTTACACCCCCAATTCGGATACGAATGTTGTTATTTATTTATTCTCGATTCATTTTACATGCGAAACGATCCATTGCACGAAAAAATCACCTGTACAAACAAATTTTGGTTTTCGAATATACGTTATAATCTCATCTATTTTGAAGCTGTCCAGAATCCTTTTCATGTATTTTTCAGCGAAACAAGGCAATAACATTTTTTTTCGTCGAGTTCGCAGTTTCCAATTTTCCTACAACTTCGAGAGAACTTTCGTTGATTTCACAAAAAACCACAGCAAAATTGGCATGATGGAGAATCCACATCTTCAAAGTGTTTTCTGAGGTTAACTGATGAAAAAACTTGCGACTTACGACAAATATTCGATGTTATCCAACGCCCCGATTAAATTTATTAAAAAAACATTGAACATACATTATTTACCGTGTTTCAGCGTGGGGTTAAAGTCAAAAGTTGGGACCTCACAAAATACTTTGATATTTCCGAACGATCATACATTGACCCCACGCTGATGCACGGTTAATAATATATGTTCAATATTTTTTCAATAAATTTAATGGGGGCGTTAGACAACATCGAATATTTGTCGTAAGTCGCAAGTGATTTCATCAGCTAACCTCAGAAAACACTTGGAAGATACGAATTCTCCATCATGCCAATTTTTCTGTGATTTTTTGTGAAATCAACGAAAGTTCTCCCGAAGCTGTAGGAAAATAGGAAACTGCGAACTCGACGAAAAAAAAATATTGCCTTGTTTCGCGGAAAAATACACGAAAAGGATTCTGGACAGCTTAAAAAAAATTTGAGATTATAAAGTATTTTGGAAAATCTAAATTTTATGTAGAGGTATTTTTTTGGTGCAACGGATCGTTTCGAATGTAAAATGAATCGAAAAAAAAAAAAATAACATTCGTATCCAAATTGAGGGTGTAAAATCAGATTCAAAAATCTGAAAAAAATCCTGCTTGCTTTTGACACTCGAATAACCTTTCAAAAAATGTTTCGTAAAATTTCGAGATCACACGATTTTTTAGTGGCCCACTTGGTGTGGAATGCTTCATATCCCAAGGGTAGATGGAAGGGGGGGGGGGCGAAGTGACGGAGAACTGCAAACTTTTCGTTTAGTCATGCGAACGTCAGGTCTCTTGGCCAAGTTCCCAATATTTCGGTGCGCGCACGCAATTTCATTGCGCGTCAGGCTGCGGATGGAAGCGGTTTTTCACACGTTGCTCTCGCGCGCTCGCAGCATCACAGAGGTAACTTTGATTAACAAAGTGTACCGAGAGTGCCTGACGCCCGGGCGCTTTCAGGGCGCAGCGTGAAACACACACACACGAGGTTGAAAAGCGACCGTAGAGTTTCGGATGTGAAAAGGCCAGAGGATATACGACGAGGGTCAGAGGTATAGACGTTGGCAAACGAATGAGCAGCAGCGAGCTCGAACCTCGAGAGCTTTCTCGACTCCCTCCGCCCCGATAAATGGAACTTTGCCAGTGTTTTAGCGCTCGCGAATTACGTGGTCGGCGAACGATCTTTTGTCACGATGAAGGAAAAAAAGGAACGTTCCCTGATCTTATAAAAAAAAAGTCCCCGTCGGATTTTCGCAAATCCTCTCGACTCGTTCGACGATTTAAATACAAGAACATTCTCCCTTTGCCTCTTACTTCCTTCGCACTCTCGTTCTTTCATTTCTCTTTCACTCCTGAAATTAGATGGTCTTCATTTTTTTCTCGTTAAAAATATGATGATAGGTGTGTAAGAGGGTGGGCCGAAAATCCACTTTTTTTGAAATTCTTTTAGCAATACCGTAAATATTGTTCATTATGCGATGAAAAAAATCTGTCCGGAGGAAACAAATTTTGAGGCAATATCTTAGGCTTGTCAAAGTTTAAAGTTAAAAAAAAAAAATCTGAGCTTATTTTTATTCGAAATTCAATTCTCTACAAAAAAGGTCCTATCAAATCATGTAGGATTGATAGTTTCTCCGATAATTACTGTTTTAGTTAAAAAAAAATGGTAATTTTCCTCTATATTTATACTTTTTATGGGTAAAAAATAATTTATAAAATTCTTATTTTATGAGAAATTTTATTCTCTACATAAAAGATCTTTATATGAAATCATGTAGGATCGACAGTTTTTAAGATAATTGCAATTCTAGTTAAAAAATTGTCATTTTCCTCTATCTCAAGAATCATTATTTTTTCAAAAGAAAAATTCTACAATAAAATTAAAAGTTACAAAAATATGTATATAAATTTGTACGTTAATAAATTAAAATGTCTTTTCAGAAAAAAATCGTGAAAAATCGCCTTTTTTCGGTATCCTGACTGCGTATAACCCCTTAATATATATTTCTAATATACCTTCTTATCTATTGAAAAATATTATTACATATACTTTATTTCCATGGGGGGCTTTAAAAAAAAAAAATATGGTAAATCAAATAAAAATAAATAAAAAAAGAATAAAATTGGAATTATGGCTTGAAAAAATCGCGAATCGTATTCAAAAGTTAGTCGACTCAGAATTCCCCGTACATTCATATGTATGTCGCGAATATTTTAATTCTTATATAATAAGACCCGAAGATTGTTTTTGTATCGAATCTAATAAAAGAAAGGAATGAAATTTGTTTTCTTCACAAAAAAAATATTTGTAGAAAGAAAAATGACTATTTTCAAGTAAATTTGCAATTAAGTTAGAAACTATCAATCCTACATAATTCCATATGAGAAGATTTTTGTAGAGAATGAAATTTCCTATGAAATAAGGAGTTTATAAATTATTTTTTACCCACAAAAAATATAAATATAGAGGAAAATGACATTTGTTTTACTGAAATTGCAATTATCTTCAAAACTATCGATCCTACATAATTTCACAATTTCATAATTTCATATAAGGGCCTTTTACGTAGAGAATTAAATTTTCTACAAAATAAGAAGTTAATCAATTATTTTTTTCCCATAAAAAGCATAAATATAGAGGAAAATGACAATTTTTTTCGACTAAAACAGAAATTATCTTATAAACTATCAATCCTACATGATTTGATACAAGGATCTTTTTTTGTAGAGAATTGAATTAACAATAAAAATAAGCTGAGAAATTTTTTTTTCAACACTTTGAACTTTGACGAACTTTAGTGAGCCTAAGATATATATTGACTCAGAATTCGTTCCCATCGCACAGATTTTTTTTGTAGCATAACGAACAATATTTTCGGTATTGCTAAAAGAATTTCGGAAATGCGGATTTTCGGTCCACCCTGGTGTGTAATTGCTAGTGAGACTCACATATAAACGAAGCGCGAAACGACCGGTCAACAAAATGGCGGTTTTCCACAAAATGGCGGTGTTTTGGGGCGAATATACTGTCGCAATATGTGCTTGTACTTTTGTGGAAAGTATCGACGCTTGAATTCAATATTTTTTTTGAATTTTATCGCGCCAACTTGATCAGCTTTTCGCCGAAAAGATAGATATCCGGATAATAAGACGAATGGGAGAAAGAAGCTTCTGGCACTGCGTACAAAATGACGGGTTGAAGAGTGACTCGGAACAGCGAACTTTGGCCTCTGGGAAAACGAGCTGCGAAACTGCGCTGAGGATAGGAAGGGGTCGAAGAGAACGCGAGGAAACAGATGAAAAGAGTAGAGAGAGGAAGATGGTGAGAAAAATTTATTCTCGTACTCTCGACTGTCGCCGCGAAGTCGCGGAGGAGGGTGAATATAAAACTGCGGTACGAAAAGTTTTTCGCGCGAATATGCGCGCAAATCGAGAAGCGAAACAGGGTGTGAGTATGAGAAAGGGAGGAAAAGAGATTAGAGCGAGTTAAAGCGAGCAGATCTTTCTCGAGCGATAATCACACACAGAAACGAAAGGACGCCGGTTTTTGAGGGGTGCAAAAGTTTTCAATGACACTTTTAAATTGTACAATCTTCGTACGATTCTTCAACGCTATTTATACTAATATTTAACGTGCATAAAATGACACAAAATAAGAGGATACTATTTTTCCCATTTGAGTATAAAATTTAATAAATAATAAATCACATTTAATAAATTTAATGAAAGTTTTGGATTGAATGGATTTTTTTTTCGTTCAAGAATCATATTTATTGGAGGGAAATATTCTCTTCGCGTTAAAATTATGGTGAAAAATTCAAATCGCTGATAAAATAGCTCTCAATGAAACAGAAACTTCAAACCCAAACCACGCCTTATTTTTTACAACCAGGAATTTTTGCAAATTCGACTTCTAACAATAAATTTTGCGAATTTTAATTTTTTTCTCTTCATCACTTAATGGAAATTAACGTTAATTGAAGGAACTTTCAATTTATCTTTGATTAAAATTTCAAGATTTTTGTTTCAGACTTTACTTCAGGAAAAGAGGGAAAAACTTCAATATTTCTTTAACGGACGAAATTTTTTTATTCATAATGTGAAGACGAAAAAAATAATTCAAGCTCGACGAATCAGCTGAATCGTGCAAATTGTGTTGCACGACATTGACGGAGATGTGAAAGAGACTTTTTATTCGTCTGGCAGACAAACACCTATTCTACATGGATGGGGATGAGGAAAATTTGATCACGAGCGACGATTTCCGCAGTGAAAAAGGGGCACAGAGTCCTTTGCTCTCTTTTTCAACTGCGCCCTCTACCCCTCAACGATCCTGTCACTCTCTCTCTCTCTCTTTCTCCCTTTCCTCGGCTATTCCTCATCCTCCTTGTCCGACGTGAATTTGTAACCCTGCTCTGGCTGCTGGCCTATTTATGGCGTTTGCGGCGAAAAGCTCAAGCGTGCCACGAAACGAAGCACCAGATGAGAGAGAGAGAGAGAGAGAGGGGATGGAAAGCTACTGTGAGCTTCGAGCTAGCTGGCAAGGACGTTTAAACTCGAGATTGGAGATTGTCAAGCCACGTTAGCCTCACGGGCCAGCCAGGATCTAGCTTTTCCGTGTTTGCCACTGGGTTTGCACTCCCCTATAGTCCGTGTGCTTTTGTATACTATCCACTATATACAAAATATATATATATATATATATATATATATATATATATATATATATATATATATATATATATATTAGTAGAAAATGCTGTATCCCCTGTTGTGCCGAGAGGGAATAGCATTTCGGTTTCGCGTGGGCAGCCCATTTATAGTAAGAGTCTACTAAATATTCCAGCTGGCGCCGGATTAAATTTCGTCTGGTAACGCGGCATTTCTGTATTCGCACACACAAACGTACACACACTCACATGCATATGGGGCGTTCCATCCCAAATCGGATATTTTGAAAAACTTTTTTTTTTTTATTTCCTCAATTTTTTTTAATATTTTTTATTACCCATCATAAGACCCTTCCTGTTAAGTTTTGAGATCATTTTAACTACCTGTTAGAAAGATATTGAATGAACAAAAAAACCGCTCTTTTTTTTGGTATTTTGGTCATAACTTTTTGATAATGATCCAAATTAAGTTTTTTTTTCAAATTTTTTGTTTTTTTTATGGCCTTTTCAGAAAAAAATACAACAAAAATATTCGACGCGTTTTTGAATGAGTTTTTTGAGTTTTAAACTTTAAATCGCGTTTTTAAAAGTGAGTGTCATTTTTTATTTTTTTTTTAATTTTTTTTGCTTTAAACATCTATCTATTCAACCATTTTTAAGACTAGTCCGATCGTGGGATTTCCATAACTACTATTGTTTTCGATTTTTGAAAATTAAATTATTTTTTTTTAAATAAATTATTATGAATACCAATTTTTGTTACGGTATAGTATTTTTTTGAATATTTATAATTTATTTGGACACTTTTTTATTGTTAACAGGTTCTTGAAATTAATAATTAATCGTTAAGTCTGTTTATGAACAATAATAACAACAGTTTTTATTTATTCACGTGTTTTTTTGAAAACCTTATATATACGATTATTTCCTGAATTAGAATATTCCTTTGCCAATACGTTTCCGTTGCTCATTGGAATAATTAAATGAAATTTTTGTGTCCCCCTGTGATTGACTTCGCAGTATTGTATCGCAAATAAAATCTTTCTTTCGCATCTAAATAATGTTTCTCAGGTAAAAATTTGACAGGAATATTCGATAGACTATTTAGGTTCAATGCCAACTCATACAATTCTTGAACTGCTGTTACTTGCTCATCGATTGATTATTAATTTTGAAAATCTGTTAACAATGAAAAAGTGTCAAAATTAATTCAAAATGGTTAAAAAATACTATACAGTAACAAAAATTGATATTCACTTATAATACCACAAGAGCTTCAAAATTATCGGGTATTTCCCGATAGGTTCGTTGCAAACAAATGAAGGAGTCAAGTTTTTCCTGAAAAACTTGACGACTTTATTTGTTTGCAGGGAACCTTGAGGGAAATGCCAGATAATTTTGAAGCTCGTGTGGTATTCGGGGGATTATTTTTCCGTTTCAAATGTCGGCCAATAGAATTGCACCATGAGATGAAATGAACAGTTAACAGTAGTAAATTGGTTCCAAACTGTTTTTTTTGCCTTCTCCGTATTAATGGGAACATTTCCTTTGACTTTTTTATCAATGGTGGACAGAGAACAAACTCCAAATCGACTCATTTTCATGCAAAATCTCCAATTTTCACAATTGAATTCAACCTGTCAGTTTGACGTGTGGTTAATTTGACTGGATCATGTTTTGTTTTTTATATATAGCAACTACCAGAGAAAATAATCAAAAAATTATCAGTATAATACCATGTAGGTTGTACCACGTGACGTCGAATGGTGCAATTCTATTGGCCGACATTTGGGTCGGAAAAATAATCACAATAATTTATGAAAAAAAAAAATTATAATTTGCAAAAATCGAAAAAAATAGTAGTTGTTAAAATCCCACAATCGGACGTCTTAAAAATGGTTCAATCGATAGATGTTTGAAACAAAAAATTTAAAAGAAATTTAAAAATGACACTTAAAAACGCGATTTAAAGTTTAAAAGTCAAAAAACTCATTCAAAAACGCGTCGAATATTTTTGTTGTATTTTTTCCTGAAAAGGCCATAAAAAACAAACATTTTGAAAAAAAAAAATTTAATTTGGACCATTATTAAAGGAGTTATAACCAAAATACCAAAAAAAGAGCGGTTTTTTTGTCAATTTAATATCTTTTGAACGGGTAATCAAAAAAATCTCAAATTTTAACAGGGAGGGTCTTTTGATGAGTAGTAAAAAATATAAAAAAATTGAGGAATTTAAAAAAAAGTTTTTCAAACTGTCCGATTTGGGATGGAATGCCCCATATATAGATAAGAAATTCTTCATGAACTTGGCTACTTTATTTTCTCGAATCTCTCAACCGCTTCACTCAATTCATCGTTTCGCACCTTAAAGCACCCATGATTTTTATCAGGTTTTTTAAAAATATATTTATCGTTCAATATATTATTTTATATAATGTTTTGGGTGGTAAAGAGCTTTTGAATTAGAGGAAAATATTTAGTGAAGAATTTACTATTTCAATTTTGCCTTCTTCGATCGACAATTTTCTACTAATTATA
This sequence comes from Alloplasta piceator, assembly GCA_946863875.1. Lineage (NCBI taxonomy): Eukaryota > Metazoa > Arthropoda > Insecta > Hymenoptera > Ichneumonidae > Alloplasta > Alloplasta piceator. The sequence continues at coordinate 11,596,762 of OX333080.1, forward strand.
TTATATTTGGGATTGGTTATTTTCATTAATTTTTAATCGAAATATAATTTCGTGCAACCTCGTGGTTCGCTCTTTCCCATTTTCGATGGAAACCAGCAATATATAATATATCAAGAGCTCTCTCTTGCTTTCTCTCTCTCAGCTAACAAGAGCAAAATTGGCTATGTTTCGTTGCTATTCATTTTTGTTATTTTTGAAAAAATTTCCAGTTCTTCATTATGATGAGAATGTCATTATCTAGATCTGATTTAGCCTGGGAAGTATATTTTGGAATATTTCCTATCGTTAGAATAATAAATCCCTCATTGTCTAGATTTTTGAATGTTCAACGTTTTTTGATAATTTTCGTGGATACTCGTTTTGCCTCGAGCTGCCCATTTTACCCCACATTCCCTTATATAAAGAGTTTTGAATTGAGGTAAATTTCTAATTTTTTAATAAAATATTATATTGAAAGATGAGAGAATTTCATCACCGAGTATTTAAAAAATGAGGAATTTAGAGCCAAAGAAAAATTATCGGGTGGATTTTTCAGGACTTTTTTTTTATTCACTCCAAAATGCTGGAAGTGGCAGTTATTTTGAACTTCTCATGTACTCTGCGCTTCAATTTATTATGGATTTTCTTTGAAAGGAGAAAGCGGACAGAAAAATTCCAAGGGATATATAACTTTCGTGTCTTTTTATATATGAGGTATTCCCGCTCAACGGGACCCCCTTTTAGGCCGACCTCTTTCGATTTTCTTGAAACTCGAGAATGTTTTAGTGTTTCCTGAAAGTATATTGTACACCAATTTTCAGATTTCTAACTATAATACTCTTCGGAATACACCAAAAGTTATGTTTCAAACTTTTTGCGTATTCAGCGCTCCGGAGCTTTGACACGGCGCGAAATAAAATAAAAAAAATTCTTTAACAATAGCTTTCGATCGGAAATTTCCTGCGCTTTTTGAAAAAAATATCAGCGATTTCGAAAAAAAACGAATTCATTTAAATTTCGACCAAAAACCGAAAAAAATGATTTTCAAAAAAAGAGCATAATTCAATTCGGTGGAAATTTTTTTTTCATGTTTTGTATATATCTGAGAAGTCACGATATAAATTTCAAGTTGGAACTCTCATCCGTTTACCAATGCCAAGTCTTTTAGTAGGACAAAAATTCTTAAATATTGTTTTTTTCGTATTCAACAGTTCTCTGATATATTATATAGTTTTTTTTAACGAATTTCGAATTTTATAAATTTATTGAATTCAAAATTTAATAAATTTGATTTAATTAATTTAATTTAATAAAGTAAATTTAATAAATTTAATAATTTTGATTATTCAATAAATTTAATTTAATTAATTAAACAAATTTACTAAATTCAAAATTCGTTAAAAAACGTTATAGAATATATCAGAAAACTCTTGAATATGAAAAACACGATATTTAAGAATTTTTATCCTACTCAAAGACTTGGCATTAGTAAACGGATGCGAGTTCCAACTTGAAATTTATATCGTGACTTCTCAGATATATACAAAACATGAAAAAAATTGTTCCGACGAATTAAATTATGCTCTTTTTTTGTAAATCAATTTTTTCGGTTTTTGGCCGAAATTTAAATGAATTCGTTTTTTTCGGAATCGCTGATACTTTTTTCGAAAAGCAGGAAATTTCCGTTCGAAAGTTATTGTCAAAGAATTTTTTCGATTTTATTTCGCGCCGTGCCAAAGCTCCGAAGCGCTGAATACGCAAAAAATTTGAAATATAACTTTTGGTGTATTCCAAAGAGTATTATAGTTCGAGATCTGAAAATTGGCGTACAATATACTTTCAGGCAACACCAAAACATACTCGAGTTTCAAGAAAATCGAAAGAGGTCGACTTAAATGGGGGTCCCGTTGAGCAGGAATACCTCATATCCAGCGATATGGCCTATCTATGTAAGGCACTTTCCACGACTGAGCACACATTGTAAATGTCCATATACTCACTCCACGTCGTTCTTATCGTGTCGTACGGATATTCACGGATATACATGCCGGAATTGTATTATATTATATACATAAGAGTGGCTGCTATTTGGGATCTGAGCGAATTTTTATCAAGCCACCTTCCAAATCGGCTCAAAGAAAAAAAAACGCTGCTATTATTCCAAATTTCTAGATTATCATTCAATCCCTCTTTGTTTTTAGAAGCGATGAACTTTTGCATAACATACGATTTGGAATTTACAATTTTTATTAAAGGTTTAATGAGAAATTTTGGAAAATTAGTACTCCAATACGTTCAAAGTTTGAATGATACTGAAAAAATTTAGAGTAACTCTAATATCTATTTCTGTTCATTTAAAGCTGATCTGAGAGGCGACGAACATTTGATTGGGATCCAAATAGTGCCCTTTTTCATTATAAACGTTCATTTATTGGAATGCAGCCAAGAAGGCGTTTTTTTTAATTCATAAATTCAGATGCTGATACCAATAATAATTTTTGTTTGTGATTATTTGATTATTTATAAATTTTATTGGCATCTCATTTTTCTTAATTTTTTATTTTATCTCAATTTTTCGTAAAATTCATCATTTTTTATTTCACGCGAAATATTCTGTGCATATGTTACGAGTGTATAAAATACAAGCTAGAGGAAGTCTCGCAAAGCTTATCCGCTCCATGGACGTCGGACATTTATGTATATATATTAGGCCGGGTCAAATAAAATGACTATTTTTTTTTCCTCGATATAATGAAAAATGTATTGTTTGGCATCTCAAAAAAATCCTCTGCAAGTATTAGCCCTTCATATTTAAATTAAGAGGTCGCTCATAGCAAATTTTTATTTCCCATTTAAATAACACAGGAAATTTTTTGTTTAACTTTGGAATTTTATTAGACTTTAACCGTTGAGGTTAGGAAGCTTTTCAAGCACATTTTTATAGAACATTTTATGCTCTTGAAAAAAGCTCTCTTGTGTCTAATCGATAAAACTAACCGTTCAAAAAATAATCGGTGATAATAAATGATAATTATCACCGATTATTTTTAATACTTGCAGACGGTTTTTTTGAGATGCCAAACAATACATTTTTCATTATATCGAGGAAAAAATAAAAGTCATTTTATTTGACCCACCCTAATATATATACTTGACTCTGTGCACGTAAGATAGTTGAAGCTGCGACGTGGTACATTATGTAGAGTACGAGAGTTGTAACACGGTACATTCGTATGTAAAGCGTGAAGTATCCCAAAAAAAAAGGAAAAAAAATACGATTCGTAACGCTTTCCCCTTGTCCCTGTTTCTTATCCATCCTTGTCGCCCAACTTCTATTATATCTATTTTCATATATAGAAGTTGGGGAGATAGGCAAAGGAGTTTTCACTCTGAAAATATATTTTGCCTCGAGGTTGGCGGATATCTAAGTATATTTATATACAGGGTGATGCAAAAATAATTTTTTTATTCCTTCAATCTTGAAGCAATAAGTGTTAATATTTCTTTTATTGTAAAAGAAATACTTTTACTGTACGGTAAAAAAAATGCCAAAAACGTTTTTGTCTCATGTTGCAGAAAATTCTTCGCCAGTATCGTCGGCCTGAATGAAGGGATTTTAATTGTTAACTATTCAGTCAAAGCAGCTTTTTATGCAGTTTCATTATTTTTCAAACTCTGGAGCATCATAAAAAAAAATAATAACGGAAAATACTAGGAAGTCTGACGTTACTCGAATGCGAAACATTTTTTTCTAGAAATCTAGAGCCAGAATTTTCCACAATTTCTCTTTTATTTATTTAAAACCTAATTGGGAGACGGTCCTGTCACCATAATTAAGAGCCACCTAATTAAGAGTATTTAGAGAGTGAACTTCTTTGCAGGCATCTTCTGTTTGCCTTGAATATCTAAAAAATAATAATAATTGGTACAACACGGACAATTTTTTGCCTCTCCTTAACTTCTCGGTTAGCGAACGGAGCTGTGCCATGAATATTCAATAATGCGATACCGATTTTTTGAAATACGCGTATAAATCGAATCAGTTGATGTATAAAATGACATTGGAATTGTGGGAGAGAAATACGAAATATCGTGACTTTCTCAAACCGGAGGAATGCATTATTCATCTGGAAGCTTTATAAACGAAATGGAAGAATGTTTCACATTTTCGCGATCAATTTGTGCCCGTTCCGACTAACTTTTAGCTTGTTCGTTGATTCTCAATCGATACGGCATATCGAATTGCAAGATTATTGCATATACATTCACAGTGTGATATTCAGACGGTCCGTTTCAATGGGATATAATCGAATCGGTCGAAACGAGCACCGTTCGTTTTTTTTTCTTTCTCTTCCTCGTCGCTCCGCAGACTCGAAAGACGTGTATAAAACTTTACTGATTTCCATGAAAGTTTCGTTGAATACATTTTCCCACCTTGTTCGATGTCCAACACGTTAAAATAAAATTCGATAGACCGGAGCTATTTCGACGTTCGCCTTCTCTTTTTTTCCCCTCTTTTCTTCGATATTCGATTTCGACACATCGATATTCGTCGATGCAGATACCGAGAATGAAAAGATACATCGTCGTATTCGACGTTTGCCTCTCTTTCTCGCGATATTCGTGAAACGAGAGTGGAAAAAAGTTTCACAGTCGAGAGAAAAGTAAAAAAGAGATCCGTTGATTTCTTTTTTTTCCAGAAGAACAAGCGAAACGGAAGGGGAAGGGTGGTTTGGTCGAGCTGACTCAAGGGATGTGTGAGAGGTTATAACCCAACGTATCTTCGGCACCGTTATATATATTCCTCTTCGGTTTTATATACGCTGTATCGTTAATCACGATGCCAGAAATATATATATATATATGTGGGGCGTTCCATCCCAAATCGGACAGTTTGAAAAACTTGTTTTTTTTTATTTCCTCAATTTTTTAATACTTTTTAGTACCCATCAAAAGACCCTTCCTGTTAAAGTTTGAGATTTTTTTTATTACCCGTTCAAAAGATATTAAATTGACAAAAAAACCGCTCTTTTTTTGGTATTTTGGTCATAACTTCTTTAATAATGGTCCAAATTAAAAGTTTTTTTTTTCAAAATTGTTGTTTGTTTATGGCCTTTTCAGAAAAAATACAACAAAAATATTCGTAGCGTTTTTGAATGAGTTTTTTGAGTTTTAAAATTTGAATCGCGTTTTTAAAAGTGAGTGTAATTTTTGATTTTCAAAAATTTTTTTGTTTTAAACATCTATCTATTTAACAATTTTTAAGACTAGTCTGATCGTGGGATTTCAATAACTACTATTTTTTTCGATTTTTGAAAATTATTATTATTTTTTTTTTCATAAATTATTATGAATTCCAATTTTTGTTACTGTATAGTATTTTTTTAAAATCATTTTGAATTAATTTTGACACTTTTTCATCGTTAACAGATTTTTTAAATTAATAGTTAATCGATGAGCAAATAACAACAGTTCAAGAATTGTATGAGCGGTCATTGAACCTAAATAGTCTACCGAATATTGCTCTCAAAATTTCACCTGAGAAACATTATTTAGATGCAAAAGAAAGATTTTCTTTGCGATACAATACTGCGAAGTCAATCACAGGGGGACACAAAAATTTCATTCAATTATTCCAATGAGCAACGGAAACGTATTGGCAAAGGAATATTCTAATTCAGGAAATAATCGTATATGTAAGGTTTTCAAAAAAATACGTAAATAAATAAAAACTGTTGTTATTATTGTTCATAAACAGACTTAACGATTAATTATTAATTTCAAGAACCTGTTAACAATAAAAAAGTGTCAAAATAAATTATAAATATTCAAAAAAATACTATACAGTAACAAAAATTGGTATTCATAATGATTTATAAAAAAAAAAAAATTTTAATTTTCAAAAATCGACAAAAAATAGTAGTTAAGGAAATTCCATGATCGAACTAGTCTTAAAAATGGTTGAATATATAGATGTTTGGAGCGAAAAAATTAAAAAAAAATCAACAATGACACTCACTTTTAAAAACGCGATTTAAAGTTCAAAACTCATTCAAAAACTCGTCGAATATTTTTGTTGTATTTTTTTTTCTGAAAAGGCCATAGAAAAACAAAAATTTTGAAAAAAGAAGCTTTCAATTTGGATCATTATCAAAGAAGGTATGATCAAAATACCAAAAATAGAGCGGTTTTTTTTTTGTTAATTTAATATCTTTTGAATGGGTAATCAAAAAAATCTCAAAATTTAACAGGAAGGGTCTTTCGATGGGTACTAAAAAACAAAAAAATTAAGGAAATTTAAGAAAAAGTTATTCAAACTGTCCGATTTGGGATGGAACGGCCCATATATTGTATAGGAACCTTTTTTTCCACCCTTCCCGCAGGATCGATTAAGCGTATCTTTCGAATAATACAACCCCTTCTTCCTCTCTCCACTTACCAATCACTCTTTGCCCCGAGGTTCACACGAGAGTTCCGATCGAATTATTCTCCGGAGATAACTCTCGATTTGTCGAATCACGATTCTTTCTTCTATTTTATTCGCAGGGAAAACCGTGGTAAAATGGAACATTCCAGGATACGGGCAAGACTGTGCTTAATTGCCTCGATTTTGTCTCTCAGTGAAGCTCTTCACGAAGGGGCAAAATTTGCGAAATAGTTTTGTACGCTTTGCAGGGGCAAAGTTCGAAGGTTGGTGGAGAGTTTTGGAGGTATCAAAAGAAAGAGAGAGAGAGAGAGAAGAAAGCGAGAAGGAGATTGTTCGGAAAGATGAGTCGAGAATTTTAGGTATATCCTCGGGAAAGTAGCTCCACGATTAATTCTGATAGTTTCTCGTTAAAGCAGTGCATCAAATAGTTTTCCGTTGGTTGGGATTTTTGGAGGGGTGAAGGGCAGGGAAGAGGCGAAGATTCAATGCATCATTGGAATCACTGCGCTGAGGTTCGCTTTTAAACGCCTCGTCCTCGAATACGAGGATCACGGCAGAAGAAGGAAGAATCGCGAAATATATTCGTAGTGGTTAGCGAGGCAAAGAAGGGTTGAAAAGTTTCACATAAGAATCCCTATCACGAAAGCGTACTCTGTTCCTCTCGCTCTCTCGTTTCTTCTCTTTCGAGGGTACTTCTGCTTCCTGACGAATTTTGATTTCCCGGTTGCGAAATATCCGCGAGACTGTGCGGTCTTCAAATATAAAGTTGAGGTTAGACGGGAGGGATATGGCCAAGGAGAAAAGAAAAGGAAAGAGTGGGAGGGATACCGAGCTAATTGAGTTACAACTTTTCCCGACGATGCTCGTGGTTTAATTCAACGGAGCCAAGTTTGATGTTACATGGATCATAAGAGCCGAGGAATCGATGGATGAAGAAAGAATCCATGAATCAGGATTGATTGATGAATTTCATCGTCATTGTATCACTAAATACAGTAATTTTCAATGTTAACCCCCACATGATCACGTTTGAATCAGTGTTTTTGGTATCGATATAGATCAGTCGTGAACAGAGTTGTAAATAATTCATTATTTTTATAATGCATTACTGTATTCATTAACCATTACACTACATCATGTGAAATGGACGCGTGTACCATTACAAAATACAAAAGTAATGAGTAATGGATGTAGGTGCCATTACAAATAAAAAAGTAATGTGTAATGGATGCATGTTCTATTACAAATTTAAAAAATAACGTGTAATCAATGAGTGCTTCATTACAAATTACAATTGTAAAAAAAAGTAATTTGTAGTGGAGAATATTCCATTCCCAATAGAAAAATGACTATGCTCGCATTAGAAACTTGCACATTGCTAATGAAATGAAATAATGAGACACCAGTGTGCAAGTTTCTAATACGAGCACGACAATTTTTCTATTTGTAATGGAATATTCTTCACTACAAATTACTTTTTTTTCAAATTGTAATTTGTAATGGAACGTGCATACATTACACATTACTTTTTTTTATTTGTAATGGCACATGCATCCATTACACATTACTTTTTTTATTTCTAATGGGACATGCATCCATTACCCATTACTTTTTTAATTGTAATGGAACACGCATCCATTACACATTAATATTTTCATTTGTAATGGAACATGCATCCATTACCCATTACTTTTGTAATTTGTAATGGAAAACTTGTCCAATACACATTGCTCAAAGTAATGGGTAATGCATTACTTTTACATTACTATTTTCATAACTCTGATATGAAGTTGATATACACTGACGCCTATAAGTGTTTCTTGAATTGTAATTTTTACAACAATGGAGTAAAAATTACTCCAAAAAAATCACTGTTCATAAATTTACCACTACGATAGTAAAGTTAACAAAAACTTGATACACACAGATTGTTTTCATTGAAAAATTAATAGATTTACCTCTGAGCAAAATAGTACCTGCTCCAAATTGTAGAAACACACTAATTTGTAATGGAACATGCTTACATTACACACGACTTTTTTTTATTGGTAATGGAACATTCATTCATCACACGTTACTTTTGTAATTTGTAATGGAAAACTTATCCAATACACATTGTTTAAAGTAATGGGTATTGCATTACTTTTACATTACGATTTTCACAACTCTGGTCGTAAAAACTATCCAGGAGGAAAAATAGCAGAATATTAGTAAATTGACCGAATGAATTACGCTCTAATTAATCGGGGTCGAATTGATTCCAATAAATTTTGGATTGGATGGAACTAACTGTGGATTCTATAGTTAAGAGCGATGCTTTTTGGCTCGAAACTGGTAATGGACATTGGTAACGTGATCCCATTGGTTATGGTTGTCGGTGAGGTTTACCAGAAATGTTTGGAGTGACTGAATTTTCAACGCGGCGCACGTAAACCACAGTCTTCATTTATTTAGTTAAGTAGATATATCAGACTCTGTTACTCCTCGAGATAGAGCTTTGGAGGTCTCTACGGTACAACTTGAGAAAGCGAGAGAAATACTAAGCGACGGGGGTGGGAGAGTCACCCCAATTCTGTGGGTGCAGAGTCAGAGTATGGCTCCGTCAATGCGATGAAAATCTACCACCCCTTTTTTCGTAGAGTCTCATAATCCTCTCTCTCATTTTATTCAATTCCGTCCTCTATTTGCTTCGCTTTCAACCCCTTCTCACCAATTTCATCTCCTCAAATTCTACTTCGTTTTCTTTTTCTCAGGCATTTTCAGGGGGTCTCATTGTGGCCTCCAACCACTTGACTTCCACACGTTCGCACGGGATCGGAAAATGTTTCTTCGGGTTGAGAAAATGTGCAGGATATGAAGTTGATATCCATCAGGGTTGCGAAATTTTTAATGAAAAAGTAATGCATTAACCATTACTTTTTCATTAACCCTTAACATTTAATGGTTAATGGAAATTATTTTCATTACCCATTAAAATTTAATCGTTAATGGAAATTATTTTCATTAACCATTAAAATTTAATGGTTAATGGAAATTGTTTTCATTTACCATTAAATGTTAATGGTTAATGAAAATGCAATTGCGTTAAAAAAAGTAATGCATTATTTGCAACCCTGCCCATCACAATGTAGTGTGTAATAGAAAAAAAATTCCATTACCCATTGCAATGTATTGTGTAAAGGACAAAAGTTTGATTGCAATTTTGGGAAAGGAAAAATATAGAAGAATATATTATTGCAATTTTACATTACATTTTATTGCGGCTTAGGACTTAGATTTTCAGGTACCTTAAATTCTAAAAAGCATCTATATTATAATTCTAAAAATCTAAGTCCTAAGTCAATAAAATGTAATGCAGAACTGCAATAATTTATTCATCTATATTTTTCCATTCCCAAAATTGCAATCAAAGTTTTGTCCATTACACATTACATTGCAATGCGTAATGGAAAATTTTTCTATTACACACTACATTGTAATGGGCAGGGTTGCAAATAATGCATTACTTTTTTTAATGCAATTGCATTTTCATTAACCATTAACATTTAATGGTTTTAATAGAAATAATTTTAATGGTTTTAATTTTAATGGTTTCCAATAACCATTAAATGTTAATGGTTAATGAAAATGCAAATGCATTAAAAAAAAGTAATGCGTTATTTGCAACCCTGATATCCATACATATCTGCGAAACTTAAAAGTTTTAATTTTAAAAGAGATTTTTTAGAACTAAAAGAGATTAGAAGAAATTAAGAGAGTGCACCAATTTCCCAAAATTTCCTCATAACTTATGCAATATGGAGAACAGAACGAAAAAGTCATTTCAAAGATTTAAAAATTAGGGAGGTAATAGAATATTTTTTGGCACTCGCTCCAATCTATATACGTTAAATTTAAATGAAATGTTTTATTTTTATTTTAATCATTAAGATCAATTTTACAAGCTTTCATTTTTATGTAAATTTAATCATTTTCACAAGATACAGAAATAACGACGAACAACAAAATCTAAAAGTAAAGTGCAATTTTGAAGTATCTCAGTGTATGCATACACCTAAATTCGTATGAACTATAGAAATGCTGTCCAATTATCCTGACAACTGAGCTAGTACGCTCGAGCCTTCACCTCCATGTACAAGTATCAACATATATTCCATCGAGTGCATCGAGAATTCTGGCGCTGAAGCTATTCGAGTGCATGCAGTGCTGAATATATACGTACATATAAATTAGGGTGTTGTAAAATACATCAATTTTTATTTTGCGTTATTTCTCAAAAAGTTCTTCCTCAAAAATCGACCTCAAATAGAATTTCAAAAACTTCCATATCAATTTTTCAAAAAATAATATGTATTTGAGGTTTCTCGAAGCCGTTGAATTTTTAAATTTCTCAATTTTTTTATTGACTTTAATTTTTAATTAAATTTAATTTTTTAAATTGAGGTATTTAAAAAAATGCCAACTCTTCGGTTAATTAAGTAATTATATAAATTCCTCCTTTTTGTTTTGAAAAAAATGACTTTAGGAGGATGAAAATTTGACTGTTCGGTGAATTAAATAATTTTAGGAATACTATTTTTTTTAGGGAATAAAAAATTTAATTGCTTCGAAGGATCTGCCTGAATATTGTTTTTGTCCAAACAAAAATTTCAGGATACTTATTTTTCACCCGTGCTAAGTTAATTCCTGAAAAAGACCGCAAAATAAGAACATCGATTTATTTTGCAACACACTAATGTATACGTATACTTTGCGAGCGCCTGTTCAAGCTCCTTGTAAAGGTGCCCTGGCGGCATGTTTTTCACTCTCCGAGAACTCGAACTTGCAATCGGGAATAACGACGAGGTGATCTTGGAAATTGCATGTGACCCATCTTGTTGCTTTTTTTTGCTCGACTCTCCGTATTCACGAGACCCTCGTAAAATCGTTGAAAAATCGCACTTCCCTTAACAACCGTAACGAGAGCTCGGTATACAATTTCTTTCGCGACTTTTTTTTTCCTCGATAAATCGGCGACTCTCGCTCGCTTCTCTGAGCAGAAAGAACGAAAAAATTGTACCTTTTATTGGTATTTCACGGATTTAAAAATTTGCGTCTATGTTATTTCGGTCTGAACATTTTAATCTCAAAAAATATCGTTCTAATGATAAATCGCTGGATCCAATTTTTCGATAAAGGAAAACGCAGATATTTTGAGAAATATTGTGATTTTACCTGAATTAATTACAACTGAAAAGTGATTATCAAAATAAAGTAGTTCTTTTGTTTCATTAAGTCACCATTAACCTACTAATTAATATTCGCTAATCAATGATATATTCGTTAGAGGATGAATATTTTATAGTTGTTCATTCCGCTGGAAATCGCCATACGAAACGTTAAAAAGTTGGAATTTACGGACAAATGTACGTCGACGTTGGGGGTCGTATATCGCGACTCTACGAGCAAACTTTATAGGGCATGATATTCATAAAGAACAAAATTATACGATTAAATCTCTCATAATGATTTTTCGTAATATCGTCATATATAAACGTACACTGAAGTGGTCATCGGGCGTTCTTAATGAAGGGGCGTGTAAATGGGGTCGTTTTACCCTGAACCAGGGCTTGATTATGGACTGCCGGAGTTTATTGCCGCTTTTATATAAATATATATATTAGAGTGAACCGAAAAACTTCAAAATTGTTGGCTACCCTCAAAAATCAAAGATATCGTTGAAATAAAGGTCTCTGTGCAACGTTTTTTTAATTATATTTTTTTATAATTTTTTAGTGGGCGCGCGGGACGTTCAAAAACGCCATTTTTAGCGTTAAATTTACTATATCACTGACGAACGGAAACACATCATCCAAAAACTTCTGAATCTTTTATATAAGGTGCCCAGATATCTTTCAAACCCATATTTACTGAACATTAACAAATGGTTCATATATTCGAAAAAAAATCTCTAAAAATCAGTATTTCAACTATTTTTTAATTAATTATATCATGACATATGGATTTTTTTTCTTCTAACACGTTTTCGTATTTCTACCATGTTTTTTCTTGTAAAACTCGGTATCAGTATTGCTTACAATGCGAAAATGGCTAAAAAATTAATATTTATTTTTTAAATTTTAATATTTAAAAAGATTTATCTTTTAGCAATTTTCGCATTGTAAGCAACACTCATACTTAGTTGTACAAGAGATAAGATGGAAGAAATACAAAAACATTTTAGAAGACAAAAATCAATATTTAATGATATAATGAATTGAAAAATAATGAAAATATTGATTTTCAGAGATTTTTTTTCGAATATATGAACCGTTTGATAATGTTCAGTAAATATGGGTTCCCGCGCGCCCTCTAAAAAAATTCAAAAAATCGAACCGTTGCATAGAGACCTTTATTTCAACGATATCTATGATTTTTAAGGGTAGCCAACAGTTTTTAATTTTTTCGATTCACCCTAATATATATATTTAGGATTCGCCGTAAAGCATAGTTTTTTTTCGCAGCATCTCAACGGTTTTACTTCCACTGACTATATACCGAGAGTAGCAAAGTCTCCAAGTGCCTCTAAATTAAATTTGGAGATTCCGTTGCCACCTCCTTGAATCTTAAAATTATCGTACGCGTATAAAACATCGTATAAATATGGAGCTGCAGACGTGGTTCATTAAAAAAATCTGACGGCCACGTTTCTTTCTAAACTTCAACGACCCCTTAATACGTGGTTATAACCCATTAACGTTTCAATAAATACAAACTACCCTCTTAAATCCCCGCAATTTCAGCATTTGCTCGAAATTTGTTATCGTTAGTATCGGAAAATATATTTAAACCTTTTCACAAACTCCGATCAAAATACTTAATCATCGTGCGTACATTTACGCGGTCCTATGGAATATTTAAACTAAACCAACTTCTCTTGGATTTTGTTCTAGATTCGTTTTTACGATTGTAATGAGCACTGAAGGTTTTTTTTTAGTGTTTCGGCTCGGTCACTACGAAGTGGGGGAAGTTCGAGCAGCGTCCACAAACATTTTTCAAAGATTCTAATGTTGTACAATAATGAAGCCCCTTCATTCCCTTTATCTTTACCACATTACAAGTTTTCGGTTTGTCAACTCGGCCGGTCACTTACCGACGTTGAGGCGCGCCCCGATGAAAAAACACAGTCGCCCTGCAGTCGGTAAGTAGGGAATCGCACGACCACAGTCCCTTTGACCTGTAATCTGGTAGACTCGTGTAAAATGCTAGAGCTGTCAAGTGGTAGAGATGTTTTTCTGGTAAATTTTTTCTATAGATACTCGACGTTTCAGAAAATTTGCAACATATTGGCATAAGAATCTTAGAATTCTTCGGCATGATACAACGTTTTATTTGAAAAAATCTCTACTCGTTAAAACGTATCGTCCGGTTGTACGTCAGCAGTTGACATTTATACATGCGTATATCTTCTCTTTATTCGTGAATCCACGGCGCCGCGACGCTGCCTCGTGTCTTGATATACGTGGTACACGTAAGAAGCGTTACATACACGAAAGACTTTATGCAGATTATAAGTGTGACGTGTCTGTAACGCGAGAAGCCGCTAACCCCATAACGGGTGACGGCCGTATCCCGTAAACCATCAGTGAAGTAACGTGTTAGCGCGCAAGCGAGTAACAGTAACCACCACTTATTTCTGTATATGCCGACGAGGACTGGATGTAATTGGTAACGTGACACGATAGCGGTTGCTCCGGTGGTTCATGCTTTCAGCAAAAAGTTACGTCAGGTATTCAGGATCTACGTGAGTCATTATACGCATGTACACGTTTGTAAAAGGGTTGTCAATTGAGTTCTCTTAATAAGAGTAAAAATATTCATCCATGCATCCTTCGCGAGTCAATTAAAATCATGTTTTAATTACATGCAAACGTAATTGACCCTTATAAACTTAATTCCACAAAGATAATTGATCAGAAAAAGCTGACCCTTTTTTTTAAGTTTTCTTTTTCAAAAACCATATCACAGAATAAAGCATAATCAGCACGATGATTAACAATTTTTTGGCATTATTCTTTTGTAATAAAAAGCGTATTGATGAAAAATAACATTCACCGTCATTTTCGACGAGTTTTCATCTTTGACCAACGAGAAATAAAAATAATTTACAAACTCATTCGTTGGAAGAACGAACAGGGAATCTGTATTTGAACAAATAGCTCCGCTGATTGAAAAATATCATTGAATATCGGGATTTTTCAATACGCGAATGGAAAGTTGTTTGAAGAGCTCGATTTATATATATATAGATTTTTTTTTAATACTACGAAAAATGTGGATGAATATGTATTTTGTAATAATACATTGGACCATGAATTCCGAGCTCAAAAATTCTATATATATATATATCTAGAATACGAAGCATACTTGTTGGTTTTGTCGGACGAAAATATGTGAGATCGATGAGAATTATATTCGTGTCCTCGTTTTAGTGCAACTGTGTGCGTTTGATGCAACGTTGCTTCGGGGCTTAATCGTGACCGAGAATAATTCATCCGATTATTAATTACGGAATCAGCGTGGCGGTAAATTCGGCCGTCGAAATTTATATTCTTTGAAATTTTTCGGCTCACCTAGAAATAATCTGTCCGATATATCATTATTATACATACAGAGTTTACATCACATGGATGTTCGTTTAAAAAAATGCAGATAATATAATAAAACACTGAAATTTATGAATTTTTGTCGATCGACATGATCGCATCCCTTAAGGCGAGACTAAAACCCGTCTCGAAATTGAAATCCAAACTTGCTCTGGCGCGAATGAAATTTTGACAGTAAAATTTTTTCGAAAAACAAAAAAAAAATTACAGATCCGATTATCATTAGGAATCTGTAATTGAAAATATTAAATTAGAATGTTTTTACTGCATTTCGGCTAAAACCAAGAGTGGGGCTCCATGACGAACACCAAAGTACGAATATCGATACGTCTTCGACATTATTTTATGAAAAAACCGCGACGTAAGTTTGGAATCCAAATCACGAGATAAATGTTGGTAAATTTAGTTTTTTATCGGAAAACGAAATGGCGAAATGAAGTTTACAGAAATGCCAAAGAGGGCAGCACCATATGGAATTGTTATGAAATAAATATTATTCTCATTAGACTTCTATCAAAACTGTCTGAGCTATCAGTGCCAATGAACAAAAACGTTGATTTATGTCTCGCATTTGAAAATACGGCTTCAAAAATAATGTCGGTATTTAGCCTTCCCTTAAGGTTGTTTAGAAGCTATGAAACCCTTGAATGTTAATTGTTCAATAAATAGCTTCTTAATCGTAGTGAAATTTTTACACGACCCCCTGAATAGTTCATGTAAGAACATACCAAATTTTCAGAATTTTAGCATATTACTTCAACCTCCTTAAGGGTTAAAATAAAAAATGATGAGAAAATTCTGAAAATTTGGTATGTTTCTGTATGAGGTATTTAAGAGGTGATGTAAAAATTTCACGACTATTAGGAAGCTCGTTATTAAGAAATTAACGTTTTGTTAAAAACAATTTTTTAAACAAATAAAAAAAAATATTTATCATGAAACTTCGTTTTCTTTCCGTTGCTTTCAGTATATTGTGGATATTAAAAAATGGAGAGGTCAAAAAAAAAACTTATCGCAAAGTTATATCAGTTTCCATAAGACTACATTTAATTTTATTTCATTCGTTAATATTAATTATTCGATAACGAGCATCCAAACCGTCGTGAAATTTTTACACGACCTTTAAATACTTCATTGAAAAACATACCAAATTTTCAGAATTTTCTCATCAAACGTGATTTGCTTCTAAACAACCTTAAGCACGTCGCTGTGTCGCCAAGCTTTCATTTGTGCTCATCAGACATGGCTCAAAGCCAATAAAATACGTATTGGTACAACGAAACTTAGGAACATATATTACGGCCCATTTGCAGCATTAATTTCTCGACCAGAAATACATCTCTACCACGATAAAACACTACTGTAATATTAAGAAATCTACAATGCAACATGTCTGCCAAATAGAAGCGTTTCAATAACCCTACCAAATAACAAAGTACCAGAATAAATCTCCACCAAATAATAACTACGACAAAATCTCTTTACTACTTGACAGCTCTCCCATTTGACAACCTTACCAGATTGCGAGTATCCAGCTTTCTAACTCGGTCGGTCACTTACCGATGTTGGGGCTCCCCAAAGAAAAATCCAGATGTGAGGCAGTTCTGGGCATGTCTGAACATAGAATTACCTCGACTACTAAATTTCATAAAAACCAATGTTCTTTCATGAGGAAGCAAAAGAGTGAAATCTGTTTACGACAATTTTGCATCATTTTAGGATGAATTCATCACAACTTGAGGATCGTTTGATTCTTCGTGTCCGAATTCGCTGAACAGTTGGATCAGTGACTTTCATTTATCTAATTAACCTCAAAATTCGGGCAATGAAGTTCAGAAGTTTTATGAGAATTTTCAATACGACAGACTCGGGGATCGATCGAAATCACTCAATGGAGAAATGCGATTAACCGTCTCGTCTTCTATCTCTACGAGCAGGGATAATCGTCTCTAATGACCTGGCTAACGAAGTGTGGATTAAAGAGAACGCCGGAGAGCTCTGGTCTATTCGGAATTTCTTTTTTCTCGGGATTTATCTTTTTATTTTTGGGATTGCCTTTCGGAAGTTACGGTCGTGGCGCACGAAACCCAAAATAATCCCGACGACACGGGAAACGGCTGCGTTAATGGCTTCACCCTCGTGACGGTACCAGCCTTACCGGGCTTTATAGTTGAAACCCTCGAGATTCTATACATAACGTACAGGAATAAGTGCGCGTATGTGTGGCGCGAATATGCGAGGCTCAAAGCTGCGCACAGTTTCCGGTTCCCAGGCCAAGACTTTGCAGCTGCGTATCATTGCATTATACAAGGTGTGCCAAAATTTCGTACAATGTCGACTTAACGTCAGTACAAAGCGTAAATTATAAAGCGTTTTTAACGATTATACCACATTTTGCGCTTTTCCGAGAATCGTTAGTGGAATTTGAAGTTTTATAGATTTACAAACATGTACAAAAATAATTTACATTTTGTTGAGATACACATAAAAACGACAGGGAATCTCCAATTTGCATGATTCTTCGAAAGCTATCTCATACAATAATTATACATTGATAAAAAAAAATTCGATCAAAAATTTAATTGAATGTTAATCGAGAAAAAGAAAAATTTCATGTCTATTTTAAAGTAGTGTGGAAAGTCACGTTAACGCTTGCGCATTTCACGGGGAATAATTAATACGAAAATCATTAAAGTTTACAACGTCTTTGAAGATACGACGTCAGCTTTTACACCCTGTGTATAGGAAATTGTTGAATAGAGCGAAAAAACAGTAGGGTGGGCCGAAAATCCGCTTTTTTCGAAATTCTTTTAGCAATACCGAAAATATTGTTCATTATGCTACAACAAAAATCTGTGCAAAGGGAAAAAATTTTGAGTCAATATCTTAGGCTCGTAAAGTTCAGTGTTGAAAAAAAAAATTTTCTCAGCTTATTTTTATTGGAAATTCAATTCTCTACAAAAAAAGGTCCTTATATCAAATCATGTAGGATTGATAGTTTTCTTGGTTATGAACAATTGATAAACTTCTTATTTTATGGAAAATTTAATTTTCTACATAAAAAGCGCTTATATGAAATTATGTAGTATCGATATTTTTAAAGATGATTGCAATTTAGGTAAACAAAATTCAGTTTCCTCTATATTTATATTTTTTGTGGGTAAAAAATAATTAATAAACTCCTTATTTCATAGGAAATTTAATTCTCTACAAAAATCTTATTCGAAATCATGTAGGATTGATAGTTTCTAACTTGATTGCAAATATACTTGAAAATAGTCATTTTTCTTTCTATAAATATTTTTCGTGTGAAGAAAAAAATTTCATTCCTTTTTTCATTAGATTCTCTACAAAAACAATCTTCGAGTCTTATTATATAAGAATTAGTCAACTAACTTTTAAATATGAATCGCAATTTTTTCGAGGATCATAACGAAGCCATAATCCCAATTTTATTCGGATTTTTTTTTCATAAATATTGAAAAAAATATATTTTTTTTTATTCCCATGCTCTTTTCAAAGACGGCCCCCCATGGAAATGAAGTATATGTAAGAATATATTTTTCAATATCCAAGAAGTATAAGAAGGTTATACGTAGTCAGGAGGCCGAAATAAGGCGATTTTTCAAGTTTTTTTTTCTGGAAAGACATCTTAATTCGTTAACGTACCAATTTATATACATATTTTTGTAACTTGACATTTTATTTTGGAATTTTGCTTTTTAAAAAATAATTCTTTTTGAGGTACAAGAAAATGACAATTTTTTTTTACTAAAATTGCAATTGTCTTGAAAACTATCGACCCTACATGATTTCACATAAGCATCTTTTATTTAGAGAATGAAATTTCCTATAAAATAAGAAGTTTATCAATTATTTTTTACCCATCAAAAGTATAAATATAGAGGAAAATTACCGTTTTTTTAACTAAAATAGTAATTATCGTAGAAACTATCAATCCTACATGATTTGATGGAAGGACCTTTTTTTGTAGAGAATTGAATTTCGAATAAAAATAAGCCCAGATTTTGTTTCCAACACTTTAAACTTTGCCGAACTTTGGCGAGCCTAAGATATTGACTCAACATTTTTTCCCGCTGCACAGATTTTTTTCGTTGCATAATGAATAATATTTTTGGTATTGCTAACAGAATAAAAAAAAAAAAGCGGATTTTCGGACCACCCTAATGTGCAGGCTAGGATTTGTCTATGTGTGAGTGTGTGTGTGTGGGAGAGAGAGGAAGTGCGGAAGAAAGCTAGCGATAGAGAGAGAGAGAGAGAGAGAGAGAGAGAGGAAGGTCTCGGTAGTCTCTACTCTGGCCTATGCAGGCCTCTTTGGATATACAGCCCCCTTGTCGTTTTACTTATTGCACAGGAGAGCGAACTCCCGACATTGCAATTAGTAGTTGCGGTTCGCGTGTATATGCTCGTGAGTAGTCATGCACGTTAGTATAGAGCGTTGGGAATCGTCGAGATGCGAAATTTTTGCCGTTGCACACACGCAAAAACATGCACACATACTATTATGCACGAATGACTGAAGCACTCCAAAACATTTCAATCTTTGGCCGCCGCGCGCGCATTAATGCCAGCAAAATCGTTCAGGCACGAAGCGCATCGCAAACCTCACTGATTTGCGGGGAAAAAGACTTTTCATAGAAAGCCACAAAAAAAGAACCATCGGGGGACTTTCTTCGAAGTATAAGAAATACGTTATCCAAACTGAATTCAAGAGGTTACTCAGACAAAAAAAAATCAGTTGAAAAGTGTTTTTTTTTTTAATTGAAATATCTACAATCATTTCCAAAAACGGTCTTTAGAGGGCACTGTATTTGTGATGATAATCTAGCTATCAAAGTCCGTATTCAGAACATTGATCGTGGTCTTGGCAAAGACGGTTTACAAAATGTGAAATTTAAGTGATTAATGTACATTGAGGCTCTTACAACTGCGTTGGTGTTTAGTTAATCTTTCCACGGGATTATACTTTCGACATTGAACATTTCATTCACAACTAATATAATAATTGTAACAGTAGTTTGCGAGACTTCAAGAGGTGTTAAAGTTAACGCTCCATTGGGAAATGAATTCATCGAACCCAAACATGATTCTATGTTTAGTCGAAAAATGTCCAAAACTCAGTCCCGTGTAAACTCGACGACATCTGAAGAGAATCGATCTGGTGAGGGTCAGGTTCAACGAACCCAAACATGTTAGGCTTGGGAATATTTTCAGACTAAATGCTAGTTTAGGGTCATGTTGAAATCACACCCGGGTCTTGGTTCCCTTGAGATTTCGTTTCGAAGTACCAGGGCCCTTGACTCGTTGACCAAGTTCATTCGGAACGATGCAAAAGTGTAATTTCTGCAAAAACGAAGTCGCTACAGATTTGGAGTACTTTTAGGGCCGTAGAAACCGAGCCCTTAGGGCCACACCTTCAAGGTAGGGTTCGTTGAATTCGTCTTGTCGGGACGGATCAAACGAGCCCTCGTCCATCTGAAAATTCCCACGGGAAGTCCCCGAGTGGCGCGTGTGGCGGGTGTGGTGGGTAAAGCCAGTCCCACCTTAGCTTATATTTATACAATATATATTTATACAACTATTAATGGCTATGCCTATAACTATATATTCCTGCCTATATTGCTAGCGCTATACGCTATATATACCTCTTTAAAAAATATAAAAATATTGAAAGAGTTATTTATAAAGTACCACAGCCACACAGAATAATATAGATTTATATAAATTCCAGTATATGTTTGGCAGGCCACACTCGCCATAGCCATCGTTCAGGCCCATTTTTATGCTAAGTTTCAATTACTAATATCACGAGTGTGCAAATTTAAGAGCTGGGCTTCTTTTTTCCCAAATGGGCTTAAGCATGTAGCAAGTGCTTTTTTGAACTGGGTGACCTTGATCATCAGGTCTAAACAAATCTATCATTCTTGACCTGTTGATTTCAATGAAAACAGATTATATTAACGATTTTAATCTTTTTTTCTGAGTTTGAAGGGACTGTCTTTAATGACAGAGCGCTTCCATAAGAGGCATCGAAGCAACATACAAAGGACAGAGATACATCTGAAGTAGTCCTCTCTCTCTTCAATCGGCGTCACGGTGGGAGATATCGGAGCAGTGGAAGGGGGTCGCCTGCGCGATTTCTCCTCATTCTCCTCAACCGCCTCATTGCCCACCACCAATCTTGCGAGACAGAGAGAGGACTACTTCACAAATATCTCTGTCCTTTACACGTTGCTTCAAGCGGCCCATAAGAGCGCTCAGTCTATCTCTTTAAGTCTATGGGAATACCCAACTTAGCTAGGAAGTTAGGTTATTTAGGAGTTAGGTTAAGCACGGAATGCAGGTAAAGGAATACAGAAAATACAGAAGAATAATTTTATTGTTCATTATAAAACTCATCATCGACAACTGTTGAGCTAAGAACTCTGTGAGTGCATCAGAACTTAATTAGCTTAGTAAAGAAAAACAAAATTGTAAACATTTATAAGTTGCATGCTTTTGAAGCGCATCCAGTCTGAGAATGTTTTCGAGTACCTTGAAAATAAATACATATTGATCGGAAGTTGATACGCTCTGGGCACGCTCATTGCGTATGCGTAGTACAGTATCCAGTACATTCATTTTACGCGTTTCGAGCCACTCTTCAAAACATAAGTTGATAGCGCAGAAGGTACCTGTTCGTCCAACACCGGTATTGCCATGTACGATAATAGGCCCAATCTTTGGTGATATGATAGAACGTTCGAGACCTTCCGCGTGTATCTCTAAGAGAAACGTGATAAAGTCAAACATGTCCACCGGTGTATCGTATTGTTGCCAATCGGTGTAATGATAAAGAACGATATTGCGACGTTCCTCTTTCGTTGTAATATTCTCAATTCCTAAACAATATTTCGTATAATTGCCATACTGGATTATATCCTTTGTCGATATGACATACTTTCCACTTATCCTAGTACTAAAAGTCGTGCACCAATAGGGATGCACTTCTCTATTTTCGTACTCGACGACATGTACCAGCACCACGATTATTTGACTTTCGTTTTGCCAGACCATGTTGAAAAAATCAACTTCCGTTTGCGGTGTCGGAGCCTGAGTAGCGATGAATTTTCTCTCATGCTGAAAACCATCAATGTAGTTTGCATGAATGTAGTCCGAAGTAGAGGCGCTGGAAGAGGAATTTGCTAAAACAACACGCGAATGATCCCAGCATGGGATGTAATGGCATCTATTCTTCATTGCATTTTCAGGATTTTTGAAGGCTTCGGTGCGTAGGAAGTCAGCTTGATGAGTTTCTGAAGTATCGAGCTGCTGAAATATCGGACTGCAGCGCACTTTTCTTACGTATTCTGATCTCAGGGTTCTGGAGTCACGGTTGACTTCCTCGGACACCATCGTAAGAGTGTCATTGGTGGTCTTAATTGGTTTGGCATAACAACAATTTCCCATGTCAGTGACCGTTGAGTGAGAAAATAAAAAAGTATTTGTGAGAGTTCGATAAGCGACTAAGCAAATTAATCAACGTCTGCCCTTTATATACTGGGAGA
Source organism: Alloplasta piceator (assembly GCA_946863875.1). Lineage (NCBI taxonomy): Eukaryota > Metazoa > Arthropoda > Insecta > Hymenoptera > Ichneumonidae > Alloplasta > Alloplasta piceator. The sequence continues at coordinate 11,619,381 of OX333080.1, forward strand.
GTTCATATATTCATGGATAAATAACGCCTACACGTGTCTAGGTCGAATTAAGGACAGACAGTGGATAATGAATTAATTTATGTCGCGTCGAATCAAGATGACGTCACAAAGCATTTTCTTGGCGACGACGTGCTCACTCAAGTTTGAAAGGTCATTAACATTGGCGCATGTGTGAGATCTTAATCAATAACTAATCAGAATACTAACAAGTGCGTTCACATGGGTTTAGAACAATACACATGTCAATGAATTTATGAAAGCTTAAAGCTCGTATGAATAGTTTTAAGAGCTTTACAAAGTGAATATACTTTCATGCGTCAATTGCGATTTTTGTTTCATTTAATTTTGACATAATGTTGACTCGGATGCACTCGAAGACATCAGAAGAGAATCGATCTGGTGAGAGTCAGGTTCAACGAACCCAAACATGTTAGGCTTGGGAATATTTTCAGACTAAATGCTAGTTTAGGGTCATGTTGAAATCACACCCGGGTCTTGGTTCCCTTGAGATTTCGTTTCGAAGTACCAGGGCCCTTGACTCGTTGACCAAGTTCATTCGGAACGATGCAAAAGTGTAATTTCTGCAAAAACGAAGTCGCTACAGATTTGGAGTACTTTTAGGGCCGTAAAACCCAGCCCTTAGGGCCACACCTTCAAGGTAGGGTTCGTTGAATTCGTCTTGTCGAGACGGATCAAACGAGCCCTCGTCCATCTGAAAATTCCCACGGGAAGTCCCCGAGTGGCGCGTGTGGCGGGCGTGGCGGGTAAAGCCAGTCCCACCTTAGCTTATATTTATACAATATATTTTTATACAACTATTAATGGCTATGACAATAATTATATCGACGGCAGTATGGAAGAACGTGCTATCTCAAATTGTGCTAGAAGAACGTGCTATCTCAAATTGTGCTTGAAGAACGTGCTATATCAAATTGTGCTAGAAGAAGGTGCTATCTCAAATTGTGCTAGAAGAACGTGCTATATCAAATTGTGCTAGAAGAACGTGCTATCTCAAGTTGAGATAGCACGTTCTTTTAGCACAATTTGATAAAGCACGTTTTTCTAGCACAATTTGAAATAGCACGTTCTTCTAGCACAATTTGAGATAGCACGTTCTTCCATACTGCCGTCGATATACTCCTGCCTATATAGCTAGCTGCTATATACACGTTTTTGAGATATACAAAAATATTGAAAGAGTTATTTTGAGGTTATATAAAAACCATTTCCATATCTCGAATCCTTTGGAGTTGGTGTGGGAGTACTATGAGTCTAGACTTTTTGATGAAGTTATTGCGATAGAAACATCTAATTTCTGAAAAAAAAGTACCTGCCACAGTGTACGTTTAGGGTTGTAGTGCTCAGCCAATAGGGCAACGTCTCCAGAATAGAGTTCATTGAATTTGACTCGTCGAAATGAATCCAACGAGTACTCAGCCATCTTGAAATTCGTACGTGAAGTCTATTCCATTCTACCCTAGTTCATTTTTTTTCTACCCTTGCACTTAGTCTTTTATGGCTACAAACAGTAATACAAGCCACGACAAATAATCTATATAATTTTTAGAATGGGATTGGCCCACCGTATGCGTCATTCCCTCAAAAAAGGTCCCTTGAGAGGTCAGCAATTTAAAAAAAAGCTCCTAAGCACATTTAATTTGCTTACTATTTCATGAATCAGAGGGGATTTTCCGGGAGGGAACAAACATTTCTTGAATATAAATTCATTTCATTTATTTATATTTCAATATTTTCCAAACGTCAATTCTCTACAATTTCAGACACTCTTCCAATCGATCGACCAGCCGAGATTCATCGATCCAGCGTGAAGAATCTTTTGGCTGAAAGTCTCTCATGAATTTCAGTTTGTAGACATCACGACCAAGACAAGAAATAAGAGCATGAATCTGTGTGTGCGTGTATTTGTTTACGTGACAAGCGAGGTCGATAAAGATAACGAAAATCTGAAAGCGAACAGTTGTGTGTGTGTGTGTGTATGTGTGTGTTAGATAAAGGGAAGGGAAAAGGTTCAAGGGATGTATTGTGTACGATGCTCACGAGCGAGTCCCCGAACCGAGATCGAGGCGGACGTTCGCATTATAAAGTAAAACACAATACGGAGAAGCAGAAAACTCGGGAACTCTGTGTGCTTTTCTCTCTCCTATATTGCGGCTTCCAGGCTCATTCCTCCCTTTTGCAACTCTACGGTGCATATACATGCGATATATACATATAGACATATCTACGGTCCAAAGTGATCTCACCGCTCAAGAGCTCGGAAACCTCGAGAGGAAAACCCAAAGAGAGAGAGAGAGGGAGAGTGAACGAAAGAGCATACGAAACCTTCGCCAATTTCGTTCCCTATCTTGTGGATTTATTACTGGGACTGGATTGCCTCCCACGGCGTGGTACCATACCGCGCGTCTTACTTAACTTCCGTTTTCCGATACTGGATGACCACACTGTAAGAATAGCCCCTGGGCAATTCGCCATACTTTTTCGAGTCGCAATACAACTGGCTCTCGCTTTTTTTTTTACCTGCGCTACCCTTTTTTTCTCTTTTCTCATCAGCCATAGGACAGTCTCGATCCCATCATCAACATTTAATTTCCAAGACGTGATTTCCGAGAACACTGACCATTGGTCAACATTACATGAAGAAATGGTGCTTTTACAAGCTCTACCATTTATTTCTCTATCAGAAATACATTCCACAATAAAACACTACCGTAATATCACTGTCAGAGTTGTGAAAATAATAAAGTAAACGTAATGCATTACCCATTGCTTTAAACAATGTGTATTGGATGTTTTTCATTACAAATTACACATGTAACCTGTGATGAATGAATGTTCCATTACAAATAAACAAAATAATGTGTAATGAATGAGTGCTCCATTACAAATTATAATTGAAAAAAAAGTAATTTGTAGTGGAGAATATTCCATTACAAATTAGTGTGTTTCTACAATTTGGAGCAGGTACTATTTTGCCCAAAGGTAAGTCTGTTAATTTTTCAATGAAAACAATCTGTGTGTATCGAGTTTTTGTCAACTTTACTATCGTAGTTGTAAATGTATGAACAGTGATTTTTTTGGAGTAATTTTTACTCCATTGTTGTAAAGATTACAATTCAAGAAAAACTTATAGGCGTCAGTTTATATCAACTTAGAAAACACTGCTCATACATTTACCACTACGACAGAAAAGTTAACAAAAACTTGATACACACAAATTATTTTCATTGAAAAATTAATAGACTTTACCTTTGAGCAAAATAGGACCTGCTCCAAATTGTCGTAGAAACACACTAATTTGTAATGGAATATTCTCCACTGCAAATTCCTTTTTTTCAATTGCAATTTGAAATGAAGCACTCATTCATTACACGTTATTTTTTTTTATTTGTAATGGCACATGCAGCCATTACACATTACTTTTATTATTCGTAATGGAACATGCATACATTACACATTACTTTTTTATTTGTAATGGAACATGCATCCATTACACATTACTATTTTCATTTGTAATGGAACATTCATTCATTACACGTTATTTTTGTAATTTGTAACTTAAAACTTATCCAATACACATTGTTCTAAGTAATGGGTAATGCATAACTCGTGCTCAAACAATATTACAGTGAGACCCAACTTGCTTTTTTCTTCCATCTCAATTTGTTTCGACCGAACTAAAATAATAAAACCGCAATGTGCGTGTTTCTAATGCGAGCACAACAATTTTTCTATTGGTAATGGAATATTCTCTACTACAAATTACTTTTTTTTTTCAATTGTAATTTGTAATGGAGCACTCATTCATTACACGTTATTTTTTTTTATTTGTAATGACACATGCATCCATAACACATTACTTTTTTTTATTGATAATAAAACATGCATTCATTACACATTAGTTTTGTATTTTGTAATGGTACAATTATCCATTTCACATTATGCAGTGTAATGTGCAATGAATACAGTAATGCATTATTTACAACTCTGCTGTCAATTAACAAGTCTGCGAAATGGAAACTGTTCAATAATCCTACCAAAATAAATCTCCAACAAATAATAACTCTCTCGAGTAATATCTCTCTACCACCTTGTTTGATCTTTCTCGATGATATTCAAAAACATGCGGATTCGAAATGATTTTAAAAAAAACAATCACATGGGAAAAATATCTTTTTGATTTAAAAAAAAATTGATTTCATGGTTTAGGATTATTTTCGATTCACTTAGAATGATTTTTTTTTCGCTCAAGATAATAATCGATAATCGATTCAATAATCTAATAATCGATAGACGTGTCCAAATTGATCGAAATATCCTCCACAGCCTACAGAATTATTTCGGTGAAGCCCGTATCTTTTTTTTTCCATGTCGATGAAGGAATTATTCCGCAATAAGAGAAAATTTAAGACTCGCAGAAGCGCAGGTACGAACGAGAGAAACAACGTTTATTGCTCCGGATGCTTGTTCACGTGGAACCGAGGTTTTCGCACGAATTCAAACAGTCGGAATGGCAGGGGCGCAGGTCTCAAGTGCATAAAAACCCTCGAGGGCGGGATGGCAGATGGCGGGGTGGGGCAAAAGAAAAGTAGAACAGGGAGGAAAACAAGGAGTAGAAGTAGAGAAAGCTGCTAAAGTTGAGACGCCAGAGCGGCGGAGCACGGTGATGCTACGCGGTGATTGCGCGTCCCTCGGCGATGCAGACACAATGAATATGAGGCATTCCACGCCATTTCGATCAACATCTTGCCTCGATCATTCCGATTTTCCTCTAAATTTTTTGCATAAAAAAACACATTGAAATACATTTTCCCAAATTTTTCCAGAATTTTTTGGCCACGCGTTTTTGGGATTTTATTTTTGTTCTTTAAAAAAGGACCACTTTGTAAAGTCTGAAAAAATTCAGAAAAATCTAATAAAATATAACAATTTTTTGGGCTTCGTTCCAAAATGGAGATCTTGATACTCTATGAGTAAAATTCAAAAAATTGCAAAAAAAATTGAACTCATAGAGTATCAAAATCTCCATTTTGGAACAAAGCCCAAAAATGTTGTTATATTTTATTAGATTATTCTGAATTTATTCAGATTTTACAAAGGGGTCCCTTAATAAAAAAAAAAAATCCGAAGAACGCGTGACCAAAAAATTCTGAAATAATTTGAAAAAGTTTTTTTCAATGTATTTTTTTATATAAAAAATTTAGAGGAAAATCGAAACCATCAAGGCAAGACTTTGATCGGAATATCGTTGAATGACACGACAAAATCTTGTCTTGATGATTTCGATTTTCCTCTCAATTTTTTATATAAAAGAACACATTGAAAAAACATTTTCCAAATTTTTTGAGAATTTTTTGGTCACGCGATTAGATTTTAATTTTTTTTCTTTAAAAAAAGAAGAATCTAAAAAACGCGTGGCCAAAAAATTCTGAAAAAATTTGGGAAAATATATTTCAATGTGTTTTTGTGTATAAAAAATTTCGAGGAAAATCGGAATGATCGAGGCAAGATGTTGATCGAAATGGTGTGGAATGGCTCATATATACCTCGAGGGTTCTTTCCGCCGGAAGAAAAACAAGCGGAAGAAGTAGTGCCGTTGGAACGCGAGAGGGAGCGAGAGAACAAGATAGAGAACAGGAAGGCTAAAATAAAAAATAACGTTTTGTCCGTATTGCATCGTTCGCCGTTTGTTTTCCAGCGCGGATCTCTGGAATCTCAACAGCTGTTGATTAGTCCAAACAAACAACGATCGTTCCTGTTAATTGCATCAACTCATTAACGAGATAATGTGCTCTCGAAAAATTGGGTTCCTCTCAAACTCACGAAAGACATAACAAAATCATACCTGATATTTGATTTGTCAGCATAAAATAATAAAAATAATTGATAGGATAAAAATCTCTGCTTTCTGAGATGAGTTAAAGCCATACCAATTTCTCAAATTTCCAGACGATATCCTTTTTCTCCCAGTTGAGCGTACACATTGTGTTTAGTTCGTAACGGGGGAGGTTTCCTGCACAGAAGTAATTGCGCGCAATGTTTGAACGGGGTAACCACAAACTCTCCCATCTTGCTCGAGGAGGATCCCAAAAATGTCGATTTCGTTGCATATACGATCTTCACATGGGCGCATACAACGTATACTCCTTACTCAAAGGAGCCTCTCACCACTCCCCTATCCTTTGTAAATTCCACCGCAATTTCAATTTGCGTATTGCGCAGCTTTCTCCTCGTCGCAGTGGGCCTTTGGACCCCTCTTCGTACAATGGACTCCTTTTGGGCGCTATTGTTCGATTGGACGGCGAACACGAATAACTCTCTCGCTGCTGTGGAATATCATATATTCGTCTGTCTTTCTCTCGTTGTTCTCGCTTAAGAGGTTCCGCACCGAGAGCACTGGGAAGTTTCCCACCAACGTAACAAAGTGCCAAAGTGCAGTTCGTGTTTAATTAAATTCGCAATTGGCCGATATTCGCGGCTTTCCAAGTCACATTGACAAAGTGGACTCTCATTGCTCTGAGTGACTTGATTTATAAACTTGATCAGTTTCGTAGAACAAAAAATCATATTGAAGGCGGAACATTGCGAATTTTCATTGAAAAAAAAGGTACAAATATTAGGTACTAAAAAATTGATACTAGGATTAGGGATAGGATTGTGTGCGACCAGATTTCAGTCGGATTTGATTACGTTTGGGTCGGTTGATATTCCATACTCCTTCGCTTCGCATCTTCCCTAATTCTCATCCTGTGTCCACGTCATCGTCCTGGCTGCATAGTCCATACACTGGCATCGACAGTTCGATTGACAATTGGTGGTATTGGAAAACGGAGGGTGCCTTTGTGCGCGCGTCTTCATATCGGGAACCCCATACATGCCTCGACGATGGAATCATTAGAGAGGAAACGTTGGAGCTCATTGACAAGGTCGCAGCTTTGATGGCAAAGACAGGATAATCTACAAGTACACCATAAACCGATGCGCTATTCCACTATCTGTCTGTCCTACACGATCAAAGATTTGACTCGTGAAATTACACGTAGACTCACCGTATGAATATCGCGTTACTTCCCCCGTGGATTACTGGTTGATTCGCTCGAGAACTGATTCCTGCTTATTTGTATCATGATGCATCGGCATCGCTGTGATATTCGTGCTTCTGCGTTCAATTTCTCTATGGAAACCGTAGAAAAGCGCACGAAACACGTTTCGAGCTCGATTGAGTCGCTCATTCATACACGGAGCAATATAAAGGAGCCCCATGGAATTCTAATCACCATTGGAAGCTCCTTTAAAGGGTCCAGGCCTTGAGTACACTCGAAGCTGGTTTTGCCAACCGAATAAACGGAGGATCCAGGCAAAGGGGAAGCCATTTTGGAAGCTTCTGTATTTCAGTCTGATTGCGGAATCAGAAGCGACCATAATGGCGGATTGGACAACGTCATCTCTTGGCATTTCTGAGAAAAATGCAATATCATTTGATCGAATGAAATGGGAATACAAAATTAATGGTTGCTCGAATCTTTTCAGTTTGGTTTCTCGTGATCAACACACGTGATTCCTCGAGCCTTTCTAAGGCCAGGCTTGCACTGAGAGAAAAAATTACTAGAACTAATGAAATAAAGTTTTGAAGGCGAAAAATCATTTTTTTTCATTATTTGCCAAAACATATTGGATTGGTTCCCTTATATATTTACTTGGTTCATTTTCTTCAGTCAATTCCATAAATTTCTGTTTCAATAAACGAATTTACTTGAATCTAACAATATGTTATCAATTATATGTAATATGTTGTTTGAATCAAGAACCCATTTTGTCATTCAAAACATGCATGTCTTTTAATACAGGAAGCACTGAGAAAAAAAATGTGTTGAATCAACAAATTAATTAGTCCAATCAACAGGAAAAATGATTGATCCAATCAAATGCGTGTTTATTAATTGTTGCTAAACATTTTATAAAAAATATATAGCCCTTGCGAAATAATTTAATATGCATAGTTTAGTGACCCCAAAAAGAGATAAATAGAAAAAAACGACAAATCTGCGCCAATTCTGCTATCTAATTTCTCTGTCCGACCGAGATTCGAACCCTCGACCCTACCTACCATAATACCTATCCTACCTAACTACCTAACACGCTACCTATTACGCTATCGACTACTACTATGCACTTGAAAAAAGTTAGGAGTTATGGAGATTCGAATATAAGAAAACATTTAAAAAACCAGTTTTTTAATTTTTAACAACTTATGAATACTATAGAAATGATATTCTATGCTTGAAGGAAATAAAAATTGCATCATTCCAAACAAATATTCTATTGGAATAAAATAATGTGTTATTTATTTTACTACGGCTTCTTTTAAAATAATCACAATCAATTTTATATCTAATAAATATTGAAAATACTACAGAAATATTTTTAGAAGTAAAATAATGATGAATTTATTGCAAAGAAATAATTTTGTTCAAAAAAATAATTTAGTATTGATGTCGTTTTTCAGATTCAAATAATCTCATGTTTATGATGCAATAAATCTAATTAATCCAATGAATACAAATTTAATCAAATCTATCATGCATTTAATTGTTACTATTAATTAAGAGTTTAATATAATGGAGTAATAGATTCGTGAAAATATTTTTTAAAATGAAGAGTGATGTTCTTGGTTCAACAAATAAATAATCGAATTAATACTATCATTTAATAAATAAATTCATGTTCTCAAATTCAGTAATTTTTTCTCTCAGTGTGTTAGGCATCTTTGAGTCTTTGAGGTTTTTAATCCATGAATCTCAGCTTATCTTATTGTTAGAGGCGTGAAATATATCAGCAGATTGTCACGATGCTCGTAATTTTATTCGCTCGGCTAAAACAATTTAGCCGAGCGATTTCTGCCATCCGCTGGAGGATTATTCGATTTAACGCCGATTTTCGTTAGGTAAATTTCAAAGGAGCTTCCCGTATCAGCAACGTGATATTGTTACCGTTGCTCATTTACCATATCGCTCGCACAATGCTATTTCACGAAAGCATCGCTCTCGGTGTACGATAAACCGGCGCCTAGCAAGGATGATACGTGCTTAACATGTTAAGTTTCACCGTATATTCCATGTGCGGTTATGTATCTTGTAATGCCATCGCTCTTGAGATGCTTGTGTAATTTTGTCTTGGAGGTATAATCCAGACCGAGCTCCCAGACCACTTGTCTGTGGATATGGCGGAGAGACTGGGGAATATATAATTTTGTATTCCCGCAGGTGTAAGACTCGCGCCAGCGAGAATCGGCAATTCACAGGAAACGGATTTTGGCAATGGAATACCCAACAATGATGTTTGGATTGACACCAGTGTCGAGGCGAAAATTATCATTCACTTGGTCGTCATTGAGTCACTCACAATTTCTTTAGGTACATTTTTAATTACTCTACTCGCAATTTACATTCATACAAATTTCGAAAAAAATTAATTCACTTCACTACTCCAAACCTTTATTCGAATCATCTGAAGTTGACTGCATTCATCTCCTCAAATGAATTACTTTTCTTGAGAACACTGTGATAGTCTTTTCTGATATTACATTGCCTTCTTCAGAACTTTAATTCTTTGAAGCTCTGTGTTGCAGATTAATTTTAAAAATTGTCTCGAACATTCCCCTATTGAATTCTTATTGCGAAACAGAACGACTGATTTACATTCAAAGTCCATTATCCAAAGCATTTTATTCTGAGGAAAACCTGAAGTTTTTAACCTCATCTAGGGTCAAGAAAAATGTGATGAGAGAAAATATGATTTCATGGTTGAGAAAAATGTCTCTGACTCGTATCAACAGTGCAATTACTGTTTGTTTTTCTGGACCGACAAAGAGGCGAAAAGAGAGAAGAAAAAGGAAAACCGGAATAACGAACGCGAGGAGCTTTGAATAATTTATGCCTGAAGGCGAAAAACCTCGTCTGCTCGTTTTGTCCTTTTGTTCTTTGATCAAATTACACCATCGCAGTAACATTGTTTACTGGCACATGAATCTCTGTCTTACACAGAGCGGCTACAATTATAATACGAATGAAAAAAAAACATTACGCTCACTTTTGGAATGTAAAACTGGCACTAGGTCAAGTCTTTAAGAGTCACTTTGACACGTGCGGCGCAATTATGATGGAAGTAATTATACGACGTGTGGAAACGCGAGTGTCAACTTGAGAGACGTGAAAAAAAAAACGTTGCAGTGTCGCTTTGATGACTGCGAATCTCTCCGGCGGAAGTAGCGCTGAAAGATTTTTCGCAGCGACGCTCAGAGCGAAATAGTCGTACACGAAAGGACACACGCGGCAAAAAAAAAATATACACACAGACACACACCTTGGGAAATAGATAGGATAAAATCAGACTCGAGCAGCATGACGCACATTGTTGAATTCCTTTGAATGTCCTGGAGCACGAAAATAGCAGTCGAGTAGATTGTCCTTTCCAGCGTTTTTGCAAAAGGGCTAATGGAAAGAGCCGTACGGAACAAGAGAATGGATGAGGGGTTACATTTCGCGGTGGGTCGAAAACGGCCTCGGGAGCGCGTCAGCTCGACCACAATTATACCACTTGCACCATGCAGTGTCCTCGTTTCTGCATAGAGAAAATGCTCGCTGCATCCCGTGTATTTGCCATGCTCACTTTTTTTTCTCTCCATCCATCTCTCTCCAACTCCCGGATTCTAATTAAAATTGGAAGTGTTGCCTAACGGGGTGAGAAGTAACCGGGACCTCGATGGCACCGAGAATCGCTCACATCTGCGACCCTCGGATATAGACATAGCAGCTGCCTATACGAATATGGGACGTTCTAGATTAATTCTACCAGTAAACCAACGCCCTTTTTTGGTTCATTAGGAAAATGGCATTTATCGTATATTTCGGGAGAAAAGAATTTCGAATTGAGAGGCAATTTTTAATAATCGATGTTCCATATGTATTCTGGGAAATGAAAATCTCAGTTTTTCCTGTAGTATTAACTTTTGTACATAACATTTTATATACACTATCGGCGAAAAGTTTCCGGACTTCAAAAAAGGTCTGGAACGTTTTTTCATGCCATTTCGCCGGAAGTCAACGTAGACCAATTTAACAAGCGGCATTTTAAAGGGGAAGAATTCGGCTTCATTTCCTGATTTTTTAATTCGTTTTTAGGTTTGGACTCTATTTTGAAAGCAGCTGTATTACGCCTTTTTCCCCTCTCTTCAGGTGCACCCATCTTCTAGAGGAAATTTTTGTTAAACATTTTTATGATTGGATTCATAAAGGGGAAAGTTTGAGTTTCAATTTACTTTTTTGAAAACTTCGAGCGATTTTTTGTTCCAAAGTTTTTCAGTTTTTTGTGAAAAAATCGGAAATTTGAAAAATTCCGTATAACATGAGAACAAAGAGGATTCATGAGAAACTATAGGAAAGGAAAAAGTTGTGTCTGTTTTTGTTAAGTTTAGGGGAATTTTTGCAGATTATTCTTCCAAATTTTTTTTCCTCGTGTTTCGGGTCGGAGCTCACATCATTCAATTACCATATCTCAACAACTATGGGATTATTGATCAAATTTCAAGAGGGGAAAATACTTTATTTTACCATTTTTAGAGGAATACTTTATTTTACCATTTTTAACACATTAGAATCTTTCTTCAAATTTTTTACGTCGACATTTTCCGACCCAGAAAATGAGAAAAAAAAATGTTGGAAAAAAAATCTGAAAAAATTCCTCTGAACTCAACGAAAACAGACGCAACTTTTTGCTATTATAAAGTTTTTCGTAAATTCTCTTTGTTTTCGTTTTTAATGGGATTTTTCAAATTTCCTCTTTTTTCAGAAAAAAAAGAGAATAACTTTGGAAAAAAAATGGCTCAAAGTTTTTATAAGAAGGACATTGACGCTCAAACTTTCCCCTTTATAAATCCAATCGTAAAAATGTATAACAAAAATGTCCTCTCGAAGATGGGCGCACCTGAAGAGAAAGGAAAAAGGCAAAAAACAGCTGTTTTCAAAATAGAGTCCAAATCTAAAAACAAATTGTAAAATAATTTAAAAATCAGGAAATGAAGCCGAATTCTTCCCCTTTAAGGTTGTTTAGAAGCTATGAAACCTTTGAATGTTAATTATTCAATAAATAGCTTCTCAATCGTAGTGAAATTTTTACACGACCTCCTGTATACTTCATGTAAGAATATACCAAATTTTCAAAATTCTATCATCATTACTTCAACCTCCTTAAGGGTTAAAATAAAAAATGATGAGAAAATTCTGAAAATTTGGTATGTTTTTGTATGAGGTATTTAAGAGGTCGTGTAAAAATTTTACGACGATTAAGAAGCTCGTTATTAAGAAATTAACGTTTTGTTAAAAACAATTTTTTAAACAAATAAAAAAATATTTATCAATAAACTTCGTTTTCTTTCCGTTGCTTCCAGTATATTGTGGATATCAAAAAATTGAGAGGTCAAAAAAAAAACTGATCGCAAAAGTTATATCAGTTTCCATAAGACTACATTTAATTTTATTTAATTTGTTAATCTTAATTATTCGATAACGAGCTTCCAAATCCTCGTGAAATTTTTACACGACCTCTTAAATATTTCATTGAAAAACATACCAAATGTTCAGAATTTTCTCATTAAACGTGATTTGCTTCTAAACAACCTTAAAATGCCGTTTTTAAAATTAGTATACGTTGACTTCCGGCGAAGTGGCATAAAAAAACGTTCCAGACCTTTTTTGAAGTTTTGTTGGGAAACTTTTCGCCGGTACTGTATATATTTATAAAGTACTTCATAAAGTAATTATATATTTATAAAGTACTTTATAAAGTAACTATATTTTATAAAGTAACTATATATTTTATAAGTTACTTTATATAAGTTTAACGATACTTTATAAAGTATAATTTTCTATATTTCTACACTTTTACTTCTTTATACATCAGAAAAATGTCTTAAAAACCTCTTGTTCTATGTACAGCGTGAATTTTAGAGCTACGCAGAAAAAAATGCCTAGTGATTATTCATGGATTAGAACAGTGATTTTCCATGGACAGGAATTTTTGCTGCGAGCAACAGAAAAAATAACTGTAACCCGTCCAATAATACTGGACACTCCAGTAATTATAACTGTATTGTCCATTAATCAATGCCGACTTTTTTCCGTGTAGAAAAGAGCTGAAGAAGGCTTCAAAATGTCTAAAAATTTGGAAACGTTGAATGAACCTAAATAAACGTGAAATTAATTCATTTAAAAATGGCAAAAGCCTATTTACCTGGAAATAACGCATCCAATGAGGTGAGAGGACGCATCCAATGAGGACAAAATTGCAAAAATTAGAAACTGCTTTCTTGGACGAGAATAATACTCTCCGAGAGGGATTTCGATGAGCGAACTGATGGAAGACGTCCGCACAATTGTTGGGAGGTTTCGTGAAATGGCCCGTGTACATTTATACACGCAACCGAACATGCATGATATTGCACAACGCCTATAGTCAATAAGAGAATGCGTGTGGGTCGCACAAAGGAGAAAACGTTAATGGACCAGAATCAGGGATGTTGGTGGCCGTCTGATTGATTGATGAATGTCGTTCGGAAACGGCGGACGAAGGGATATGAGAGAGAAGAGCGGCAGCGACGGTAGAGAGAGAGAGAGAGAGACAAACAGAGGTATAACGCTGCCGTTGTTCGTGGGACGATGTTGGCTAGCTTGTTCGTTAGAAATGGGGGAAGGAGAGGTTTGTAATCGACGCCGCGAAGCTGCCACAAAGGACCCGCGCAAAGCTCACTTGTCTATGTACACGCGCGTTTCCGCCATCTATGTGCGCGTGTACGCATGCATTTTCGCTGACCATAACCCCACAGAGAGAGAGAGAGAGTGAGAGCGAACCCACAGTCATCTTCCTCACTCACTTTACTCGCGTTAATCGATTCTTCCGCGCGCGCGCTCATCCGTTTGCACTATCCGTTCGTGTGAATCGTGCGTTTGTAAAGCTCATCCGGGTAGTTCGGGTCACGTACCATCGTGGCCACATTTTGAGTTCTCCAGGTTTTACCCATACATACACGGCTCTCCACTCGTCACTCTTTCGGCAATTCCTGCTAGTCGACAAACCGAGCCCGGTCTAACCAAAAACCCTAAACCAAAATCCAAATCGAGCTCGTCCACCGCGATAGATCCAGAGGAACACGCATCAGCGATCAGCTATTTGAAAATTCAATCGAGCATTCACGTTGAGGAAAAACAGATTTCCCAAAAGATTAGTCCTGGAGCTCGTTCTTGTAACAGTGCCAAGCATTTTTAGATCTTTCTCCTGGTTTTGACTTGAAATTGTTATTTTTCATGACTCTCAAGAGTCTGCATCTGCAATTTCTTTTTTGAAAACCTAATGAAGTTTGCGAAATTTTTTCAATTTTTTCTTTAAGCCTCATGTGAAAGTATTTTTTTCCACTGAGTCTGAAACTACCAATGATTTCCCCAAAAACTCAAAATTTTTATGAATTTTCATTAAAAAATACAATTTTTTAAAGGATTCTCCTTGCTTTTTCTTTTGAATAATTTTTTTTTCGAGGAAAAGTCTGCTCGATTTGCAATCAGCGATGAATTTCCCATTGACGTAAGTTTTGAAAACGATAAAAACAATAAAATTGGTTTTGCTCATTTTTGCACGACTTTTTTCAAATTAAAAAAAAAAAACTTATATCGATGTATTTTTCCCCCTTGAACACGAATCTACCAATAGTTTTTTCAAAGAATCAAAACTTTCATGCCCTTTCGCTCCATTTTAGCCTCATTTTCAAAAACCTCAAAATAGCGAAATTTCAAATGCTCGTAACTTTACTTTGGTTTGACCGAATCAAAAATTTCTTTTTTGTAATTAAAGGCTGTCACTAAACTCAGAGAATGGCGTTTGGTTCATTCCCATAAGTTTATTTTTGTAGAAATGAGAGCACTTTAAAAATCGCCGAAAAAAATGGAAAGGGGTATGCCTTGAAAAATGTACAAAAGTCGATGGTCGAAATTTAAAAATCTGCCAAAAATCGAAAAATCATCGCAATCTGATAAACCAAGCGAGGTTCTAAAGCTTGAACGATTACGAAGAGAATGACCTTGCGTCCAAGCCAGAATTCTATCTAGAAAATAAATTACAGCCATTTTAGTGAACCGATTGAATTTTGTCCGAAATGTAAAAAAAATTTTTAATTTTTTTTTCGGGCCTCATATCGATATAGTTTTCCTCCCTGATCACGAATCTACCAATAGTTTTTTTAAAAAAATCAAAATTTCCATGAATTTTCATAAAAACAACATTTTTTAAAGATTTTCCTTGCTTTTTCTCATGCACGTTTTTTTTTCGACAAAACTCCGCCTAATTTGCAATTATCGGTGAATTTCACATTGAATTATCGAAAAAACTTATTTGACGTCACAGTTTCGATTCCGAAAAACGCCTATTTCGAGAAATGTCAATGCGACAGTCGTGCAACAAAATTGAAGAGGCCCTGATCCAGCTTAATCTATTTGATAAGGTGAAAAGTGGAAAAATCTCGATAAGAAACGCGAGTAGAGAAGAACATGGTTTTTCCTTCGATCTCTCTAATGTATATTGACCCGAGTCACATGGGAATTTTCTCACGGACCGACTCGAACGTGAATCGGACGATTCACCGAAAATAAATGCGATGGTCTCGTGTGTGCAGAGCTAAATCCCAGTGGGATTTCCGCGTGTGCTCTGGTGTTCCTTTTGCCAAATTCTCCCTCTGTACAGTGCAACAGCCATTGCGGAAAAATAGATCAGCCCAAAAAGCAATTGAACGCTGGATGCGGCGAGGTCTAAGGAAGCTCATAGAATATATGTCCTTGAATCGGCATATCATCTTTTCCGAAGGAAAAAAAGAAGCGTTGCAGAGTGGTTTATTCGGGTTTATACAGAACGGAGGAACACACGAGAGACTCGGATAGTTTGCATCGGCGTGACACGAGCGGCCGTATCTCAGTCCCTATATCTGCGCACAACGTCTACTTTAAATTCAATATTGCCCGATAACTCAGAATCGAAGGTTGGAAGCGGTGCCTTATCGACTGACGGCAGGTTGCGAGATACTTGCTTGTATATTCACCGTCGCGAAAATCCTTAAGCTGCTGAAACGCAACGAAAAATTTTTCATCCATAAACGTCCCCGCACAGCACATCCCCCATCTTTCCACGATTCTCGACCCTCTGGACACTTTTCCCACACCTCACGGCCAATCTTCCTACATAATATCTTTCGTTCGCAGAGTACACTCTCTTAAATCCTGACATTCTACTCGTGGGCACGTACACAGCGTATACCGTGCTCCATGGCAAGTCCATAGAGTAATGTCTCATCTTTCGAGAGCGAGGATCCTGTTGAACAACGGATGAAAAGGAGAATGATGTTATCGGGGGGGTTCGAATAAATCCGTATGTTTGATGGTGAATGAGAAAAAATCCAATCGTGGATAAAGAATATTTTCTCGAATCGTATGACGGTGGAAAAATGGAGAAAGAGACGAGGGGAGAAGAAGGAAGGAGGATATGCGCTTCAGCAAATGGAAAAAGGACTGTACTGCGGGATCGGACACTTGGCACGTCATGGTCTCGTATGTACATTCCTATCTTTGGAATACGGAGAGATATTCCAAGATTTCGAGCCTGAGATTCAAGATTTCCAGATTTTCCCACAAAATAAAATTCCTCCTAGCTTGAGGGGTGACGACATCAAACAGAACTTTTCCGGTGATGATTTCGCACGACGAAAACAATGATAAATTTCACCAGTGATCTTGATGACCATGTTGTACGATGTAATGAAGAGCCAAGCTCAACGACTCCCCCGAACTTGAGTAATACCATGCCAAAGTGGACGCATGAAATATATGGGAGGAAATATGCCTCAAGAGGACGATTGGGTCGGGTCGAAATAGCTGTACTTGACGTTCATGCGACTCCTTCGAGTGCCGCATTGAGTGCTACTCCACGATGACCAATTCGAGGTAGCACAGAAATTCGGTCCACTCGAAAGTTGTTCTGTACGGCGTCCACTTTTGATTTCTGGATAGGCATGCTTGTACTACATGCACACATAAGAATAACCTGTGTTGACCGAGGGTTGCCGGAGCGCACAAGAAGGTGGTTTTGGTCATTGTGGACCAGTTCCCAATTCAGCGGAACATTGTTCAATGAAAAAAAGCGTTCCTCATAATTCTACGGTACCACATCATGATGCCCACAAACCATAAAAAATGCTGAATACAGACTAAATGACTGACCATTTGCGAAAGAGACTCCCTAGGCAATGTTCCTCATTTTGAGAATTGGCTATCTCCAATGACTTGAGCATATGGCTAGGATCTAATATTAGCAATATGTTTCCCAAACATGGATCAAGGGACGGCAGGAGATACATAAGTCGAAACCACTTTATTTCAATTTTTTCCCATTCCCACATCAGAAAAAATCAATTGTCATCTGTGTTCGCGAATTTCCTGACCACTGTCCTATCTACATCTTAGAATCCCAAGCTGCAGATACGGAAGGCTGCGGAAAAGAAAGTTCCACCCGAGAATAACGTCCTCGATGGGAAAGTCCGTTGCGTTGATCCATTGAAAAGTTTTCTCTTCACTGCTGAAACGGGGTGGAAGTCACGAGTACGGTGTATATAATACAGTATGTCTCACGCGAGATTGAACACGAGTTGACTCTGCCTGCCCGTTATTTTCTTCCCTCTTGCTTTTCATCCTTGATACACTTGATCGGCTCGACGATTCTTTAACGATTCGATCAACGTGTCCACCCAGTTCACTCGTCTCGCACATGTGCCCTCATCCTACTCCGCTGTTTGCATGCGCATACAGACACCCTCTATAGTTCGTCACGGTTCGTTCGTCACGTTCGTTCGCTATACGGTACGTTGAGCCCGGTCAACGACACGCTGTACGATCTGGCCATAGGATACGTGTATCCATGGTATTGGCTCGGCGTATTTCTGCTGTCCCTTCATCGCCATGGATCTTCCCTCCGTCTCTCTTTTCCCTTGCCCTCTTCAAGTAGCTATCACTCTTTTTCGTTGGCCATTTCCATACGGTAACGCTGTACCTGACAAAAGTTGACCTGCCAGAAGAGGCCAGACTCTTCGACGCCGTGGATAGACTTGATGCTGGAGACTAGGTGTCATTTGAATGCATCAAAGGGTATCCCCAAGTCCATGAGCAAGGGTAATCGGATTTTCATGGCGCTGTTGTAAGTTTTTTCAAGTGAATTCACCGACCCTTTGGGACTCCTTTGGAATGGGTCAGCGTTCATTGGTGAGTTGGCCAAAGTGATCATCCTAGTTTCCTATTGATTGGAGTCAAGCAGCGGAACCGAGGAATAACGAAGTGAGAGTGTATACTCGAATTCGTTGAAGTGCATCCTCGACAACCGCAATGTCCCCTCGATGATCGTTAGTCAATTCGTTCGTACGTTATCGTTCCATCAAATGTTTATATCTCGTTTCTGCAAGAGGATTGAATGCGAATGAAAATGGTATCGTTGATATCGCTGGTGGTCGCCACAAAGGGAGGTTAGTCCGTTTGAGAGATGTGCGATGTGGTGAGACCATCAAATGCATTCCCGCCGTAAATTCGAAGTGCGCGAGCGCACAAGGGTTGCAGTCGTTTACACACGAATCTGCATATACACAGTAGGGTGATTCTTAATTAGGATATAGGAAAAATTAATCTGTAACGACCTCCGAAAATTTATTGGAATAATGAGATTAAAGTGCCTTGAGTTTTCGCGATTCTCATCTCGATGATTCCTGCAAAAAGGAAGAAGATTTACGATTCAAAGGGACTTCTAACCGTATCCTCAGCATTCTGCATCCAAGTCTCGAGTCCAACGTTATAATGACCCGAAAAATATCTGATATTTTTCTTGCACGATCAGGAGTCGATGTGGCACTGCGGAACTGAAGAAAATCGCAAATACTCTCGTTAAGGACCACCCTGATACAAACGTACGAGGCGAATAGCGATTGTTGTCGTTGCGAGGTCGTCTCTCTATGATGGGATGAGAAGAGAAGGAAAACTCTCGACCTCTCGCGGTATACCATATCGTCCCGCATCGTTCCTCGTTGGGCGAGGAGTTTCAACGGGGCAAAGCCGGAAGAGAGTCGTCAAAGTAAAAAGCACCGCGAGGATTATGGCAAATGAAAAGCTCGAGGGTTGATAACGTGTGCGTTGCGCCATCCCCGACGAGCACGGGAACTTGTCACTTCAACAAAGTATTCAGATGCACACAAAGATAGCGAGAGAGAGAAAGAGAGAAACACACACAAGCACCTACACGTATATCATAAGGCATCGTCGACCAATTGCGAAGGACCCTTAGCGGCTTCAACTTTACCTCCGCTAACCATCTTCCGCTTTCAGTTTTCCGTGCCAGCATTGCAACGAAAGTACTTACGCCGAAGCAGAGAGAACATAAACGACATCTGGGAATATAAAGTATAATCACGCCGGCATTACGAGTCTGGAAAGCTCCCTCGCGATGACAAATTGAAAAGCGGAGAGAACCGCAGATTGTGCGGTCTCAAAGCTGTACCGAAAAAATCGCCATACCGAACACAAAGCGATTCCCTTGATGTCGCCGAATGAGATGAAGCATCAAGCGTATCTTGCACGATTTATAATGGCGTGATTATTCGGAAATTCGATGGGTACAGCTGGAGTGTATCTAAGTTATTGTGGAGACGGAATATTCGGAAAAAGTGTAGTTTTTATTTTTTAAACACACAGAAAGTAAGAAAGTATCAAGTCGTAAAAGAGAGGACTGGGGTGTCTTTGACTTATTCCAAATGAGAGACTGGCGATGATTTGACCGATGCGAATCCAAAGAGGACGCTCTTGAGAAATACAAAAAATGGCGAAAGGAGCATGGATCCTTTTAATTCAAATATTTTCAAATTAATAAATTCTACTCTTGCATCTAATATTAGGGCGATTTTTTTTCGACTTATTTTTTTTATCACTCCCCAACTGAAATTTTGTTGGATATGTCTGAAAAGAAATTCCCTGAAATTTACAGTCTTTAATTAAGAATTTTCCCTTCGCGTGAAAAGATTTTTCCTCTAAAAGACACGTAAATCAAAAAAATTTTTATTCAAAATTCTATAACTCAGCAACAATTTATGCTATCACATTGTTCTTGATCGCGATTTACGCAAAATGAAACGACCTTCAAAAGTGTCCTGAAAAGCGTAAGTGTAACTTACACTGGTGAGATGCTACGGGTCACTAAAGTTGATTTTTACTCAAAATTCTCGTTTTTTTGCTGTTATCTCCGAAATGATTAACTTTACTAAAAAATGTAAAGGAAAATTTCGTTGGAAATGTAATTTTCTACAAAAAAGTTTGTTTGGACCTAATTGCTAAAGTTGATATTTCTTGAGATATTGAACCTTAACTTATTTGTGGTATAAATTTTTTATGGTTTATCGAACCAAACGTTTTAAATTGTTGATATCTCAATATCTCAAGAAATGTTAATTTAAGCAACTAGGTCTTAGAGGACCTTTTTTGTGGGAAATTGAATTTCCAACGCAAAGTATTATTCGTTTGTAGTTTTTTCACTGATTTGTTTCCTCACTTTAAGATTGTTTAAAAGCTTATCTTTAATTATAATATGCATTTTCCAAAGAATAAATAATTATGTAAAAAAAAATCTTTTACTTATGTCCAATAATAACGTCTTTTAGTGTAACTGACCCTTTTCTAACGACATTTAACTGTGTTAAATGCTTTTTAGGAAAACTAGGTACAATCTTACGTAAGAAGGGGGGGTCCAACAAATCTTATGTGTCCTTACATGGGGGCAGGGGGGGGGGGTCAGAAATGGTCGAAATTATCCTTACGTAATAAATGGAAGGCCCCTAAGCACACTTTCGAAGATCGTTCAATTCTGCGTAAATTGCAACCAAGAACAATGTGATAGCATAAAAAGCCGCCGAGTTACAGAATTTTGAATGAAAAAAATTTTGATTTACGTTCATTTTAGATGGAAAAACGTTTCACGCGAAGGGAAAGTACTTAATATTAATATTAAGGGCCGCAACGTTCATGGAATTTATTTTCAGACATATCCAACAAAATTTTAGGTGGGGAGTGAGAAAAAAAAATGAGTCGAAAAAAAATCACCCTAATCTATCAGTATTTCATTTGATATATTGCGTATGACCGTGGATGACGAATCGGGAAAATCCCTCTGCTTCCGTTTCATTCTTCGATTCTTCATGCTTCGATACCGCAGATAGAATCGAGATGAAAAAATACACGACCGCATGCGATGGAATACATTTTTCGAGCGTCTGTGACGCATCAAAGTGGACAAAGGTCGGCGTTAGAGGGTGTGAGTTTTGGGCACGATATGGAAAGAGCTTGGAGCATCGAGGTTGGAAAAAAAAATCGAGATACAATGCAAGGGAAGCTCACCCCACGGTATACGGTATATTCATACGATGGACGATGAAAAAAAGGGGGAAAAACGCGGAAGGACCCCCGGGACCGTAAAAGCTCCATGTTACTTCGAAGCAAGAGCATTCACGAGTAAGGAGAATATGCGCTATACAGGTATATCCCTGTGAATGGTCTTCATGTATATGTATATTATTACAAGCGGGGAACCCACATTTTCACCGCAAAGAGAGTAGCCAAAAGCCATACACCCGAAAGTTCGTCACTATGGCTGAGGGATCTTCTCAAAGGAAAAAAAAACGAAAAAAAACTAGGAGTAGGAAAATAAGAGCGAGCACAACGTGCGCGTTTCGAGAGCATCTGACATTTTGTCGTTGCCCATAAACATCTTCCGTTCATGTACCAAAAGCGTGGAGCATGGAGGTTGGATAAAATTGAGGGGTGGGGAAGGAAGCGAAAAATTGCAAAACATATTGACCTTTTCGATTCTCGGCTTACATCGCGCACTCGTCCCAATATTCTCAGACGTGTATTTTTACGATTTCCGCGAAATTCTCTTCATTTATTCGGGTTTACTGAATTAGACGACTCCGAAAAACAAAAAAAAGCTAGATTGTCGCAACATCTTTCTGGTATTTCATTGTCGTTGCTCCATATACTGTTTCAAGATTATCGATTCGGTTTGACGCTTTGAAAAGTATTTTTTGGACGCTATCAAATTGACTTCTTTTACATGAACTTCGAATTATGTGGATTATGTGAATGTCAATAAAGAGTTTTAGAATTGAAAATGAGTGCGTAACTTCTTCATTCTTTAATTCTATTTTTGCTCTTGATATGTTCCGACAATGGCTTTTCGTTCCACTGAAAAAGTACTCTCGCGTCTTTGGAATGATAAGAAACTGCGTTTTTTTGGAGTCTTCTTTATCACCTCCCAGACAAATCCGACACGTCGTCACAGCGTCACGTTTCGCGTTACGCTAGACTCTCTGACCCTCTTTTTATATATTTATATATACATATACGTATGTCTAACGGGGGCGTCACTAAATCCCATCAAAGCTTTTCTCGCTTCTGTCTCGCTTCAGCGCGAACGCGTTGCCTGTGACCTGTCCTCGGTCCATGGAGAAATGTGGACTCTGTCTCTTACCCTCTGTTGCCATTTGGTTCACGGATTTGTGGTGGAAGATTCGTAATAAAGATTTACCGTTCGTACGAGGCTAGAATGATCGTCCGGGTGCCATCTTCGTTGTTGTTGTGACCGGTGGGGTTGTTGGTTCGTGGGAACTTTGCGAATCTTCGAGGCGTAACGGTGGCCCATCTCTGATGGAACTTCCTCCTCGTCTAGTCGTTTCGCCAGCGAGTCGTACCCGCAGAGACAAAAAAAAAGACAGTTCGGAGGAACCGTATATCACGAGTCAGTGGTAATTGGTCTCAATTCCCCTCTGTTACGTGGCTCGAAATCATGATGAAAGTTTGAGACACGACGAGACCGAGGATTGTTCCACGAAAAATACTTTTGGCGGGCAACGAGAAAGAAGTCAAAGCCCTGGCATGTATTCTTTCTGTCTTTTGAAGCCTTTTGCGGCCTTGGTGGAGCTTAACTCCATTCGTTCCCTCGCAGATTCTCATGTTTCCCTGATAGAGCTTCACAATCGTTGATGAACGTGAAATGTGCAATTCCACCGATAAAGCTCTTGCCATAATTGTCCCTCAATCATCTGTTTTTGGTGCAATTGAGTAATGGGCAAAGCTGCTGAGAAATTCGAGTGGAAATGTAAGATTGAAGCTGCGAACAAGCAATTTCCGGCTAATGGACAAGCAAAACGTGTGTATTCCCATTTTATCCGTACTTAATCACTCCCTTCTTTTTTGGTCCGTCAAATATCCCCTTATATCGCCCTCCTATAATTTAAATTGTAGGTCTGATTAACACAGTCTCGTGTAATCGAGATTGATACTCCACCAGACAATTTTGGTCCACTCTGATGTTTCTTTTTTGAAAATTCCACACATTACAGCATCGTCATTGCATGCAATAATTGTTACTTTTTTCCCACAGTAAATGACCATAATCTACGCGAAAATAACGCCGAAAATAAAGAATTCAAAGCTCATCGTCAATTCCGGCAAGAGGTACGACGAAGCTGCTTCTCGTCTCATCCCCGCTCTCAATCTATTCTCCCGTCACGAAGTAAACGTTCACACGATCGCATCTTGCGAGTTTTAATTGAAAACGTTGTACTTGCCGAATACAAAAGCAGCAGCGCGACGTTGAAATCAATTGTCTCACTCATCATCGACTCTCAAAAGACTTCTCCGCCGCTTCTTCTATTTTCTTTGTTCCGCGTCTAGGCAAGACCTTCCCTCTTGACATTCCCTTGATCCTTTTTCTGCACGTAATTCTCGTGGAAAGAGAGAGCGCGGCCAGCATCACTCCTCCTTGAGAATCATCAGCTCACATTTATCCGGGATCTCGGGACTGAGCGATCCTTTTGCACTTCAATGGCGCGCCGGCAACATCCCGGTTTTGGCAATCTCTCTTCCTGTCGTCGGACCTGGACCCTCCCCGATGGAACGGAGCTCTCCTCGAACGCGAACGCGACACACATCTTACACAAGAGGGACACAGGGTCGCAAACGACCGCCGACGGTTGTATTCCAGCGTCGTTTTTTTATCCCAAGGATCCCTCGAAACCCTTCAAAGGTCAGGTCTGAGACGAGACGCGACTGGAATAACTGAAATACCTCGCTGGCATCTCAGTAGATTTTTTCCGTTTTCGTTGTCACGTGTTTCTGCAAAAGAGTCTCCATTCTCCTTCGTATTTATAGATCGTTTTATTGTATTTTCTTTTCCTTTTTTATATACATATATTTTTCCATTGTTCCTCGTGACTTTCAAGAGTACCGTTGTAAATCCTTGCATTCTTCGCGCTTTTGTCGCTCGTTCAGTTGTAACGGAATCGCTGGAATCGGTTTTGCTAGTTTGCCCTGGAATTATGTTCATTCGTAGACGAGCCAACGAATTCCGTGAGAAGGGAAAAACGAAGAAGAATCGCTGGGTCGTGAATCGATGATCAAACGGTGGAAATTTCTTATCCCGTGGCTCGAGCTCAGCTTGAAACCTGATCGAATTGAAAATCACTGGATCAATCTTTGCAAGAGCCTTGGAGGATCGAGTGTTTACTTTTTCAGGAAGATCAAAAGTTATTCCTGATATCAAACGGGCTACTTTGATGTTAGTTTGTATCGATTGCGAGCGATTCGATTTTTCGTTTAAGGAAATTACTTGACCATTACCGAGAATATTGTTTCCGATCACAAAAGGATTTTGTGAAAACCGGAGGCCTCTCCTGTCTGAAGATTTCTCCTTCCTTTTCCCGCGACCCAGAGGCATACTCTTGATTTAGTCCGGGAAAGGATTTACAAGGAATGAAAAAAAAGCTCACCTGGCTTACGCAAATGAGAGGGGCCTTTTCATTCCTTATCCGTGGCTCTGATGTGTACGGAGTAACGAAAAGGCGATTGGCTGCACCAAAGGAATTCATTTTGTGGCAGTGCAAAGACGAACCCATAAAGGAATAGGGCTGGGGCGAGAGTACAAGATCCATTCAGGAAACTCAGCGAATGACCTCTTACATGTAATGGACTGTAGGCGCATCGGCGGGGAAGAAAATTTTCTTGCGATACTCGTGGACTAGAATATTGACAAAGAAATTGCGTCGAAAGGATCTGAGCTTCAAAGACATGGCAGTCACGAACCAGTTGACTCGAGTAAAGGAGGCTTATCTGGCAAGGCTCCACAGTGATAGGCGCCGAGCCTCTTGACGCAGGCAGAATACATCTTACAAATTCTCTATACATTTAAAACTGTGCTGCAATGAGGTTTACGAATTATTGCAGGATGTGAAAAATACCGGTTGCGTGCCAACAATCTTTTTTATCGTTTTCTCATTAAGGTTGTTTAGAAGCCATGAAACCTTTGAATGTTAATTGTTCAATAAATAGCTTCTTAATCGTAGTGAAATTTTTACACGACCTCCTGAATACTCCATGTAAGAACATACCAAATTTTCAGAATTTTATCATAATTACTTCAACCTTCTTAAGGGTTAAAATGAAAAATTATGAGAAAATTCTGAAAACTTGGTATGTTTTTGTATGAGGTATTCAAGAGGTCGTGTAAAAATTTCACGACAATTATGAAACTCGTTATTGAGAAATTAACGTTTTGTTAAGAACAATTTTTTAAACAAATAAACAAAAAATTATCAATAAACTTCGTTTTCTTTCCGTTGCTTGCAGTATATTGTGGATATTAAAAAATTGAGAGATAAAAAAAAAACTTATCGCAAAAATTACAATTCAAGAAAAACTTATAGGTGTCAGTGTATATTAACTTAATATACACTGTTCACACTACGATAGTAAAGTTAACAAAAACTTGATACACACAAATGATTTCCATTGAAAAATAAGGCTTACCTTTGAGCAAAATAGTACCTGCTCCAAATTGTCGTAGGAAAATACTAATTTGTAATGGAATATTCTCTACTACAAATTACTTTTTTTCAATTGTAATTTGTAATGGAGCACTCGTTCATTATACGTTATTTTTTTATTTGTAATGGCAAATGCATCCATTACACATTATTTTTTTATTTGTAATGGAATAAGCATTCATTACAAATTACTTTCGTATTTTGTAATGGTACACTTGTCCATTTCACATTATACAGTGTAATCGGTAATGAATCCAGTAAGGCATTATTAGAATAAAGCATTATTTACATTATATTTTTATCTTCTATCTTTATTTTTATCTTTTTTCCTTTTCGTCGCCCATCCACAAATCTTGATACTCTTATCTATCCTAACGATTGTTCACACGCTTTAATTCCATGCGCGTTATCATTTTGTGCTAAATGCTTAGAGTTTAATAGCTACAAAAAAAAACAAAAAAAGAACGAAAGTAAAGTACGGAAATTTCGCACTCTCCCATTTATTCGACGAGATAGCCGAATGAGCCATACGTGACCATAGAGATAATAAAATGAGAATTACGTCGGGTTCGCTCTCGCCCCATTACGGAACGTGAATTTTGCACGCGGATATGATATCCACTTCTCTCTTTGTATCACGCTTACGGCTGCTGCTTCGCGGGATTATTCTCCTGCACCATTTTCATGAACCTCCGTACCATTTTATCCCGCCATTGCGTGCCCTCGTTTCCAACGTTTTTTTCACACAAGCTACAAATTAATCAAAAGCGTGGCTATTCATTGAAAGAGAAATTATCAAAATAAATCTGTAGCCTGCGGGATTGAATTTGCAATTTACAATTTTTAAATGAGTTTGCTCAAGCATTCGACAGTGTATTCGATTTTTCAACAAATTTTAAGTTTGGAGATTCAACTTGATAATATTCTGAACAGAAATATGTCATAGGAAAACTATGCTGGTTTTTTTGTCAAAATTTTTCAAATATTTTGCTTATTTCCTTAACAAAAAAATATATTTCTTCGAATGTCGAAAAGAGGCTTTTCAACATGCCACGAGCTTTTACTTCATTTCTTTAATAATAATATACGATCCTCATACGTCGAATTTTTTTTTTTTTTTTTGACATGCCTGAAAATTATGTTCCCAGCAAAAAGAAATAAAAATGTCTCTGAGGCGTGTCCTTTCGTACAGTTGGATATTAAAACATAATAACAATAGAATTCTCTGTACAATCAACGAACCGCGCTCGTTTCACGAGTTCGTAATTCCTTTCCGCGCAATTTGGGCGAGTGCGAAAAGTCATTTTCTCGCTCTATCTCACCCTCGTCTTTCTCTCGTCGTATTGCACAGCGTCACACGCGGAACGGAGTTGAAAGCTTAATAATGCTAGAGAAGAGAGGAAAAAGAGAGAGAGAGAAGGTGACGTTGAATGCGGCTGTTGCGGAACCTTCCGGGAAATAGTCGCCGCAGTAAAGAGCAACGTGAGAGAGAAAAGGACGAAGGGAAAAAAAAATAGGGGAGAAATGTTAGGACAGATAGAAAAGTTCGCTACATTGAATCCCTTGAGGCGCTTGCACATGAAAAAGGAGTGAAGAGCTTAGTATGAAAGATGTCCGGATGATCCCTCACTTACCGTTTCTATCTCATGAGGGAGGTCAAAAATGAAAAGAGACCGAGAGAGAGATGGATAGAGACGGTAGCATAGAAAACGGGGTGAATCATGAAGAGGATGAATAAGAAAATAAAAATGGCGGAAGAAGAGGGTGAAAACGAAGGGTAGTTTTAGGGTGAAGAGGAGAGAGAGAGAGAGAGAGAGAGAGATCTAGCACAAACCATGTGCTGAGAAAAATTATACTTTGAGCCATTCTCGCGTTTCTCGTCGGTGTTTGGCGTGCAACCGAATGCGTTTTCATGAAACGTGCGAGAGAATAAGAAGGTGAAAGCACCGGGAAGGAGCGATGCTCAACCAACCGCCTTTTCTTACCCTTTCAAGCGCGAAACGCTTCGCAGGGGTCTCGTAATATTTATATATAAATATATAAGCCACCTTATACGGGGCCACTCTTCACGTCAACTCGCTAAGAAACGTGTTACTCAACGTCCTTTCTCTCACCATGTTGCTCATACTTAAGCTACACGCGCACACAAAAACTTCACGATTTTCTATTCTCTCGTTCCTTCGTGATTTCTCTTTTTACTCTATATTTATTTTTATATCATATACCTTCTAGTATACAGGTTGATTCAAAATTAACTGTGAATTTCAGAATTACAGCCTTGAAGAGGGAGCTGGTTGAAGAAATTGGAATTTTTTTTTATGTTGTAAATTTTATGGAGATGAAATTTTATGGAATTTACTTAGGAAATTTTGGATCGAAATTTGAAGTGACTTTGAAGTTATTGTTTACTTTCTACGGAGCGTTTTTCTCGAAATAGGGTTTCTTGAATTGTTTTCTTAAATGTTGAATGGGAAGTACCTTTCTTTTTTTTTTAATTGTTCACACATATATGGTAAAGTAGTACCTATTATTTTGAAAAACATTTTTTTAATACCTAAAATTCGTAATTTGTAGAAGAAATTTGTATTATTAAAAAAATCAACACTTTATATGAGTTTTCGAATTTTTTAATTTTTCTCTGGTTTCAACTACGAGTTTGACATGATAATGATATATTGTGAAAGTCTTGGTTGCTTTAAATAAAAATTAAAAACGTTTTTTAGGAGCAAATGATGATATCATCGCTTTTTTTAAGGGATAAAAAAATTATTGTAAAATACACTTGAAATGTTTTTTTATAAAGACCATCATATTCAAAATATACAGTGCAAAATTTCTATTCAAGGAAGAAAGTACAAAATTAAACGGAATATTTTGAGGAGTTACATGGATTTGAACATTTCAAAAATTCAATTTTTTAATTTTTTTATCAAAAAGTCCAATATGTCTCGATTATTTTTCCAAAGCTTCAATTCAATCGGCCTGGAAGTCTAGGAGAGAGCTTTTGGAAATTCCCTTCATTAGAGGAATATCGAATTAATTGGACCAGAAATTGTACTGTTTTGCATACAACTCTACCAAAATGTAAAAAATGTTTTCCAAACTTTAAATGAAAATTTTATTAAATATTGCTCAAATGTTGCTCTTTCAAATGCTTAAAATTATGAATAAAATAAAATAATTTATTTATTATTTTTTAAAAATAGAGAATATATGCCTTTTTAACTTTTAAAACCCATTTAACCCCTTACGCACATTTACTTGGCCTGTTTTCTAAATTCAAGCAGCGAAATATTCCTACTTGAAAATCCTCCTCCAATCGCCCGGATCCGTTTCTCCATCTATTTTGAATCATCCTGTATATAGTCACGCCTCATTGAACATTGAACAAGAGTGCAACAGCTTGCGCATAGCAAATTTTTGATGACAAAAGTTAGTCAGGAATCCATGCAATGCAGTTGAAACAATGAACGTTCTGTTTCCATCATTCTCTTCATCACGATTTTCGTTCCATATTCAATTCAGTTCTATTCAAAATATTTCACGTCGCATATGCGATATTAAAATGATGTATGAGAATCAAAGG
Organism: Alloplasta piceator; assembly: GCA_946863875.1. Taxonomy (NCBI): domain Eukaryota; kingdom Metazoa; phylum Arthropoda; class Insecta; order Hymenoptera; family Ichneumonidae; genus Alloplasta; species Alloplasta piceator. The sequence continues at coordinate 11,648,978 of OX333080.1, forward strand.
GACAAAAGGAGAGAAAGAAAACAGTGCTTGAAAATTACAAACCGGCTTTTCGATTGGCATCCCCATTTTTTGCAATTAAATTCATACTCCCCATTCGTTTCAATTTTCGGCATGAATTTTAGGAATGTACAATGTCATACGTTCAATAATAATTCTATATATCTTGTTTTTAATTTTGGACAAATCAGAATCCCAAGTAAAAAAATTAAAATACAAATTTCTTTTTTTTTTGTTTTCAGGTATTTTCATCGTCGAAGGAAAAACAGGAATTCGGTGAGTTTTGAAAATATATCCACGAAATTATTCTTCATTTCCGTCTTTATCACGCTCGGCAAAAGCTGACTGGTTTCAGTCAAGCAAAAGCTGGACTGATTTCTTTTTGTTTCAATATTTTCATCGTATCGGTTATTCTATTTCGCACACAGCACATTTATCGCGGGGAATAGTTTATTTTATACTCGCAACAATGTGAAAAAAAATAAGTGGGAGTTTATTTTCAAATACCTCGAAACGTTCCGGGAATCAGAGACCTCGCTGGTTTTTTCTTATTTTTATTCGTATTACACGACGAGAAGCGCAATACCATAAGTGCAAGAAGCGAGGCGAGGACGGAGAACGCGAAACGTACATGGAATGTAAATTGGTTCTGGTGTCGTACGTATATTTCTCTTTCGCTATTTTCCGAGCTTCCGAGTACGAACCGGAAACTCTTGGTTTGCCTCCTTTTCTTTCTCGCCCACAGTTTGCTATCCGACATGTACTGCGCGAAGGAATAGGGCTAGAGAGAGAGAGAGAGAGAGAGAGAGAGCGAGAGTGGGGGGGGGGGAGGGAAGAAGAAGAAGGGTGAAGAGAGTCAAGAGAGTAAAAGAGAGAGTCATTGTCCAGCATGAAAACCCGAGGAATGCGGTACACCGCAGTCAACCACTGCGCGGTCAACGCAAACCTTGACCAATACTATTGTCTCGTGTTTTCAGCTTCAAGTTCTTCCCTGCGTCGCATCTCGTGTGGTCGCACCATGGAATTCACGAATATCAGAGCTTTGTCTCCGGTTTCCTACCTTCATTCTCTCATAATAAAGCCATACACGATTTTTTCATGGTTTGTGCAATGTGAAAACAAACAATTTCAGTATTTTCAAACGATCCGCAACATCTTTGAGCGAATAGTGAGGATCTTTGGCTTAACTTCAACTTGACTTAACTTTTGGAATAAGAATATTCAAGTGGAATCAGACGAATCCATATTTTATACTATTTATCTGCTTTTATTTCATGTCTTGATTAGGGCGATTTTTTTTTTCTTTCACTCCCCACCCGAAATTTTGTTGTATATGTCTGAAAGAAAATTCCCTGAAAGTTACAGCCCTTAATATTAATATCAAGTACTTTCCCTTCGCGTGATAATGTTTTCCATCTAAAATACACGTAAATGAAAACCTTTTTTCGTCAAAATTTTACCACCCCGCCGTTTTTTATGCTAGCACATTGATTTCGGTCGCAATTTATGTAGAATTGAACGATCTTTAAAAGTGTCCTGAGCAGCGTAAGTGTAATTTACACTGGTGATTCCCTAAAGTGATTCAACTTCACTAAAGTTGATTTTTACCCAAAATTCTTGATTTTTTGCTGTTATCTCCGAAATGATTAACTTAACCGAAAAATCGTTAAGGGAAATTTTGTTGGAAATTTAATTTCCTACAAAAAAGATTCTCTAGACCCAACTGCTGAAATTAATATTTCTTGAGATATTGAACCTTAACTTATTTATGGTATAAAATTTGTACAGTTTATCGAACCACAAGTTTTAAATTGTTGATATTCCATATCATATCATCATATCACATATAATATCACCAGTGGTAATATGATATTGAATATCAACAATTTGAAACTTTTGGTTCCATAATCCATAACAATTTTCATATCACAAATAAGTCAAGGTTCAATATCTCAAGAAATATTCATTTTAGCAATTAGGTCGAAAGGACTTTTTTTGCAGGAAATTGAATTTCCAGAAAAATTATCCTTCACATTTTTTCGGTCAAGTTAATCATTTCGGAGATAACAGCGAAAAAACAAGAATTCTCGTCAAAAATCAACTTTAGTGGCCTCGAACCATCTCATCAGTGTAAGTTACACTCACGCTGTTTAGGACACTTTCAAAGATTGTTCAATTCTGCGTAAATTGCGACCAAGATCAATGCGACAGCATACAAAACCGCGGAGTGGTAAAATTTTGAAAAAAAAAGTTTTTCATTCACGTGTATTTTAGATGGAAAAACATATCACGCGAAGAGAATGTACTTAATATTAATATTAAGGGCTGTAACTTTCCGGGAATTTTCTTTCAGATATATGCAACAAAATTTCGGGGGAGTGAAGGAAATGAAAAAAGCCGAAAGAAATCGCCCTAGTCTTGATATATTTAAAGGGAGGATTTATATAAGTAGTATAAGAGATATACATCATATTCGACGAGGTAATTTGGATTTTAGAAATCGGGCGACGTATTGCCCCGCAAAGTGTGCTGAAATAATCTTGATTTCCCGAAACACTAGTCCAAAATACTGGTTAAACAAGGGACTTAACAAGAGGCTTTACAAGGGACAAAATACTGGCTTACTGCACAATTGTACTTGCTCTTTTATTCTCATTCTTTGAATATTATTCATTCTTTAAAGCGCAATTCTCATGCAAACCATAAAAGCAACGTGCTGCTTGCTTATCCATCAGGAATATCCGGTCCATTTATTCGTCGATCGACCTCATTCGATTGAGCACAATCTGCAGGCTGCTAATTAGCGTAATTGAATATATCCAAATTGATCGATAATTGATTTCCTCCAAACTCGTTGTCGTGAAAAAGCCAATGGTATGTGATATCAAAACGGCGGTGATAAAGAGCGCTATGCAAAAATGTTTGTAAGTCGATGTATAAAAAGTAAAGTCACCGATCGGCGCTTCTACTTCAATAAATATCAGCAATTTTCGAGAAATAAATTCAGGGTCTTGTTTAAAAATTCTAGTTTCTGCATTTCCAGCTTCGCAGTCACTAGTCTTTTTCTGTTTTGAGTTCTTTGAAGGGAATGTCAATCAACGGGTAATGTACGGCATATGCGAGAATGTGGCAGAAAAGAGGAGAGAGACTGAAGCGAATGAGACCTAGAAAGAAAGAGAGTAGAGGGTAGTGTGCTGGCAGGCGTTTCGCACGACGTCAACATCCCTCCCGAGGGTTGGGGAAGGCGGCATGCATTGTGAACATACGAGCACAGATAAAACGAAAGGCTTCTATGCCACTTCTGTACAGCTACTGCATACTCGGAAACCCAGAGAAAAAGGTGACCCAAATTTTTCCCACCTAGCACTTTCGCCCAACGATTTATTATACCGTGTCCTGACATTTTCTTTTTTCACTTCTCTACGTCCCTTTCACAGCCAGTTTATACTGTATTGTTACTTCCGAGATGCTCGTAGCTTTCTACATGTCGTTTTCTTTGTAAATTACTGAATATTCTTGTGTTCTCACACTGAGAAAAGTAAATAGTCGAATCAAATAAATAAATTTAGTTGACTTCGAATTGGTTGACTCAAACCTGGAATAGTCTGAGTAACGGAATATTTATTAGAGTTAACAAAATAAATGATTCGGTATACTAATATAAACAGTTGACTTCATATAGTTGATTCAAGTTTTCATCGAGTTCCGACAATGCATGACGCATTGTCGGAACTGGATCGAAATGGTGACCTAACTGATATATTGTTGAAACAACTAAAGTTGATAGGTTGTGATAACTGAATGACTTATTACAATCCAATTCTGCATCGCTTTAATTTACGTAAATAGTTCAGAAAAATGAATAATCTAATGGATAGCCTAGACAATGGGTTCTTTTTTCTAAAGTTGATTCAACTGAACCATTGTTAGATGAACGATAAATGCGCATCAACCTAACGCTCATATTTAGTTCATCTAGTCATTGGTTACATTCAAGTTTCTCAAGTTGTCATGCATTGTCGGAACTGAATGGAAATAGTGACCTGACTGATTTATTGTTGAAACTACTAAAGTTGATAGGTTGTAATAACTGAATGACATTTTTTGTTACAATCCAATTCTGCATCGATTCAATCCACGTAAATAGTTCAGAAAACTGAATAATCTATTGGATAGCCTAGACAATGGGTTCTTTTTTCTAAAGTCGATTCAACTGAACCATTGTTCCCACGCCGAAAAAGGTATATTTGTCATATATCTCAGATATATAATTAATATGATATATAATATATATCATATTATATCATATCATAATTATAATGCAAAATAACATTCTATTGAACCAACAATTTTATGTATTGGTTGGAATAATTGTCTGTTAGATGCGACTCGACTCAGTCAACTAAAAATAGCTTTTCATTGAATCAACTATTCTATTCATTGGTTGGACTATTTGGCGGTTAGATGCAACTCTACTCCAGTTGGTTAAAAATAGCTTTTGTTAAACCAACAACTTTTCGTGCTTTCAAGCAAACAAAATATTTAGTTCAATGATTCAACAAATTTATTTTCTCAGTACACACTTTGTCCCAAAAAAGTCAAAAGATCAGTATCCCTTTCGCTTCTTCGTCCCTCCTCTTTTCGCCGAGACACTTTCGTTAATCACGGATCAAGGAATGTCTTTGTTCGGTGGAAAGCATCCGGCAAATTCATGTAGCCGCGTAGAATATAGTTATTGTAACAAGATTGGAACATTATATCAACCGAAACCCTTTTAATTGCCTGCAGAGTGTGCTGCATTAACTTGGCCTATAGATTACGTCAAAGGATCGATCCGGCGCATAATTATTCCGCACGGTTGTACCAGATCGGGCAATTCATCGATAATGGTGGATTGAGCTCTGAGTCCCATTATCGTGACAGACGATAGACGCGGTGGCGTACAATCGATATAAACGTTAATCGAAGCTTATCACAATGAGTACGCCCACGTGAAGGTCGTCGTACCTGGAATTATCGAAAACCCGCAAGATTATATTGACGTTTCAGGATAATATTGGCTTACCAATAGTGGGAACGTGTTGTGACAACATGAATGTGCATCAATTCAAAATATTTGCTCATAATCATCATCGAGCAAAATGTGCGGTTACTTCAATTCAATACAGGCTATTCCTCCTTAATTTGGAGATTGTGTTAATTATCAAGTAATTCTCAATTGACGAAAAACCGTCAATTACGAATTACTTGATCGTCGATGCTTTTGTGTGCTTCTGAGAAATTCAGTGGTCATTTTCATCGTGAACTATCAATTTCGCACTGAGAGACTTGAATTAAGAGCACGCCGTTCAATCACTAATTATTTTTATCTATGCACAAATTTTCCATCAACGTCTGACCAATATTGAGCATTTCTACTGAATTTGGAAAGCTGTACTTTCATACTCGGCGAATACCCTGAAACAATTGAAGTGGCCGTTTCCATTGATTATTCGAAGCTACATGCATATTCGTGAGGTTTTCAGCTTCGTCTGACCAATATTGACTGTTTCCACTTATACCCACTTCCTTACGTATGTAATGTTGCTTGGAAATTATTCGGTCGCAAATTACTTCAATCTTGGTGCATTCTCGAGTTTCCCACTCTTCGTCCAACCGATATATTGCCTATTTTCACTGAACCATGAACTATAGCCACTTTAATGTGTAAGTGAACATTGATTTAGAAATTATCCCATTTCGCACACATTCAGAAGACTTCTTGGACTGTCCGACAATTATTGACTACTTCTACTGATCCATTAAAACCACTAACGATGCCTCATTCACTAGTTATTTTATTCTACAAACATTAACCTGACTTTCATTATCGTCTGAATAATGAGTAATGGAAAAAATTTCCATTACCCATTACAATGAAGTGTATAATGGAAAAAATTTCTATTACCCATTACAATGTAGTGTGTAATGGAAAAAAATTTCATTACCCATTACAATGTAGTGTGTAATGGAAAAAAATTCCATTACCCATTACAATCTAGTATGTAATGGAAAAAAATTCCATTACCCATTACAATCTAGTATGTAATGGAAAAAAATTCCATTACCCATTATAATGTAGTGTGTAATCAACAAAATTTTGCTTGTTCATTACAACTTAATGTGTAATGGAAATTTTGGACATTTTTTATTATATCGTAGTAGTTTTTTGGCCTCGGTTAAAATGAGGTTATTCTTGTTCTTTCCTATTCTTTATAATTGACACTTTTATAATTTTCATCGATGATGAACGCTCCTAAATTCAATAGGCTCACAGAAAATCACTTTGAGCAAAGGATATTGGCCTAAGCAAACGCTGAAAAAAAGTATATTTAGAAGTGCAGTTCAACGTTTAACTTTTTGTATGCATATAGATGCTTTTTAGAATTCAAAGTACCTAAGTCATTAAAATATAATGCAAAATTGCAATAATTTATTCATCTATATTTTTCCATTCGCAAAATTGCAATCAAAGTTTTGTCCATTACACATTACATTGCAATGGGTAATGAAAATTTTTTCTATTACACACTCCATTGTAATGGGTCATGACATTTTCTTCCATTACACACTACATTATAATGAGTAATGAAAAATTTTTCCATTACACACTACATTGTAATGGGTAATGGAAATTTTTTCCATTATACATTCTAAAAGTAGTGAATAATGAATAATGAATAATTACTTTTACATTACAAATTTCGCAACTTTCGTATCAACTAGCACGACGGACTCTATTCAATCTTGATTTGTAGTTTTTGTAACTCCCTCAATATCGAGACTCTGCGTGCATTCGTGAATACGACGGATTGTGTGGCTTTCGCTCGTGTATTTCTAACGAAGGCGTTATTGTTTCAGCGGAGAAAGCTTGATCGATGGTTGAGTTGTCAAAGCTCGAGACAGAAGAGACAGAAGGATAGTGGAAACGAAGGGCACAATAGCCAAAGTCCGCGGGGACCGAGGGTAAACTCACTGTTGCTTCATATCTACATGATCTTGCGTTTGTGATAAGCTCGTTGTATCCTTATTGCAAAGTGAGCTTAAGCCGTGATACATCGAGCTCTCTATTTCTTTCATTCTCGGACCCCTTGCATTGTACCCTGCCTCCTTTGTGCAGGACTATATGGGTCATCTGTCAGTCCAACTCAGTTTGATAAGGAAAAGTCGCCAATCTTCGAACTGCCCTCCATTTTTCTTTCACACCTAAGAATACAATCGCCCTTCCCCGAATAAATTTCTGATTCTAGATCGTCCTTACTTCCATGAAAACTCAAGGTCATCCTCTGACACTCATTCAGGATAAATTTCTAACTCAAAGAGACATTCATGAAGCATTAGTGACGCGCAAAATTTCGTAATCCGCACAATTGTTCACGTTGAGTTATGCGTTAAACACGAAAAGTTTCTCCTTTTAGGTTTGCCAGAGCTTGATTCATCGATCCATAGCTGGAAAAAAGCAATTACTCATGGGTTTTACCGTAATTGTGCGAGCTCGTCGAGAATCCGATGAAAAAGTACCGAAGTGGACCATGAAGTCCTAAAGGCAAATACTCCATACACGAATAAACCGGCATAATTCACTGCCTCAGTCCGGTAATATTTATTGGTACTGTATAATCTCGATTACCTGGGACTTAATATATTAAATCTACAATTTCAATAGTCCATCCGATTGGAGAAGTACAGTACACGTCAAATTTACAACTCTTAAACCCGACCCGTTTCGATTTGGCTGAATTTTTTTTTCCTTTTTTACCTAATTAAAAACATTTTTTAGGAAATTTTCAAATTTTTGTATCCAACCCAGAAGAATTTTTTTTTCTGAAATGACTATAACTTCTTCAAAAATTGACTAATTGGGACGTTTATTTTTGGAAATTTTCATTTTTGAATGTACTTTCCGAAAAAAAATACAAACAAATTTTCAGATATCGAAATCTATGAAATTGTTCACTTTTTCGAGAAAAACCATCTTTTTATCGAAGTTAGCCATTTTTAATTTTTGTTTTTTTGCACTCAAAAAATACTTTGATCAATTCCGGAAAAAATGCCGCCCAACCTGGAGTGGCATTTCTTTTCCGTCTATTTTTTTTTTAACGATTGAAAAAAAAAAATGTTCTCAATTGGGCTTATTTCATAAAGTACCACTCTGGAAATTTTTGAGGATTTATAAAGAACCTCGGAATTCAAAAAATTGGGAAGAAATAAAAAATTGAAAGTGGTAATCGCCGAAATTTTTAAAATTTTTTTTCAAAAAAGTGGAAAAAAAGGAAAAGGAATGCCAACCCAGGTTGGGCGGCATTTTTTTCCTGAATTGATCAAAGTATTTTTTGATTTAAAAAAAAATTAAAAATGGCGAACTTCGATGAAAAGATGATTTTTCTCGAAAAAGGGCAAATTTCATACATTTTAATATCTTAAAATTTTTTTGTATTTTTTTTCGGAAAGTACATTCAAAAATGAAAATTTTCAAAAAAAAACGTCCCAATTAGTCAATTTTTGAAGAAGTTATAATCATTTCAGAGAAAAAAGCTTTTCCTTTTGGGTTGGATAAAAAAATTTGAAAAATTCCTGAAAAATATTTTTAATCGGGTAGAAAAGGAAAACAAAATTTCAGCGAAATCGAAAGGGGTCGGGTTTAAAAGTTTTAAATTTGACATGGAATACCCCATATGTTTTTTTCCACTTGGGAACGATGTGAACTCAGTATTTCTTTGATAGTATCATTGATTTCCATTTCAAAGGATATTGACTCAGCATCTTTTTGACAATAACATAATTTTAGATTTCAAACGATATCGAGTTATTTTTTTTTGATGGTATGATACAAATTCTTACATTCGTGTATGTAGAAAAGAAAAATCAAAGAAAAACAAATAGGACAAAAATTTGAAGAAATTTGGAAACTCATCAGTACAATCGTTCAAAAAATCCCGAATGACGTCCCAGAGTCGACCAGACATGTGTTGAATTGACATGGAATGCTTGACATGTAATTAGCATCTTTTTTTTTGTTCGAGTATAAAAAACGATACCGGAGAGTCTCGTAAATAGTAATGTCAGCGCGTTCCACGTGAACTCTCACACCGCATGCACTTGTGTGGTTTCTCATCGTGAATTTAAACGTGGTTTTGAGCTCATCGTCTCACTCTGTTCTCCTAACGTAATTGTCATATTTCTCTCTCTCTCTCTCTCTCTCTCTCTCTCTCTCTAGCTTGTTCCTTTTGTCTTTTTCACTCGTTAACGAAGTGGTTTACTTCAGGTAAACCCAAATGAGCGAACCTGAGAGCTCCTTCGCTGTCTCTCGCTCCCCTTCTCTCTCCTTCTTTCCTGCAATCGCTTTGTTGACGAAGCATTATCATGTGCAACCAAAACGAGTTACGCATTATCCGTAAAAATATCATTTTGCTATTTCACGGTGTGGTTCACAAAATTCTATCTTCATCTTAAAGAAAAGTTTTATTAAATATATTTATTTATTTAATGAATTAATTTAATTATTCAAGTTTTATTCAAGTTCATATATATGTTTCCTTCTGTAAATAGAGAAAGAAAATCAAATTAAGTTGTCAATACTTTTCCAAAAAGAATCATTTCGATTAAAAGCTCATTCGAACAAAAAATATCCACGTGCAATCCAATGACAATATTAACTATGTGATTGTAACGGAATTTTGTTTCTTTTATTTTTCAATTAAAAATACAATTGTCCTCAATTCTTTAAATGACACTTGGTTTTCGTTCAACACACGTTAATTATCGCTTTTTATTACACCGACCGCACTCGAGCGTTTGTAATATTCTCGATATTCTCGAGTGACGTTAATGCATTCCATAAAAGCCGCACCATTCGTAAAATCCATTAATAATATCGTTATATTAATAAATGTTGTCACTGAATAGTCTCGCCGTTTCTCACATTTGAATACTGTGTTATATAATATGCTAAGTAATTATGAATGTGCGAAGTAATTATATGTCCAGTTTAATTCCAATCTACCAATTGATTATTTCCATGATGGAAAACGTTTCCATCAGTTTCACGCGGATCTCATCAGTGGAAAATAATTTCAAGCACTGAATGACCGTGTGTGTTTGTGCGGTGAAACTGGTTTTCAAGCTCGACGAGAAATAGAGAAAGGTGGAGGGTAAATAGAGATAAAGAGAGAAAGAGAAAAGTGGATTTCGTCGAGTGACGGAGGGCGAATTACAAAAACCCAGGATTTCTCGTGATAAGGACGAAGCTCCTCCTATAAGGAAACAAAAAAGATATCTCAGCGAACCCCATTTTCCTTCCATTGCAAATTCTAAAATGACATTGCCGAGAATTTGCGAAAATTGGTTGGCTAGAAAGTGCACCAAGGAGTAAACACTAGATCCGGATTTAGTGCAATCACGAAGTAGTTCAAAGTGGAATTTCTTGTCATTCCGCAGCCAATTATATTTCCAAATATTACCCTTCCACCGCCCTTCGTCTCCCTTGCGGTGAAACAATCGCCTAACAGCTGCAACGGATATGCTGCGAACAGTGAGAGGCGAATGTCAGTAACAACTTTCACAATGCAAATGCCTAATATGTGGACGCGGATATATATTCTAAAGTGTAATAACAACGTAGTGAGGATGCGCCGCGTTCACTATTGTGCTGGTTTAACTCGTGAGAAAGGAAGGTCCAAATTATATATGGGGCATTCCATCCCAAATCGAACGGTTTGAAAAACGTTTTTTCTACGTCTTCAATTTTTTAATATTTTTTAGTACCCATCGAAAGACCCTTGCCGGTAAATTTTGAGATTTTTTTGATTACTTGTTCAAAAGACCAAAAAACCGCTCTTTTTCGATATTTTGGTCATAACTTCTTGAGTAATGGTTCAAATTAAAAGTTATTTTTTATTTTTGTTTTTCATGGCCTTTTAAGAAATAATACAACAAAAATATTCGACGTGTTTTTGAATGAGTTTTTTTTAGTTTAAAACTTGAAATCGTGTTTTGAAAAGTGAGTGCATATTTTGATTTTTTCTTAAATTTTTTATTTCAAACATCTATCTATTCAACAACTTTTAAGACTATTCCGATCGTGGGCCTTCCATAATTACTTTTTTTTCTATTTTTGAAAATTGAAAAAAAAATTTCTATAAATTATAATGAATACCAATTTTTGTTACTGTATAGTATTTTTTTAAAATCATTTTGAATTAATTTTGACACTTTTTTATTGTTAACAGATTTTAAAAATTAATAATTAATCGACGAGCAAATAACAACAGTTCAAGAATTGCAAGACTGGGCATCGAACCCAAATAGTCTACCGAATATTGCTGTCAAATTTTCACCTGAGGAACACTATTTATATGCAATAGAAGGATTTTTTTTTGCGATACAATACTGCTAAGTCAATCATAAGGACACCAAAAGGGAAAAAATCGTATATATGTAAGATTTTCAAAAAAATACGTGAATAAATAAAAACTGTTGTTATTATTGTTCATAAACAGACTTAACGATTAATTATTAATTTTAAGAACCTGTTAACAATAAAAGAGTGTCAAAATAAATTCTAAATAACGAAAAAAAAGACTATACATTGTATACAGTAGCAACAATTGATATTCATAATGATTTATATATATATATTTTAAATAGTAATTATGGAGGGCCCAAGACCGGACTAGTCTTAAAAGTTGTTGAATAGATAGAAGTTGAAAATAAATTTCTTTTCGAACAAAAAAAATATGCACTCACTTTTAAAAACACGATTTAAAGTTTAAAACTCAAAAAACTTATTCAAAAACACGTCAAATCTTTTTCTTGTATTTTTTTCTGGAAAGGGCATAAAAAAAACAAAAATTTAATAAAAAGAACAATTTGAACCATTATTAAAGAAGTTATGATAATAAAAAAACCGAAAAAGAGTGGTTATTTAAAAAAATCTAATATCTTGCGAAGGGGTAATCGAAAAAATCTGAAAATTCAACAGGTAGGGTCTTATGACGGGTACTAAAAAATTAAAAATAATTGAGGAAATAAAAAAAAGTGTTTTAAACTGTTTGGCTCGGGATGGAACGCCCCATATATATTGTATATACGAGTGGGTATGTGAGAGAAACGAAAAGGACATGGAGAACGAACGTAGTGCGGGTGGAGGTGAGCCATGATAAGATATATAGGGTCATCAGACCTCTGGGGTAAAACCTCGTTATCTGACACAGGAAGTCACTTCGTGGAAGTGGAGAACCCTTCGTGGGGTTCGTTCCTTCGTGTTTTCCCTTCGTGTTTTCCCTTCGGTCTCTCTCTCTCTCTCTCTTCTTCTTTCTTTCTCTCTCTCTCTCGTCCTCTTTTCGTCGTTATCTTCTTTACTTCGCTTTCTCGCTCACTCGAGCTCTCTCGGCTTTTCCACGACGCCACCGCGATAGATATTCATACCCATGGAAAAAAAAACTCACCGACACAAACGAAAACGTGCGCGTACACAAGTAAGACTTTAAATCGCGCATCTCTAACTCATTCGCCCCAGGCCTCAACGAGAAAGATGTTTTGGCATCAAGCATGCCTGTGCCGAGTATCAGAAATTCCAGGACGTCGTTCTATAATATTCGTGAGAGCGCCGCAGCACGAGGAAAAGCGGGGTTTTCCGCGTGAGCCAAGCTTCTCTCGTCCTCGATGAATATGTTTCATCTCGCTTCGAAGCAAAAAGCCCCGAAATACAAACTTCCTCCTGGTTAGAAAAATCCTATCGACGCCTGTTTGCTTTTCATGCGTGTTTTCGATGTTGAACTCTCAGATCCTTTCGAGATGCGAGAAAAACTAAAAATTAGAGCTCACAAAATTGATGCATAAATGCGGAATTTCCCGCCACACCCAAATGCTCCGATACAAGTATTGCTAATTTGAAACGTGAAAATCTATTTGAAAATCTGAACATTTCACTTGATGAAAATCTGTTTGACATTTTTATTCATACATCGAATGAGCTTTGGCATTCAATATCTCTTCGAATCCGTTCCATTTTCCACGGAGATCTCATTTCGATCGTAGAAACGATTTTTACGAGCCATTCAAGACTCGACCACGAACGCGATATTTTATGGTCCGGAATCGAGCCATCATCGTCAGTTTGGTTGCCTTATCTCAGCGAATATATATTCAACGGGCTGTACAAGGACTCGGAAAACTCGAAAGGATCTCGGAACGCTATTATCCTCATCCGCAATCTTCATAATCCCAAACGTGTTTCTTCGTAAACATAAAACGAGCCTTTGATCCTTCGGGTCAGCGGTATCGATGATGATAACACTCGGATTTATCTCGAGCAATGTGGATTTCCACTCTGGTCTCAACTTTTTGGTTTGTGGAAAAAATATAGAGGGCAAAACCACTGATCGTGATCTATGGAGAAACTCCGTGGAACAATAGAAACCGTTCACGTGGGGTTTACGAGTTGAAATAATCGATTACAGGTTGCCAGTAAAACGGGCGACAGAGCTACGTGGAAAAGGAGTCGAGAGAGTGACCAAAGGGGATGAAGCGGAAGTTGAAATAAAGGATTTAAATGGCCGAGGATCAGTGTTTTAGGATCCACCGAACGTTTGTGTAATATTCCATTCTGCTCGACCAGCTTTTCATGGATCCAATCATGAGAGCTTTACCATGATCCACGACCTTTCACACTACTATTTTGCTCGCTGATATTGAGATTACATATTGTGCATTCAAATCCGTTGGAAAAAAATTTATTTCAAATAAACAAATTACTATTTTAACTTCACTTCAACCCAGAAATAAGACCTCACTTTCATGCGGATTCCCATGTTTATTTACGGTGATCATCGCTATTTTGTGAAGATATTTTTGTACAGAGTTGCAAAAAAATGCATTATTTTAATAATTCATTATCAGTTTCATTAATGATTATTTTTTCACTTAATAATGGGACTTAACTTCCATTATACATTATTCACTCAATGAATAATGTGATAAAAAAAATATTGCATTATATTTTTAGTTAATAATGCAAATGTCAGACCATTAAGCACATTAGTACTGGAAAATGAAAAAATGAAACATTATGCATTACGTTATTAATGAGTACGTGGAAAAGCATTACATAATCCGTGCCTGAAGTAATGGATAATGTGGAAAGAGTTACATTACTCATTGCTGAAATAATGAGTAATGCAAAAATGTTTCATTATCTATTATTGAAGTAATAGATATTGCAAAGTAGCGTTAATTTTTCATTACTATAATACTGAATATTTTGAATAATGCATTATTCGGAATAAAAATATTTATGCATTCGCAGTCCAATAGGACAATGCGATAAAATCTTCCTTTTATTTACGAAAGTGGAAAATATGGATTGATGAAACCAGTGAATTATGAAATTTACCTTATGAAATTTTTTTAAGTAAAAAAAACCAAAAATGTAAACATTGGAATGTCAATAGAACTGATAATCCCCGTTTTTAAATTTGAAATTAGAATTGAAAATTTGAGTCGAAAGAGTATAAAATACATACATGCTGCGCATTTCCCTTTGATCTAACGAATAAAAAATGCACAAGTGGAGAATGATTTTTTCTTTTGGTTGATTCACAAATAAATAAAAAATACATGAAATTATTCGAGAGTAAAAAAAAGTAAACAAACGTATATGAACAGGAATTATTATTCTCTTGACAATTTCCGGTCAAAGATAAAAAAGAAAAAGATGCTGTAGGTTCAAATCTGATCTAACAAATAAAAAATAAAAAACAAAGTACCGAATTATATTTTCGAAGTAAAAAATTAGGAATCTAAACAAACGAATTTGCACAGAGGGAAATTTAAACAAACGAATTACCCTGTAAAAAATTTGAGGGAACAACACATACAGTCTGAGATGTATTATTCTTACGCATTATGATTATAAAAAATCATACGAAAAGGAAGATTTCATTAACATTGCTCTCTACTTACAGAAATTATTTTTATTCCTTTAAACCATTATTCAAAGTAATACATTATTTATAGATGTAATGCGTTATTTGAAATAATGCACTGCCCGATGTAATGTGTTACTCGAAGTAATGAATTGCTCAATGTAATGCATTACTAAAAGTAATGCATTGTTTTTAGTAATGCATTGCTCAATGTAATGCATTACTCAAAGTAATGCATTATTCTTCGGTTTTTTACCATTCATTACTACAGTAATGAAAATTTGTTTCTACTTTGAATTACCCATTACTGTAATAATGGACAATGGCAGCGTTCAGCATTATCCATTACTGTTGTAATGAATAATGTTACGTTTTTTGCATTATTCATTATTAATTTAATGCACAATGGTAAGGTTTCACATTTTTCATTACGAAAATAATGCTTAATGTTTCTATCATAGAATTTTCATTGTTTCCAAAATAAATAATGCATTACTTTTACATTATGATTTTGGTAACTCTGTTTTTGCATGTACCTGGTCTTTTCCACGTGACCCTTCTCCTCTTGTAGAGGAAGATGAAAAAAGGGTGGAAGGAGAGTAGAACTCTGTGAGTGTGGAGGCAAAAACTAGTTGGAAAAACGAGTTCCACTGGATGATGAGCGAAGCTTGCATATTCTATATCTATATAAAAATCTGACTATATGACGGCATCGCCGCTTTCCTTTGTCCTTACACCTTTCGCTAACCCTCTGAACCTTCGCCCCTTAACACCCAGCGTCACACCAAACGGAAAACGCATGTGCCCGATTGCGCGTTGCCTTCCGCTCTCTCTCCCTCTCTATATGTACATATATATATCTATAAATTTTCGTCTCGCTTCCACAACGCAAGCTCGTCCGTGCGATCCCCGTCCAGTTTCCTCCGTGCCTTTGTTCAAACCTGCGTTGGACGTGATTAATGCACTTGGCAAGTGGACGACGATGATAAAAGCTGTGTATAGGTGTAGGGAAATGAACGGGAGAGCGAAAAAGTGAGAGACAGGTAAATCCAGTGAAGTGTCGGCTCACGAGACATGCAGAGGAAAAAATGTCAACGTTGTGTCCAAAAATTGCCCCCCAACAAGTTCCACCATCGATTCCCTTTCGTCGTCCATTTTACGATCACCTACCCTTTTCATCTTTCGACCTTAATTACAGTGAGCTCCAAAATTGTAAATACTTTCGAAGCGCCACTTTTTTAGTGAATGCCCGAAGGTATAAATTATTTAGGGTATTAACCAGTTTTTTCTGACACGACCCTAAAATCTGCACATTTTTTTAGATTTCTGGGATGAGGGAGAGCTCGTTGAATTCGTCTCGGTGAGATGAATCCAATGGACCATGTGTCGAAGGTGTGGCCCTAAGAGCTGATTTTCTATAGCCCTAAAAGTAGTCGAAATATGTGGCAGGCATGGCTTTTTCAGAAATAACCTTTTTTCGTCGCAATAAACAAATAGTTCAACTAGTCTTGATCTTTAGTACTCCTAAACAAAGTCCGAAGGAAATCAATATACACAAAATCGAAAAATAAATAAAATACAGGGGAAATGTACTGTGACAGACGCGCGCTCTTCAGTAGAGCGAACTTGGACGGAAATGTAACTTTTTGGCGGTGCGGAACGACATCGAGAGTGGAGGGTCCGAGGCGCAGTAGTGGGGAGCGCATGCGCGGTACCGAGTATTAACGAGTGAGACAGATATCGTTCAGAATCGTTTGGGAATTTTCCATTCACAAGTCATAATAACTATATTGCAAGGTTTATGTTTCTACCATGTCTTTTACCGTTTAAATTCTTCTTCAATCTACGATCGACGATAAGGTGCTAAAGAGCTAAAAGTTCCACATTTTACTCTCGATAACTGTAAAGACAGACGTATTAAAGCTTCGACATTAGACCTATACTGTACTTAATGATTAGAAAAAAATGAATTACAATATTACAAAAGTTTTACCCAATATAAGAATACAGTACACTACGACCTCGATTACCGCAAGTTCGATAAATGCAAGAGTCCCCACTATGCGGCGGATATCGATCGACGTGGCACATGGTGTGAGAGCGCCGGTGTGAAAGCGAACACTATATGAATACAAAATGGAATCGGCATTTTGATGAGATATTCGCCGAAATTCGTCTGGTGTGATATTACCATATCCAGAATCTGATATTTATTTGATTAGGTGGGAACGTGTCTCATTAGATTTATCTCATTAAAGCATCTTTGCTGTTGAATTGCGAAACCTTCAAACGTCTTTCAGCAATTTTACTGATTGATGTTATTTTGCACGGGTAATATTAATGCGATACATTTGCGTGAGCCCTTCAGTACTATCTAGAACTCGGATTGACGCGGTCGTCTGTTTATCATCTCGATTTTCATCTGCTTACATTGCGGTAGTGACATCAATTCATAGCTAACATGAACAATTCTTTCAATACTCACGCTAAGACCACCACTGGCCGTAATTTTCCGTCCTTGTCCGAAAAATTTCATCGAAACTATCAAATTTGGCGAACGGAATTTAAAAGAGATATATGCTATAGTAAAATCAATCAGTTGGTCGATACCGACGGAGCTACATCAACCGATGCGCCTTCAACCAAAGCTTTTCACAATGACGCAAATCGAATGAAGAACAGATACGATTGTATCCTATGCTGGGATCATTCTCGTGTCGTCCTATCAAATTTTAATGCTGCAACGGACTCGGATTACATTCACGCGAATTACGTGAATGGCTTTAAGCTGGACAGAAAGTTCATCGCTACTCAAGCACCCATGCCCGAAACACTCGTTGATTTTCTTGACATGATCTGGCAGAACGAATGTCAAATCATCGTGGCGTTAACTGAGATCTACGAAGACAACCAGCATGAAATTGAACCCTATTGGCCCACGAGCTTGGATACCCAGATGAATGGAAAATATATTCTAACAACAACGAGGATAGACAGCAAAAATGATTACACAAAATATTTTTTGGAAATTGAAAATTCGATGGAAAAAAAACGTTGCTGTATCAGCCTGTATAACTATACCAATTGGCCAGAATTTGGTGTACCGGTAAACATTTCCGGATTCCTGAAGTTCTTAATGGCGGTAAATGCGGATTCCCTCGAACGTTACTTCACACCGCCGTACATGGGTCCAATCGTCGTGCACAGCAAAGCCGGAGTCGGTCGTACGGGCACTTTTTGCGCACTCGATATATGTTTAGAGGAGTGGCTTGGAACGGGTAAGATGACCGTGCTCGAAACTGTACGACGTATACGTGATGAGCGCTACTTGAGCGTCATGACCGCAGATCAATATGCATTTATTTTCCGTGCTCTCAAAATACTCGAACAATGGGATATACTTCTGAAATATTAATATCCAGTCTTTGCTGCTTCGTTTTAACGTGTACGTAAATTTCTCTTAATAACAACTTTTTGCATTTTATATCAGAAGTAGAAACATCTGAAACTCAGAAAATCAACATCTTGCACCAACGGCCCTCTTACTGTTATCGGCACAAATTATTGTAATAAAAAAGAAACCTGTTTTGTTGGTTTTTTTTTAAATTCTCTATCCTCTGCTCACCTCAATCGTACAGAATTACATAATACGAACAAAATAAGTGCAAATTATACTTCTCTTCGTTACACCATGTACTTGCTTGTCTCGGAACTTTCACAGAAAAGGCCTGAACTGCAGATGTGGCGAGCGTGGCTGAGCAAGCCTATTCCAGAATCGCTATAGCTTTATATTATTTTCTGTGGCTGTGGTATTTTATATATAACTCTTTTAATAGTTTTATATATCTTAAAGTAGTATAAATAGCATAAAATAATAGCTATATGAATAGGAATGTATTGCTATAGGCATAGCCAGTAAAGGCTATACGAAAATATAGTATGAATATAAGCTAAGGTGGGATGGGATATACCCGCCACACTCGCCACATCGGCCATTTTGGAACTTTTCGTGGGAATTTTGGGACGAACGAGAGCTCGTTGAATTCGTCTCGGTGAGATGAATCCAATGGACCATGTGTCGAAGGTGTGGCCCTAAGAGCTGATTTTCTATAGCCCTAAAAGTAGTCGAAATATGTGGCAGGCATGGCTTTTTCAGAAATAACCTTTTTTCGTCGCAATAAACAAATTGTTCAACTAGTCTTGATCTTTAGTACTCCTAAACAAAGTCCGAAGGAAATCAATATACACAAAATCGAAAAATAAATAAAATACAGGGGAAATGTACTGTGACAGACGCGCGCTCTTCAGTAGAGCGAACTTGGACGGAAATGTAACTTTTTGGCGGTGCGGAACGATATCGAGAGTGGGGGGTCCGAGGCGCAGTAGTGGGGAGCGCATGCGCGGTACCGAGTATTAACGAGTGAGACAGATATCGTTCAGAATCGTTTGGGAATTTTCCATTTACAAGTCATAATAACTATATTGCAAGGTTAATGTTTCTACCACGTCTTTTACCGTAATTTTCCATTTACAAGTCATAATAATCATATTGCAAGGTTTATATTTCTACCACGTCTTTTACCGTTTTAATTCTTTTTCAATCTACGATCGACGATAAGGTGCTAAAGAGCTAAAAGTTTCACATTTTATTCTCGATAATTGTAAAGACAGACTTATTAAAGCTTCGACATTAGACCTATACTGTACTTGATGATTAGAAAAAAATGAATTACAATATTACAAAACTTTAACCCAATATATGAATACAATATGAATACAAAACGGAATCGGCATTTTGATGAGATATTCGTCGAAATTCGTCTGACGTGATATTACAGTTTCCAGAACCTGATATTCATATGATTAGTTCGGAACGTGTCTTATTAGATTTACCTCATTGAAGCATCTCCGTTGTCAGTCTAGCGCGGAATCGCGAAACCTTCGAACTTCTTTTAGGAATTTGATTGATTGACGTTATTTTGCACGAGTAATATTAATGCGATACATTTGCGTGAGCCCTTCAGTATCATCTAGAACTCGGATCGACGCGGTCGTCTGTTTATCATCTGCTTACATTGCGGTGGTGACATCAATTCATAGATAACATGAAGAATTCTTCCAATGCTCGCGCTAAGACCACCACTGGCCGTAATTTTTCGTCCTCGTCCGAAGAATTTAATCGGAACTATCAAATTTGGCGAACGGAATTTGGAAGAAATAAATGCAATGGTAAAATCAATCAGTTGGTCGACACCGACGGAGCCAGATCAACCGATGCGTCGTCAACCAAAGCTTTTCACAATGACGCAAATCTAATGAAGAACAGATACCATTATATCCCATGCTGGGATCATTCTCGTGTCATCCTATCAAATTCTAATGCTGCAACGGACTCGGATTACATTCACGCGAATTACGTGAATGGCTTTAAGCTGGACAGAAAGTTCATCGCTACTCAAGCACCCATGCCCGAAACACTCGTTGATTTTCTTGACATGATCTGGCAGAACGAATGTCAAATCATCGTGGCGTTAACTGAGATCTACGAAGACAACCAGCATGAAATTGAACCTTATTGGCCCACGAGCTTGGATACCCAGATGAATGGAAAATATATTCTAACAACAACGAGGATAGACGGCAAAAATGATTACACAAAATATTTTTTGGAAATTGAAAATTCGATGGAAAAAAAACGTTGCAGTATCAGCCTGTATAACTATACCAATTGGCCAGAATTTGGTGTACCGGTAAACATTTACAGATTCCTGCAGTTTTTAATGGCGGTAAATGCGGATTCCCTCGAACGTTACTTCACACCGCCGTACATGGGCCCAATCGTCGTGCACGGAAATGCCGGAGTCGGTCGTACGGGCACTTTTTGCGCACTTGATATACTTTTAGAAGAGGGGCTTGCAACGCGTAAGATAAGCGTGCTCGAAACTGTACGACGTATACGTGATGAGCGCTACTTGAGCGTCGTGACCGCCGATCAATATGCATTTATTTTCCGTGCTCTCAAAATACTCGAACAATGGGATATACTTCTGAAATATTAATATCCAGTCTTTGCTGCTTCGTTTTAACGTGTACGTAAATTTCTCTTAATAACAACTTTTTGCATTTTATATCGGAAGTAGAAACATCTGAAACTCAGAAAATCAACATCTTGCACCAACGGCCCTCTTACTGTTATCGGCACAAATTATTGTAATAAAAAAGAAACCTGTTTTGTTGTTTTTTTTTTAATTCTCTATCCTCTGTTCACTTCAATCGTACAGAATTACATAATACGAACAAAATAAGTGCAAATTATACTTCTCTTCGTTACACCATGTACTTGCTTGTCTCGGAACTTTCACAGAAAAGGCCTGAACTGCAGAAGTGGCGAGCGTGGCTGAGCAAGCCTATTCCAGAATCGCTATAGCTTTATATTATTTTCTGTGGCTGTGGTATTTTATATATAACTCTTTTAATAGTTTTATATATCTTAAAGTAGTATAAATAGCATAAAATAATAGCTATATGAATAGGAATGTATTGCTATAGGCATAGCCAGTAAAGGCTATACGAAAATATAGTATGAATATAAGCTAAGGTGGGATGGGATATACCCGCCACACTCGCCACACCGGCCATTTTGGAACTTTTCGTGGGAATTTTGGGACGAACGAGAGCTCGTTGAATTCGTCTCGGTGAGATGAATCCAATGGACCATATGTCGAAGGTGTGGCCCTAAGAGCTGATTTTCTATAGCCCTAAAAGTAGTCGAAATATGTGGCGGGCATGGCTTTTTCAGAAATAACCTTTTTTCGTCGCAATAAACAAATTGTTCAACTAGTCTTGATCTTTAGTACTCCTGAACAAAGTCCGAAGGGAATCAAGATACAGAGATAACCTTTACATGACTTCGAAGTCGCACAAAATCGAAAAATAAATAAAATACAGAGGAAATGTACTGTGACAGACGCGCGCTCTTCAGTAGAGCGAACTTGGACGAAAATGAAACTCTTGGGCTAGCAATGACGCTGATTACCTATCACAGTGATATCAATTATCATCTAGACCGGCATTATTCCTAAATAAAGTCCGGAGAAAATTAAGAGATGTAGGTAATTTCTACATAATCTCGAAATCGCATATAATCTGAAACTTGAAGGCACATATCTGAAGAGAACATTCGCTCTCTCTCCGGGATTCCATGAATCATGCGATTTTCATAAACGTATTTACCTTCGGATTTGTTTGTGAAAATGATAAAAGCTTCGGATTTTGTATGTGCATGTCAGCCCCAGGCTGAATATCTCAACGAACGGCTCAGTCGCGATGGAGAAAATTAAAGAGAGGAGGATTGAAAGGGGCGTGGGAGGGCGAAAAATGGTAGAAGAGATGCCAGTCTCGAGATGAGTTCGCTATGGCTCAGGGATTTTCATCTTTTTATACGCATTCTATATGCATATACATATATGTATAAACATATATATATATATATATCTGTATGAAACAAGAAACTGAAATGTTAACAGGAGAGCTGAAGTAGAGTAGCGGTGCTACCCTAATTAGTACGGGAAGCCTTTTACGCTCGGGGTAGCATCGTAATGTACATTTTTTTCTTGTTTAATTTTTTTTCTCAATTCCAGAACTCGGTCCTCTCGCTCGCTTCTCCATACTCGGCTGGCGCGTTCATCATGAATCTTCGCATCAGCGACGCAAAAAGTATACACTGTCTTTTAGCCGAGTGCCCGCTTTAAACAGCCTTTCACTCGTATCGGGAAAAACTCACCACTTTTGTATCAGCCCATATCTCTCGAATAGCCCTATTCTCAATCATGTGTCCAAAGGTCAGAAGTAACAACTTCGCCCTTTTGTGATTCCAATACAATTTTGCCGCAAGATCCATCTCTGCGTGATCCGAGCGACGAAAAACAATGGAAACTTCGTACCTCTTTTCGTAACTGTGTTTGGTATCGTCTTATTTTCACGGGATACTTGTAATAGAGTTGTGAAATTATGCAAAGTCTATTCGCCTTCTCCGGTTCACTCTTCGAAGCATTTCGCTCGACATTCTCCGTACAACCGTGTCTATTCTGATTCTCACGCGTCACACGCTTCTCCGAGAGTTTCGCTCAAAACTTCGAAGCTCTTGCAAATCCGTCGCAATAATATTCCTCGGTATATTCGGAAATGTGATTTGCCGTGGAGAGAGCATCTTTGGGATTCGGTCGGTGAAACAGGAATTGTGAAAATTTTTTGAAGAACTATATTTTTAGGATCTTGCGCGAATAACACTTGTCTCCTTTGTTCATTTTTATGTATTTCCAAGTGAAGCCATCTTTTCACTCTTTTCAATTCTTTCTTTCGTCCGAGAATTATTTCGAATGCCGAGGCTTTTCACACGAAAACTTGACCCGGGCCTCGAGTACTCGCCCACTCGAGAGGGTTCAACGTCTACCAAAGTCGGCAGCTTCGCGCTCCTCGGCTCTTTTTTCCTTTATTTATGATGCCAACAACACAAACCAAGGTGTGTTGTGTGCATTATGCTCGTTCTCTGAAGTGCCCACTCTACGTGAAATCACGAGAATATACGTATAATGGTCTTCTTATTGGTCATAGGTTGAAAGTCTTCATGGAAACTTCAAACTTGGACATGGCGTTCTTGAACTAATTGCAATTTCCTCCAATTAGTTCTCGAGCTGATATACGAAATTGCAACCCTCAAAGCCTTGCGAGGTAGTCCGTGATGAGTTAAGGATAAAAGAAAATAATAAGATGATCAGCACAATCGATATTCTCATCCTGATTCTTTGACTCGTGAAAAAAGGAAACCCACCCCTAAGTGAGTCCGTGAAAAATCTCCCTAGTTTCTTCACCGGAACTCTATGACTCGTGCAATTCTTGACTACACGTATATGTATGAAGCGACTGCTTTTTGTCCCTTCATTCGTGTGCGACGAGCCGGAAAATCAGGCCATCGCTGCCAACGACAGTTATGTTCCGTGTGGGGAGGTTTGGCTGTAGCAAGGATACGCAGTGAACGCTGCAGATATCTTACTGACGAGTCCTGTGGGCGTCCCTCGACCAGCTCTGGAATACCCAGGCGGCCTTCAAATTTTCCTCGTCCATGGCTGCTCTCCGCTGCCTTTGTGGAATGATATGGGCTCAATCATCAATCAAGACTCTATTAATTCGAAGGTCATCAGATAAGGTCACTGATCTGGTCTGCCGACCAAGATTTCAGTTTTCCATCGGATGAAGCTATACAATTATGCGCCAATGTCTCAGTCAGCAGAAACATAGCTTTCAATTCAGCGATCCGTTAAACCAGGTCTTGATGCTTAGATTGAACCTCTGTTAGAAGGCTGTCAAGCTTCCAACCAAAAGAGGAATCGACCGTTGTGACCTTTCTTGTAACCTTACGAGTGTCACCAGGATGTTACTCAGGATGCCTCCCGCAAGTTTAAACGCCCGGAATATGCCTGTGTAGAAGTTTCACACGCGGACATGCTTCACAGAGCCATTACCGTTCAGGTCCATGATGGAATAGTTTTGAAATTGAATTACCGTCGAAAGTGTCTCGCGTGTGCGCGGACACATGGCGGCGCGTTGGTTGGTTCATCGATGTGAAACGAGAGATGGGCTCTCGTAGTCGACGACGTCGTCCGGGTTCCTCTCGCGACGGTAATGCCAGAGATGGCTCGATGCCGGCATGAGCGCGGCGTTCTCGTAAACAGCCTGTGTGTACATGTATGGCATCAGAACCGCTCAAACGTGGAGTAACATTGTTATAACACGCTTTAGTCATAGTTGCGTGACTGGCATACCATGCGGATGGGATAGTAGCGCCAGTGCATCGAATACCAAGGAGAAAGGAGAGGATGCTAGAACGAAAGGGGATTCGCCGATGGAGCGGGGGCAAAAGAAAGGGTATTTTCTTCCATGAAATCGGGTGAACGTTGCGTACAGTCTGGCTCCTCATACATAATATATGTACTTATCTTTTTTTTTGCCGGAGTTATGCAACTTCCAGTGCGGCAAGAAATATTGACTGGTGTTTCCATACTTTTGAGCGGGAGTGTATGCATAGGTTGGTTGAGAATAGGGCGAAAAAGAAAATCCTTAATGGGCCGTTCATGAAAGCTGTAAAATCAGATAACGGTGCGGGAGAATAAAGTGTCGGTGGTTTAGGTGGGTGCAATAGGGACTGGGAGAGGTAGAGGAGGTTACGATGGTCGTTCGCGGATTCTCTCGCTATTTTCAAATTCTCCTCTGTCCTTCTCCACGTCGTCGTTGCGCAGAGGATAGGCCACCGATATTCTCCCGGTAAATGGCGAGACATTTTCCCAAATAACCTTGTTTTCCGTGTTGCCGAAATGGAGTTAGCGCTCTCGCGGTCACTTTACTACGTGTGGTTTTTCGAGAGAGAAAGCGAAAGAGTGATGCGAGGGTGTAGTCCAACCACATAGAGGTGAAACTTCGAGAACACCGGGAACAAAGTGGCGAAAGCTTTCAGACTTCTTAAATCGATTTTCACGATATTTACGACGGAAATATCGATCGTTTCTCAATGGAGTAGCTTGTACATTGAAGAGAAATGCGAATGGAAGGGATTTCAGTCAATATTTTATCTCTTTTCTCGGAGAGACTAAATTTCGTGCTTGAAACAAGCTCCCCTTCCAAGACTTGACTCTAATTTTGTGGTAAAATTACTTAGCAGAATTCTTGTGATGCTTTGCATGCATCAGGCATTAGGATTCGTTCAAAGAAGACGGATTTCATTAATCAAACCTTTTGTGCTTCGATTGCAGAGTACGATGTCACATTTCCCATTGATTCGTCGTGGAATTTCCATTGGCAATTCAACAACGAGCCAACGAAAGCACTTCTACTTGTTCAATCCTGGAAAATTCGTCGATGAAGTGGCTGTCTCCACTCCACAATTCATTCGAGAGCCCTTGTAACGGATTCCAATCAGGACGAAAGATCAAAGAATGCTGAACTGATTGAACGTTCTTTCCAAGAATTCAAGGACGACATTTTCCCATTTATTTCGTCAATCGACGGTGTCAACTAATGGTGAATAATTACAGTGTGGATTTGCGATTCAATCGTGACAAATTTACGTTTTCACTCGCCACTTCCGTACACCGAAAATGTCAGAGGAAATTTCTCATCGACCGACCTCCGCGTTAATCAAGGATGGAACGAGTTGAAATTCCTTCTGCGCGATATAGCTCGTCCCGACGTTCAATGAAAAGCAATCCTCGTTGTTGCAAATTTCAGCGTCGCAAGTCACGAATTCTGTATTTCCGACAATATCCTGACTAACGCGTCGACAGCTAGAGACAGCCCGAGGTGTTGAAGAAAAATTTAAAAATGCGCGAGTCGCTATCCGCGAAAAAATAGGGACACGCGGAACGAGGATTTTCGTCGCGTTTGGCAAACACAGGAAAAAACGAAATGGAAACGCGGAGGGAGAGTGTCGCGGTGCGCGAGCCCGAGGGGTTGAAAGGATAAATGACAGAGAGGGAGAGCAGACATTTTTTTTTCACACAAAGTAGAGTGAAAAATAAATATAGACGTGACGGGGTCTCGCGCCCCGGTATCAATGACTTTATATGCCGAGCATAGTGCGCGGGGTCTCTCGAATACGGTACGTTAGGCATATACAAACGCAAAGAGAGATCCGCCAGAGACACATATTTCACTCCGTTCGTTCGCGCGTGAAGTAATGCCTCAAGCAAGGAACAAACACGAGTAAAGGTTTTTCTTTTTTTCTCGGACGGTTTATCCTTCCGTGGAATAAAAATAGCTCAGCGGTGTCTACAAAAATTGAAGAATTAAAATTTAAAGCCTACTTTGAGAATAAATTGATTTATTCATCAACTTTGAGCTTAGACCTGAGTTAGGCAGTATAAAATGTCGTAAAAAAGCTTTTTTCTGCTACATAGTTGGAAAAAATGTAAGCAAGCTTCTGCAAGCCCTTTTTACATTGAATTAGGTGCTCATGGGGAGGCTAAATACCGACATTATTTCCGAAGCCCTACATTAACGACTCAAAATCGCTGTCCGAACTTTATCCGATACCAGTTGATAAATATCAATGAAATTTATGAATGAATGATGAATGAATTGCAAAATGTAAATGCGAGGCATAAATCAACGTTTTTTGTTCATAGGCACTGACAGCTCAGACAGTTTGGAAGAAGTCTGATGAGAATATTTATTTCATAACAATTCCATATGGTGCTGCCCTCTTTCGCATTTCTGTAAATTTCATTTAGCCATTTCGTTTTCCGATAAGAAACTAAATTTACCAACATTTATCTCCTGATTTGGATTCCAAACTTACGTCGCGGTTTTTTCATAAAATAATCTCGAAGACGTATCGATATTCGTACTTTGGTGTTCGTCATGGAGCCCCACTCTTGGTTCTAGCCGAAATGCAGTAAAAACATTGTAAATTAATATTTTCAATTACAGATTCCTGATGATAATCGGATCTGTAATTTTTTTTTTGTTTTTCGAAAAAATTTTAGCGGGCCTCCATTTGTGCCATAATTCTAATGATACTGTCAAAATTTCATTGATTTCCATTCATTCGTGCCAGAGCAAGTTTGGATTTCAATTTCGCGGTGCTAATGTCGGTATTTAGCCTCCTCTTATATGAAAAAAAAAACGAAAATGCAAAAAAATTGACGGAAGGTTGAATCGTGAACAACGAACTGGACCAAGATTCATTCGGAATTTCTTCATAGAGTAGCTTCATAAGATAAAATTGAGTATCTGAATTTTTTAATTTTTTTATGGAATAAAAATATCCAAATATCTTACTACTGCGGTGTATACAAAAATTGCAGAATTAAAATTTAAAGTTTACTTTGAGTGTAAATTAATGAATTTATCTTATTCATCAACCTCGAGATTAGGCTTAAATTGGGCAGTAAAAAAAATCGTAAAAACCCTTTTTTTGCTACATAGTTGTAAAAAATGTAAAGACAAAATCCTGCGGGTTCTTTTTACGTTAAACTGGGGGCTCTGTTCATGATCAAAATATCAAAGATACACAAAAATTTACAAAAAAATTTATTCAAAAAATGTCTTGGATTACCTTTGATGAGTTTTAGCGGAGATCTGAATTTTTCCATTCGATTTTTGTGTATCGATAAATTTGGACAAAAATTTGTTGACTGATTCTCTCTCAATATATTGTAATATCACTCGAAATATGTCCATCCTGAGTAGAAAAAAAACGTTGGGTACATTCTCGTAAAAACTTATTTTTCACGTTGAATCTTCCATCATCGTTTATTTTTATTTCATGTAAATTCATGCTCTGACGTACCGTCAACATTCTTAACGCTCTTCTGTAAATTTCAATGAAATCTGTTTAGAGGTTTTTGCGTGAAAGCGTCAAATAAATATAACCAAGTTTTCGCGTTGCTCGAGTGACATACTTATGCATAAAAACCACCCTGTACAAAACGAGCGAGTGGGAGAGAGAAAAAGAGAGATACAGAGTCGGTTGGTTTGCGTGGAAGCATTGAACGTACGTTGTATACATAAAATATTTTCACCGAGCCGAAAACAGTGAAAGAGGACGCACGCGGCGTGACGAGGGAGGTTAAAATAGGGCCAAGAGAGCGGAACGTCATATTTTTCCACTTTCTCTTCGAAACAGCGAGAGATAAAAAACATTTCTAGTCAAACTTGCGCCCAAAGAACGACACAGATGTGGCAGAGACTTCAAGTCAACACTGTGTCGAAATTCGACTTGTAACATCATACTTTAACCGACGCATTATGATCTTGGCCTCGGTAACAGTGTTTATCACTGCAAACCGTGTACCAAAAAAATTTGCAAAAACGCGCAAAATGAAACCATTTCGCACAAAAAAAAATAGAACTAAATATCATGCCTCGGGAGGCAGAGAAAGGAAAAAAAAGAGAGCTATGGAGAAAAATTGCTCACTATTGCTGGAAAAGTGGCGAACCGGCCCTAAAGGTTGAAAGAGGGGATGAAAAGGGCGCGCGAGAGAGCTGTTACGAACTTTCACGATATTCTCTCACTCATTTTTTGTTTTTTTTTTAACTCCCGTTCCGCACTTAAACAATTTCAACACGCACGAAAATTCCGAGGATGAAAATACATTTGGTATTCAGTACAAGTACGATGAAATAACTGTCGGTATGCGAGCGAACCCTCTGTGGCACCACGCAAATATGCTTCAGCCTCGAGGTTACGTTATTATGAATTAAAAATAAAAGTCTATATCTGTACATTTCGCGGGCAAATGTAGCGTACACGAATTTATCTCGCTTCCATGATAAAAATTATATTTTACCGTATGATTTTTTAACGAAGCACCGATCGTCGAATATGCATTTCAACCGCACATTACGGCGTTTTAGTCATGCGTAGAAAATATGAAATTCGTTAAATCTCGAACCAAATATTAACAGCAAAGTTGTATATAATGCATTATTTTGATAATGCATTACAGTATTCATTACCCATTACACTGCTTAATGCAAAATGGATAAGTGTACCATTACAAAATACAAAAGTAATGTGTAATGAATGCGTGTTTCAGTACAAATTAAAAAAAGTAATGTGTAATGAATGCATGTGCCATTACAAATAAAAAAGTAATGTGTAATGGAAGCATGTGCGATAACAAATAAAAAAGTAATGTGTAGTGGGTGAACGCTCCATTACAAATTACTTTTGAAAAAAAAGTAATTTGTAGTGGAGAATATTTCATTACAAACTAGTGTATTTCTACCACAATTTGGAGCAGGTACTATTTTGCTCAAAGTTAAGTCTATTAATTTTTAAACGAAAATAATGTGTGTATCAAGTTTTTTTAAACTTTACTATCGTAGTGGTAAATGTATGAACAGTGATTTTTTAGAGTAATTTTTACTCCATTCTTATAGAAATTACATTTGAAGAAAAACTTAATATACGCTATAAGTTTTTCTCGAATTGTAATATTTACAACAATGGAGTAAAAATTACTCCAAAAAATCACTGTTTATAGGTGTCAGTGTATATTAACTTAATATACACTGACACCTATAAGTTTTTCTTGAATTGCAAATTTTACATTTACCACTACGATAGTAAAGTTAACAAAAACTTGATACACACAAATTATTTTTATCGAAAAATTAATAGAAGACTTACCTTTGAGCAAAATAGTACCTGCTCCCAATTGTGGTAGAAACTCACTAATTTGCAATGAAATATTGTCCACTATAAATTACTTTTCTTTCAATTGTAATTTGTAATGGAGCATTCATCCATTACATATTACCTTTTTATTTGTAATGGCATATGTATCCATTACACATTACTTTTATTATTTGTAATGGAACATTCATTCTTTACACGTTACTTTTGTAATTTGTAATGGAAAACTTATCCAATACACATTGTTTAGAGTAATGGGCAATGCATTACTTTTACATTACTATTTTTTCCACTCTGACAATCGTAACTTCACGTTAATATTATTGAAAAAGGATCTGCAAACCTTTTTTTATTCATTAAAAAACGGTTCTCTTTAGCTTCAATCGCAAATATTATCAATCGACATCTACGTCCACGATCGAAAATTTTGATAAACCGTTAAAAAAAACTCTCTGAATCGTCTGGAGTGAGACAAAACAGTGGGATCCTGAATACCGATTGTTCGTCTCTCGGAAATTCGATAAACCTTCACGCCCAACGAATTTGCAAGACGATGAAGGGGAAAGAAAGACCAGAGGTTCCATGTTGACAAATAAACAGCTTGTATATAGCCTGGGAGAAAGTGAGGGTAGGCTGAGCCGAGAAAGGATTATACGGGGGTGCAGTATATAGACGCTTTCGGTGTCCTCGACATCTGCCTCTCGGCAGTCCTCCAACCTTCCCCTCGTGTATTCTCGCGCCCTCTATATACAGCTTGTACCGTCGTTCCTGTGTTTGACTTAAAATATGGTCGTCGACCACACCTCCTTACAAACCGGGCAACTATTGTCCTCGAGGTAGTCCTGTAAATGGTCAAAAAATTCTCGTAGATGCGGCGTCGTTGCAGCAGCAGCAGCCTCGAAGAGTTAGAGAAAGGGTGGCGAAAAGCTCGGCTCAACTCTCTCTCCCTCTTTATTTCTTGGTGCACAGAATCGTGACGACTACCTTAAAACCACTCTGGAAAGAAAAATCCCACCCACTAATAGCTCTTTTCCTTTTTGTTCTATCTTTGAACAAAAAAAAAAGAGATGAACACAGAAACACATCCACAAAAAAATGGTGTCTCTGGTCGTCGGGCAAGTGCAGTGTCCCTTGAACCTCCAAAACCCTCTCGGCAACGGCCGATACGCGCGAAAACAAATGCTCGTGGTTGCTGCGGAGTTTTCATGTATTTTTATATATATATGTATGTATACATACAATGTATACGATACTTCCCTGTGGGCTGTAAAACTTTTCACCGTTATAAAGTGGCAACGACGACGCGAAACGTTGGAAAGAGAGACGCTCTTAAGTGCAGCCTCGAAACAGTTGCCAGAGCGAAGAGATAGCGAGAAAGCGATCGCACGACGAATAAAATAGCTGCCGGAGCAGCGGGAAGAAAGAGGAATCGTTGTGTGAACGACGGGAACGAAGGAGGCCGAGGGTATGGATGGTCTTGGTGGAATAACAGAGAAGAAGCCCTGTGGGTAATGTATAAAGTGCGCGTACAGTACAATGCTGGCAAAAAGTCGTGACCAGTCTCTCGATAAAAATCCACCCTTTCGCGCGACCATAAATCGTACATTGTACATCGTCGTCTCGGGCAATTGTGGATTTTGCGTGCTCCAGAAATCGGAATGGAATTCGGATCATGGATTCGTATCGTAAAATCGTGAAAAATTGTCCTAGTACTCTAAAAATGTTGTCTTACTTTTAATAAAAACATTTTCAAGCAATAATAGTGTGAGATTATAATTATTGTCATCTGATAACGAACATATCATTTAATTATTTTTTAATTTTTATAATTATGAAAATTAAATTATAGTTGTATTGTATAATCTTATTGGAAAGAAATAAAGAATTATTCAAACTCTAATATGCAGGATTTTTCAATATTTTTTATTTCTCAAGTCAAAGTCAGCCATTGACGTTAGGGGAGACTGGGGACAAAAGTAACAGGGTACAGTTGTAACATGGCGAATATCTCGCAAACTATAGTAGGTACCACCGTGTCCCGCAGGCACATAATGCGTCTTGCAGTTCCTCACATTTGGTTACTAGGCTAGGAGACATCCGCACTAAACAGACTTGACCAGAAAGGTGTATTGGTATGTCAGGCCCAAAGTAAACGTTTGCGGCTTTCGATAAACACGAATATCTCGATTACTGTGCTACATATAGTCATTATTTTTTTTTTCATAAGCTTCCTTGGACATTTTTGTGTCAACTTTCGCGGTTTTTAAAGCCTCCATCTTGAAAAAATTAATCAAATTATAACTTTGAAGTAGAAAAAACCATCTGGGGACAGTTGTAACAATTTTGACGGGGACGGTTGTAACAGTTTGTCGGCTTTCAGTTGTCATGATAATTTCACATCTAAACATTGAATCTAACGTCAAACGGACCTTTTTTTTAATTTTCTGTGTGCAAAAATGACTGTGCAACGCGTAAGAATCACGCAACGAGCCTGTGCCGACGTGTCAACGTACGAAGAAGCGTATGAAAAGATCAAAAATGGAAAATCTATACAAGCAACCACGGCACGTAACTTTGGGTTATATGTCATGTTTCTTTGACGAGTTTGGTGTGTCTGAGACTTTATTCTATTATTTCATGATTATTATCAATTCGATACGACTATTTCCATGTGTTAAGATTTTATCATTGTGACCGTAATATATCCCTGTGATAATGTTTGATGTTGTAATAATATTATATAATATTGGTCACAATAAAAGATATAATTTTGTGTTGAAATCTTATGGTACAACTAGCCCCATCGACCGTTACAACTGTCCCCATTGACTGTTACAACTGCCCCGGAGTAGGGGACGGTTGTAACAATTTCTTACACTTGTTATAAAGGCCTCTGCTTTTTTTTTCAATTCTAGTTACAGACTTCAACATAGAACCATTTTGTAGACCATGAAATGCTCTATGCAGGGGTATACGTGTCATTTACGTAAACATTATACTTTGGGCCCAGGAAAAGTCGAAATACAGATTGTTACAACTGTCCCCGGTCTCCCCTACTCATTTGCGGTAAAATTATGAATTTGCAAGCGGTCTCTTCACTTATCTTTTATGTAGGGAAATATTAGGCAATTAAATGTGCAGTATTGGAAAATAGGAATATTTTGGAATATTTATACTCATAATAATAATAATAATTCGCTCATTTTCTGGATTTTTAAATTTTCAATTTTTTCCTTTACTTTCAGAGAGTTTTCGCTTCGCCTGGCGGTGTCCATTTTGCCTCCCATTTTCTTACATTGCTCGGAGCTGGGTGATGGGTCGTCAAAACTCATTTACGTGGACAGGCGCAGTCCCTAATTGATTATTCAGCTAAAATAAGAGACGAAGGCTGCACGCAGAGTACGAATCTGAAATACTCGCAAAAGAGGGGAAACTTAAGCAGAGTAAGCGAGGGCGAGCCAGAAAGAGAAAAGGTGAGAGGAAAAGAGGAAGGCAGATAGAGATCGGCAGCTTTTAATCCATACACTTTTTTTCGCTTATTTTCGCTGGATTTTCTTGAGCCTCGAAGCGAAGAGACCGCGCATCTCCAGAGACTGATCTTTACCGGACCGTAACTACTTTCCTACAACGCGTTGATTGCACGCTCTTTATTAATACACAACTTAATGAAGAACTTAAGAGGGGATATTACTTATGAAAAAAATTATTAAAAGCTGGAATTAACCGGAAAAAGAAATGAAACTCCCTTAATTAAGGGATGAAACAAATAACTTGAATAGATCGAGTAATTACCGTCATAAATTCTGTAACATCTTTAATAACAAAAAGTAAGGAGATGGCCCATTTGTGATGCTCAAACTTTATAGAGATGAAAAAATACGCGATCTAATGAGGTGAGATTTCCCTTAGAAAAAAAAATATATTGCTGAAGAGACCGAGTAACAGGATGAGATTGATTATCGTGGTTTCCAATATATCAAAAGAATTTACAATATTTTGGCCACAAAAATTGCAATATGCAAGCTGGAAGGCTGTGATCGATAGTTCAGTATCGAGAAACACCTCAAACTATGCGATTCTTCGGTAAGAAAATAATTTCACGCTAGAAATTCCACGAGAGACTGAAACCTGAAATTCTTCGTTAATGCACTTTAATATTTTCCGATCGCTCGAATATTTCATCTGCTTAAACGAAAATCCCTCGATAACGTTGGGCGGTGCTGACCATTAAATAGAAAAAAGAAGAAAATTATCATCCTCGATGCAAAATTCGACTGATTTGATGGAGTCACGCAACCGCGTTTGCTCGTGGCTCATAAATCTTCTTACTTAACAGGCAATCCGCAAACTCAATGGGATTAAACGGCGATTGTTTCGTGCACGCGATCTTCCCTCGTTATGAGTACGTTTTTTGGCTTTTGGGCAGCACATTCATTATTTCTTTAAACAATATGCGCCATTTCTATAATACACTTAAACAGAGAAATAATATTTACCATGACGTTTATAATTCGCTATCTCCATCGATTTACATTTACATAAATTTACATACATTTACACTGCATAATGTAAAATGGACAAGTGTATTATTACAAAATACAAGAGTAATGTGTTGTGGATGCATGTGTCATTACAAATAAAAAAGTAATGTGTAATGGATTAGTGCTCCATTACAAATTACAATTGAAAAAAAAATTGGTAGTGGAGAATATTCCATTACAAACAACTGTGTTTCTATGACAATTTGGAGCTTAATCGATTCAAAGAAAACATTAATTGATTTCCATCTTCATTTTTACTTATGTACTTATTAATACGTAAAATACATTTGAATATCATAGATCACTTTGAATCAGAGTTGAGAAAATAGTAATGTAAAAGTAATGCATTACCCATTACTTTAAACAATGTGTATTTGGATAAGTTTTCGGTTACAAATTACAAAAGTAACGTGTAATGAATAAATGTTCCATTACAAATGAAAATAGTAATGTGTAATGAATGCGTTTTCCATTACAAATGAAAAAAGTAATGTGTAATCTATGCATGTTCCATTACAAATAAAAAAAATAACGTGTAATGAATGAGTGCTTCATTACAAATTACAATTGAAAAAAAGTAATTTATAGTGGAGAATATTCCATTATAAATTAGTGTGTTTCTACCAGAATTTGGAGCAGGTACTATTTTGCTCAAAAGTAAGTCTATTAATTTTGCACTGAAAAAAATTAGTGTGTATCAAGTTTTTGTTAACTTTACTATCATAGTGGTAAATGTATGAAGAGTGATTTTTTGGAGTAATTTTTACTCCATTCTTGTAAAAGTTACAATTCAAGAAAAACTTAGAGGTGTCGATGTATATTAATTTAATATACACCGACACCTATGAACAGTTATTTTTTGGAGTAATTTTTATTCCATTGTTTTAAAAATTCCAATTAAAAAATGGAGTCAAAATTACTCCAAAAAATCACTCTTCATACATTTACCACTACGATATTTAGTAATTTGTAGTGGAGAATATTCCATTACGAATTAGTGTTTTTTTACAATTTGGAGCAGGTACTATTTTACTCAAAGGTAAGTCTATTAATTTTTCAATGAAAATAATTACGTTAACAAAAACTTGATACATACAAATTATTTTCATCGAAAAATTAATAGACTTACCTTTGAGCAAAGTAGTAACTGCTCCAAATTGTAGAAAAACACTAATTCCCAATGGAATATTCTCCACTACATATTCCTTTTTTTTCAATTGTCATTTGTAATGGAGCACCTATTCATTACACGTTATTTTTTTTATTTGCAATTGCACATGCAACCATTGCACGTTACTCTTATTATTTGTAATGGAACATTAATTAATTGCACGTTACTTTTGTGATTTGTACTGGAAAACTTATCCAATATACATTCTTTAAAGTAATGGGTAATGCATTACATTTACATTACTATTTTCACAATTCTGCTATCGAGTTATTTTCAATCATTCAAGATTCTCCAGATTTTCTGAGTGTTCTACAAAAATTCAAGGTCATCCTTACTCGATCTCGTCAATGGTTTTTCATTCAAATCATATCGCATATGAAATAACGATGTTACGTGGCAGAAAAATAAGAGAAAAACTGTTCAAGAAGGAAAAGGTTAGCTGCGACAACTTCTTTGTCTCGTTTCGTTTGGCTGAGTTCTCTTCTCTCGGGCGAAACTTTGTTTTTCTTTTTGCGAGGCAAAGGGCTCTCAAGCGTGCAGTTTTACAGTAACTGTGCCTTCGCGACCATACGCTTCACGACAATCGATATGCACACCTAATACACGCAACATGTATGTGCACACAGTTATTTGCAATGGAGGTCGCAAGAAAAATTCCTCCATGTATACCGCTGCATCGGTGTATTATGTTCACTTTATTCCTATATATTTTTTTCTATTTTTCTATACATATATAGATGTCACTGACTACATACAGAGTTCTACATAATGCAGTTGCATTATACATACTTGGCAGTCGACCATTTCAGTATTTTTCAATGGTCTCAATGCATGCGATATTCCTATTTCTCGGAAATCTGAATTCTTCTTACTGCTACTTTATACATATGTACTTTACATACTCTCGTTTCACGTCTCCAACATTTTTGCTTCACAGACTTACCGAGACACGGCACGGAGACTCGAGCCGCACAATATGGCCCATTCTGATTCGTCTACCCTTAAAGCCCACATAATCGAATAAGAAATCTCATTCGACGAGGATGCGACTTCTAACTGAGACTCTCCGAAGAGCCAGAGGCTTGGTATGTTTATAGATTTTTTTTTGTCGACTCAAATTTGCAATGTCTCATCCTGGAAGAGTCTTTCGATACTCCTGAGCAGTATTATTTCACTTCGAGCTATGGGAATTTCGATGCGATATACAGAGACACGGATGTCGATATTAGTGTCTGTCTTGGAGACTAAAGAGTCGTTACAGTGAACTGCGTCAAGTAAACCCAAAAATTGCATCCTCAGGCTCGATGGGATGTTGGAGTTTAACTCTGGCGTTACATTAATCGATGAGGTAATCAGCTAAAAAAATTCATGCTGATACAGGACTGTCGGATCTGTGTTGGCTTACCAAAACTTAAGGAAATCGTCCTGTTGCATGCCGAAATTCTATTTTCTGGAAAAATCAATTTGAAATAAACTAATTATATTTATAAATTACGATAAACGTCACTGCTGTGACTTCAGTTATTATGCTAGGTTTTGGTTGCCACAACTTTTCTCATTTTATTTTTTTTTCTCATTCTGTGGGTCGACGACCCTCCTTTTTTTTAATGTTTACGAATTCACAATTGTTTCATTAGTGTACAAGAAGTTTTTTGAAGTTTGAAACTAGAATTTCACACTGAAAAAAAAAAGTGTATGAATGAACATTTTTTTTTTGTTTTTTTTTTCATGAAAAATGCAATGTTCCTACCAGAGTTGTAAATAATGCATTATTTTGATAATGCATTACTGTATTCATTATGCATTACACTGCCTGATGTGAAATGGATAATTGTATACTATTACAAAATACAAGAGTAATGTGTAATGAATGCGTATTCCATTACAAATTAAAAGTAATGGGTAATGCATTACTTTTACATTACTATTTTCACAACTCTGGTTTCTACCTGGTCATTTTTTCACAAATCCGTCAGGGAAATATTCGAAAATGTCAGGGAATTTTTTCCCTTTGATTTAGTGGTCTCCCTGCGATGATATCAACTCAGACTTCGTGACTGTCGAATTGACTCCAAGAATTGAAAAAAATCACACCTTGAATTTTATTACAACCAACGGGACGATTACCGCAAACGATTCATTAAAAAATAATAATGGGAAGTTGGAAACCGAGTTGTAAGTAATGCATTACTTTCATAATGCATTACTGTTTTTATTACCCATTACACTGCTTAATGTGAAATGAATAAGTGTACCATCACAAAATACAAAAATAATGTGGAATGAATGCGTGTTCCATTACCAATGAAAAAAGTAATGTGTAATGGATGCACCCGACATTACAAATAAAAAAGAAATTGTTAATGGATGCATGTCCCACTACAAATAAAAAAAGTAATGTGTAATGGATGCATGTGCCCTTACAAATGAAAAAATAACGTGTTCATCACTAAATATGAAGTACGAAAATGTACTCAACTCCAAAAATTATCCAACTTCATATTGAAATTGCTTTTACACGCTGTTACCCATAATTATAAGCAATCTAATAAAAATTACAAGTTACTGATACCAAAAATTTCGCTTTATTGAATCCCTCAATAATGTGCATGTTCTTTTTTTTTAACTTTATGGATCGTTTGTGCTAATTGTGGATGAACTTTTAATGAGCGAAATAAAATAATGAGACAGCAATGTGCAAGTTTCTAATACGAGCACAGCAATTTTTCTATTTGTAATGGAATATTCTCCACTGCAAATTACTTTTTTAAAAAATTGTAATTTGTAATCGAACGTGCATACACTACACATTACTTTGTTATTTGTAATGGAACACGCATCCATTACACATTACTTTTTTTATTTGTAATGGAACACGTATCCATTACACATTACTTTTTTTATTTGTAATGACACATGCATCCATTACACATTACTTTTTTTATTTGTAATGGAACACGCATCCATTGCACATTACTTTTGTAATTTGTAATGGAAAACTTGTCCAATACACATTGTTTAAAGAAATAGGTGATTCATTACTTTTACATTACGATTTTTACAACACCTGTTGGAAAGTGCATCAAGT
Source organism: Alloplasta piceator (assembly GCA_946863875.1). Taxonomy (NCBI): domain Eukaryota; kingdom Metazoa; phylum Arthropoda; class Insecta; order Hymenoptera; family Ichneumonidae; genus Alloplasta; species Alloplasta piceator. Next base: position 11,687,931 of record OX333080.1, read on the forward strand.
CAGTCAGCCCTACGCACTTGACGTAGCATATTGATGCTGAGAGTAACATATTCGACATGATATACTCCGGTGAATGCTAAGCTTATATGCCAGGTATTTCAGGAACGCGTGAACATTCGTGTGCAACCTCTCACTCGCTACTGTAGATACTTGCTGCTCCCTCCATCCATCCGGTATTCGATGGCTATATGTCTGTCCATGCCCTGTTCTCAACCCCAAAGTCCGGCTCATCGGAGCATCCCCTCCAGATTTTGCCTCAATCCCTCGACGATATCGATCTTAGATCCTGCACACACGCACCTGCGTTTATATGCACATACCGGTATGGATTTGTGTGCAATCCAATGCTACTGTTTCACGTCTGCTCTGGCTAGTTCAGGAGAGTTACGATCGTGCTTGCTCCCCGTCGTCAAGGTGACTTGGAAACCCCGTCACAGATGCCCCAACGTATCGAGACACCCGGGACACCCTCCTCCTAGTCGATCCCCCCATACAGAATCACCCTGATGAATTTCCTTGCGATATACACGTCACATGTGTTTGTGTTTATTTGTTTCAACTTTTTTTTACTACAGGGAACTATTTTGCCGGTCACAAAAATTAGGAAATAAATAGTAGCTTCAAATGTTTTGCTCAACTATGAATATCTTTTTTTCAAAGGTACTTGTTTCAAATTTCGACATTTCATTTTTTGTGTTTTTGGAGTGTCATTGGGAAAGCCTGAAGTTGTTCTTCCATCAGGGATCATGTTTTTCAACCCTCCCTCTGAATTGCCTGGAAAAGCCTCGTGGAATAGACCGATCGAGTTTCTCCTCTCTCCATATCCGGTTCCATATTAGTCATGTGCTCGTGTGTTCGTTTATGTATTTTACGCGTCCGTTCGAAGGTGTTGGTGAACTCGTGCGCCTGCGGTGCAAGCTTGCTTTACGACCCCTGGCAACTCGGAATCTCCCTCCATGACGATAAATTTCCGTTGCCGGAAACGTGTCCGAGCCACTTACGTTTTCCATCTTCACCGAGCTTATATGGACCCAGTCACACCATACCAGGCACGCAATGCTTTGAGCTTCCCCTTCTCCGATGCAGTTCAAATGACACCCCACGTTATTATATATATATATACGTGTAATAAATTTTATCGTCGTGAGCTCTGAATTGCCGATTTGTTATTTTATTTAATTCGCTATCAAACGTTTCTTGCAAACGTGAGCTTTCGGACTTATCCAACGATAAACCCTCACTATCACGGCAAAGTTATTGTCTGGGCTCTCGTTAACTCGGACAAGACACCTTTCCACTTTGATCTTGGGCCAATGTCTGAATGAGCGTTTTCCGTGTTCGAGAGTAACGACTTTTCAAGCTTCCCTTTCATAATTCCCAAATGAAACAATCCCCGCTAGTGAAGCGAGTTTACGCATTAAATATTCATGTGCGAGGATTTACTTTGCTTTAAATTTTAACGAATTTTCATAATCATTCAATAATAATTTCTTAATTTAATAATACAGGATGGCCACTGTCAGAGAAAACCTGGAAATATCAGGGAATTTTTTAAGTCTCAGGGAAATCAGATAAATGTCGGGGAATTAAATGTTAGTCAGGGAAAATATAAAAAGAACTTGTAAAAAATGTGAAACGAGAAGCTCTTCTCAATGAAAAAATCACGGCGTTGAAAAAAAAGCAAAATAGTTTTCAGGATATATATTTTATCCTTCCAAAGATATAATTTAACGAACAATACCAAAGAATGAATAATAATAAACATATGCAATGTTCTTACCGTGCTACTTTCTTTTCACAAATCTGAATGACTTGTCAGGGAAATTTTCGAAATCATCAGGAAAATGTAGGGAATTCTTTGGCCACCCTGTAATAATTTAGAATAATCAATTTTTTAGCAGTTTTTTAAGATGATATTCTGGTCTAGATACATATATTTTGAGCGTTTTGTCGAGCTCGATAAAAAATATATATCTTTACCATTCTTTTTTTACAACATATATATTGATATTTTGACAATACACAAAAAAAAAATTCAAGAAAAATGAGAATTTCATGAATTATAAGCTGGTAAAGTTGGGGCTAAAGTCATCCGATACAAAATTCAAAAAAAGATTCTTAATTAGTAAGAATGTCGTTATAGCTCCTATCTCAGGGAAAACGAAAAAATAAAATTTCGCCAAATGGCGGCTGTTAGAAAAAAAAAAGTCGTTTTTTTAACTCTTTTTAAGTTTTTATATTTTTTAACAATAATAAAAAAATAATTTTGATACAAAAGTGGTAGAGGCGATAGAGAGTTATACATTGAAGATTGGTAAAAAATTTGAAGCAAATTGGTTGAGTAGAACTTGAAATATTATGTCAGCCGTGTTGAGAAAAGTAGTTTTGAGAAAAACGTCTATCAGCCAATTCGCTCCGACGTGACGAGCGTAGTTGCTGCGTCACTAAAATAACTATAACTCCAGAAATTATTGAATTTTAAAAATATCCTTTCGAGGATATATTCTTAAAGGTCTAAACTATAAGAATATAAAAAAATGGATTTTTTCAAAATTCCGGACACTGAGAAAAAAATTTTGTTGAAAATGCAAGAATTTGTTTGACTCAACCAAATATTTGTTTCCGGACGTTCAACGAGATCATTTTGGTAATTCAACAAAGATACAGTGGAAGTTTTAGTTAAATCGGTTAAATCGTTGCTTGAATGGGCAAAGTTTCAGATCAATCAAATAAATATCTTTGTACCAAATAAATTGTGTGATTGAAAATACGAATTGTTTTTTTGTTACAGCTAAATTTATTTAGTTAAAATATACTAGAAATCAACGAAATATTTCTGTACAGCAACTCAGTAACTTGTAAATCGGACTAAACTGTACATGGAAATTGACCAAATAATTTTGTTCACCTCATATCTTATGGTTAACCAAATTCATTTGTTGAATTAATTATAGTTGCATTATTTCAAACAAATTAATATTGAATCAACTAAATTTTTTTCAACTAAATGGATTTAGTTGTTTTAACTGAACTTTTTTCTCAGTGGGTCAGAATACCACCTTGAAATTACGCTCCAACGTGATGGGCATAGTTGCTGCGTCGCTAAAATAACTATAAAATAGCTGCGAGTGTATATCAGTTTCCTTTAATTTAATTGACAAATTTCCTTTCGAGCATATATTCCCAAGGATCTAACCTTTGAGAATATGCAAAAAGAAACCAAAATTGATTTTTTTCAAAATTCTAGACCAGAATACCCCCTTGATTCTAAAATATTGTTTGTCAAGTCTTGTCAGATACATAATAGAGTAAAAATTTCAACGAATAAGACTAAATCTATTTTGCCCAAAAATCAATACAATTTCTCTGATTACAGTCTAATCGAATGTATCGCTGGCGAGGATACAGACGTTGCAGTTTGACGATGAGGTTAATAAAATTACTGGAACCCTGTGACGCCGTAATCAGAATTGAGCTGGTAATGCATATAATCTTGGGAAATCGTTGTCCTGAAGCCACCGGTGGAGTTATATCCACCCCCTCATTGCAGAAAGCAAGAGAAGCCGAGGAAGAGAGGAGCTTCTCCACTTTTATACGTCCGCACAGTTCTCTTGCTCGCATCCCAAAACTTCCTTCGACCCTTCGCTCATGACGGCGCTTCGTTCTCTCATTCTATGCATCTCACCCCCGACACCGAAGCTTCTCGCACGTCCGTTTCTGCGCTGGAATACACGTGCCATCAGTGACAAACACCCACGCAGACATGAACTTGGGCAAAAGGTCTTGAGCTTCGGTACTTTGCGCCTCGAAACGTTCAGCGTTACGTCCGTTTGCTCGTCAGCGTTCGACAAATATACGTGCAGAAGTGTGTAGATCGCGAGCCATTCAGCCACGATTCCGCCAACCCTTTCTATATCTTTCTCGTACAAGCGACACGTTCAGCCATTCTTCGCCCCATTCCCGACTCTCATCCTCCACTTTGCCACATATACACGCTTACACGTGCGAGTGTATATCCGTTTCCTTTCTTTAACGGCAATGTCGCGTGGATAGAGAGCGAGAACCAGACTTCCTGGTGTGGAGGTGTGAAAAAGGGCCAAACGGAAGTTCGTCGAGGACCGGCGAGTTTTACGAACCTTCAGGAAAAGTGGGGGAGCCACCCAAACATTACACCAAGGTCCAAGAATGCGCAATTTTTTGTTGACCCCAAGAATGAAGTGGCGAACTGAAGTTTCGGTGCAGTTTTGTGTTTGCGAGAACCCCGTGTGACCCTTCATTATTTTTTGTACGTGACCGTATCGCTGCTGGATGAGTAAATAGACAACGAACCACCACCGTGAGAGCTTTTGGAGCATTTTTTTGGGGTGGTATTTTTATTTTCATTCTCGTGGACATCCGAGCTCTTTTTATCACGGGACATTTCGCACTAATGTTTCGTGAATGATACGACAGCTCTTCTTCCTTGAAAATTGTGGATTTAGGCTCGTTTTTAGAGTGTCTAGCACCTTTTCTTTGATAATGTAGCGAATGAGAGAGTGTCCCATTTAATGTGAATTTTGTGGGAAATTTTGAAGGTCCATTTGAGGAAGTGGACCTTGAAAGATATTTGTGTCGTTGAGTAGATTAGGCGATTCTGTAGGGAATTCTAAATTATTTCAGGGATCTTTACTTCCTCATAGGAGAAATTATTTTATTGCTTAAAGGGAGGCTATTTAGCCTCTCCTTGAGCAATAAAATACAAATAAAAGCAATAAAACAATCGACAGTTTTCAGGGTTTGCTTGGAATAATTTTTGTGGATCATTTCGCAGGTTACGGAGGATGTGTTCATGTGCTACAATGAAAGTCGCGACGGCCACCGCGACAGACTGTGGAATGCGGTTCGACGTCCTCGATAACCGCGTACATGACGATAAGCCGATGAGTAACAGGCGTGCGCGCGCGTGAGTCGCCTCTCGTTGAGGTTTCAGTCTAGGAGCCCGTGATGGTTGACCCAGGTAACCCTCTAATCTAGCGCCAGGAACAGCCATTAGGCGAATCATGGCACTTAACGCCGATAACGGTCAGTGCTGCCGAGAGGCAGCGCCACCTACCGGCCCCTAGTCCATATGCATATGTGTGTATGTGTGTGCCTGTGTGTATTGGTCGGCAGTTTGCGGGCTGATTCCCCAATCTGTGGGGTTATATCTTCGTCGGGATAATATCGTAATTAAATCCGACGCCTCACTCGAGTCTCGTATAATGTTATATGCCAACGTCGCTGACGAGAATCTAGTATCGTATTACGTAATATCGTAGATTGTCTGTTAAAAAATAACATGCAATCAGCTGAAAAATAGGGTAGTTTCTAATTAATCATTATACCTCTTATTTTTGGCTCTCCTTGTATATTTTACATTCGACACATTCAAAGTGCTCATATGTTTGGTTTATGGAAAATGTTTCTCAAAGAGGGGAAAAAAATTAAATCTCATTGACGATTCTCCAATGACTCTGAGGTTTGACCCTGAACCTACGTTGAGGTTTTTGAAAATGGGGCTGAAATTGAGCAAACAAATTTTTGGTGAAAATTCATGAAAATTTTGATTTGTTTCGAAAACTATTGGTAGATTCGTATTCAGGGGGACAAAATACATCGATATACGTTTTTAAAAAAATTAGTTAAAAAAATTTTTTTTTGCATTTTGGCCAAATTTTAAACGGTTCACTAAAATGCCTGTAATTTATTTTCAAGATGAAATTCCGGCTTATACATGCGCTTATTCTCTTCGGAATCGTTCAAGCTTGATGAGCCCCGTTTGGTTCATCCAATTCGGATCATTTTTCAATTTTTGGCAGATTTTTAAAGTTGGACGATTGATTTTGGCAAATTTTTCCATACATACCCCTTTCCATTTTTTTCGGCGATTTTCAAACTGCTTTTATTTCTAGAAAAATTGTTCTATCGGGATGCACCAAACGGCGTTCTCTAAGTTTGGTGACCTGCTTCACGTACGAAAAATAAATTTTAGAATTGGTCAAACAGAAATAAAGTTATGAGCACTTGAAATTTCGCTATTTTGAGGTTTTTGAAAATGGGGCTAAAATTGAGCAAAAAAGTTTTTGGTGAAAATTCATGAAATTTTTAATTTTTCGAGAAAACTATTGGTAGATTCGTATTCAGGGGGACAAAATACATCGATATACGTTTTTAAAAAAATTAGTTTAAAAAATTTTTTTTTGCATTTTGGCCAAATTTTAAACGGTTCACTAAAATGCCTGTAATTTATTTTCAAGATGAAATTCCGGCTTCTACATGCGCTTATTCTCTTCGGAATCGTTCAAGCTTGATGAGCCCCGTTTGGTTCATCCAATTCGGATCATTTTTCAATTTTTAGCAGATTTTTAAAGTTGGACGATTGATTTTGGCAAATTTTTCCATACATACCCCTTTCCATTTTTTTCGGCGATTTTCAAACTGCTTTTATTTCTAGAAAAATTGTTCTATCGGGATGAACCAAACGGCGTTCTCTAAGTTTGGTGACCTGCTTCACGTACGAAAAATAAATTTTAGAATTGGTCAAACAGAAATAAAGTTATGAGCACTTGAAATTTCGCTATTTTGAGGTTTTTGAAAATGGGGCTAAAATTGAGCAAAAAAGTTTTTGGTGAAAATTCATGAAATTTTTAATTTTTCGAGAAAACTATTGGTAGATTCGTATTCAGGGGGACAAAATACATCGATATACGTTTTTAAAAAAATTAGTTTAAAAAATTTTTTTTTGCATTTTGGCCAAATTTTAAACGGTTCACTAAAATGCCTGTAATTTATTTTCAAGATGAAATTCCGGCTTCTACATGCGCTTATTCTCTTCGGAATCGTTCAAGCTTGATGAGCCCCGTTTGGTTCATCCAATTCGGATCATTTTTCAATTTTTGGCAGATTTTTAAAGTTGGACGATTGATTTTGGCAAATTTTTCCATACATACCCCTTTCCATTTTTTTCGGCGATTTTCAAACTGCTTTTATTTCTAGAAAAATTGTTCTATCGGGATGCACCAAACGGCGTTCTCTAAGTTTGGTGACCTGCTTCACGTACGAAAAATAAATTTTAGAATTGGTCAAACAGAAATAAAGTTATGAGCACTTGAAATTTCGCTATTTTGAGGTTTTTGAAAATGGGGCTAAAATTGAGCAAAAAAGTTTTTGGTGAAAATTCATGAAATTTTTAATTTTTCGAGAAAACTATTGGTAGATTCGTATTCAGGGGGACAAAATACATCGATATACGTTTTTAAAAAAATTAGTTTAAAAATTTTTTTTTTGCATTTTGGCCAAATTTTAAACGGTTCACTAAAATGCCTGTAATTTATTTTCAAGATGAAATTCCGGCTTCTACATGCGCTTATTCTCTTCGGAATCGTTCAAGCTTGATGAGCCCCGTTTGGTTCATCCAATTCGGATCATTTTTCAATTTTTAGCAGATTTTTAAAGTTGGACGATTGATTTTGGCAAATTTTTCCATACATACCCCTTTCCATTTTTTTCGGCGATTTTCAAACTGCTTTTATTTCTAGAAAAATTGTTCTATCGGGATGAACCAAACGGCGTTCTCTAAGTTTGGTGACCTGCTTCACGTACGAAAAATAAATTTTAGAATTGGTCAAACAGAAATAAAGTTATGAGCACTTGAAATTTCGCTATTTTGAGGTTTTTGAAAATGGGGCTAAAATTGAGCAAAAAAGTTTTTGGTGAAAATTCATGAAATTTTTAATTTTTCGAGAAAACTATTGGTAGATTCGTATTCAGGGGGACAAAATACATCGATATACGTTTTTAAAAAAATTAGTTTAAAAAATTTTTTTTTGCATTTTGGCCAAATTTTAAACGGTTCACTAAAATGCCTGTAATTTATTTTCAAGATGAAATTCCGGCTTCTACATGCGCTTATTCTCTTCGGAATCGTTCAAGCTTGATGAGCCCCGTTTGGTTCATCCAATTCGGATCATTTTTCAATTTTTGGCAGATTTTTAAAGTTGGACGATTGATTTTGGCAAATTTTTCCATACATACCCCTTTCCATTTTTTTCGGCGATTTTCAAACTGCTTTTATTTCTAGAAAAATTGTTCTATCGGGATGCACCAAACGGCGTTCTCTAAGTTTGGTGACCTGCTTCACGTACGAAAAATAAATTTTAGAATTGGTCAAACAGAAATAAAGTTATGAGCACTTGAAATTTCGCTATTTTGAGGTTTTTGAAAATGGGGCTAAAATTTAGCAAAAAAGTTTTTGGTGAAAATTCATGAAATTTTTAATTTTTCGAGAAAACTATTGGTAGATTCGTATTCAGGGGAACAAAATACATCGATGTAAGTTTAAGAAAAAAATTAATTAAATTTTTTTTTGCTTTTTGGCCCAATTTTAATCGGTTCACTGAAATGACTAATTTATTTTCAAGGTAAAATTCAGGCTTCCACATGCGCTCATTCTCTTTGGAATCATTGCAGCTTCAAACCTCCGTTTAGTTTATCCGAATCCGATCATTTTTGCAGATTTTTAAAGTTGGACTATCGATTTTTGCAAATATTTGCATAAGTTTCCAAAAGTGCACAATCGGAAAATCTTCGAGAAAATAATATTGGAATCATAATATAATAATTATTGATGAGAGCATTTTGACAATCTCCGAAGAAAATGGAAAGGGAAATCCCTTTTCTTTTTTTCGGCGATTTTCAAAGTGCTCTCATTGTTGTAAAAATTTATTCATCCGGATTAACCAAACGGCATTCTCTAAGTTTCATCAAAACGTTCACGTACAAAAAAGAAATTTCTAAATCAGTCAACCGATTGTAAACTTATGGGCGCTTGAAATTTCGCTATTTTGTGATTTTCGAAAACGCCCAAAAATGAGCAAACGAAAAAAATTTTTATTGTTTTTAAACGTTACTGCGATGGGAAATTTACCACTGATTGAAAACCACGCAGTTTTATCGAAAAAAAATTATTCATGACAAAAAGCAAGGAAAAATTGTGCACTTTCAGAAACGTTCAAATTGAAATGGATTTTTTTTTTCCAAATGCCATTAATTCAAAAAACCTGTGCTTCTTGTGAGAATTGCTCGATATTTTTTCGTCCTCGACGGCCGTTCCTCGCACATTTGTAATACGTTGAAGCGCGAAAACTTTTCGTTTCTTTGCTAATTGCTAATTGGCGGTCGTGTGGAAAGGGCCATTTTTACCCGAGAGTTTTCCACGAAAGTCCACCGAACTATACATATATGTGTATTAAATATATATATATATATATATGTAATCCAAGAGGAATGGAAAGACGCTCAACGGAGTTTCGGCTAGACGGTGGAAAAGTTTTCATCGCGAGTGTGCAGGCTGAAAGAGCGATACCGCGCGCGAAATACGGACGTTTAAACGCGAGTTACTGGCGCAGTATGTTTTACCGAACCGAGAAAGTTTTCGGTCGAGGCTGGTGCGGGAACCGCGGTCGAAGCATCGCGTTGCCGTACTTTCTTTCTTTCGAAAAGAAAAAAAAGAGAGCGAAGCTACGTTTCGTTTGCGGCTTAAATTTACTGTAACTACGGAGTTAAAGTATTAGTAGAGATGAAATGTAATTTGAGAAAAGCTTTCAGAGCTTTTCTCTCACATAATTCTATTTGCCTGTTCATCCGGCCGGGACTTCCTTGATCGTTTATCCAAATATTGACCCCAAAGTTTTTAACGAATCTTTGACAATCAACTCTACGAATCGTCGCCATGCGAAACAAAAATTTTCGGCCTCGCCTCATGCAGAAAATACAAATTCAAGCTCAAAAGGGTCTTATCGAATCTTGAGGGTTCTAATTTCGAAGTCTGAAAAACTTAAACAGCTGACTGTGACTTTTGGATATTTTAATCACAGAGGAGGTAATGGATGAAGTCAGCCAATTGGGAAACTGGCCCAATGATACCGGAAATACTCTGTCGTGTAATTGTAAAGACATGCCCGGTTCGTATTCCGGTTATGCTTTTTAAGTTTCCGGCCTGAGTTTTTAAGTTTCCGTATTACGAGGGAAAAAGATCCAAGAACGTGTATGAGGGTGAGAATGGCGAAAGAAAATAGGGGTTGCCGTTATGTTCTTGGTCCGAGAGGGAGTGAAAGAGCGTCTACGGTAATGAATTTTTAAGTTTTAACTCGCTAACCCCAGAGCTCCGGTGTGGTGTCCTCCAACCCCTGATTTCAACCACCCTCTCCGCCCCTATCTTTCTACAGCTTTCGTAAAATCCTGCGAGGGTGGAAAAGAGGGACGAGGTTTGGCACAGCGGGGCAGCAAAGTTCACGGTGTGCCTCCGGAAAGCAGCGTTTCATTGAAAATTACTTTTCGTCCGCGTTTAGAGATGCCCTATCTAACGGAGAGCTCTTGCATTACCGGAGAAATAATTAATTTTTTTATCTCCTTTCTCTCTCTCTATCTTTCTCCGGCTCCTTTTCTCTTCCTTCTCTCTCACTCGGTATCCCTCTGGCAAGGCTTTTTTTTCTTCTATGGGAATATCGTTCAAGGACTCGGAGATCCCACTTAATTTTTTTTTCTTCCCTCGCAGGTTTCTCGTGCTGACACTCTCCCAGCTCCGAATTGCTGTACGCGAGGGAGAAAGAAATTAGAGCGGACGAGGAGTAACGGCGAGGATAAAAAGGCACGAGCGGAAGAGAGAGAGAGAAAAAAACAAATGGGAATCCCGAGTCACGTGCGATCGAAAGGTTTTACGGTAAGACATAGATTGAACGTGTTGAATTGACGATGGGAAATTATGTTCTGACATTAAATTGTCATGATGAAAGTAAGGAGTATGAAGAATGAGAATTATGAAATTAATCAGCAGATGAAGCTTTGTGAAGTTTCAAATCGATTGTGAAAATTGTATCTCATCATCCACGATTAAAATATGATTGTCTAACATGTTAGTCAGACGGTCGAGAAAAAGCACGTTTTCATACAGTTTTTTAATATAAAATTTATAGTTTATTATATTGCATTGTCAAACAATATACAAAACTACATTTTTTTAAAGTGATGCCTCTGACTTTCACGATTAGATATCCTCCTTAATTAGCAAAGATTAATCAGGCTTTAATTGATTTTAGCTTCATGGACGAATATTGGAAGAAGTGTGAAAGAGATCCATAAAATTTGTTTGCCAACTTTTTGTGAATCTAGGAATAGGTGTGTCACGAGATTTGCTCGCGGTAACGATAAAATAATGAATCGGTGTGAAAGGAATTTTGCAGTAATTCTTGAGAAAGAATATCGCTAGTTGTAAATATTTCAGTGGTCGATATAATAATATTGCAAGGGGAATATACGACGTGCCTGATGGCTCGTTGATAGTTAATAAAACTCTCGTTTCGTCCGGCAACTTCGACGACGAGAATCATGTCGTTCCTGTAGTGGCGAATATAGCAAGATTTTCACTTCCTTTACTGCCCGAGAGAAAGTCAGGACTTTGGAAATCTCCTTGTGCTCGCGTCGAGAACTCGACGAGTTTTCGTATGACTCAAGTATCCGCCGTCGACTGGGAAAAACCCCTTAATCGAACTACCCTCTCAAAATAAAATAATGGTACTAAAATCACCGTTGTCAAGAATTGACTCGGCTGTAAAAGTAGACAGAGGAAATAATAGGAACAGAGAGTGATGGAAATTTCTCGTGCAATTTAATTACTCACATATTCGAGTGAAATCGCCAATCTCACAGATCTTAGATCCATAATTGAACCCAAGGAAGTGTGTGAAAAGTCTATCAAACTATATTTTGTGCAGGAAGTGTTTTTTTATCGCTGCATGGAATAAATTAGCCTGTACTTGATCGATAAATGCTCTTCCGGTCACTAAATTTTTTTTATTAGCGGTTAGAAGAATAATCTAATAAATACTGAGATCCACGTAATACCCAGATAAAATATGGTTTTTCCTTTGGAAGGTTCATTTTTCAGAGTTTCGCAACCATAAATATTTATATAAACACATAAATATGTCGCAAATATAAATGTATTACTCGATGGTAAAGATATTTCAAGGCACATATTCCTTCGTATAATAATGCCGCAGCTTTCGTCGCGCCTGTCGAAACTATGGTCTCCTTTCCGCGACTTTATCCGTATTCGAGCGTATTTCCCCGCCCATAGCAGCCGAGAATTCGTGGGAAAGTTCGTAGGATCGAAAGCTTCTGCGGGAGCTTCTCTTACGCTAGGTTGCTTCCTCCCAGTCGATGACATTTATTTTCTTCGGCCATAATTCATCCTATCCCTCCCTCTCTCTCTCTCTTTCTCTCCCCGTACTCTAACCCGATTCTACGAGCTCTCTCTTTTCCGCTCTCTCTTTCTCTCCGTGCCCCGGAACTTCTCAAACTTAGATTAGCGATTCAATTTGGGTCGGCGGTAAATCATCCTTCGAATCGTTTTTTAATCGAAAGCTCTCTATCTCTATCCATCTCTCTCGTCTCTCTTTTTTCTTGGATATTCTTTAGTTTTTATTCTGTCGTCATTATATGAGACAATGAGAAGTAGAAACCCTTTAAGCAAATTCGAATTCGTGGTAGGATCAGAGTTGTAAATAATGCATTACTTTGATAATGCATTACTGCTTTTATTACCCATTACACTGCATGGTATGAAATAAATAAGTGTACCATTACAAAAATACAAAAGCAATTTGTAATGAATGCGTGTCCCACTACAAATAAAAAAAGTAAGGTGTAATGGATGCACGTGCCATTACAAACAAAAAAGTGATGTGTAATGGATGCACGTGCCATTACAAATAAAAAAAGTAATGTGTAATGGATGCATGTCGCATTACAAATAAAAAAAAGTAACGTGTAATGAATGCATGTCCCATTACAAATAAAAAAGTAAGGTGTAATGGATGCATGTGCGATTACAAATTAAAAAAATAACGTGTTCATCGTAAAATATGAAGAACGAAAATGTACTCAACCCCAAAAATTATCCAACTTTATATTGAACTTGCTTTTACACACCCATAATTATAAGCAATCTAATAAAAATTACAAGTTACTGATACCAAAAATTTCGCTTTATTGAATCCCTCAATAATGTGCATGTTCTTTTTTTAAACTTTATGGATCGTTTGTGCTAATTGTGGATGAACTTTTAATGAGCGAAATAAAATAATGAGACAGCAATGTGCAAGTTTTTAATACGAACACGGCAGTTTTCCTATTTGTAATGGAATATTCTCCACTGCAAATTACTTTTTTAAAAAAATTTAATTTGTAATGGAACATGCATACATTACACATTACTTTTTTATTTGTGATGGAACACACATACAGTACACATTACTTTGTTTAATTTGTAATGTGGACATGCATCCATTACACATTACGTTTTTTATTTGTAATGGGACATGCATCCATTACACATTACTTTTTTTTTATTTGTAATGGAACATACATACACTACATATTACTTTTTTATTTGTAATGGAACACGCATCCATTACACATTACTTTTTTTATTTGTAATGGCACATGCATCCATTATACATTACTTTCTTTAATTGTAATGGAAAACTTGTTCAATACACATTGTTTAAAGTAATGGGTATTACTTTTACATTACTATTTTCACAACTCTGATTAGGATAACGGAAAGTTTCGATGAGACTTTTCATGTACTCAATTACTTTTTCAATGAATGCGATGAAACCTTTTTCTTTTTGCAGTTTTCGAGATTGAGTTCCAGAAGCTCGCTTTGAAATGAGTTACGTTGAATTTTATTCGATGAATTTATTTTCGCGCCTTTTAGGCGATGAAAATATTCGCCTGGGGCTCTCATCGTCTGCTTTAACGAATTATTTTGCCAAACGAGGCTAGCGTGTCATAAGCCGAGCATTTGTCCGCTCTCATGCTTCAACGTGCATCGCATGTTCGAAAAAAAGCTCCTGCGTGTGTGCGCCGCTACCAAAAACTGATGAGACGAGAGCGCGAGAAGCGAGAGAGAGGAGGGTTTGAAAGAGCTCGATGGCGTTTCTCTCCAGCGACCCTGCTTTTCCCGAGTGAGATTCTCTTCAGCGGGCGTTCTCCCGTGTGCGCGCTTTTTTTTCATCCCGTGAAAGATAATCTGTGCTCATTCGTATGCCTCGTCGGCTGCGAGGATCTCTCTGCGCTACTCTGAAAGCTTTCTCTCTCACTCTCCCAGCGAGCTTTCCTCCCGTGCCTCGGGACTCTCCCGTCCATTTGGGATTCGCCGCTGCGCTGAGCCTCCAGTTTCCTCTTCGACCCCCTCCCCCGTCCCCACATCCTCTCGTTCTCTCTTTCTCTCCATCACTCTTCCTGGCACGCTCGTTTCAAGCATGAGAATACTATACCGACGCATCTCTCCATCCGGCGCTGCTTAACGAACCTCCACGTTCGCGTACTTGTGCGGTGAATGCGTTATACACGGCGAAAAAAGTTTTACAAAAATGTACACACACATTCACGATGCTCCAACATCACGAAAAATGATCATCGAGCGAGAATTTGAGGCGTTGAGAAATTTATCATTTTTTTTGGGTGGATCCTTTGGGGCCATTTCATCACATTTTCGACTTTGTCATTTATTATTTTTAAAGTATTAATATAAATTCGTCCTCTCCGTGTTTCTTATGTTCAATTATATCTAAACTATCATCGTCCCGTATAAAAGCGTTGCTTCTACTTCATAATTCGGGAATAAGAATTGGGAGAGTAAAAAATTCATTCACAATGGTACCCTCAGAATGTGCAAAAGTTGTCAACAATTCAGGTGTCCGATAATAATTCCGACCTCACCGGTTGCAAACCCGCTCTCACAACACTGAACTCTAAAAACTACTTGACTCTGGACTTAAACCCTTGAAATAGATTTTCAAATAGTAGGTAAGCTCTCCAATTTAGCTTCGACGGCGTTAGACTGTAACCAAGTCTATCAATCAGTGATCGGCAAAAAAAATTCTAGATTTTTAATTAATCGTTATTTACAAAATTAATATTATCATCCATTATTTTTTTAGGTATTTCGGTAATCAGTAATTTAAAGACCAATACTACGAATTATTTGGATATTGAATACGTGTATTCTTTGAATTATTTATTATTAGACAAATTAGTAATCCTATTCTTCAAAATAGTTATCATTAAATTAATTAGTAATTTAATTACTAATTAGTAGAATAATTTAAAATTGAATTATGTCAATTATGGATTATCTGATTAATTAGTAATGTATATATCTAAATTACTAATTAAGTATAAATTCCTTCACAATTTAAGTACAACTTGACTACAAATAATTGTAGATGTTATTGGAGTGAACTTGTACAAAAGTTAGAGTATATTTTGTGTATAAGTTTTCCTACAACTTGTATTCAATTACCGGCCGTAGATTTCGATCAAAGTGTATCCAAATGTTGCTCACCAAAAACTTACCGTAAACTTGGCGTCAAATTGATTCCAAGCTACAGATGAGCAAGTTTTTATAGTACAACACTGATTATCAGGGTTCCTGCTTAACTTCACTAAACAAATTTACAAGCATGAATATGCATTATCAAATAATGCATTACCAAATAACTAATAATTGCAAAGAATGATTAACTAATTTTTTGAAAAATTAGTAATTACAAGAATTGATTATCTAATTATTCGAATAATTAATAATTGGAAAAGATAATTAACCAATTTCATAAAAAAAATAGTAGAAAGTACTTGAGTATTTAATTACATGCATAATTAATAATTGGAAGGAACAATTTCTTGATTTTTTTAAAAAATCAGTAATTCATAAGAGCAACATTTTAATTATTTGGTTATTGAGTAATTATTTGATCTAAATTACAAGTTATTGGTTTATTGGATAGTAATCGAACATGAATTATCAAATTTTCGAATATTAGAAATACCTTACTGCCTAATTACTGAGTGCCTTAATAATGAGTAATATTTATTGGAATAATTATAACATTTTCTAATACAGAGTAATTAGCGGTAATTAAATTGACGAAAATATTGATTTTGCCGATCACTGTTATCAATTTCGTTAATTCAAAACTGTTGCAGTTTAATTTCCAAAAAATTTACAAACAGTCACAGCCATTTGATTCATGGATGTACCAAAAGTTGCTGATAGGAAAATTAATTTTCATTTAGTAAGTCCTGCAATCTAGTTTCGTTGTGTTTAGTCTGGGACCAAGTTCGTCGATTCAATTACTTGAAAACAGTCGCAGTTTGATTTCAAAAAATTTCACGAACCTTCACAGCCGTTTGATCCACGGATGTACCAAAGTTTGCCGACAAAAAACCAAGACAAAAAAGTTAGTGGTGCGTCAAGTAACCTCAATCTCTCTGGTCCATGGCTCTTATTGTGGACTATATTCGACGAGATTGGTTCTCCTCACTTGTTTCTTGGGTTTTCCTGCGGCATACACCGAATTGGGGCGGTATCCGAAGGAGAGCCACCAGTGGAATATACATAGATACCAATCGACGAGAGCGAAAGATAGAAAGAGGTTGAGAGGAGTTTCCCGAAGTGAACTAATAATCGAATCTCCGGGCCGAAGTTCGACCCAGCGCGATAGACTTCGAGAGCTTCGAGCTTCCTTTTTCTTTGCTGGGTCACAGCGGAATACTTTGTGCAGACACTTCGTTTATCCTGGAGATTTTCTACCCCGAGCTTCATCCTCCTTCGCCCATTTCGATTCTTCGCCCTCTTCGTCCCTGCCCGGTGGATCACCTCGGGTAAAATTCGAGCGAGTATTCCTCCATCGAACCTTTCATCGTGGAGTATCCTACGCGATGTTGGAAAAATGCTGAGAAAAATGTGGCCCCAGTGAGCACAATGCACATAGTCAGAATGCGCGCTTAGAGGGACACATCTGCTTTACGTACGAATGGTTTATCTTCAAAGAGTGTAAATCGCGGGAATACGAGTGAAGTATTTGTATCGAAGAAGCGGGGAGTATGCACGGAAAATGCCGCGAAGAAAAATCCAAAAGGGGTCGCAGGGACTAGGGCGGAAGAACCGTAAAGAATATATGGCAAAGGAAAAAGAAAGCTCGATGCGAGAGTCGCGTCTGGCGTTCGCCGCTGAGATTCTTCGTTATGTGTACCAACAGCGCGTTTCCGGTTGCATACACACAACCCCTCAGAGAGAGTTTCATCCCTCTATTCTCCAACCCTCAATATATATATGAGGTATTCCATATCAAGCCGTCCAATCCGTCGACCCCGACCATTTTTGATTTTGTTAAAAAATTTCTATTTTTTTGTACGTACAAAAAGCAGTCTCGCAGAATTTTTTTTAGATTTTTGTCTCAACCCAATTAACCACAATAAATTGTTCAAAATTTGACACAATTTTTTTTCAAATGCTGCAGTCTTGAGCTGCAGTTTTATAAAAAAAATACAAAAAAATATATCGATATTTATTTTCATATGTTTTTTGAAGTTTTAAACACAAATTTTTTTTTTCAGCTTGGACCCTTTTTATTTTTTTGAAAAAATTCACCACTTTTTAAAGGACATTTTTACAGATACTAAAAAATTGGCAGTTTGTGCTTCTCAGAACTTGTATTTTTTTCCTATTTTTTATCGCGTGTGAACTGAGGAATCGTGTTTCCTCTTTGAATTAAAAAATAGAAAAAAAATCCAAGTCATGAATATCACAGGCTGCCAATTTTTTAGTAGCTGTAAAAATGTTTTTTAAAAAATGGTGAATTTTTTCAAAAAAATAAAAGGGGTCGAAGTTAAAAAAAAAAAATGTTGTGAAGTTATAAACACAAAATATTGTTTTTTTTCAACTTGGACCCTTTTTATTTGTTTGAAAAAAATCACCACTTTTTAAAAGATATATTTACAGATACTAAAAAATTGACAGTTTGTGATATTCGTAACTTGTATTTTTTTTTTTTTTTTTAAATTGGCAGTTTGTGACATTCATAACTTGTATTTTTTTCTATTTTTGAAATACAAGTTATGAATATCACAAACAGCTAATTTTTCAGTATCTGTAAAAATGTGTTTTAAGAAGTGGTGAATTTTGTCAAAAAAAATAAAAAGGGTCCAAGTTGAAAAAAAAAATATTTTGTGAAGTTTTAAACGCAAAATATTTTTTTTTCAACTTGGACCCTTTTTATTTTTTTGAAAAAATTCACCACGTTTTAAAAGACATTTTTACAGAAATAAAAAAATTAGCAGTTTGTGATATTCATAACTTGTATTTTTTTTCTATTTTTTAATTCAAGGAGGAAACACGATTCCTTAGTTCACACACGGTAAAAAATAGAAAAAAAATACAAGTTATGAGAAGCACAAACTACCAATTTTTTAGTATCTGTAAAAATGTCTCTTAAAAAGTGGTGAATTTTTTCAAAAAAATAAAGGGTCCAAGTTGAAAAAAAAAATATTTTGTGTTTAAAACTTCAAAAAACGTATGAA
Source organism: Alloplasta piceator (assembly GCA_946863875.1). Taxonomy (NCBI): domain Eukaryota; kingdom Metazoa; phylum Arthropoda; class Insecta; order Hymenoptera; family Ichneumonidae; genus Alloplasta; species Alloplasta piceator. The sequence continues at coordinate 11,706,378 of OX333080.1, forward strand.
AATAAATATCGATATTTATTTTGTATTTTTTTTATAAAACTGCAACTCAAGACGGAAAAAAATGATCTCTTGTTTTATTTTGATATCTCCGGTTTTTAAAAAGTTATGAGCATTTGAAAAAAAAAATTTGTCAAATTTCGAACAATTCATTGTGGTTAGTTGGGTTAAGACAAAAATCTAAAAAAATTCTGAGAGACTGCTTTTAGTACGTAAAAAAAAATAGAAAATTTTCAACAAAATCATAAATGGTCGGGTCCACGGATTGGTTGGCTTGGTATGGAATACCTCATATATATATCAAACGATCCCGCGCTTTCCTCCACGCTACACTTGCTCTCGCGTTTTCGGGCTTGCCGTTGTTTCACAAACCGGGCAACGTCTAAACTTGAAGTATTCCTATATATATACGCGTATACCCGCCCATAGAGGCACAAATAATAGGAAGATAGCATTTTTCTCCTCGGGGCGATACATAAATTCACGCCATTTGCAAAGTGGAGACTGATGAAAGAGGCGACGTTGGACGAATCCTCGGTTAAGCCCGTTTTCTCGCAGTTTTTCCGGTGTAATAATACAAATCGTCGAAGGAACATGCGTTGAAGAAGGAAGAGAAACTCCGAATTCGTACTTCGCCGCTTTACCGACGGAAGAGGCTTTAAAGAAATATCGGAGCCGTTTTTGTTCCTCTGCAAATAGCAACGTTCACCCCAGCGGGAATTTTTCGTACCAGAGGCCGAAGGGTCTGAGGTATTTTGTATAATAAATTTGTTTCGTGAAAAAAAAACGATAAAGGAAGATGTATACAAAAAAAGAAGGATTCCACAGGAGAGTCATCAGTCTCGCGGACGGGTGTTAGTGGCACGGCTTTTGGAGATTGACGTTGGAGAACTAATATGATTTATACATCATGGCTGTGTGCTTCGTATACAGCGATGGGGTGCTTTATTTTTCACCCCTACTATTCGCCTACTCTTCTTTTTCGTTGCCCTCACTTTGTACCGGCCCTTCACCTTTTTCGCTCTCTCTCTCTCTCTCTCTCTCTCTCTCTCTCTCTCTCTCTCTCTCTCTCTCTCTCTCTCTTGACCCTTCTGCGCAATGTCTCATTGGACTACGAACAAAGGCGAGCCAAAGGAAAGAGCGGGGAACACGACGAAAAAAAAGAGGACAAAGCGTTCCAGGTTATACGAGGCGTGCCCGCCCCCGCAATGATTTACAATCAAGGGAGGATCGTTATAACATTGCTGAACGCCACACAGCGCGCGTTCCTTCGTAATTAATAAAATGATTAAATGAAGCTACCTTTGTCGTCCATTAATTACCGCAGCTGTGTGGGTTTATACGTGTGAGCGCGAGACTGTGAGAAAACGAAAAGGAAGATCGCACCCCCGAGAAAGTATATCTATGTGCGCGATTGCCAGCTTTTCTAGCAGAAGTAAGCGCCCTCCAACGGTGTACGTGTGCTCTCGCACCTCGCTAGAACGGAAAAACCCAACGGCTAACACGAACGTTCACGAGCACATTAGCAATGCGACATTTTTCTCTCGTGACATCGTCCTTACTTCGCGTATAATGTGTCTCCCTTGCTCTCATTCGCGAGTCAAGAGACACCAGCGAGCGGTAACATCGAGAATGATAAAAAAAAAGAGGAAGAGTATGAGGAATCGGTCGTTTGATCCTCTCTTTCCAGAACTTCTCATTTCCTCACGCTTCTCGAATACGAGGAATATAAATCTACCGGATCGCTCGAACAATCCTCGCCAATGTGCATTTCATCTTCTTGACTTCGAGCTCCATTTCATGGAAATCCTGTGTCTCCTTTTGCGGCACCGATCGTTATTCCTGGACGAAGGGGTCTCTTTCACTTCATCATCCAGAAGCTTCGGTACTTTCGCGTGAAACCTCTTCAGGAAAACTAGTGGACCACGCAGAGGTTTCCTTATGGACTATTCATAAACAGGGTAACACGATATTCGAATCACAACTAAATCTCCTATCTCATAACCTCCGATTCCTGCCATCGGTTCCAAAAGCATGCATTCTTCCGCATCTCGCTCGTATCCTCAGGCTTGTTCCTTCGATGTTTTTTCATATTCGAATATCCCTGCGTGCGTTATTCCAGCTTGTTTGCAAAGTCACGGACAACCGACTAACGCTGGAGTAGAATTCGGCGAAGCCTGTTGCTGCTCCCAGCAAGAGGGTTGAAATGTCGATCCAGAGGAAAGAGCAAAATATTGAGCAGCAGGAGGGAAATAAGAGGGAGGTATTGGAGTAATAAAATATTCTACTCGTCGCTTATTGCATCTGCATACGGTGAAACCTCGAGTAAGCGTTTTTGTGGTTGGTCCCAGCTCAGCACTTGTGGAATCAAGAGTCCACCTTGGTAACTCATGTACCGAAGAAGAAGACAGAGTATGAGTTCGGGAACTGGACGAGACAATGACGGGTCACCTGCACTCTCGAAAGTTCAGCATTTTGTGCAACATCAATTTTTCAGAGGACTCTATAGTGGACAAAGAGTAGAGCAGACTGGATAAAATCTATTGATAGGTTTTAAAAACCAGAGGCATGATGATCGTGATGGTCGCAGTCATATGATGGTCGTGACAGATTTACAAGTCCGATGTAAGGATTTCCAATACCGAATACATAACAAGCAGCAAGCACGCGGCTCTTCTATTCAACTGGCTTTTGTCCTGGATGGAAGTCCATAATCCGTGCCGAAGTGTACCGGGACGACTTACCTCGTCCAATCGTTTCGCATGTTTGCCCATTTAGAAAGTCGGATACGGGGAGGATTCACTCGGGCTTGACATTGAATAGTCAACGACTCGTTGAACATTTCAGACATCCGACGGGATCACTGAGAGTGCGAAAGCCCTTGGAAACTCGATTGAGGAAGCGTAAGCGGATGATGTAATTCCCCATATACGATGATGGGGAATTAATGACGTTTTCAACGTCCATAGCAAGGAAACTGTCCGCAAAGGGGTTTCGAACATGGTAAAGAGGTCGTAAGTTGTGGACCGGTGGTTGGCATTAACTTGATGTTGATTAACCCCATTAACTGGAGCAGTTAATGGGGTTGGGAAAATGATACCGGAGTACACCGTTTTACATGGAATCAATTGGGAACTTATTATATAAAACGGTCGCTCAATCAGGAGTACATCGTATCCTACGATTATTATTTCAAAATGGTAAAACTGGCCTTGGCCAATTTACACAGATCTTTGCTATAAAAGTCTGTGTAAATTGGTAACCACGCTTTTCCTATCCCGGTCTTGCATTCGAATTTAACTGAAGTATCCGGATGATTGTCAGATTTCAGGTAGCCTCCCAGATAGCTGGTTATTTTTTTCCAAGGTAAACGACAGAGTCCGAGGCATCCTGGCCAATTGGAACACTATGAAAGGGGATTCGTTTCGCAGATTGGATGCTCGGCGTCTTATACCGAACACTGCGGGATTGACTTCGAGTAACAGCTCGGTCGGCGGATATACTCGCAGTCATATCGCCTTCGGCGGTGTGACGACGAAATCGAACTTGGTATTTTTGCGGGTTGCGTAAACTTTGGAATTGAATTCTCGGGTCTAGAATGGAGTGTGCATCTATCGGGAAGTTGATGCCAAAGCGCGTTCCGTACGGGTTCATTCGACGGAATGGACGAACAAGAATTGAGAAATACACGTGAGAGGAATCTGGAGATATATATGTATATATATATTAGGGTGGTTCTTATTTGGGGTATGTTGTTTTATCTTTTGTAGATAGTCCTAAATCGATTTTAAATAGATAAATAAAAATGCATACCAAATTTCAGCTCGATACCTCAATTTTAATCTGGCCCCCACGGCAGTCGAAGTTTTAAAGGGGAAATACGTGTATTTTATACGGTCAATGATTTTAACATTTTTTCAACTTGGGTAATATTGATTAAAAAACTTGAAACTTGGCACATATATTGCTCATAGTATAAGGTATATTTGTAGTATTTTATCAGATTTTTCATCCTCGACTTTCGACATACCCTCCAGCTAAAAAGTTTGGACACATTTGTCGAATTTCGTGCCATACTAAAAGTCCGATTCCGGAGGCAATAATGAAGACAGCTAAATTTTCCAACCGGCGTTTGAAAGAGGGCATATTTACCTTCATTTTGCTTTTTTAAAAATTTCTCTACGATTTTTTTTAAGCTCGATACCCACTTTTGAACATGGCCAATGGTCATGTTCAAAAGTGCGTACCGGGCCAATAACCATGTTCAAAAGTGCGTACTGGGCTCAAAAAAAATCGTAGAGAAATTTCTAAAAAAGCAACATGAAGGTACATATGTCCTCTTTCAAACGCCGCTTGGAAACTTAGCTACCTTCATTATTGACTTCGCAATCGAACTTTTAGTGTGGTGCGAAATTTGGCAAAATTGTCCAAACTTTTGAGCGGGAGGGTATGTCGAAAATCGAGGATGAAAAATCTGATAAAATACTACAAATATACCTTATACTATGAGCAATATATGTGCCAAGTTTCAAATTTTTAAATCAATATTAACTAAGTTGAAAAAATGTTAAAATCCATTGACCGTATAAAATACACGTATTTTCCCTTTAAAACTTCGGCTGCCGTGGGGGCCAGGTTAAAATTGAGACATCAAGCTGAAATTTGGTATGCATTTTTAATTATTTATTTAAAAGCGATTTAGGACTATCTACAAAAGATTAAACAACATACTCCAAATAAGAACCACCCTAATATATATACACGTCTGTGAATCTACGAGAGATGAGAGATATCTGGGAAAAGGCGCAAACGACTTCTGGCCAGACGTTATTTGATCTTGCGCTTCTCTATCGTGCAGGGTGGTTCACTCTGCGCTCTCATCTTCCAGGCACCGAAATTTGAACCTCGTAGAACTTCTCAATTCTCGTATATAAAATCCATCAGACTTGCCAAGGAAGGAAGGTTACTCTCTCGGTCTCTCTCGCTCTCTTTTTCTCTCTCGATCTCTCCCCTCAGGGTTATTCCACGCCTTTGAAATACGAAGATCTCTGACCGTAATAGTCTCACTCCCGTATCAGGAATACGGAGACAATCTCCTTTTGATCCTCCTGGAAAATTCATAGCTCAACGAGTGTGCGCCCTGATCAGGACCATGCCGATATTTTAAAGTGGTAAATATATTCAGTTATGTACTATTTTGCAGACATTCGGGCAAGCTCAAAAAGCCGTGAATTTCTTGAAGATTTTCGTCACCTAACACTTGACCCAACGACCTCCCTTCTGCATGAATAAAGTTCTCATCAGCATGACTAGCCGTACATGTGAGAGTTTTTTTTCATCTTGGCGAGATTGAAAAATTCCACTTCTGATCTAAAAAATTTCTCTTCTAGGAGTTTCGAAATAGTTATGCCTATCCATAAAATGCCGTTTAGATCATCCCTAGAAGTAAATTTTTCTAGCGATCAACTGAGAAATTAGATAATGGCCGAAAATAATGGAAAAGAATATGCCTTCAAATCTTCTATCTTCATCAACTTACGATTTTTCTAAAAACTCAAAATATTTATGAATTTTGAATCATTGTATATTTTTTGTACCAACTACAACTACCGGCGAAAAGTTTCCAGACAAAATTTAAAAAACGGTCTGGAAAGTTTTTTTATGCCATTTCGCCGGAAGTCAACGTTGACTAATTTAACAAACGGCATTTCAAAGGGGAAGAATTTGGCTTCATTTCCTGCTTTTTAAATTATTTTTACAATTTGTTTTTAGATTTTAACTCTATTCGGAAAACAACTGTTTTTCGCCTTTTTTCCATCTCTTGAGGTGCACCCATCTTCTAGAGGAAATTTTTTTATTACATTTTTACGAATGGATTCATAAAGGGGAAAGTTTGAGCTTTCATTTTTTTTTTTTTTAACTTTGAAAGGATTTTTCTTCCAAAGTTTATTCTGTTTTTCGTGAAAAAAAGGAAATTTGAAGAATCTCGTATAACACGTAAACAAAGAGGATTCATAAAAAAACTTCAGGATAGCAAAAAGTTGCGTCTGTTTTGTTGAGTGCAGATAATTTTTTTCAGCTTTTTTTTCCAACATTCTTTTTTCTCATGCTGGGGCTGTAAAAAAAAATGTAGGAAAAAAATTTGAAAAAAAATTCCAATGTGTTGAAAATGGTAAAATAAAGTATTGTCCCCTCTTGACATTTTATCATTAATTCCATAGTTCTCGAGTCATGGTAATTGAATGATCTGAGCTCTGACCCAGAAGATGAGAAAAAAAAATTTGGAGAAAAAAATCTGAATAAATTCCTCTAAACTCAACGAAAACGGACGCAACTTTTACTACCCTGAAGTTTTTTATGAAACCTCTTTGTTTTCGTGTTATACGGGATTTTTCAATTTTCCTCTTTTTTCTCAAAAAAACAGAATAACTTTAGGAAAAAAATCCCTCAAAGTTTTTAAGAAAAGGAAATTGAACCTCAAACTTTCCCCTTCATGAATCCAATCGTAAAAGTGTAATAAAAAAAAATCTTCCAGAAGATGGGTGCACCTGAAGAGAGGAAAAAAAGACGAAAAACCGTTGTTTACAAAATAGAGTCCAAATCTTGAAAAAAAAATTGCAAAAATAATTTAAAAAACAGGAAATGAAGCCGAATTCTTGCCCTTTAAAATGCCGTTCGTTAAATTGGTCTACGTTGACTTCCAACGAAATGGTATAAAAAAACGTTCCAGACCTTTTTTGAAGTTTTCTCCGGAAACTTTTCGCCGGAACTTTTCGCAAATCTCGACATTCGAGACGAGAATTATTTCTCGAGGCTAGGGAGATGATACATTTTTATTTCTCGTCTCCCTCGACGGCTTCCATATGTTACCGTTGTTGGCGCAACGATATAAAAATGCCGTCATGGTGGCTGATGAAGGGCGCAAAACATGGGGGGGGGGGGGGTTGAGAACCCCCGAAAATGGTGATCGGCAAAACGAGATGCAAATAGTTTTCGAAGCCTCAGCGGTATACTGACCTGCGCCCGGACAGACTTCCCGCCAAGGGCGATCGTTCTGTGATTCCTCCCATTTATTTATCCAGCTAGTGTACATTCGTTTGCATGCACATACATCCGCGCTGTATCGTCCCTGTACCCATCAATCCCGGGTGCTCCTTTGGGGCCAAAGGTCACGCTGTTGGATGGGATATGCCGGTTTTGTATTCTGGATCGTTGCCGAGCCATGGAAAGTCGGGGGTAGAAAAGGGGGTACAAAGAGAAAGAGAGAGAGAGAAATAGCGAGAGGGGGGGTAAAGGAAGGGCAGTTGGGGCGGGCGAGTGTTCTGGTTTCCGGTTCCGGCTTACATTTTACGTCTGGACGTTTCATTGTCGAAAGGCGAACGTGCGCATGCAGGATGTACGAGAGAGAAAGAGTGAGGAGAGGGATGAAAACGGTTGACCCAGATGCGATGAAACGCGCAGAATGGGGCGCGGTGAGGGGCAAGAGGGTGGAAAAGATTTTAGAAAAGAAGCGGAGTGAGATGAAGATTGGTGTTATATGAAAGGAAACAGGATAGACAGAAATAGTGATGCTGGGATGAATGAAGGAGTGGCGACGAATTTACGAGGGTGAGAGAAGTGACAGAGCGCTTTTTGAGATTCAAGATTAAGGGAGCATCGACCCCGTGCTTCGAGTGAGAGGGTTGGCATGCCCGTACAAGTATGAGAACGCTGTGTATAGCATATGCTGTAATGAAAGGAGAGGTTTTGAGAAAAATTGATGACGAAACGCCTTTGTTCGAAATCGTCGAGAAGTAGGTCAAGTATTATAGCCGTTTAGAGCGAACGCCGTCAACGAGAATATTGCGGAGACGTGGCGTCCATACACTTTAATTTGCACAGAACTCCGCATGGTTTCTCAACTTATACGCGCATTGTGTATGGTAATTTCTCACGGCGGATCTCAATTTTAGTCTACGCGAATTATCAAAAATACACACAACCTCCAGCATCTCAGGTAAAACAGTCACACTTCGTACGACCAAGTTTAGGGTAATGTCTCTGATAAAATATTATGGTAGACGGAATTTCATCGTGTATCACAGCGATTGTCGGATTATGCGAGATGGTTTTGATAAAAATAAGCCACGAGAAGTACCTCGATTAACTCTGAGGGTATCTTTAAAGGGAATGTACCGAATAGTGGACCTCTAATTTGATCAATTATGAAGATAAACGTCGTTAAAATTATCTGGGGGTTGAAAGTGTCAGTATTATGGAATAGTCCACAAGATCAGCTAACGAAAACACAGATTATTTTAGAATAGAGATGGTTTTCCGGAAATGGTATTCATTTGGTAACGTCCTACTTTCTGACCTACGCAATTTTGAATGGACTCTAAGTCACTTTATCATGGTTTGTTTTTTAACTTATGCTCGTACCAAATGTTAACCTAGGCTGCCTTACTATTGTATGCAATTTGTGATCCGAGAAATGTGAAAAATACTCGCCCAACCCAAAGTTATTATCCTAGACAACATTTCACAGGGTGGCTTTCACTGTCAGGGAATTTTTGGAGTGTCAGGGAAATCAGGGAAATGTCAGGGAAAATACAAAATATCTTATTGAGAAAAAAAGTGTATGGGTGAACATTTTTTCTCTGCGCACCGCTGAAAAAAAAATTATGGGTTTACATTTTTTTCTATTTTTTTCCATGGAAAATGTAATGTTCCTACCAGAGTTGTAAATAATGCATAACTGTATTCATTATCCATTACAATGCATAATGTGAAATGGACAAGTGTACCCCATTACAAAATACAAGAGTAATGTGTAGTGAATACGTGTCCCATTACAAATAAAAAAAAGTAATGTGTAATGGATGCCTGTGCCATTACAAATAAAAAGAGTAATATGTAATGGATGCATGTGTCATTACAAATAAAAAAAGTAATGTGTAATCGATGAGTGCTCTATTACAAATTACAATTGACAAAAAAGGAATTGGTAGTGGAGAATATTCCATTACAAATTAGTGTGTTTCTAAGACAATTTGGAGCAGGTACTATTTTGTTCAAAGGTCAGTATATCAATTTTTCAATGAAAATAATTTGTCTGTATCGAGTTTTTGTTAACTTTACCGTTGTAGTGGTAAATGCATGAACAGTAATTTTTTAGAGTAATTTTTACTCTATTGTTGTAAAAATTACAATTCGAGAATGGAGTAAAAATTACTCCAAACAATCACTCTTCCTACATTTACCACTACGATAGTAAAGTTAACAAAAACTTGACACACAAATCATTTTCCTGGAAAAATTAATAGACTTACCTTTGAGCAAAATAGTACCTGCTCTTAATTGTCGTAGAAACACACCATATATTTTGTAATTCGAGTGTTACACGTTATTTTTTTAATTTGTAATGGCACATGCAACCATTACATATTACTTTTATTATTTGTAATGGAACATGCCTACATTACACATTACTTTTTTATTTGTAATGGAACACGCATCCATTACACATTACTATTTTCATTTGTAATGGAACATTCATTCATTACACGTTACTTTTGTAATTTGTGACGGAAAACTTATCTAATAGACATTATTTAAAGTAATAGGTAATGCATTACTTTTTCATTACTATTTTCACAACTCTAGTTTCTACCTTCTCACTTTTTTTCACAAATTCGTCAGGGAAATTTTTGAAAATGTCAGAGAATTTTTTTCGTTGCATTTAATGGCCACTCTACGGCGCCAATCAAATAGTTCTAGATGTTGTCAAAAACAACCATTGGAGATCATTGAGAATGGCAGAAAAAAAATCTCACGGTGGTTTATACAATATATGAAGTAATTATTTTTCTTCTTTTAGAAAATAAAAAATGAATATACCGAGCGTCAACAACAAAAATGCCACGAAAATGGCGCGATACTCGTCGCCGCATAGGCTCGGAATCCAATTATCTTTCACTTTGATATTATTCAGCCACTTTTGCCACTCTCCGCGTTATTTTTCTCCCGACATTTACGAGTGCAAGATATACACGTGATACCTTTGACTCAAAGTGAAATGTCTATGGCCCGTGGACCGATGGCATTCAAATCGTCAAAGAAATGAGTGAAATCGTTCGTAGGAAAAGGTGTGAGGGCCTTAACACGTTCTCCACGAGGGAGTTCGAAGGATGAATCGAGTTTAATCAACGAGGTACGTCAATCGCGTCTCGAGTCCCAATAAATTATTCATCGAGGCGGGAGAAAGAAGCAGAATGAGCGAGGGAGAAAACCCATTGAAGAGGGTGAGAATAGCTCGCGAGAACTCGCCGATCCGCTAAAATCGTCCAAAGGGAATGGGCGGGCTCCTGGTTCGTTGACTGGTGCAAGTCTGAGGATGCGATAAAAATGAGAGGAAAAAAAAACGCGACGGGGCCGGAAAATCGAAGAGAAAGAGACGAGGGTGGGAGTGACGTGCGAGAGTAGAGCTGAGTGTATTCAACGAGTTAGCTTCGAAAAATAAGTAGAAGAGAGACGGAGGGTGTCGGAGGAGCAAAGCCGAGAGCAGAAATCGATTGCTATCGGGGAAGGATGGGTCGTCCGAGCCGTTATTCCGGTGCTTTTCCGCCGCTGAAAGTGCTCCTATCTCGAAGCTCCCATCGCCACAGCTGGGCTGCACAAGCCCGAGGGGTTGTTATTCAATGAGTTACACACCCAGTCGGACGACTCGACGGATAGGAGAGATCGAAAATATAGACATATTTTGTAATGTTAGGGTCAAATCCAGAATAGAAGGGACACTTTTGGTCCTCCTGACAGTATTTTACGTGTCCTTCGGCATGTTTGTCACTGTTGAGTCTCTTTTATCGACCTATTCCATCTCTTCGTCATCCACAAATAATGAAATGTCGATGACAATGTAAGAAGAAAACAAATGTTAATATTTCATGAATTTTCTGCAACAAAATTTCTACAGAAAATGGTGTTGCCTTAAGGATGTTGAGTCCCTATGAAATCTTTTAATGTTAATTGGTCAATAAATAGCTTCTTAATCGTCGTGAAAATTTTACGCGACCTCCTGAATACTTCATGTAAAAACATATTAAATTTTCAGAATTCTATCATCATTACTTCAACCTCCTTAAGGGTTAAAATGAAAAATGATGAGAAAATTCTGAAAATTTGTTGTGTTTTTGTGTGAAGTATTTAAGAGGTCGTGTAAAAATTTCACGACGATTAGGAAGCTCGTTATTAAAATATTAACATTTTGTTAAGAACAATTTTTTAAACAAATGAAAAAAAATATTTATCAATAAACTTCGTTTTGTTTCCGTTGCTTTCAATATAGTGTAGATATTAAAAAATTCAGAGGTCAAAAAAAAACTTATCGCAAAGTTATATCAGTTTCCATAAGACTAAATTTAATTAAATTTGTTAATGTTAATTGTTCGATAACGAGCTTCTTAATCGTCGTGAAATCTTTACACGACCTCTTAAATAATTCATCCAAAATTTCAGATTTTCAGAATTTTCTCATCATTTGCAATGTGGGACTCAACATCCTTAAATAAAAATTTGAAATTTGTATAAAACTTCCTCATTTTTTTCCGTCGTTCGTCAAGTCTCCTTTATGAGGACCTGCTTGACCATCTGTATTGCATGTATGTTTATTATCATGGCTTCCTCATAAAGGGAGCTTCATGAACGATGGAAACAAATGAAGAACCTATGTGCAAATTTCAAAATTGCATGATTTTTTAGCAATTTCGTTTAATTATATTATTAATTATTTTTGTCGTCTAGTGTGAAGGTGTTAAAAAAGTGAACTCAGCTGCTTAATTAGGAAACTTAGTGTTAACACGTATTTTTCGAAAATTTCAAAAAAATTTCATAACGTATCTCTCGAGTGTTTTTCGCCAAATTCAACCCTAACCATTCTTGTCATCTAATGTATTTGTGCAAAAAAAATTAGCTCGATACTTGTAAAAATGCGAATGCGAGCGTTAACAATTTTTTTTTTTAATTTCAAAATTTTTTTTTATCCGAACCTCTCAAGCGACTTTTATGAAATTCAGTATTATCTTTCGGTGTCATTAAATGTATCGTCAAAAAAAAAAAAAAAAATTCAGCTCGATAGATGCAAAATTACAGAAGTTAGAGAGCTTACAAATTTTTTTCAAAAAATTAACATTTTTTTTAAACAGAACGTCTTGAGCAATTTTTTCCAAATTCAATTCATACCGTCCTTATTATAAAGCGTTTGGGACATGTTGAACACACTGACATGAAAATCTAGAAAAAAAAAATTTTACGAATGCATAGATTCTTTTTTGAGGAAGCAAAAATGCCAAGCACAACTGATAGTGGTACCAGAGACTATGAAAATTAAATATTTAATTAAAAATGCGATTATAAGATATGGAGGTTGCTAAAACCACTCTAATTTCTTTCTATAGGAACTCAAAACCTTCCCCTGGAACTTTTCCTTTATTGATTCACATCCATCGTGTTTTTCGATCATTCAACATTGAGCCAATATGAACGCTCTGAGTAGGACATTCTGATTCATTGATTTTTCCAGAACATATTTCGTTCCGGCTTTTCTACTAAAGTTTCAACATAACTGGAATTACCGTTCGCCCCAAGTACGGCGGAGACGGAACGAGCCAAGCTCGACTCTTGCTTTTCTTTTACTAGTCCGGAAGCTTGTTTCTCGCTCCATCTGTATCGTCCATGTGGCCACTTCGTAATTTTCGTACCACTACGTTCCTAGCCCAGTTTCCACTTTTTTTCCTGGTCTCTATGGTGATTTGCGCCAATGCCTCGTGGAGCAAACGAGATTGTTCGGGACGTCAGCGCTGGTTCTCGTATTGATTTTCCACACACTTTGTTTCAGCACTGGTAAATAAACTCCACAATTTATCACCATTGGCATCAAGCACTAACATTCACCAGCATTTACTCTACGTATTTTAACCTTTCAAGCTCTTTGCTTTTATCCCCGTGCCCCAGTTGCATTTCCCATTTTCTAAGGATGATTTTACCGGAATGTTTTTTGCTTCGATGTAACTCATGTATTATTCTACCGTGGAATAAAAAATTATCTTTTCAAATAACAAATTGAACCGATGAGGTTAACATGCAAATGATCCCGCTCGAATGCTTTGAGCATAGTTATGGCGCTAAAAGAAAAAGTACTTGATCTACAAAACATAATTCATTGAAAAAGTCGTTGGCATTGGAATTTTGAAAAAAGTCACGAAAGCATCCTTCCTAAAGAATCGAAAATTAATAATATTGCATTTTTGAGTTTTCCAGATTTTGTTTTTGAAATTCAGCCTGTTTTGGATAACTTCATTGTAATTTTGGATTCAGGATAGAAAAATAGATTTCCGTATAAGGATGCTTGTGATAATATCGAGATGATCAAAAAGCGTTTTAGTTGAAGCAAGGTTCAGAAAAAAGCTCTGTATAGATGAAATGCAGATGATTCTTTCTTCACTTGTCTTCACGATCTGCCTTTACGTTTTCAACCCTCCAATTTCCATTTTTCTCATTCACTCGATAGCAAACATCGGTGTATGCGTTTAGCAGGAAGCTTTTCAGATTTTTTGTCCTCATCCTTCTCGAAGGTCCCCACGGTCCTTAAACTTCAATATTTACCACGTGTCCGTCCCCCATTCTTCTTCCTGCATCCCCGGTTATTCTCGGGCGACAACGACAACGAAAACAAGGTTACAAAAGCGAATAAATAAAATTCCTGGTGAATAAAAAGAAATAACACGAACCGGAATAATACCGACAGAGAGGAGATAAAAGGGATGGGAAGTTTTCAACGTGAGCAAGGGCGTGATAGGGTGAAAAAAAATGAAAAAACCGAGAAGCAAACAAACGGTAGACACGCAAGGGAGGAAAACCCAGCGGAGGTACAGCAGGAAGAGGGTGAAATATCGCGCGCGCATGCCATGAAATTCGACACGATGTTTCGTTCATCACACTGCAGCGTGTAATGCTTGCTCGAGCTTTTTTTTAAGAGGGTTGTAGAGAGGGTTGGTTCGAAAGAGTGCAGTGAAACTTCGTCTCGTCATTTACCTCCCAGTCGAAATGCGAGAGATTTCGCATAACGTGTATCCTCGCTGTGTCGCACATCAACCGTACCATTTTCAACCCCCTTAATCCCTTAATCCCGAAATTTTCGCAATGTCGTACACGCACAACGCGTGCCATGAACGTGAAAGCAAAAATAACGAACTAACATCACGAACAGCTGGCTACTTTCGGAAAAAAACCGGATTAACTCGCTGTACACTCGAGGCTAGGGGTGGAAGGAGAGTTGGGGTTGGTAAAACAAGGGAGTTTTTTTAATTTTCCAAAGCCGAACTATACGGGTGAATGGATTTCCATTTCAATAATTTTAATATGTGTTCGTTGGAGTTTGAAAAAAAAACATTCTCATTAGTTTACTTTTGTGTTATCCTGAGCTCGTATAGAGCTTTTTCAAAAACTGATGGACGTCCGGAATGTTAAAAAGTTATTTGAAACTAACTTCTGTATGCTTGTACGCAAAAATTTGTTTATTCAAAATTTGATTTCCCAGAAGCCAAACATAGATTCGAAAATATAGTTAAGGGTAGTCAAGGGCAGTTTTTGTGGGGTTAATCTACAAAAACTTTAACCTGATATACCAACTATAAAATTTGTGAAAAGTTTATTTTTACATATATTTTGCTTCCTCACAAAGGAAACTTTGTTTTCGTGAAAATTGTTTTTTTTCACGATTTTTATGCCAATGTGCTCAAAATGTCCTAAATCATCGAGAAATCATATTCAGACAAAATGTCCGGATTGATATGTGTGTTAATGATTCAGATTTTATCGACTTTTTCCGTTTTTGCAAGAATTACGTAAACGCTCTAACTTCTGCAATTTTCAAGATATTGCACTCGAACTTTCTACAGAATTAGTATAGCTATTAAGGTTGTTTGATATTGAATTTGGCGAAAATCCATCGAGGGATTAAAATTCTATGAAATTTTGAATCTTTTGAAAAATAGCTTAAACGCTCTAAATTGTGCAATTTTTAAGATATTGTACTGAAACGTTGCACAGAGCTAATATAGCTATCGAGGTTGTTCGCTATTAAATTTGGCAACAATCCATAGAGGGATTAAAATTTTATGAGATTTTTAATTTTTTGTGAAATAGCGTAAACGCCCTGACTTGTGCCATTTTAAAGATATTGCACTAAAACTTGACACAGATCTAGTATAGCTATCGAAGATGTTCGTTATTAAATTTGGCGAAAATCGATCGAATGATTAAAATTTAATCAGGTTTAGTTTTTTTTTTTTAGTAGCGTACTCTAACTTCGGCTATTTGCGAGATATTGTACTAGAAATTTTGTATACATTCAAAATAGTGATCAAGGTCGTTAGCTATTGAATTTGGCAAAAATCAAATTTAGCAAGAAGTAAATTTGAAAGAATTTGGCAAATTTGCACGTTAATTACTCATGTTTTTCGATAGTTAACAAAGCTTCCTTTATGAGGAAGCCAAATTTGATTGCCATACTTTGTGATAAAGGAAGCTATGTGATTAAGATGGGGAAGCAATGTGCAAATGTCCAATGTGCAGGGTTTTTTTTATCAACAAAATATAGCAACTTCGTAAACAATCAGTAGTTTGCCAAAAATCATAACTTTTCGAAAAATTGAGATATCTTAACGTATTTTACGGCAAATTAAAGCTGAATCGTGCACCTTTGAGGAAAAAAATAATAGACTTTATTGGTGCAATATGAAATGCTGAATTTCGGTGGGTAATTGTATTATTTTCAACTTATAATCGTTCATTCTACTATTATAAACTAAATTGTACGTTCTGAAATTGTTTATTTGCGATTTTTGGCAAACGCCGTCTGTAAACGCGGGTCATTTATGTCGAACCCGAATTTTATCCGCTCGCTGTGACGGTTCTATGTCAGCTGAGGCCTTGCATGTTGGGGGTCAAGTCCCTCCTCTATGTAAGTTTTTTTAGATGGGTGTAGTGGTCCTCACCGCTCGTCCGGAAGTAATCGGCGGAAATTTTTTTGGATAGGACAAAAATGACCCGGGTTTACAGACGAAGAGTTGAAAACCTGAATCAATGACTGCGGATGCTCTTGAATGAAAAATCCAAAGATCCATGGAATTTGGCGTCCTGCAAACTTGAATGACGAAAATTCATCGTCTTTGGGACCGTTAATACCACGTGGATGGGAAACAGACTTATATGTCAACGATTTTTCGATACCCGAATATCGTCTATCGCGTATAAGGAGATATTGCATAGAGCGTGAGACACGTAGGCAATATAAAATGCCCGGGGGATGTCGAAGGAGAGGAATGAGAGAATCTCCCTTCGATATAACGCGAATGTGCCGTTTCTTCTGTGTGTCTTTCTCATATATACTCGCATATAGATATACAGTGGCGTGTCGATACTGCGCGATTGAAAACGTGTTCAGTTTACCGGTACAGGTCCAGACACACCGTGCTACTTTGTTGTACACTAGTTTTATACGTGTCCGAGTACGCGCACGTTCTTGAAGCTCAAATGGAGGAGAATCTTTGAGCCAAAAACAAGTGGAAAAAATGATGAAAAACTATATGTACATCGGAAGACGCGCCTGCATGCAAAGCTGTCAGGATTCCGATGGAATATGTAACGTTCTCGCAGAGAAATGGGAATCGAGCCACGTCGAGCTCGCTAAAAACTCAAAGTTCAATATTTCCGTTCTCACTGCATGAACTTTTCATTCTCCGTCGGACATACCATGTCTAGTATTTTGTTGTTTATTTATTTACTCATGTGTCTGCAGCAGAGTTGCAAAAAATGCATTATTTTAATAATGCATTACCGATTTCATTCATGATTATTTTTTCACTTAATAATGGGGCTCAACTTCCATTATACATTATTCAGTCAATGAATAATGTGATAAAAAAAATATCGCATTATTTTTTTAGTTAATAATGCAAATGTCAGACCATTAAGCATTACATTAGTACAGGAAAATGAAGCGTTATGCATTACGTTATTAATGAGTACTTGGAAAAGCGTTACATGATCCGTTGCTGAAGTAATGGATTATGTGGGAAGAGTTACATTACTCATTACTGAAATAATGAGTAATGCAAAAATGTTCCATTATCCATTATTAAAGTAATAGATATTGCAAAGTAGCGTCAATTTTTCATTACTATAATACTGAATATTTTGAATAATGCACTATTCGGAATAAAAATATTTTATGCATTCGTAGTCCAATTGGACAATGCGATAAAATCTTCCTTTTATTTACAAAAGTGGAAAATATGGATTGATGAAACCGGTTCATGCTGTAGGTTCAAATCTAATCTAACAAATAAATTAAAAAAAAACAAAGTACCGAATTATATTTTCGAAGTAAAAAACTAGGAATCTAAACAAACGAATTTCTCTGTAAAAAATTTGAGGGAATAACACATACAGTCTGAGATGTATCATTCTTGCGCATTATGATTATAAAAAATCATACGAAAAGGAAGATTTCATTGACATTGCTCTCTGCATACAGAAATTATTTGTATTCCTTTGAACCATTACTCAAAGTAATACATTATTTATAGATGTAATGCATTACTTAAAGTAATGCATTATTCTTCGGTTTTGTACCATTAATTATTATCGTAATGAATTTTTTTTTCTACTTTGAATTACCCATTATTGTAATAATGGGCAATGGCAGCGTTTAGCATTATCTATTACTGGTGTAATGAATAATGTTACGTTTTTTGCATTATTCATTATTAATTTAATGCATAATCGTTAGGTTTCACATTTTTCATTACAAAAATAATGCTTAATGTTTCTATCATAGAATTTTCATTATTCCTAAAATAAATAATGCATTATTTTTACATTATAATTTCGGCAACTCTGATATTCAAGGGAAAATCCTTCAAGAAACTATAGATAATCCTGTAAAATTATGAAATTAGCGATTATGATTTTTGGCGTTTTCAATTATCTACAGATTATTTAATTTTTTAATTCCAGAGACATTTTCAATCGACTTTTGATAACCATAAAAATAAAAAAGTCCATTGAAAATGTCTCTAGAATTGAAAAAATAAATAAGCTGACGATAATTGAAAACACCAAAAATCATTTTCGCCAATGTAACTGTTAATCTGTTAATTGTTAATTTATAGGTCAAGAGGGGTCAAGGGGTGGATATAAGGATTTGGAATATCTATAATTGACCGCTATAATGACGTCACTGGGGAATAAGACCCTTTTGACACATTATTTATGTATCTATATATATTATTAAAAGAGATATGAGACTCACCCATTGCCGGACTGTATATATTCAAGTAAAGACAATCTTCGCTCTGATTTTGCAGATGTGGCAGAAGTCTTCTGAGGTACTCGTAACGTCCCTTGGGCATTCGCTCCAGCGCCT
Organism: Alloplasta piceator; assembly: GCA_946863875.1. Taxonomy (NCBI): domain Eukaryota; kingdom Metazoa; phylum Arthropoda; class Insecta; order Hymenoptera; family Ichneumonidae; genus Alloplasta; species Alloplasta piceator. The sequence goes on from OX333080.1 coordinate 11,724,841, forward strand.
CCTGCTCGTTCGTTATGTCGGGTAGCTTTTGCGGACAAACGGGACCGACGGAATTCGTCACTCTGGCAAAGGGTAAGAAAATAATTTTTAAATTCAACGATTGTCCCTCTTAAAACGTTTCGATGATGAAACATTGATCCAAATTGAAAATTGAGTTGTATTGGGTGACTTCACCAAAGATCGTACAAAGAAATATAAGATAGTTAAAAAGATTGAAGGGCCTTGCACAAGTCAAGTCACTGCTGAATTTCAGATATTGTCTCAACAAATATTTTGTCGTGAATTGTTAATAATACGTACTCGGCTGCTTAAAAAAAAACATGAAAAATGTATGTACCGTAATATTGACTAATTTATGCCAATATATAATATATGTATCATTCCCTACAATTCAACGACGTTTTGTCGGTGACCCCCTTCGATTTTTTTATTATTTAATATGTTATTATACATGCAAAAAGAAGTACACATGTAAATTTGTAGCTCTCTATCTTAAACCATACCGAAGTTATTGATTTATCTAAAAATATTCTCAAAATAATCATAACTTTTACAATAACCAAGATATTTTAATTTGTTAGGAGGTCATTTTATTTGTTTTTCAATGTATTTTTTGAACAAAATATCGAAAATTCTACGTAAAAAAACAAAATTTTTGAGATTTTACTGAAGATGGGATTCAAATAACTTCTTATTTTTTTAAAAATTCGAATTTTTTTTTCGTAATTTTGATTTTTTTTGCTTCTGTGCCTACCATAGTTGATTTCAATGATGTTAAAATAAATAATTTAACTTTTCTTACATATTTCCTTTGTAAATTATGATAATTAACATTACGAATTACAATTCAAGTACGTTTGGCACTTTATTCAATTTTTTTACATAAAATTGTCGTTCTTAATGTTAATTATTATAATTTACGAAGAAAAGATGTGAGAGAAGTTGAATTATTTATTTTAACATAATTAAAATCAACTGTTTTAGCCATAGACGGAAAAAAAGATCGAAATTACGAAAAAAAAATCGAAAAAAAAAATTTCAATAATTTATTTGAATTCCATCTTCAGTGAATTCGCAAAAATTTTGTTTTTTACGTAGAATTCTATAATTTTTTTTGAAAAAAATCAAAGGGGTCCGATTGAAAAAAAATTAAATTTTTTAGCTTACAACAGCTAAAAGGACAATACATTTTTTTTTTCTTATCTTCGATTTTTTTTTCAAAAAGTACATTTAAAAATAAAAAATAACCTCTTAGCAAGTTAGAATATCTTGGTTATTGTAGAAGTTATGATTATTTTAAGAATATTTTTTCAAAAATCAATAACTTTGGGATAGAGAGGTAAGAATTTATATGGATACTTCTTTGTGCATGTATATCATATTAACAAATAAAATGAAATCAAAAGTGGTCACCGACAAAACGTCGTTGAATTGACATGTAATGACGCATATGCAACCATTTGTTGTAACGATTTGCAGAATGCAGTAGTTTGATCAATCGAGTAATTCAATCCTAATTTATTGATAAATTATGAAAAGTTGCTGGAAAACACAATTCATTGTCAGAAGAAAAACTACACTTGAGTCTTTGAAGTAGTGAAATTTTGAATGGTTGAATGGAAACTTCGTTAGCGTTAATAAAGTCAATTACTTCACTCCGTCCCAAGGACTAGGTGCTCTTGTCGGTGAAAATCTGTTGCTCATTATCGGCGGTGTGGCGTAGGGTATCCCGAGATAAACGTCGATCGGCTGCAGGAACTTCGGATGATCGAATGTCTGGGTGAAACCCTGGATCTTGCCGTAACGTGTCTGTACGATGCGCGGATTTGGCTTTGACTTGACGGACATCGAGAGCGTTGGTTTTGGCGACGATGCGACCATAATTAAACTCGCGATAATCACGAAAAGTTCCATTTTGATCGGGCAACGTGTTGAAATGAAAAATCAAATGCTTGATCCGAGCGCGAAATTTCGTCCCTTCAGTCAATAAGACGAATTGAGACCGTACGGATTCGCGAATGCCGTTGAAGCCTGAATGGTCTTAATCGTGATCCAAGAATGACTGATTTTTCCTCTCGGTTTCTCACACCTTTCCGCGTATAACTTGGTTACATTCCCATCGGTATTTCCACGTTTATGCCGTTTCCTTCAGGATCCGAAAGGTTTCGGCGTCGTGACAGACGAGCCAACGGTACCATCGACGAATCAGGATGTCGCCCAGTCGCGTCATCTGAAAGCCAATCAAGTCAACGACTAATTACTTCCCGCTCGTAAACCACTCGTCCCTCGTGCGATTAAACCCTCGTTATCGAAGTGCACAATTCCCCGATCAAATCTATAACTCCATCGCGCCGGTCTATAAAGGCACCTTATAGTCGTGAAATACCAACAACGCTGCATTCTATTTTACGAGGCTTTGAAACGCACCATTTCGACTCTGCAATGGGATACAAAAAATGTTATTGATGCCTTGAATAACGTTCAAAAATGTTTGTGGATCTCGGACAATACCAATACCAATACATCTACTACCCAAGGGTTGACCGTGACCCCTTCGATTTTGATATTCGTGGCTGAAAAAGTTCTTTCGATTCGGAAAAACATTTAGAAAGTTCAGCAGATTTTTGCCAGCTCTCATACCAACCCTTAGATAAAACCAGAGTTGTAAAAATAATAATGTAAAAGTAATGCATTACCCATTATTTTAAACAATGTGTATTGGATAAGTTTTCCATTACAAATTACAAAAGTAACGGGTAATGAATGAATGTTCCATTACAAATGAAAATAGTAATGTGTAATGGATGCGTGTTCCATTACAAATAAAAAAGTAATTTGTAATGTTTGCATGATCCATTACAAATAATAGAAGTAATGTGTAATGGTTGCGTGTGCCATTACAAATAAAAAAGTAATGTGTAATGTTTGCATGATCCATTACATATAATAAAAGTAATGTGTAATGGTTGCATGTGCCATTACAAATGAATAAAAATAACGTAAATGGATAAGTGCTCCATTACAAATTACAATTCAAAAAAAGTAATTTGTATTGGAGAATATTCCATTACGAATTAGTGTGTTTCTACGACAATTTGGAGCAGGTACTATTTTGCTCAAAGGTAAGGCTATTAATTTTTCAATAAAAATAATTTGTATCAAGTTTTTGTTAACTTTACTATCGTAGTGGTAAATGTATGAATTTTTCAGAGTGGTAAATGTATTTTTCGGATCAATTTTTACTCCGTTCTTGAATTGCAATTTTTGCAACAATGGAGTAAAAATTACTTCAAAAAATAACTGTTCATAGGTGTCAGTGTATATTAAGTTAATATTCACTGACACCTATAAGTTTTTCTTGAAATGTAATGTTTACAAGAATAAAGTAAAATTATTCCAAAAAATCACTGTTCATACATTTACCACTACGATAGTAAAGTTAACGAAAACTTGATACACACAAATTATTTTCATTGAAAAATTATTAGACTTACCTTTGAGCAAAATAGTACCTGCTCCAAATTGTCGTCGAAACACTAATTTGTAATGGAATATTCTCTACTACCAATTACCTTTTTTCAATTGTAGTTTGTAATGGAGCACTTATCCATTACACCTTACTTTTTTTCTATTTGTAATGGCACATGCATCCATTACACATTAATTTTTATATTTGTAATGGCACATGCTCCCGTTAGACATTACTTTTTTATTTGTAATGGAACACGCATCCATTACACATTACTCTTGTATTTTGTAATGGTACACTTGTCCATTTCACATTATGCAGTCCAATGGGCAATAAATACAGTAATGCATTATCCAAATAATGCATTATTTACAACTCTGGATAAAAAACATATTTCTGGCCACATAATTTTTTTTTCGATTCAATTACACCTGGCAAGTCAATCAGCATTACTTTGTCAAGATTCATTTGGATTCAACATTTTCTATGCATAGTGACGATGGAATTCGATGTTACTGTACCGATGGAAAATGTTTCTCAGTGAGCTATAAAAATCAGATTTCTTAGCATTATTCTTTGGCCATATTCTCCGAGACGCGATGCTGTCCAAAGTATGGCTGTATTTGTGCTCTTTTCACCCCAATATTATCGATGCCAGCTATGCCGAATCACTTCTCCCTAGAATTTACGTGTTCGTGCGAGTGAGAAAGAAAGGAAAATAGAGAGAACGAGAGAAAAAGAGAGTTTTCACAAATGTCTTGGTGCCGTTGAATATCGGGGAGCAAAGGAGCATGAACATCGGACTGTGGAGTATTCGTACGTGGCACCATTATGGAAATCAGTACTTATCGACCTGGAAGAAGGGAGGAGGGTTGGGATAAAAACTGGAGCTCAACGTTGCGGTATACTCTCACCGACATCACGTTCGCGTCATCGTCTACGTACGAGCTTCCGTGATATACGAGCAGAAAATTCAGACTCTCCATCAAGAGCTCCATTTTTGCTAGATTCAAAATGACGAAATGCCGTCTCAGACGTTCGCATATTTGCGGTGGAAAGTTGCGGCACACAATCGCAGACGACTTCATTATTCACTGAGGTCTTTCTCCTCGTGGATTCGAAGCTTTAATTGAGCTTTAACATTGTTCCCGTTTCGTTGGACTCCGAAGTTGAGTGGAAAATCTGGAGCACCCGATAAAGTGCTTTGCCCTGGCTAATAATTGGTTATATTCATCGTGGCTCTTGTGTTTGCATCATCATCATCATTCCCGGGTGTGACCTCGTTTGCCCATCTCATTACCTTCACAGCAAATTTTCTTCTTGAAGCATTATTATAAACCCAAACGGTCAAATCAAGCTGGGATTGAGAAAAAAATCTACATACTCCCAACATCTAACGTTAAAGATAGGAATCAATGCGTCATCCTCAATTAAAATTAATTCCTCTCCAGTCAGAATCAATTTAGATGTGATTATTTGTAATTCCAGAATTCCGTAGAACAAAAACAATCGTGGGACACTTTTTTTGGGCCGCCAAACGAGGTCCAAACCTCTAACTCACCTCGTCTCGTTACTTCATAACCTTGGAAGGGCGCGTTAGATAGGGTTGATACAAAGTAACCACATCCAGTCGTTCGTACAGTGAGTAGTCAGTCGTGAAACATGCGTCTTTGGACCGAAGTAGACTATTGTGACCGATACAGTGATGCGAAGCGGAAAAATGGACAAAAGAAATGTAGTCAGGAAAGTCTAGTACGCAGTGATCAAGTACCGTTTCATGGTCGTCCAATTCTCTCTCTCTCTCTTATCGTACCACTCTACGATATTAGATGTGGAGTTACGCGAAATACCCGACTTTTCTATCTCCGTCCAGCGTTGGTCATGTCTCGTCCATCTTGTCTGTTCTTTGGCGCAGTAAGAGCAGCATCAAGCAAGAGTCTGAGAGAGTCGAGAGTGTTTTCCCATCTTGTAGACCTCGAAGTACTCGTCTCCGACTGTTCTGGATGACAGGAGAGACAGACCAAAACCACTTTTTGTGTACACTCCCTCGACTGTTTTTTTCCTTTCTTACTTTCATCCTTTTGTCTCGGAGTTTCGTCCGAGGATGTTCCCTTCGTCGCAGACGCGGACAAACTCCAGAGTCACGATACTTCATACGCGCAACATTGATACACGAAACCGCTCGTATTGATCGCTTTATGGAGGATTCGTTCTGTCGTATCAGCGAATCTCAATGTGAACAATGTGTGTTGCGGTTCAATTCAAAGTCCAAATGAATTCATTCGCGCGATTCTGAGACTATTAATTGATTGAGCCTCGGTGACTTTCGCAACTCCTTTACAACTGCATTACTCGCATAGACGAATGAAGGCTGAAGGGCGAAGATTGGTAACCAACTAGCTTCGAGGCATTTCCCATGGTACAACGGTGCCTGCTCGATGTTCAACCAGAGAGGATCCTAATTCAATTGGCGTGGACTTTGATCGGAATGGAGAATCGAGTCAAAGTTTCAACGTCGTGTCCCACGACTACGCGGATGATGCAGATGGGAAACTGTCGAAGGGTAAATAAGTGAGTTTTCGCGTGATGATCGATCCAAGTTGAGTTTCCGATAGGGAAACCTCGTCGGTGAACCCTGTTTTACGAAGACCCTCACGATCAGACGACAAGGTGTACTCCTCTACCTTGCGCTGCTTATTTACTTTGCCTGATTAATCTATGACTAATTAACCAGAGTTTTCGCTGACATGGTCTCTTCAGGGAGATGTACAAACAGCAGACATAGAAAACATTCGAGATTTGTGGGCAGGGTTGCAAGTAATGCATTGCCATTTTCATTACCCATTACAATGTAGTGTGTAGTGGAAACAAATTCCATTACCCATTACAATGTAGTGTGTAATGGAAACAAATTACATTACCCATTACAATGTAGTGCGTAATAAAAAAAATTCCATTATTCATTACAATGAAGTGTGTAATGAAAAAGAAATCCATTACCCATTACCATGTCGTGTATAATGAAAAAAAAATCCATTATCCATTACAATGCAGTGTGTAATGAAAACAAATTTCATTATCCATTACAATGTAGTGTATAATGGAAAAAATTTCCATTACCCATTACAATGTAGTGTGTAATGAAAAAAAAATCCATTACCCATTACAATGTAGTGTGTAGTGGAAACAAATTTCATTACCCATTACAATGTAGTGTATAATGAAAAAAATTTCCATTACACATTACAATGTAGTGTGTAATGGAAAAAATTTACATTATCCATTACAATGTAGTGTGAAATGAACAAAAATACCATTACCCATTGTAATGTATTGTGTAATGAAAAAAAATCCATTACCCATTACAATGTAGTATGTAATGGAAAAAAAAATGCATGACCCATTACAGTGTAGTGTGTAATAGAAAAAATTTCCATTACCCATTGCAATGTAATGTGGTCATGAAAAAAATTTCCATTACACACTACATTGTAATGGGTAATGAAAATGTTTTCCATTAGACACTACATTGTAATGGGTAATGGATTTTTTTTCATTATACATTACATTGTAATGGGTAATGTAAATTTTTTCCATTACACATTACATTGTAATGGGCAATGAATTTTTTTTTAATTACACACTACATTGTAATGGGCAATGCACATTTTTTCCATTACATACTACATTTTAATGGGTAATGAAATTTTTTTCCATTACACACTACATTATAATGGGTAATGGAAATTTTTTCCATTACACGTTCTAGAGATAATGAATAATGCATTACTTTTACATTACAAATTTCGCAACCCTGTTTGTGGGTAACTCAGTCGTCTGTTGACACAATGACGGAGAACAATGTATTGCGAGGAGTTTCATCAATGACGAATCGGATAATCCATAGCTTTTTTCGGCTTAATGGATTGACCGATCAAGTTTATAGGATTGGCGATTGATCGCGCAACACAAAGTTTCGTCACGAACTTTTTCGTGGAGTTTTCTACTCATCGTGCCATATCCTCAAACCCAAGTTGACTTGCCCTTCAGCTATTACAACAGTTTGGTCCTACACTCGCATGATTTACCATAAGCACGCTTATCTGTTATTACTGTCTGCGAATGGTACTTGTGCTATCCACCTGCTTCCAGCATTTGGGACGATTTATTGGTGTTTACACTGGCTCGAACCGAGGAAGAGGATTCCTCATGAAATACACGGTATATATGTATAGACGATAAGAAACGGTGAGGACTGCTGATGTTTGAGTTAGCCAAGTAGTAATAATTGTTTGGGTCGGCTGGATATCAGTGAGAGGTCTGTGCACTGATAAGAGGCCTCTCTCCGGTAACTCTGCAAATTCATGGAACTTTGTGTCTACTTGAAGTGGTCCTCATTTGGAATTTTTTATTACTTCTTCAAGAGTCACTAACTTCAAATCAATCGAATATTTTCGAGACGCAAGAGCTCAACATTTTTGCGAATATGCAGTCGTCAGAAAATTGCTGGATGATGAAAATAATTCTCGCGAAAATGCAGAGTCAATCTTGTAACTCATTGTGCGAAAAATATATGCGATCAGACGGAATGGAAGATTCTTGAATTCACCATAAAACGTTCACAACCTTCTGCACACATTTTCCGATTGTCAGAGAGTGCGGAGCTTATTCGTATCTTTATTGTATAGGAACTGTTGTATCGGGGAATATCAAGCTTGAAATGATTTTTCGTGAAATATCGATTTTTTTCTCGTTCTTCGTCTTCTCGGGTAACAGTGGTATCGATTTTTTTTACCGGGTCGTTCACTTTTGAACGATTTGGTATAAAATATGACGGCGAAATATCGCGGTATCGTGCAAGAATTCTTGACAAAGGAACAGATATGCTCGAGACGACGTACACGTGTGGTCTCGATTATTTCACGTCATTCCATCGACGAACGGAAACATCGAGCAATCGTGTTCTCCATTGGGGATATCGAGTCTGCATAAAATGACTTCCGATTTTAGAGCAATGGAGTTCCGGTGATTCTTTGCAGCATGATATTTGTCTGCATAGGAAAAGAATTCGTCGACTTCGGAGTATTATTGCTAACGAAAAATAGAGTCTTGAAGATCAATTTGACAAAGATCTGAGCCTAACAAAATTTCACGTATTATTCATAACCAACAAAAAACTAGAAGAAAAAAAAATAAATGTAGAATTCCAATAACTGATATACATATTTATTAGACTGATTCAAAAAAAGCAACGATTTTTTGTTTTTCGAAATAACATGTTAAATACTTTCAGGGAGGTGAAAAAAGCCCGTAGTAAAAAACTCCATTCGTCGCCATTGAAAAATCCCCATTCATTCCCCATTGCCAAAATAACCAATGGAGATGAATGCCGAATTGCCTAAGGGGATTTTCGCCATTGAATTCCCCATTTGAAACGGAATGGGGATTATCTAATGGGGATTCAATGGAGACAATCCCCTTAGGCAATTCGGCATTCATCCCCATTGGTTATTTTGGCAATGGGGAATGAATGAGGATTTTTCAATGGCGATGAATGGAGTTTTTACTATACGAAAGAATCTCCATTGCTGTTCGCCACTCATTCTCCATTGCCCACAAAAAAAAAATTGGGAAAATTTTTTTTTTATCGGTTCTATACTTTTCGGTCATAATTACGTCGATTGCTGAAAAAAAAAAAATTCGATACGCCCTTATGGCTTTCGACACCAACTCGGAAAGCCATAAGGGCGTATAAAAAAACAAAAAAAATTGGGAAAATTTTTTTTTCATCGGTTCTATACGTTTCGGTCATAATTACGTTGACTTGAAATTTCGCTATTTTCAGGTTTTTGAAAATAGACCCAAAATTGAGCAAAACAGTTTTTTATCGAAATTAATGAAAATTTTGATTTTTTGAAAAAACTATTGATAGATTCGTGTTTAGGGGGCAAAAATACATCGATATGAGGCCCGAAAAACAAAAATAATTTTTTTTTTTTTTTTGCATTTTGGCCAAAATTCAATCGGTTCACTAAAATGGCTGCAATTTATTTTCTAGATAGAATTGCGGCTTGAGCATGAGCTCATTCTCTTCGTAATCGTTCACGCTTCAAAATCCCGTTTGGTTCATCCCATTACGACCGTTTTTCGATTTTTGGCAGATTTTTAAAGTTCAACAATAGATTTTTGTAAATTTTTTAAGGTATACCCCTTTCCATTTTTTTCGGCGATTTTCAAACTGCTCTCATTTCTACAAAAAATTAGTTATCGGGATGAACTTAACGGCATTCTCTAAGTTTGGTCACAAGCTTTGCGTACGAAAAACAAATTTTGAAATCGGTTGAACCAAAGTGAAGTTATGAGCACTTGAAATTTCGCTATTTTCAGGTTTTTTAAAATAGGCCAAAAATTGAGCAAAACAGTTTTTTATCGAAATTCATGAAAATTTTGATTTTTTGAAAAAACTATTGATAGATTCGTGTTTAGGGGGCAAAAATACATCGATATGAGGCCCGAAAAACAAAAATATTTTTTTTTTTTTTTTTTTGCATTTTGGCCAAAATTCAATCGGTTCACTAAAATGGCTGCAATTTATTTTCTAGATAGAATTGCGGCTTGAGCATGAGCTCATTCTCTTCGTAATCGTTCACGCTTCAAAATCCCGTTTGGTTCATCCCATTACGACCGTTTTTCGATTTTTGGCAGATTTTTAAAGTTCAACAATAGATTTTTGTAAATTTTTTAAGGTATACCCCTTTCCATTTTTTTCGGTGATTTTCAAACTGCTCTCATTTCTATAAAAAATTAGTTATCGGGATGAACTTAACGGCATTCTCTAAGTTTGGTCACAAGCTTTGCGTACGAAAAACAAATTTCGAAATCGGTTGAACCAAAGTGAAGTTATGAGCACTTGAAATTTCGCTATTTTCAGGTTTTTGAAAATAGGCCCAAAATTGAGCAAAACAGTTTTTTATCGAAATTCATGAAAATTTTGATTTTTTGAAAAAACTATTGATAGATTCGCGTTTAGGGGGCAAAAATACATCGATATGAGGCCCGAAAAACAAAAATAATTTTTTTTTTTTTTTGCATTTTGGCCAAAATTCAATCGGTTCACTAAAATGGCTGCAATTTTTTTTCTAGATAGAATTGCGGCTTGAGCATGAGCTCATTCTCTTCGTAATCGTTCACGCTTCAAAATCCCGTTTGGTTCATCCCATTACGATCATTTTTTGATTTTTTGCAGATTTTTAAAGTTCAACAATAGATTTTTGTAAATTTTTTAAGGTATACCCCTTTCCATTTTTTTCGGCGATTTTCAAACTGCTCTTATTTCTACAAAAAAATAGTTATCGGGATGAACTTAACGGCATTCTCTAAGTTTGGTCACAAGCTTTGCGTACGAAAAACAAATTTCGAAATCGGTTGAACCAAAGTGAAGTTATGAGCACTTGAAATTTCGCTATTTTCAGGTTTTTGAAAATAGGCCCAAAATTGAGCAAAACAGTTTTTTATCGAAATTCATGAAAATTTTGATTTTTTGAAAAAACTATTGATAGATTCGTGTTTAGGGGGCAAAAATACATCGATATGAGGCCCGAAAAACAAAAATAATTTTTTTTTTTTTTGCATTTTGGCCAAAATTCAATCGGTTCACTAAAATGGCTGCAATTTATTTTCTAGATAGAATTGCGGCTTGAGCAAGAGCTTATTCTCTTCGTAATCGTTCACGCTTCAAAATCCCGTTTCGGAAATTGGGAAAAATTTTTTTTCATCGGTTCTATACTTTTCGGTCATAATTACGTCGATTCCTGAAAAAAAAAATTTCGATACGCCCTTATGGCTTTCGACACCAACTCGGAAAGCCATAAGGGCGTATAAAAAAAAAAAAAATAAATTGGGAAAATTTTTTTTTCATCGGTTCTATACGTTTCGGTCATAATTACGTCGATTCCTGAAAAAAAAATTTCAATACGCCCTTATGGCTCTTAATATAAATATTTATAAATGTCTCATCCCAAATTGCTATTTCCCATTTAAATAACACAGGAAAAAAAATTTAAGTTTTTAATTTTACATCTCAGCTTCAAGTCAATGTACCAAAATGAAAGACACATATTCTTCCAGAGAATGGAACGCTCTACACAAAAGAACGCTTATGATTTTTCGATAAACTCACTCCCTCAAAAGTTATTCAAGGTCAAAGTTAAATTTAGAGTAAATTTGACTTTTTTTTTTAGTTTCCAGTAAAATGTTGAAACTTATTACTAAATATCGCAAAATCTTTCTTGAAACAGAAGTTCAAATTGCATTAACATAAATAACCTAATTTAAAAAAAAATGATCAACAGTAGTTCACCCATATTCACAGTCTAATATTAGACCGTGAATAACTTTTGAAGGAGTGAGTTTATCGAAAAATCATAAGAGATCTTTTTTGTAGATCGTTCAATTCCATACAAGAATACGTATCGTTCGATTCGGTACATTGACTTGAAGCCGAGATATCAAATTTGAAAGTTTGACAATTTTTTTCCCCTGTGTTATTTAAATGGGGAATAGAAATTTTCTCTGCTTTTAACAGGTATCTTTTCATCTCCTCGAAAGTAATTAATATGTTATTTCGAAAAATAAAAAATCGTCGTTTTTTTTTTAATCAGTCTAATATTTATAGATTAATTTCATTATGAAAAAAGTTAATTGCTTTTTTGACAGTGTATGCAATTGTTCCCTCACAAGCACAAAGACAGAGATTATTTAAACATTCTGAGAATGAGTATAGTTGCATGAGTCTTGATTTTGACGAATATCATTGGGATTATCTTCGGAAGGGCGAAAATCTAAAAATGAAAGTTACGTCTGACCAAAAATGATTTATACTACTAGTATTTGCTGTGGCGATTCTAAAGTGCCGTTTATTCGATCTTCTGAGCGTTGCAAATGGATTTCAACACAATTAACACTATTTGGCTTGATTACTTTACAACATCGTATACAAACTTGAAGTAGCGAGAGCTATTGAAATTTAACGAGCCGAACAAAACTAACTATTAAACTAATACATACGCAAGTTACACATCATCCTTCACTATGCAACCCCCATAGAAAGTATTTCGTGTGGTAAATAGTTGATATATTATTATTATTATTATTATTAATGTCTGATATATTAACTATTACTGCAAAATATATTTTATGTATTTTTATATATATTTTTGGATATGTGCAACAAGTATATTTAAGTATGTATTAAATATACCATTTTTCTGTTATAGGAATAAATACTTGAGTAGTGCAAAAAAGATCTAGATATATCTTTTTTTATGGGAAAATAATGTTCGCTGAGCATTTCGGCCGCGTTGTGAATTCTGGTTGATCGAACACGAATGGACTTTTCGTTTTTCGAGGACAGAAAAGTACACTTCACCGGCGAATCGGTTGCGAGGATGATGATTCCGCAATCTATCGACGATCCTATCTTTTCGTCCATCACCTCCACACTAAAACACAATCGCACACATATACTGATAAAAATTGATGCCGTTACCGGTAACCTCAGCAAATAATTCTCCGCTGGAATTTCATGGGAAAAGTTTTTCGACATACCTCGCTATCGGAAAATCGATATCGCTCGCGCGAGCAAAAAATCCGACGATTAGCTTTTAATAGAATAGATAACGGATACATATAGCGCCGTTTTCGTCGCGGTCAGTCTCGCGCGATAATTTTTTTACGTTTTTTCGCCCTATTTTCATTTTATCCGTTAAATATCCCCGCTTATCGAGGATCGCCTTCATCATGCCCAACTTGTTTTTATTTTTGATCCTGAGGATCTGATATCTGAATTTTGTTTTTTCCACGTTGCGAACTCTTTTTTTTTTCGTTTCGTCGACATTGCGCAGCTGATCGTAAAGTAAAAGCTTATATCATTCGGTAATTGCATTACACAGTCGAAATTGATATTGTAAATTCGGGGAAAATGGCAACGAGATGCACAGAGAGAAAACTGGATGAGGAGGGAAAGAGGAAGTATATGTACTCGCGCCCGAACGCAATTTGCCGCTTTGATAGCCATAGTTGGGAGCAAACTGGATAGATATATGTATATATGGGGCATTCCAAGTCAAATCATCGGCTGAACTCGGATTTTGATGTCCAATGAATCGTGGGTTTCGTTTGGCCCAAAATATGATCTAAATTTTTTATCTTATTTTTTAGAGTTTGCGCCAGCTAAAAAATCATTAAATTGAGGGAAAACATAAAGACGGGCCTTTTTTAAATTAATGAGTTTTTTCCCCAGAAACTAGGGCCCAAAACAGATATTTTCGTCATAGTTCGATAATGGACCAAAAATAATTACTATTTTTGTTTCTATTTTAATTAATGTTTTTTATAATTTCTTATGTTGATTGTTTCTTGTAGTAATAACAACGACAAAAATATTTTTCCAGTGAAACTTGATTTTTTTTTCTTGGTTAAAGTGAAACGACAACATTTTTCGAAAATGTATTAGCCTCGACGACCTGAAATAAAACGGATGATACAAATACGACAAAAAATTAAAATTTAAAAAGATAGTAATTATTTTTGGCCCATTATCGAACTATGACGAAAATATCTGTTTTGGGCCCTACTTTCTGTGAAAAAATTTCATCAATTTGAAAAAGGCCCCTCCAATGTTTTCCCACAATTTGATGATTATTCAGCTCGGGCAAACTCTAAAAAATGAAATAAAAATTTCTAAAAATTTGAGGTCATATTTTGGGCCAAACGACACCCACGATTCATTGTACATCAAAATCCGAGGGGGTCAGGCCGATGACCGTGTGATTCGTCGTGGAATGCCCCATATACATGAACTTCAAATGTATAGAGTCACATGGACGAGGACGGTGAAAGTGGAGTTGGACTGTGCCACGCGTTCCACCAGATCGGCTGGGTTGGTGACTCGGCTGGCCAAACCAGATTGCAATGGTCCACCGTTTCCATGCTCCTATTTTCCCCCTCTTCCTCGACCCTCCTCGTCCACGTGGCCGACAATGAACGGCTATCCGTGGGTCGCCACAATGCGCCGAACTCTCACACCGTTTACGGAACAATACCACTAATCAGCGAAGTTTCCCTCGTTCTCGTATACACTGACTCACCTTTGCGCCCCTCCCTCCCCCCTATGTATATATATATATATATATATCACCCGCCAACCCTATAAATATGATATATATATATATACATGACTATGTAATGCGTACACACCCCGTCCATAACCACAAGCCGATTTATCGCGGGTATGAGAAACGATCGTGACTATACCGACAGAGCACAATCCCTTCTACCTTTCAATATAAACGAAGACGAGAATTTTCCAACAAAGAAAATACCGCAAGATCGTAAAACGAATGGTAGTCTTTTGGTAAAATATATTGGACAGAGAGAAGAGGGTAAATACGCACCCTGGATAGCGATAAAATATTTCTGATACACACAGGCAAAGATAAAGAAACTTTCTTCAATGAACGTATGCTCGTTTCATTTTTGTTTGTGGAAAATTTGGATTTTCTTTGCGGTGGAAAAATGAAGTATTCCATAAATTTTGGAAAGGATATCTTGACGGAAGTGTCTGTTTTAGGGTGGGTTTGTATTTCGGCAATCGAAATTTTTTAGAATCTATTCTGTGAGGAGGATAGATTTTTTTATTTATAGAGAGAACTCTGAGCAAACTAAATTTAAACTAAAATGAGTATTTTTTTTACTAAAATTTAAGGAAACCAAAATTAGTGTACCAATTAATGAATAATATTCAAATTTTTAAAAAAGCATTTTCACGGCAAGGAATTCAGCTTTGTTTCCCTTTTTTGAAATATTTTTTATGATTTTTTTTCGACCCGGTATGCACTTTTGAACCTGGTCGTTTTTTGACATTTTTTTGACCATCGCGAATCAGGCGCACAATTTAAGAACATTTTTTTCGTCTTATTTATCTACGGCACATTTAAAATTGTTATCAGACGCTCCATTTTCGTTTTCTACAAATTTTCGTACGATTTTTTCTCGCAAAGTTATTTTACTTTTGGCTAATAAAGTCAAATTTTGAAATATGCGACGTAACTCAAAACTATAGAGTTTAACAGAAAATGCCGAGTATGGAAAAAGTAGCGTGGTACACTGAATCGCCTGGAATTATTTCAAAATTTTCCTATGAAATTTTTGTTTTTACTATTTTTGCTCGAAACTCTAAAGATGACGTCCCAGCGAAAAATTGTATCTGATTTAATTGTCCGTGCTTCGTGATTCAATAAAAATCTGAAATAATTTAGCAATATTTGGCATGCTATAAACAACAATTATCAGTAATAATATTGTCCAAAAGTTATTAATAAATTATTTAAACAATCGTTCAAGAATTTGTTATTGGCAATATTATTATTGATGAACAATGATTAATAATTATTATTTATCATTGTTGTTGCATGCCAAACGTTGCTGAATTTTTTCAGATTTTTATCGTATCACGAAATGCGGAAACTTCAATGAGATATAATTTTTCGCTGGGACGTCATCATCAGAGTTTCGAGCGAAAATAGTAAAAAAAAAAGTCATCGGAAAATTCTGAAATAATTTCAGGCGATTCCGTATACACCTACTTTACTTTTTTCACTTGACATTTTCTCTTAAACTCTATAGTTTTTGAATTACGTTGCATCTTTCAAGATTTGTCTTTTTTAGCTAAAAGTGAAATAACTTTGTGAAAAAAAATCGTACGAAAATTTTCAAAAAACGAAAATGGGCATCCGCTAACCCTTTTAAATGTACTGTAGATAAAAAAAAATGTCCTCAAGTTATGCGCCCAATTCGCGATGGTCGAAAAAAGTCAAAAAACGGTAACGTATAAAAAAGCGTACCGGAAAAAAAAAATCATAAAAAATAGTTTTAAAAAGCAAAATAGAGCTGAATTCCTTCCCGCCAAAACGCTTTTTTAAAAATTCGATTATCTTGTTTGTTGACGGAGTTATGCAACTTTTAGTGCGGCAAGAAATATTGACTGGTGTTTCCAAACTTTTGAACGAGGGTGTATATGCATATAAAGTTCATAATCCTTCTATACATCATCCGGAGAGTGATTGTTTCGCACGTATCTGGGCCACTGGATCCTTCTTCGAACGTTTAATCGTAACGCGAAAAGCTTCGACGAGCGCTGGCCGAGAGCAGAAACGATTTTGCAACGACGTGTATGAATTACACGCCTGAGGCATTGAACCAAATCGTTATAAACACACACGCATATCGTGTGTAACGGTATGCGGTCTACGTATATTCCATCCCCCTTGGAAAGGGAGGGGTTGACGTTGGTGGGCGACTCATGTCCGCTCGGTGATCAAGAGCGAAGTTGCATAATCGATAAAGCTCGCTAGATGGTTGAATACATACGTATATATATCTATATATATATAGGGGCGCTATAAACTATCAGCGAGGGGCAAAATTCATTCCCCTTTGTACAAACCGCGCCCCACGGTACAGTCTATTCTCTGTCCCTCTATTTATCTTTCCATTCATCCTTTCGGCGTTTTCACCTCATTCGAATCCTACCTCGCTCGCTTTTTGGTTTTGAACCAGCCGCGGCATTGCATCGCTCGATTAATTCGTAATATTGCTATGCTCAAACTATATATCTATATATATATATGCATTTTTAGTGGCGCGATGAGCCAGTCGATCGACCATTTCTCTCACATTGCCAGCGCTTAAACACGCCCCCGGCTTTTTGTCCTTTGTCGATCAAACCACCGTGATATCGTCCATTGTGATGATCAACGGTACTCATATTTTTAGAGATTCCCTGTGATTCAGAAAAATCATGAGGCCTGGAACTTGTACTTTAGGTTTCGGCACATCACGATGTGTTATCGAATCTGTTTCCTGATTTTAAACAATTTTTTGTCAATTAATAAAAATCAGAACTCTCTGAAAAATCTTTCAGGCTTCTCGATAGAGTAAAACGAGAGGAATCGTGAAACCCAGAAGTCAAATGGAAGGCAGAAGCATATCAGAATTTAATATCGAAATTATTGCGCTATTAAAAATTCATTAGTCATTCTGCAATATTTATTAAATCAAGAGACTCTTGGATCAACAGAAAAAAGGTCGTAGACTTTTAATTACGATTTAAGTGGAAATGGAATTGAGAGTTTCCCTTGACAGATCCCTTCTGTAAATTTCATTCTAAATCCACCGAAGGATTATATATATGTATATAATAAGTTTAAAGTTTTATATCTTCGTAAAATAAAAAATCCGTGGGAGTAAGAGCGTCGTCCACGTTTCTACGAACGGAACATCTTTACCTAGATTTTTCTGTAAATAACGTAGATTTTACTTCGCCTTGTGTCGAGAGTTGAAATACGGATAGAGAGAGAGAGAGAGGGAGTGTGGAAGAAAATTGTAAAGAGCCAAGCTTCGAGACCAGACGTTGGAAAGGATTTGCGAAGGGTCGACAGCTGTTTATTTATTTAGTCTCACGGTGCAAAGGATATTTGAACTGAGCCTCGATCCTTACACTACTATACTTGCTGCCTCCTCACTGTGACCATCCCCCTCCGAACGAAGTAGAAAACAACTCGAACACTGAGAATCATCCCCATTCTCGTTTTCTCACATTCTCTCTAGCGACTTTTCTCCCGGGGCTCATCGAGATTTTTTACCGATCGCCAGAAGATCTCAAGAAGTTCACACCGTAAATCACAGAATGGCTGTCAGACGAACCTTCCTTTCACTCCGAATGTTATATAGCGATACATAGCATCTCAATAAATCATAAAAATTCTTCGACACTTTGTCTCTTGAAGAATTTATGAAATGACTTCAGAAAATTAATAAAGAAATATAAGGGTTCAAGAAAGACTTTTGTCGTTCTTGAGCCCTTATCTATCAATTTATAATCATGAAAAATTCATGTCGTAAAATCGATCAAGGTAGAACTTTTTTTTCGCCATTCTTGCATATATAAAGGGCATTCCACGCCAAATCGACCACTTTTGAACCCGACCCTTCTCGATTTGGCTGGAAGTTTTTTATCCTTTTCTACCCTATGAAAAACGTTTCTCAGAATTTTTTCAAATTTTTTTTACCGAACCAAAAAAAGTTATGAATTTTAAAAAAAAATGGCTTTTTTTTAAATAGCTATAACTTTGTCGAAATTTGACTCATCGGAACATTTTTTTTCAAAATATTTCGTTTTAAAATGTCCTTTTTGAAAAAAAAATACAAAAAAATTATTGAAACCCATCTTCATCGGTTTTTTTTAAGTTTTTTGAAAAAAATCGAAAATTTCTCGATGATTACCATTTGTGATTTTTTTTCCTTTTTATTATATCAAATTTTGACATCTGCAAATCCTCAAATTTTTTCAGAGTGGTGTTTTTTTTATTTCTATTTTTTTTTCCAATTGAAAAAAAACATTTCAACTAGCCTTATTTCTCATAACACCATTCTGAAAAATGTTGAGGGTGTTGGGGTATTTCCACATTTGAAAAAAAAAAATGAAAAAAAAAATTGGAAGTGGTAATAATCAAAAAAATTTGATTTTCTTCGAAAAATTAAGATAAACATAGAGAGAAGCTCTAAATAATTTTTTTGTATTTTTTTTCGAAAACTACATAAAAAAACGAAGAAAATGAAAACGAACAAAGTAGTTTTTTGGTCCATTTTTAGACAAATGACGTTCGGCTTTCAGATTGATGAAAAATTATGTTGAAAAAACAATTCTAGAGAGTTTCTTTGATTTGATACAACAATTAGTGATAATTTTGACGAATCAAAAAGTAGAAGATTTTAAAGTGATAGATTTGGGTTTAAATCCACTAGATGTGTTTTTTGAATGCCCGTCATTTGTCCAAAAATTGACCAAAAAATAACTTTTTTCCCATTTTCTTCGTTTTCGAATGTAGTTTTTGAAAAAAAAAATATTTTCGCTGATTACTATATTCAATTTTTGTTTTTTATTTTTTTTTCGAATTTGAGAGTTCTCTGAACACCCTAAAAAAATTTCAGAATATATGGTTTTATCAAAAATAAGGCTAGTTGAAATGTTTTATTCAATTGGAAAAAAAAAATAGAAATAAAAAAAACACCACTCTGAAAAAATTTGAGGATTTGCAGAAAATGTCAAAGTTTGATATAATAAAGAGAAAAAAAATCATAAATAGTAATCATCGAGAAACTTTCGATTTTTCCCAAAAATCTAAAAAAAAAAAACAATGAAGATAGGTTTGATTAATTTTTTTGTATATTTTTTTAAGTACATTTAAAAACGAATTGTTTTTTTTAAACGTCCCTATAAGTCAAATTTTGAACAAGTTATAGCTATTTAAAAAAGAACCATTTTTTTCAAAAATTCATAACTTTTTTTCGTTGGGTATAAAAATTTGGAAAAATTCTGAAAAACGTTTTCCACAGAGTAGAAAAGGATAAAAAACTTTCAGCCAAGACGATAGGGGTCGGGTTCAAAAGTGGTCGATTTGGCGGGGAATGGCCGATAAATAAATTTATAATGATTTGTTTACTCATAAAGAAAGCTCATTAAAATTGCAAAAATAGAAGCATCCTAAGACACTTTTGTAAAAATTAAGAGGAAGCAAAAACCCATTAAAAAAACCTTCAGGTTGTAAATTCTTTTTTGTCTTCATCTCCAGTAATTAACGAGGAGGCTTTATTGAAAATATGATTGAGCATTCGATCTTGGGAAGGGGTAAAAGGGGGCGTTGTGAGGCGCCGGACAATATCCAATTAACCCGTTATATGTTTTCCTATTCTGCCACCCCTTCCCCTCCCCCATTGGCTTCTGGTGAGCCGGAGGAATGAGAATCCGGGCAACCGAAGGAAAATTCTGCGCACCTGGGGCTTTCGCGCGAGAACGATGAAATGAATATGAAGCCATCCCTTATTTCAACCCCGAGGGCTGCAAAGTTTGCTTCCGGAACAGGGTGAAAGAGAGACCGAGTGAGGAAGTGTGAGCGGGATGGGCGTCGTCCCGACAGCAGATGGATAATGGAAAAATGAATCAAGTTGAGTAAACTCCGAATGATTAATTAACGGTTAATGGTGGATATACTCGATCCACGTGAATATTTCCACGATTTACCGCCGCGTCATGTATATTTCTCAGCAACAATTTTCAAGAATTATGGACTTTGGGTAGCGACGAATGAACGGGTAAAATAGACATCATTAAATCCTTGAACAATTGAAGATGAATGTGATGTCTATTTGTTTTATTCGAAAAATTCTCATCTCACCAAAGTGTCTTCTCGAAATAATTATCGATACGCTCGTTAGTCTTGAAAAAAAAAACACCTCATAAAACTAGCTCGTTGTTAATTAAAGTGACATTTCGTGCCAAAGGGGAAATCACGACGTCGACGCGATGTTTCATCGTTGGTCGGCTCTTCGCGACACTTCGTCGCTCTTCCCTATATAAGAAGGAATATTATGCAAGAAGGCGCGTTGAATCTCGGCTGTCTGAGATTTACGGGCCTTTTCTCCTTCTCTTTTCCTCTCTCTCTCCCTCTTCGTCTTGTATAACGTCGGAATTATTATACCTCTCGCATAGTTCGTTAAGGGAATAAATTACCGGCCAAGAGATGTTTTTTTTCCTTTTTTAATTTATCGATTTTTTCCTTACAATATAATCAATGGGACAAATTTTTCCCAACTAGAGAAACATGTGAATCATCTATATTGGGGTGGTTGTAAATTGCACTTGCAAGTACTCACAACTTGATCTTCAAACTTTAAATTGTTTCATAAGATTGAAACCCTTCGATTTGAATGGGATAAAAAAAAATGGCTACTGAAAACACTTTCAATTATTTCTTTTCGTGATCCAAATTCGTGAGTGTTGTAAATAATAATAGATTAGACTGATGCAAAAAAGCGACTATTTTTTGTTTTTCGAAATAACATATTAAATACTTTCGGGGAGGTGAAAAAAGATGCCTGTTAAAAGCAGAGCTCTTAATATAAATATTTAGATATGTCTCATGGCAAATTTCTATTTCCCATTTAAATAACGCAGGAAAAAAAATGTTTAAACTTTGAAATTCTATATCTCGGCTTCAAGTAAGTGTATCAAAATGAACGACACATATTCTTGTAAAGAATTAAACGCTCTACAAAAAAATATCTGTAATGATTTTTTGATAAACTCACTCCTTCAAAAGTTATTCAAGGTCAAAGTTAAATTGAGCGTAAATAAACTTGAAGCTGGGATATAAAATTTCAAAGTTTGAAATTTTTTTTTCCTGTGTTGTTTAAATGGGAAATAGAAATTTGCGATGAGACGTATCTAAATATTCATATTAAGAGCTCTGCTTTCGACAGGCATATTTTTTTACCTCCCTGAAAGTATTTAATATGTTACTTCGAAAAACAAAAAATAGTCGCTTTTTTTGAATAAGTCTAATATAGATTCACCTTTTAAGACGTAAATTAAAAAACACGAAGATATTGTGGTCTCGAAAAATAGCTTTTCCCAAGAAAAGTGCATTTAGATTGCAGTAGCTTAAGATGCGCATCAGAGAGCCAAAGGGAGCGAGAAGAGAAAGAGTAAAAAAGTATCAAAGCAGAATTTAATTTTATTTACCCTTGTGCTGGATCGATGCGCGATAGAGAAATTTCAAAAAAAGAAAGTTTGAAAACCGGTACTCGCACACTGGCGCTCAGGTATAAAGTGCACAGAAGTACAGAGGCAACGAAACGTGACAATTTATCGAGAGAGTCGTAATAAGTAACGCTCGCCAAAGTAAGAGGGTGGAGGTTTAAAAAGATTGCGAGCGAGGGTTGGCTCAAAGGGGTAGAAAGAGGGGTAGAAGGGTAGAGCAGGGTATCGATATAAAAAGCTTGTAATGGCTGAGGCAGGAGCATTCGGCGAGAGACTGCGAGGGGTGAGAGGAGGCGTTAATATGGGTCAGAAGGGCCCATATGCCGGGCGTGGCGTAGCCGATAATTCGTAGAGGAAAAAAAAACGATGTGGAAAAAAACGAGTACCGAAACTCTCGCTCAGGGCTAAATTTCCGCCTCCACCCGCTCTCTTTCATTCGAGGGAGTTGTAAATCGATTTTATTTCTCGCAAAATTAGCTGTTTTCATTAAATCCGAAGGCACGACAAAGAGAAGTGGCGAGAGGGAGCCGGAAAATTGGACAAAGTGGAAAATTGAGCACACTGAGGGAGTGAAAAAAAAATGGTATGCACATGAACCGGAAGCTGAATTTAAGGGAGAGAGGCGGTATGGATGGTGAACAAAAGTTGTTCGAGTCTGTGCGCAAAAGCCACGGGCGTAACCGAGCTTCCATAAGCTGGGTTGATTTATCGAACGAGCAACTATTGTCTCAGGGCAATGGCATACAGCGACGAGGTGAGGGAAAACAGAAGGATATGCACCGCGCTTGGAGATAAAGAGGAAGGTCGCGTTTAAGGGAAAATAGAAATTTATGGAATGCCCCGATTAATTGTATCTGCGATATCTATTCGAGCAGTTCGATTCAAAGCCATTGGGGCGCGTTTTTTTTATCGTGGTTTGAGCCCTTCGAAGTGGCGCAAAAATTTGAACTCATTTTTTTTCGTACTTCATGTGACATTAGACTTAAAAAAATGACTATTTTTTTTTCAAAGAACATCGATCAATCCTCACAGTATACCTAAACAGAGTATACCTGTCGAAATATGAGCACTTAATATTAATATTTTGAGGTGGTGATTTTCAATTTTCTTTTTCCATTTAAATAACATGGGAAATTTTTTTTCTGAACTTTGGAATTTCACTACTCAAAAACGAATCATGGTACAGTAATGAGAAATGTAGCCTTTTGTATGAAATTGAACGCTCTATAAAAAAGGTTATAAAAAAGGGTTAAAAATTTTTTTATTAATCAACGATGAATGATTAATTTTATTGTTCATTAATAAAAAAATTCGGGTATATCACAAACAGATGATGAAATTTCATTTCAAATTTTATATATTATAAATCAATAATTTATTTTAATTCTTTATAAATGTTTTGAATAAATGATGTAACCTTGAGTTAAATAATCTAAAACTTATAATTACTTAAAGAATTAAATTAAATTATTGATTTATAACATATAAAATTTATTATGAAATTTCGTCATATATATATTTGTAATATACCCGTATTTTTTATTAATGAACAATAAAATTAATCATTCATCGTTGATTAATAAAATTTGTTGATCAACATTCTATTGAAAATTTGTAGATATTTGTTTTAAAGATGATAATATTGGGTATCTAAGTGATATGAGTCGATTTTGTCGCGTTTTTAAATAAATAACATCATTATTTTAAACAGTTCAATGGTTAAGGATTAATAACTCCGAAATTGCTCGCCTCACGCAAATCTTCATTCGGACCTTTTTTATAGAGCGTTCAATTTCCTGCAAAAATCTGTTTCTTATTACTGTACAGTGATTCGTTTTTGAGCAATAAAATTCCAAAGTTCAGACATTTTTTTTCCCATGTCATTTAAACGGAAAAAGAAAATTGAAAATCGCCACCTCTAAATATTAATATTAAGGGCTCATATTTGGACAGGGTCTTTATTCAGGTATACTCTGACGGTTTATCAATGTTCTTGAAAAAAAATAGGCATTTTTTTTAAACAGTCTAATATGACACCTTTGTTCATCATTTGTCAATAATTAAAAAAGACAGATTTATCTACTGTGCTTATTTGAAGGTTGTTGAAAGGACTTTTTTTTTATAATCTTTCAATTTTGTACGTTTGATATTTTGCAGTAGAACAGTTCAAAGATTCTAAGTTCAACGAGAAATTCAAAGAAATTGTGAAATTCCTCTGTACGGATTATATCCACCTACTTGCCTCTATTTGAAGTCCCCCGAGTGCATAATCCGAAAATATCTAAAACCCTGTGACGGGGTTGTAAAAGCCAACCGCATAATACCAAGAGCCATTGCCGCAGAGGCCATTCGTACATTATGATATAAAAATCTGCGTGGCAACATGGTTCCAGCTCGAAGCTCAGCGAGGGTTTTGTGGGGAAAAAAATGAATGAAAAGCCTCTCGTCCTCGTTACATGCATTACAAATTGCAGAGAGGAATTTAATTGTCCCAAGAGGGCGTGATAAAAATACTAGTCGTTTCTTTCGGTAGAAAGAATATTTTGAAAGTATAAAAAAAACATTTATTTATTAAATTATGGATTTATGCAATTATCGATTAATATCTTAATCATAGAAAATATAAACTCAATTCTTTTATCAGAAAATTGGATTTTTTACAGTTTTCGTCTGAATAATGTCAATCAATACTGATTGTTATAACAAAATGTCTAATCATCATAAATTTCGTGAAATAAGTTTGTATTTTTGAAAATTTATGAGTACCAGGTATCGCTTCTTTTCAACTTTGGGTTTAATGCCGCCAGGTTTTTAATTATTTTTTATTCACACCTTTTGTCTCGCCCCATGAAAATTCTAAGGGTGTACGTGACTCGAGACAGGGTTCATCTTCTCTCGAGAAGATCTCGAAACGAAACGAAATGCAAGTCGTCGTTATACACACAAAGATACACGCACACACACATTCTGCTATGGAGAGAAGCTTTTGCGGTATACGCGATAACTAATGAGCAACGGAAAATTTAAATAGCTGGCTTGGATAGCACGAGTCGTGTCTAGTGGACGCGAGTGGCCGGCTCAGCTCGTTGCAACGCTGAAAATAAATGAGAGAAAAAAAAAACAAAAAAAAAGACTTCCATACCAGACGCAACTGATGGGCATCCTCTTGTCTGCACTTGCCCGACCCTCGCTCACATCTCTGTCAGTCTTTTGCACCCTCCGCATATTCTTCACTCTTTTTTTAAAAGCCATTTTCACTCTGTGTATCGTTGAATTTCCCGAGCAAATAATTTTCTCCCCATCTGATTGACGATTATAGATTTACGTTATGCTGATCATTTAACAGTCAGTTCGTCAGACCATTATCGAAAAATTTAAATATTCTGAAACGTTCTCAGCACATAAAATTAACGGATATGACGCACAATCAGAGTTGTGAAAATAGTAATGTAAGGGTAATGCATGACCCATTACTTTAAGCAATGTGTATTGGACAAGTTTTCCATTACAAATTACAAAAGTAATGTGTAATGCATGCATGTTCCATTACAAATGAAAATAGTAATGTGTAATGAATGCGTGCTTCATTACAATTAAAAAAAGTAAAGCGCAATGGATGCATGTCCCATTACAAATAAAAAAAGTAATGTGTAATGGAACATGCATACATTACAAATTACTTTTTGTATTTGTAATGTAACACGCATCCATTACACATTACTTTTTTATTTGTAATGGCACATGCATCCATTACACATTACTTTTTTTATTTGTAATGGGACATGCATCCATTACACATTACTTGTTTTAATTGTAATGGAACACGCATCCATTACACATTACTTTCGTATTTTGTAATAGTACACTTATCCATTTCACATTATGCAGTGTAATGGGTAATAAATACAGTAATGCATTATTTACAACTCTGCGCACTATTTATAGTTATAGAAATATTCAACAAAAATTAATAATAATACAAAATGGTTCGATGAGCTAGAACTTTAATTGACATTTTATTAAAATTTTAATTCTTCAGGTCATGCAAAACAGAAATCACTAAACAGTTTCCTAATTTTTCTCAATCGTTTACTAATTGCCTTCCTTTGTTGACGAAGATAAAAAAAACGGTCATGAAAATATATAAAATTATAAAATAAAAAATGTGCAAATTCAGTGAAGGTTTTTGTACGTCAATTGCATGAATATGAAAAAGATATATTGTCCGAAAGCTTTTGACTGACACTTGGCAAGAGGTCGATGATAATGGCCCCAGGCGTTGCGCAGTTGCATGGCTCATTCTGTCATAACTCACGCCAAGTATATAATCGAGCCAAGCTGTCTCCTCATCGTCAAAGCTGGCTTTGTCCTTTGGTTAACTACACCCTCCTAAAACACATGACTATGTCTATATATATACCAATCTAATACTGTGATTATGCTGCAGGTGCGACTCGCATTCGCCCTTTATGCTATTCTCCCCAAATACGAGATACGTGACCCTTTTGTCATTCTCTCTGAAATTCTGAACGAATATACAGACATTTCTCATTCTTTCTCTTTTTTTCTTCTAATTCAAAATTTCTTTTTACCCCCGGGGTCCACATTTTTTTTTCACTTTTCCATCTTGTACCAAATCTTAGAATTTAAGTTATCACTATTCAGTTTCATTGTTGCGACCTCTCGCGACCTGAGTCAGCCTCGAAAGAAGTCCCAAGGTCATTGTCAGTCATTCACTACGTTTTTGTGGGGATCTCTTTCTTTTCATTGAATATTCTTCATCACTGAACGATTTTACATCAACTACTTCGAATTTGAATGAAATCAAAGGAAGAACATAACTATTTCAAATCGGGATGCATTAAGCATGGATTTTTCGATTGAAAATATATACACTACCAACGGAAATTCGGCTTCATTTCCTGATTTTTAAAAATTATTTTTACAACTTGTTTTTATATTTAGACTCGATTTTGAAAACAGCTGTTATTCGCCTGTTTCCCCCTCTCTTCAGGTGCACCTATCTTCTAGAGGACATTTTTTAAATACATTTTTACGATTGGATTCATAAGGAGGAAAGTTTGAGCTTCAATTTCCTTTTTTTTTAAACTGCAAGCTATTTTTTTTCCAAAGTTATTCTATTTTTTGTGAAAAAAGAGAAAATTTAAAAAATCCCGTATAACATGAAAACAAAGAGGATTCATGAAAAACTTCAAGATACAGAAAGTTGCGTCTGTTTTTGTTGAGTGCAGAGGAATTTTTTCAGATTTTTCTTCCCAATTTATTTTTTCTCATTTTCTGGGTCGGAGCTCAGATCATTCAATTACCATAACTCGAGAACTATGGGATTATTGATAAAATTTCAAGAGGGGAAAATACTTTACTTTACCATTTTTAACACATTGCAATTTTTTTCAATTTTTTTCATTAATTTTTTTTCCATCCTGAACATGAGAAAACAAAATTTTTGAAAAAAAATTCTAAAAAAATTCTTCTGAATTCAACAAAAACAGACGCAACTTTTTGCCATCCTGGAGTTTTTCATGAATCCTCTTTGTTTTCGTGTTATAGGGGATTTTTCAAATTTCCTTTTTTTTCATAAAAAACAGAATAACGTTGGAAAAAAAATCGCTCTCAGTTAAAAAAAAAAAGAATTCAAAGGAATTCAAAGGAATTCAAAGGAATTGCAAAATAGAGTCCAAATCTAAAAACAATTTGAAAAAATAATTAAAAAATCAGAATAAAGCCGAATTCTTCCCCTTTAAAATGCCGCTTGTTAAATTAGTCTACGTTGACTTCCGGCGAAATGGCATAAAAAAACGTTCCAGACCTTTTTTGAAGTGTTGTCCGGAAATTTTTCGCCGGTAGTCTATTCAAAACTTGACATTGTGAAATTTCCCATTATTCGTAAATTAATACGTCGAAAATTAATACGACGTTGGAAGTCTCCAAATTCCCTGGTGAAATTACAGCTTGCCCGTCATGCGGTCTCGTCTGTACGTCGCATCGTTAAAAATGCGAGCCTCCGTGAATAGAATGCTCGTGAAAGAAGGGATGAATAAACTTTTATTTTTTGAAAATCACAGAATTTTTCACCGCTAATTCTCAGTGGTATGATAAAATTAT
This sequence comes from Alloplasta piceator, assembly GCA_946863875.1. Classification (NCBI taxonomy): domain Eukaryota; kingdom Metazoa; phylum Arthropoda; class Insecta; order Hymenoptera; family Ichneumonidae; genus Alloplasta; species Alloplasta piceator. Next base: position 11,753,094 of record OX333080.1, read on the forward strand.
TGTATTTTCAACCGTTGACAATAATACCGGACGCGATATTCCGGTCAAATTTATCATCCGTAGGAATTCCAGGATCGTTCTTTGTCCTTTTCGATGGCGCAGGGGATTTTGTTGGAGAATTTTTGTTTTTCCACCCTTGCGTCGCACAATTTGCGTACGACACGAACTGTAAAATAAATAGAACGAAAAAAAAATATGGAAAAAAGTATGAAAAAAGTGAGTCAGAGAAAGAGCGGGGCGAGGAATGAAGCTGGGAGAGAGACGGAAAGCACATTGGAGTGCGTGAACCTCGAGAGGGTGGATAGCCGCGTACTGATAAGCGCGAAGCCGAGAGCGCGGTCGCCCACGTGAAACCAGAGAGTGAATTGGTAGCAGAAGACCTTTTGCATAAAGCTCGTCTACTTTGCATATCTACCCTTCACCTCTATATATATTTCTCTCTCCCTTCCTCTATCTCTCATTCCCTCTCTGTCTCTCTATTCTCTTTCCACTACGCTTCCCCCTCTATCTTGCAATAACCCGACTCATTGTGATAGCTGCGATTTTACGAATTTCGTATACGAACCTCACCCTCCTCAACTTTGCGCACTGGAAATTCTCGACCGCTCTATTTTCTCTGCCTCTTCGCGATTCCACGACAAAATGGTAGTTTGCTCTGCGTATATTTGTGTGTCAGTAAGCGTTAGCTCGGGAGATAAAGTTGTTTGGTTTTATATTTTTCGACAATCGCTTAAGGAATGATTTTCTTTCCTTTCCCTGAAATTACCGCCTGCCCAAGGTTTTTTTTAAATAGACAACGCTATTTGTAGCTATTCCGGGTGAAACGAAAAAAATTAATTAACTTCCGGGATATTCCTGTGGGCCACCCTAATATTCCACCCTGGGACTTTAGAAAATTGAAAATATTCTCTTTGCTTCGGTGAAAATTAAACTGTATATTTTTTGGACACTTTTTTTTAATAAATAATTAATGGAAGATTTTTTTCTTTTTCTTTTGTTTATAAGTGTACTATTTTGTTAATAATCATTATGTTGAAAAAATCCTTCGTGCGACTGTAATTGTTATGATGTGTAATGGAAAAAATGTTGATTTTTTGTTTCAGATCAGAAATTACTCGAGCTGCACATCCGGTCGTGAACTCTTGGAAAGAAAAGACGTCGACACAGAAGTGCTGTGCAATCGCCATTTTTCTCTCGCTTTATGGTGACCTCGCCTTTTAACGAGGATGGATTTCCAAGTCTACAATGACAGAGACGACGCTAATGAGGTGCAAACTCACAGAGAGCTGTTTTCCTCAACCACCATAAAAACATTTTTATTCCCCTCTAAAGCCATGTTTTCTGGTCTTTTAAATGTTTTCCAATTTTGTTCAATGGATAAAATTTCAGTAAAATAGATGAAATCATTAATAGTTACAAAATCCTACTTTTCAAAAAATGAATAACAATGCAATAAAATAAGCCTTTGATAAATGAATTTGTTTTATATGAAAAAACTTGGCAACGAGTTTTGCCGAGAAAAAAAATACAAGAATTAATAATCTCTCAGGCCTTGGCTCGGTCTTGGCAAAGAAATGAAATTGTCAAGGTGAATCGATGAAAAAAGGATCGACGAAACGTGCTCGTAGAACAGAATGAGGGGTTTCGCGTGAAAAAAGAATTATAAGCAGACATCTCTGTGCGGCGACGTTAATTCTGTTTTTCATGGAGCGAGAAATTCTCGCTTCAGTGGAAAATTCAAGTATCACACGAGAGAAAGAGAGATGGACTGGTTCGGGACGATTTTCGCAATGGGGTGAAATAATTTATCACCTAAGAGCATCATTGCATCCTCACACTGGGAAGGATACTAAAAATGTGGGGATTGGCCACAACCGTGCAAAGTTAGCTCTTTCGCTACATTCTCATCCCCTTTCGCCACTCTTTTCCTGTGAGTTCCGGACATTGTCGAGGCTGTTCTGATTACCGCTACGACATCCATTACGTACAGTTACTTTCGCCATTACCAGAGCAACGTTCGAGGAAAAAAGACCACGAAGAGCACATTTTCGACGCTGACGATTCCGGATTCGGTTTATACTTCCTTTGGCTCTCGTTGACAACCGTCCAGTTCCATCCCAACTGTACAATCGTCGACTCTACACGATGACAACTGTACTGTTTCAACACATTTATGAATATTTCCATTACCAATTCCGTATCATCACAATTTGACTATTTATGGCAATACAATATTATGACTGTACATAAAAAAGCTCTTCGTTTTCACAACTCTATGCTTTAAAGACTTTACAAAGCTGTCGAGTTTTTTTCATTTTCAAAGGAATATCCTTACGTTGCTCTTTGTTCGCAACAGTCACCTTTGTTTTGCTACTTCCCCCCATTATGTACACTCCCGTTCAAAAGTTTGGAAACACAGTCAATATTTCTTGCCGCACTAGAATTTGCATAACTCCGTCAAAAAAGAAGATAATAGAATTTTTTAAAAAGAGTTTTGAAGGGAAGGAATTCAGCTTTATTTTGCTTTTTTTTAAAATACTTTTTGTGATTTTTTTTCGATCTGGTACGCATTTTTGTACGGGACCGTTTTTTGACTTTTTTTCGACCATCGCGAATTAGGCGCATAACTTGAGGACATTTTTTTTTGTATTTTTAATCCGCGGTACATTTGAAAGGGTTAGTAGACGATCCATTTTTGTTTCTTAAAAATTTTAGTACGATTTTTTCTCCCAGAGTTATTTCACTTTTAGCTAAAAGAGACAAATTTTGAAAGATGCAACGTAACTCAAAAACTACAGAGTTTTAGAGACAATGTCAAGTATAAAAAAAGTAGCGTACGTGTACAAAGAATTGCCTGCAATTATTTCAGAATTTTCCCATGAATTTTTTGTTTTTAACTATTTTCGCTCGAAACTCTGAAGATGCTTTCCGTGCTTTGTGATTCATTAAAAGTCTGAAAAAATTCAGCAACATTTGGCATACTATGAATAATAATGATCAATAATAATATTGCCCAAAAGCCATTAACAAATTGTATAAATAATTGTTTAAACAATTTATTAAACAATTTGGTCAATCAACAATAATTATTATTGATCATTGTTGTTTATAGCATGCCAAATGTTACTGAATTTTTTCAGATTTTTATTGTATCATTAAGTACGGAAATTTTAATGAAATACAATTTTTCGCTGGGACGTCATCATCAGAATTTCGAGCGAAAATAGTAAAAAAAAAAAAATCATATAAAAATTCTGAAATAATTCCAGGCGTTTCCGTGTATACGTACGCTACTTTTTTCATACTTGAAATTTTCTCTTAAACTCCATAGTTTTTGAGTTACGTTGCATATTTTAAAATTTGTCTTTTTTAGCCAAAAGTGAAATAACTTTGAGAGAAAAAATCGTACGAAAATTGTTATAAGACAAAAATGGAGCGTCTGCTAACCCTTTCAAATGTACCGTAGATAAAAAAGACAACAATAAATGTCTTTAAGTTAGGCGCCTAATTCGCGATGGTCGAAAAAATGCCGAAAAACGGTCGCGTACAAAAATACTTACCGGATCGAAAAAAATTATAAAAAATATTTTACAAACGCAAAATAAAGCTGAATTTCTTCCCGTCGAAACGCTCTTTAAAAAATTCTATTATCTTTCTTTCTGACGGAGTTATGCAACTTCTAGTGTGGCAAGAAATATTGACTGGTGTTTCCAAACTTTTGAGCGGGAGTGTATGTGTGCGTGTGTGCTTTGCTAGAAGTTTGTCCAGTCTCTATCGCCCTCTGGCTCAACGCCCACGCCTTAAGATTATACGTACATGCGGTTTTCAAACCACTTCGAGGGCGTAAATAACATGACTTGGTGCATTGAATCGCGTCAGTTGAGCCCTTTTATCCATGAGAAGTCAATGTATACCGAACAATGTACACATTTACAAACGGGGGCTGTCGATGCCGATTATTTCCCCATCGTTGCTGTGCAAAGATACCGAATCGTTGTGTATATTCGCGAATAATAGCGAGCGATTGCAATCCAACTTTTTTTCACGAAAAACCTCCCTACATACGCCTGTATGTCACTCAGAAAGAACCCACATATAAATTTCGTTGAAAATTTCGTTTCTAGCGATTGATCAAGGCACCATTTATTGAAATAATCGTTTTTCGATTCGGACGTAGATTTACCTAAAAATTTCCACATTGATGGTGGTTTTTATTTTTCATAAAAAATGATAAATGTGGACTTGGAATTTTTTTTTCTCTTTCATTGTAGTTGATAATGCGTATTACTATGTACGTACTTCAATGGGTTTCGACAATCGTACCTCGAACGAATGACAAAAGCGAGAGACGGAGAGAGATTTTAAGTAGTTACTCTCCGCGTTCAGTCAGGCGCGAAGGCGAGCGCACCGAAGAGCATTTCATCGTGTTCACTCCATACACTTGCAATATATATATATTTATATATTAGGGCGATTCGTTTCAGGGCAATTTTTTTTTTACCCATCGTGCCCGAAAACCTTCAGTTGGTGCCCGAAAACGAAGTTTCCTGAAAGGGGGGTGTTGTAAAAAAATATTTAGAGGTCGCGAATCAAAATTGAAGGTTTCCCATTTGATTAACATTGAAAAAAAAAAATTCTCATTATTAGTGTTAGCATTCCGCAAATTTTGATATCGCGATATTTTCCAAGTGGTTTCTCATAGGAAATATGAAACCCAATAAAGTTCATTGAGCCATGTCCGTAAATTTAACCGTTTCAGCGGTATCATTGTTTCAAGTGAATATTGTATGAAAATATCTATCCAAACGGCTAGAACGCCTAAGCTATTAGATATATCGAAAAAATTCAAATGAAAACTTTGTAGAGAAAGTAATTTGCTACAAAAAAGTCTTATAAGCCGAGCCCGTAGATTCAATTCTTTCTCAGCTATAGGTGGATGAAGTATAATAAATTTTTTTTTTCGTTTTATTGATTTATTTGCATAGGGAATTCTTTGTGACATTTGTTGAATGGTTTTCCTGGTGATTTTTTACATGCTATCTCATAGAAAATGGAGTTCGTTTGATTGAATAAAACAAAAAAATATCTATTTATTTTACTTTATACACCTATACCTGAGGATGAGTTGAATTTACGGGCTCGGCTTATGAGACTTTTTTGTAGCAAATTACTTTTTTCAATTTTTTTTTCTATGTTAATCAAATGGGAAACGTTCAATTTTGATTCGCGACCTCTAAATATTTTTTGACAACACCCCCCTTTCACGAAACTTCGTTTTTGGGTACCAACTAAAGGTTTTCAGGCACGATGGGTAAACAAAAAGTTGCCCCGAAACGAATCACTCTAATATATATATATATATATATAGATATATAATATACTTGCCCGAAGCTAGACGAGAAAATCGTGGAATATTCCCATATATACGCGCAATGATCGATATTATTCAGGCAAGAGTGCGGTGAAGTGCAGCGTACTTCGATACAACGGTACATAGACACAGCGCACTCGTGGCTGTTTCCACTTTCTCATCATGCTCTTTCATTCTCTCTCGCTCTCCTCTCTTTCTTCTTTTTCTTGTCGCAACCGCGCGTTTCACTTCCGACGAGGAAGCACTTTCCTCCCGTGCCTTACATCTCCGACGACAAAGAGAGGAAAAGAGAAAAAATGTGTCGTGTGTGAAGTACAAGAACGAAGCACTCACGAACTTTTTCCATTGAAATACGAAAAAGAAGAACGATTATAAATTAATGTGACATAAAAGAAGAAATTTTATCCGCATTTCTTGATTCTCGTGAGAAATGACTGGACTTTAGAATAAGTAAAAACGTGCAAGTTGCAAACAATTGATTAAGGTACCAGTCTACTTTAGAAGGCCAAAAAAAGCTAATTTTTAAGATTTTTTTTCTCAACTCCTTTATTAGATATGACTATAAAACTGATATTACAACATTGTTTCATCCTTCGAAAGTACAAAACAAAAGCTTGTTTTTTTATTTCGATTCTTTGAATAATTTGAAGATGGCGCCAAAGTTGAAAATGTCCCTTATCAAGATACAAAAAAAAGGGTCAGCGAGAATTTTATACCATTACAAAATTTTCATATATTTTTTGAATTTTTTTTTGGCCTTCTAAAGTAGATTAGTACCTTAACTGTCAAACTGACATTGATTCGACGGTCAGTATTCACAAAAATCGATTTGATAGTTTGAACCATATTTTTTGTGTATTAAATATTAAATATCGATATCCCTTATCAAAATACAATAAAAAAGGGTCTGCGAGAATTTTATACCATTACAAAATGTTCATATATTTTTTGAATTTTTTTTTAGCCTTCTAAAGTAGATTAGTACCTTAACTGTTAAACTGACATTGAGTAGACGGTCAGTATTCACAAAAATCTATTCGATAGTTTGAACCATATTTTTGTGTATTAAATATTAAATATCGATATCCCTTATCAATGTACAATAAAAAAAGGGTCAGCGAGAATTTTATACCAGTACAAAATTTGTATATATTTTTTGAAAATTCTTTTTTTTGTAAGATTCTTTTTTTGTAGATCACGGTATCAACCCCATCCACTCTCCATCCGTATATATCTGGCGATATCGTAAAATGCCCGCGATATACATTGAGCCTACGTGATGTTCCTTCTCTTTCTCTCGCTGTAAGACAACTTTTACGAGGGTAACATCGCGACCGAGGATGATAAATCCCGGCTGGAAAGAGAAGAAAAAAAAGAGTTTCCCGGGAGCGTGCACAGGGCTAAAAGTCCGTACGTTCAACCGACGGGCGTTAAACGCATTTTCTCGTTCTTCCTTCATTCTCCACGATGCAAAAGGCGTTCGGAGGGTTCTTCTTTCCGAGGGGAAAAATCGCGGGGTGTGCTCACACGGCGAAAGCACGAAAGCTTTACTGCCACGAGAGTTTTCCCGTTGTCACCGACGTCGTCGTCGTCGTTCGACCGTCCCTATCGTAAACGTTTCCACGTCCGACTAAAAACGACTCTTCCACTTTAATTCAGCCGAGGGACATTAAACTTTAAAACCCCCGTGTGAGTAGTGCATTCCAGGAGTGAAACAGAGAGGAAGGAAGAAAAAAAAAAGTAAACCACCGGCGAGGGAGTCAGAGGGAACAGCGAGGTACGTGTTCGTCGACAATTTCTTTCGGTATTACACGTTCAGCATTCCCTAACGTGTATGAGTGTACATAGGTATGTATATCGTACATGTAAGTATGCGGTCTTCCGACTCGCCGAAAGGATTGAGGCGCAGAGGAGTTTAGTGGGTTAGGGACCATTACCCCAGGTATAAAAGCACTAAAAGGATGGGCATAAAAAACGAAAAAAATTCTCCTAGTCCCCGCGGAGAAACGTACCTTTCATCCTCCTCTATGGGCAGTTTCAAGGTTCAAACTGTTATATTTTGACATTGATTGAAATACAACTCCTTTTTTAAGTACGAAAAATACCGTGTTCGTGCATTTTTGTTCAACCATTCAAAAATATGAAACGGTGCTTGAAAAAAGACAGCACTGGGACTTTGGGTAATTTATGTAAAAAACAAATCAAGTCATTTGAAGCAATGGCAAATAGCGTCGTTGCTTAGTTCCAAAATGCCAAAATATTGCACTTAGCAGTGGGATATTTTGGCATTTTAAGGGATGAGTTGCTTCCTCATAAAAAAAGCTTTGTTTTCGTTAAATTTTTTTTTTCCCGAGATTTTCATGTCGGTATGTTCAAAATGCCCCAAAACGTTTAAAGAACGTATCTAGAAAAAATGTCCGGACGAGTGTGTGCGCGCGCGCGTGTGCCAATAATTGTCAATTTAGCGGGACTTTCAATTTTTTGTAAAACGTTTGCGGGTCGTTTAACTTTCGTAATTTTGCAGTTATCATCCTGAAATTTTATTTGCAGATACACTTTATGATAAGGACGGTTAATATTGAATTTGGAAAAAATCGCTTGAGGTTCGGTTAAAAAAAAAAATTTTATGTTTCGCAAAAAATTTGAAAGTTCTCTAACTTTTGTAATTTTGCATCTATCGAGCTGAATTTTTTTGTGGTGATACATTCAGTGATAATGAAGAATAAAACTGAATTTCATAAAAATCGCTCGAGGTTCGATTGAAAGTAAATTTTGAAATTTTCCAAAAAATTTTGTTAACGCTTCAACATTCGCATTTTTAGAAGTATCGAGCTAAAATTTTTTGCACAAATACACTAGATGACAAGAATGGTTAGGGTTGAATTTGGTGAAAAATGCTCGAGAGGTTCGTGATGAATTTTTTTTTTTTAATTTTTGAAAAATACTTTTTGACCCTAAGTTTCCTAATTTAGCAGCTATAGAGTTCACTTTTTTTAGTACCATTAAACTACATGACAAAAACAATTGTAATTCAACGGAATTGCTCAAAAAATCATGCAAATTCGGAATTTGCACGGAGCTTCTTCATTTGTTTCCGTCGTTCATGAAGCTTCCTTTATGAGCAAGCCATGATAATAAACATACATGACTTAAAGATGGTCAAGGAGGTCCTCATAAAGGAGACGTGATGAACGACGGAAAAAAATGAGGAAGCTACGTACAAATTTCAAATTTTCATTTAAAGTAACACTTACTATTTTCTGTAGAATTTTTTTTTTAGAAAAATTATTACTTATTAACATTTGTTTTTTTCTGTCATTGGCATCGACATTTCATTATTTGTGGTTGATGAAGTGATGGAATACGTCGGAAGCTGCAAATTTCAAATTTGCATGATTTTTTTTTCTCATGGCAAAAAGCTTCCTTCATAGAAAGCAATACTTATTTTCCAATCAGTGAACAAAACTTTTAAAGGTTAAATATATTAAGTTCTTTGAGTCTATCGTTGCTTCAATGTCTCAGAGTGGGAAAAACGAATATGTTCAATTTCTTTTCAAGTAACAAATATTAATGGTCCAGAGTTCCATTCTAAAATTTTCATGTGTTTCTATTTTACTATTCACCGGATGAACGACCATCATTCCCCCTTGACCGTTATTCCCTTCTCGATATATTTCCATGGTTGCCAGGCGCGACACGCCACCGTTTCGCTTATATTCCCTCGACGTAATTCACATGGCGAGAGATCGCGGTAGGGTGGAAAAAGGTATTTACATATAGCTCGACTTCCCTGTTATGTCACGAAAGGAGCGCGTGGGGTTGCATTTTCTTTCGCAGAGCGAAGTCTCCGGATGGCGGCAGGGTAAATCGGCGGTGTGCCGGACGTGTCTCTCGGGACCTTATATATATAAAAAAAGGGAAGTAAAAAAAAAACTGGAACGCCAAGGATCGTGGAAAATTCCGAATATCGTACTCGCTGTTTTAAGGTGGTTGAGGCTGAAACGAAGAGGGAGGGATCGTGGAAGAAAAAGAAGTTTATGAGAAAGGGGATGGTTTTTGCCTCGAATTCATCGAATTTTCTATGGCGCGGGCTTCGTGGTATGGAAATATTGTCTCGATCGTTTATTTATGGATTCTTCACCCTCGCGAGAGGAAAAAAAAATTGGCAGCCGGAAGGAAAATAACATTTTTTCATTGCTTTTCTCTCTTCTGTCTTTCTGTGCGTGTCGATGCAACATTTTGACCAAATGACCAAGTAATTCGCGTGCTTCCTCCCCTTATATCGTGCTTCGAGTTAATAACCGTCTCGCCAAATCCGAAAAATCGAAATGAAAAAATCATCGGCACTTCACGTTTAATCGATATAGGGTTGGAGAATATATGGCCTCGAGGCGGTAAATCGATCCAAAGAATATTTTATTATTAATGCGTTGTCGGGGTAGTTTGAAACTTGTGCAAATTTAATACTGCAGTCTATGAAATGTAATTTCTGTATTATTATTGAAAAACTTTTTTGATGATTTAGTTAAAAAAATAACTGAGAAATACCGAGCCGAATTCTTTTAGGATTCATGCTTAGCGAAGATCTAATAAAGTATAGAGGCATTCCACGTCAAGTCGGCCATCCCATTTTTTGAAATCACCAAAAATCGCACACAAATTTTTATAAAGTAGTTCTAATTGTCAAGAAAATTCGTGACTTTTTAAAGATTTTTATATTACATATTTTAGCCGGAAAAAAATACAAAAAAATTTCTTGTTCCATTTCGTAAATCGAAAATTATTCATCGTATGAAACAAAAAGTACAACGTGAAATTTAGGATTTTCAACGTACTTTTCACTGACATTTTTTACGAACTCCTCCAAAAGCTCTCTATGCCATTTTCGGAGCAAATAATGTTTTGATTTTTTTTCCCAGAATTGACATCTTCGATTTGTCTGTAGTTCTAACAGTTTTTTACTTGATACATTTACAGACTATTAAAAAATTGGCTTAGTGGAGAATCCATTCCTTCCTATGCGTTTTTCATCCCAAACGAATACACAAATTTCTGTGTGCATTAACAGGGTTGAGACTATCTATAGATATTTTCTAAAGCCCGCATTTTTGTTTATTTTTTGTACTTTTTCAATTTTTTTAACTTTTTTCATTTTCATTTTTTTAAATATCTTTTTGTACATCTTAATAAACTTTATCAATAGACCCATGGACACCGATAAAGTCTATTCAAATTAGAGTCAAAGGCTGCTAACGTCTCTCGATTGCAAAAAAGAATTAATTTACCCTCTTTGGATACACCGACGTTTCTATGGCCAATGAGTACTTTTTTAGTTCGATTTGGGCATGATTTTTGGGAATGAAGCATTGATACTGCTTTGTTCCTGGAATCATCTTCGCAGTATCAAAGCGAGATTATTTTATGATTTTTCTTTGTCTACGATTAATAATGATAAAATATCAATATCTACACTATTTCGTTAAATCACTTTATAATGATATATTGTATCAATAAAAATGCATTTGAAATAATGGATTCTCCACTACGCCAATTTTTTAATAGTCTGTAAATATATCAAGTGAAAAACTGTTAAAATTACAGACGAATCGAAGATGTTCTGAGATAAAAGATATCAAAACAGTATTGGCTCCGAAAATGGCTTATAGAGCTTTCGGAGGAGTTTGTAAAGAATTTCAGTGAAAAGCACGTTGCAAATCCTAAACTTTATGTTCTACTTTTTTTTTCGTACGATGAATAATGTTCGAGTTACAAAATGGGACAAACAAATTTTTTGTATTCTTTTACAGCTAAAAAATGTAATTTAAAAATCTGAAAAAATCACAAATTTGCTTGATAGTTAGAACTGCTTTCTAAAAATTTGTATGCGATTTTTGGTGATTTAAAAAAACGGGGTGGCTGACTTGACGTGGAATGCCTCTATAGTGAAATTTTCTTCCTTTCTTCGTATTTTGAACCGGAAAAATGTTTCCAGCTTTCCTCGTATTGCAACTGGAAACTATCAGTACCTTTTTCTCACCGTGCAGATTTTATAGGCACATGATTCAGGATGGCCCACATTCTCTAACTTTACTTTATATATATATATATATATATATATATATATATATATATATATATATATATCGGAAATATATTTATTTAATCATCGGAAATCCGTGTAATCCCTGGCGATTCAGTTCCTACTATCGATACACTTTCCTCTCTATTTCGACTCGTATACCTATATATTTTCTCAGTTCAAATTAATCACAGAAAACGTTTCATCGTGAGGGAAGGAGAAGAAAAGAGAGATGGGAAAAGATGAAAAAAGGTCAAAAGGAATGAGGTACGATTCGATAAGAAGGATGAAGGTTTGATGTCGAGATTGAATTAGATTTTAAAAACCAACTTTATCTCTTCCTTTTTTTCTTTCCACACTCCTCTGACTTCCTGCTGCTCGGGCACGTACTCTGTTTTGGAAATCATTTTTTTTTTCATTTTCACAAAGCCCTGAGTTACGTGCCTGACTTTATTTTCTCATCATTCCCTCGTCGGAAATTTTTCATTTCATCTTCTCAACACCTGTCGCGACGAATTTACTTACCCTAAAAAATTCGTTTTCTTTATTAACTGGCTTCAGGAAACAGAAGATAAAGTAAGAAAAATTGTAAATTCTAAATTTGCTTATTTGGGTTCTTAGAATCTCGTAATAACATTGTCAAATGGTTCTTTTATGAGCGAAACGTTGTGAACAGCTAAAAATTATGGGAAATCAATGTGCAAATATCAATTCGCACAATTGTTTCCCTCGTTTCTACTCTATATTCCCAATTATGATTTTTTAATTTTTAATCAACAGCTGCTAAATTACAAAAGAGATACACCAAAGTGTATTTAAAAATTCATTTTTCTTTAAATAAATTCTCTGAGTAACTTTTAAATTTATTACCAAAGATACTTGTTCACAATCCTCTTGTACGGGAAATTTCCCAAGCAGGAGCATTTTCCTAGAATAATTTTTAAAAACTATAATCCTTCCTAACGATTTTTTTCAAATTCAGAGGCAAATTTAAAAAAAACCCAACTGATCATTAACCCCAGCTGATAATTAAAAAATACTCAGAAATCCCGAGATCCATCGACGGATAATTGCTGAATCGACGAAAGTACGATTGTAATTGAATTCGAATGATATCCCTGCACAGAGCTGCCTCGGCTTTCGCGCTTTTTATTAATTAGCCCCGATCGATAACTAATGGAGGAGTAAATGATTTGTGCGCACGGTTTGCCCTGGTAATGCGTCGTATAGTTGGTCGTTTGTGTCACTTAATATGCCAGCAAGCATTATCGCGATTTGCAGTATACGCGATCAAGTGGCTGTTGCAGAGTGTATCAGCGATGCTCGTGTTGAGCGCCCAAAATATGCCCTACAGAGGCGAAGTACCGGCTGTTGAGTGCTCGCACGATCAAACCCCGAGCGAACGTAAACCTTCCTCCTATTTTAGAATATATACAAAGTTACAGGAAATTTTGAGGTAATTTTGAAGCGATAACATTTTAAAATATATGAGGCATTCCATGCGGTTTCGAACGGTCAAGAAGTTCTCATCTCTCAAAAAGATTGAAATTTTGTCAAATTATTTAATTATATGGAAAAAAGTAGTGTACATTTTTCAAACATTTTCGATCACATTTTTTTTAGTTTTTCAAAATTTCAAAATTTTCCAAGTACCGTTAGATCTTGAAAGCATACGATTAAGCAGAAAAATGTTTCAGACAAAAAAGTGGCAGTTTTATATAAACTGTGTAAAAAATTTTTTTTTTAATTTTTCGAGTTTAAAAAATGACAATTTTCATCAAAAATATACGAAAATAATTTTTTCGCGTCGGTATGTCACTTTCGATTTATCTCAAAAAATTCCAGAAAATTCTCTCAAGTGTGTACAATAGACACGTATTTTTTTTAGATGACTCGATTAGTTGTTCCAAAGCTATGCTTCGTTTTATTATTATGATTTTCTTTTTTTTCTTTAGGAAAATCAATTATTGTTAAAAATTGATCTCTCCCAAATTTTTCTCACATTTTTCAGGTAATAAAGGTCGATAATATAATTTTTAATAATAATTGATTTTTCTAAATAAAAAAATCATAATAAAACGAGGCATATCTTTGGAACAACTAATCGAGCCATGTAAAAAAAAACGTGTTTATTGTACACACTTCATAGTATTTCCTGGAATTTTTTGAGATAAATCGAAAGTGACATACCAACCGAAAAAAATTATTTTCGTATTTTTTCTAATGAGAATGATCATTTTTCAAACTCGAAGGATTAAAAAAAAATTGTTCACAAAGTTTATATAAAACTGCAACTTTTTTGTCTGAAACATTTTTCTGTTTAATCGTACGCTTTCAAGACATACCTAACGGTACTTGGAAAATTTTGAAATTTTGAAAAACTCAAAAAAATGCGATTCAAACATTTTGAAAAAATGTACACTTCTCTTTTTCATATGATTAAATAATTTGACAAAATTTCAATTTTGTTGAGAGTGGACAACATTTTGATCGTTCGAAACCGCATGGAAATGCCTCATATATTCTACCAGCCCATCGATGGGAAAATTAAATAATAATGATTTCCGAAATACGTCACTTTGACACTGTTCTCTGCGGGCTGTGCCAACGATAACAGAGACCAATGACAGCGCGTCGGCATGGCAACAATATTCTCGGACCTCGATGGGGTGAGTGTCCGCACGATAAATGAGAGTGTGTGAAAAAAAAGAAAAAAAAAACCGACAACCCTCTATGCATATATTTTGGATACGCTTGAGGGAAGTTGCCATCCGAGAAACATTGTTCACCGAGGCAAAGTTCAAAGGCCCTGCGTTTACGCAGCGTGTGCGGATAAATTCATGAATAGCGATAGTTCGGGTGAAAATGGACCACCCTAAGCTTTAATTGATATTAACGTGCGTTTTAATCGGCAATCTCTGAAAATCGCATGCTCCGAAAATCTCTGGAGCAACATTTTCCTCATTTCATAGTGGTCCATCGTATCTTACCCTTCATAACTCGAAGTGCAATCGAATTTTTTGATAGCTTGTCACTCTTGTAAATTCGATTTTTTACCTCACCCATCGATTTTCCAGCGACAACGCTGCGCTGCGACAACGCAATTTTGTTGTTTCATGACAAAGCAGGATGAAATATAATGAATGGCAGAAGCAGCAAAAACCGTTACGTTGCTTTTCAATTTTCCATTAACGTTGGTGCTTTATTACTTTTTCCGGGGACATTTTTTTCCCCACGTTACTGTTCCCGCTGTTGGAACCCTCAAAATCGACATTGTTTCGTTTTAATTCACTTTGATTGCGCGGGAAGGAGAAGAAAGACCGTGGACGAGGAAAATTGTAGCAGAAATGTTCAAACACCGATGCCTTCGGGCAACAAACGCTATTTCGACGGCAGAAGGGTTTCCATCCGCGAATATAAATACCTGCAAAGGTATATTGTTGAAGGTTATTTTTTCCAATGGATTTCCGGGCAAAATAAAATGTACGTTGACATGACTGAGGCTGACATATTGGCAATGCTTTTACGAAATAGATGTTGGCACAGATAACACATTAATGTATATTTTAAGACATGCATGGGGAGGGCTCTTGATGGAAAATTTGAAACTTTAGAAATTAAATTTAGATTTATTCAATTTGTAAAGATAACATTTTCGAACCTGCTTTCAATATTTAGGAGAAATTTACTCATTGTTCCCGAAATGATTTCCGTGGTTCATGAAACTTTCTCCACATAAAATCTATAATGTAACTACTCATTGTGAAGGAGTAAACTTTCTCGCTAACGCCCTTTTAGGTACGCCCTTTACAACATGGTCGTTTTTCGGCTTTTTTTTGGCATTGTAATTTTGGCGCACGACCCGTGAAATTTTTTTTCGACCGTTTTTTCCATGAAAAACTTGTGGCGGGGAGTATTAGCTTTAATTTCGTTTTGTTAAAATTTTCGTACGATTTTTTTTCGCAAAAATATTCAATTTTTTGCACAAAAAGACCATTTTTATCGAATGTAGCATAACTTCAAAACTACTGGGTTTTCGTGAAATCACTAGGAAGGTAAAAACTTGTATACAATCATTCTGGATTCAATGAAATTTTTTCAGACTTGTTTTCAATTTTTATTTTTTTTTATTTTTCCGGAGGACGAGATATTTTTTTATCTTAAACAATCGGGTCTCTTACCTCATCTACATGGCTTTTTCATTGAAAAACCTCATCTGCATGGCTTTTTCGTCGAAAAACCTGTCAAGATGAGGTAAGAGACTCGATTGGTTAAGATAAAAAAATATCTCGTTGACAGGAAAAATTTTCGAAAAAAAATGTTGAAAAAAAATTCTGAAAAAATTTCATTGAATCCGGAATGATTGTATGCAACTTTTTACCCTCTTAGTGATTTTACGAAAACCTAGTGGTTTTAGAGTTACGCTACATTTTATAAATATGGTCGTTTTTTGCAAAAAATTGAATTATTTCGTGGAAAAAAATGGTACGAAACTTTTGATAAAATGAAATTGAAGCTAATACTCCCCGCCACAAATTTTTCATGGGAAAAACAGTCGAAACAAAATTTCACGGGTCGTGCGCAAAAATTACAATGCCAAAAAAAAGCCGAAAAACGACCATCTTTCAAAGGGCGTACCGCGTTAAAAAAAAATCGTAAATTTTTTTTGAAAAAAGCGAAATGAAGCTGAATATGTCCCGTTTAAAACGCCGCTTGGCGAATTGAAATATCTTCATTTTTGAAAGCGCAGTGAAACTTTTTGTGTGGTGTAGGATCGGAGCGAGTGTTTCCAAACTTTTGGCCAATAGTATACATAGATGATTTTTTATGATATAGACGAAAAATCACATGGGAGGGGATGGAGAAAGAGGATGCTGAACGGAAATTCCGGTCACGCCCGAGCTGTGGCAACCACAATAAGCGTTCGATCGTGAGGCATCGAGATAAGTAATGGCACTATGATCTATCTATATCTTTATCTAATCGTACCTATCTATAAAAACGTTTCTCCCTCAACAAAACCCACACAATAGCGTTTTCCTTCGACCGAGTTCGAGTGCGAAGTCACATGGGGGTTAATAGTTCTTCTGATATATCTATACAAATAGACGTTATTTCATATCGCCATGATGCAGGTAAAGTAAATCCCATCGACAATTTAATCGGGAAGGAAGAAAGGAATGACGTATAGCGCAAAATGGAAACGCATTTTCGGTGTTAGATCTTGAGGTAGTCCAGTAACTTTAATTATAGTCTCGTATTTTGTAAAAATAAACTGATATATTACTGAGGATTTATTTTTCATAATTTTTAATTTTTATGATAACGGTCATTGTATTAAAGAATAGCATAATTTTTTTTTCTTTATGATGTTTCTACGGATTCGATAAAATATCATGGCCAATAGTTGATAGATATTTCTAGACATTTTTTCACAAGGTTGAAAAATAAAGTCGTTGAAATTCGTTAAAACCAGACGGTAGTATATATATATATATTATCCTATATACCTGCGAGCAACAGAAACACTAACACAGATAACAAAGGGCCTATGTGAGAGAAAATAGTGGCAGGGCAGAAGGGGGAAAAGCAACGCCACCCCGGGAATTCGCAATCTAAATGGGAATCTTATCAGCGTCCAGGGATTCACTAATATCCTTTGAAGCATTGCACACTGGCTTTGCTCGACATGGTCTGGATTCCATGGTATATATGGGGCGTTCCATTCCAAATCGGACAGTTTGAAAAACTTTTTTTTTTTACTTCTTCAATTTTCTTACATTTTTTAGTACCCATCAAAAGACCCTTCCTGTTAAATTTTGAGATTTTTTTGATTACCTGTTCAAAAGATATTAAATTGACAAAAAACCCGCTCTTTTTTGGTATTTGGTCATAACTTCTTTAATAATGGTCCGAATTAAAAGTTTTTTTTTCAAAATTTTTGTTTTTTATGGCCTTTTCAGAAAAAAATACAACAAAAATATTCGACGTGTTTTTTAATGAGTTTTTTGAGGTTTAAACGTTTAATCGCGTTTTTTAAAGTGAATTTCATTTTCGATTTTTTTTTACATTTTTTTTTTAAACATCTTTCTATTCAACAATCTTTAGGACTAGTCCGATCGTGGGATTTTAATAACTACTATTTTTTTCGATTTTTGAAAATAAATTTTTTTTTTTTCAATAAATTATTGTGAACACCAATTTTTGTTACTGTATAGTATTTTTTTAATCATTTTGAATTAATTTTGACACTCTTTCATTGTCAACAGATTTTTTAAATTAATAATTAATCGATGAGCAAATAACAACAGTTCAAGAATTGTATGAGTGGACATTGAACCTAAATAGTCTACCGAATATTTCTGTCAAATTTTCACCAGAGAAACATTATTTAGATGCAAAAGAAAGATTTTATTTGAGATACAATACTGCGAAGTCCATCACAGGGGGACACATAAATTTCATTCAATTATTCCAATGAGCAACGGAAACGTATTGGCAAAGGAATATTCTAATTCAGTATATCGTATACGTAAAGTTTTCAAAAAAAATACGTGAATGAATTAAAACTGTTGTTATTATTGTTCATAAACAGACTTAACGATTAATTATTAATTTTAAGAACGTGTTAACAATAAAAAAGTGTAAAAAAAATTCTAAATATTGAAAAAAATACTGTACAGTAACAAAAATTGGTATTCATAATAATTTATTGAAAAAAAAAATCCCACGATCGGACTGGTCTTAAAAATTGTTGAATAGATAGATGTTTGAAGCAAAAAATTTAAAAAAAAAAAAAAAATTACTCACTTTCAAAAACGCGATTTAAAGTTTAAAAGTTAAAAAACTCATTCAAAAACTCGTCGAATATTTTTGTTGTATTTTTTTCTGAAAAGGCCATAAAAAACAAAAATTTTGAAAAAAAATTTTTCATTTGGATCATTATCAAAGAAGTTACGACCAAAATACCAAAAAAGAGCGGTGTTTGTGTTAATTTAATATCTCTCGAACGGGTAATAAAAAAAATCTCAAAATTTAACAGGAAGGGTCTTTTGATGGGTGATAAAAAATATTAAAAAATTTAGGAAATGAAAAAAAAAAATTTCAAACTGTCCGATTTGGGATGGAACGCCTCATATACATATATTGCTCACATCACACACATACATTAATAGTCATGCACCATCCTTAGTACGGGATTTATCTCTGTTTGTTACGAAAAATAATAGACGACGGAATGTTTTGTCACGAGCATCTGCCTAGCCAACGAGAGAAATAAATTTCGTTTCAACCGCGCGGCAACCCTGTACGCGACCAACCACTATAAATCTTCTCTTTTTTCGAATTTTATTATCACTCGCTTCTCTAAAACCGCGAGATTCCTCACAATTACAATGATATGTAACTCAATTTTTTTGTACTTCACGATGTACGACGAATCATCAGAAAGAATTTTTTACGTCGTCTGTATAAAAATCTTTATCATATTTGTAAATTTAATTTGTCATTATATCATTAAGACGAATAACAGCTGTTTTCAAAATAGAGTCCAAATCTAAAAACAATTTGTAAAAATAATTAAAAATCAGGAAATGAAGCCGAATTCTTCCCCTTTAAAAGGCCGCTTGTTAAATTAGCCTACGTTGACTTCCGGCGAAATGGCATAAAAAAACGTTCCAGACCTTTTTTGAAGTTATGTCCGGAAACTTTTCACCGGTAGTGTATATATAAAAAGTATAAGAAAAGAATATAATTAAAATATATGAGACATATTTCAATAGATATATTTTTTCATATATTATTCCGTCGCAAGAATATATATTATACCATATATTTTTGACGTATATTGTTTTTTCATACTCATCCCTTATCTCGTCGCCCATCCCCAGCATCCATCCCTCTGTCTCTCTCCTTCTCTTTCAGCTTCAATATCTCGCTATATTCGTAGATTCCGGGGTCGCGATAGAATACAAGAAAAAACTGTCGGAAACCGGTGAAGGAAATGCCGGCGGCGTTGCTCGCGGGCATCCGGGTATCAGGGCGACGCGGACGTTGAAGGAGAAGAAGAAAAGAAAAGGGAAAACGCCCGTAAGGGAGAGGAAAAAAAAAGAATCATTAACCCCGTGGGTCGTTAGTGTGTGTTTTTCTCGGCTCTGGAATGGCTGCGACCCCGGTCATAGTTTCGACCCTTCGTGGCAAACACACACGGGAAAGGGGCGAAAGAGTGAAGGAGCCAGTGTCGAGTTGAAGAGGGGTTCGGAGATGAGGAAGAAACCGAGTACCAAGCAGGAAGTTAAAAAACGACGGCGACGCCGACAAGGCCTTAAGAAAAAGTCAAGTGAGACGGATTCTGCGGGGTCTCAGAGGCCTTAAGCGTGTGTTTGTGTGTGCGTATGTGTGTGAAAGAGTGTGCGTGGGAGAGAGAAAGAGGGAGGACGAGAATGGGTGAGGTTTCTGGACGTGCCAGGTGTGTCACACCAGCTCTTCCGGAAGTAGAAGCCATCCAGGTCTCATCAACTTATCCTCCCTGTGAAATTCGAGACGAGACCACCAAGACGATAAAAACTACAGTGGAAACTCCGTCGAGGCGAAAATTTTCGCGCCCGCTTTAATAAATGGTAGTTCAAGAGTCCCTCTCATCAATCTTTCACAACGATCGGATGATCCTGACGAGAAAAAAGAGTATTTGGTACTTTGAAGCTTCATGAGCCAAAACCAAAGTTCAGCACGATACTTCAAGGACCGCCAGAAAATATTTCAAGTAGAAACTATGGTAAATGTCCCAATTATTGAACAGGTCCCAATTATTGAACACTATCTTGTATTTTTATTATTTCTCATTCACGTGCATGCATTTACTTATTTATAAAAATTTCATTACATATATGGAACTTTTAGCTATCGAAATGTTACCTTACTTGTGCAAAAAAAGCTTTAATTAATAGAAAAGAATTATTTAATCAGCAACGGTGACCCGATTAGACGTCTCGTGGTAACTGCTTATCGTTTTTGCTAAGATGCGCCGCTTCATGAGTAAGGGCATAACAAATTCAAAAACTGTCGCATCTCAAAAAGTAAAGGCGTTTCAGGTTCCTCAAAACATTGCTTACAAATAACAATTGTAAAAAATGTTGTTGATTAATTATTTGTTAAAAAATACGGTGTTCGATCATTGGGGCATAGCAAATGCAGTGTGTCCCAATTATTGAATACTCCCATTCTCCAAGATGGCGTCATTAAACCCATCAAAACATCGAGACATTTAACGTGTGACAGATCGTGTGCATCGGATTTATTCAAACAAAAACTGTAAGTTCCTGAATAAACTTACATTTATTCTTTTAATAATAACTCTAAGATCGTCGAATATCTTTTTTTATTTGTATTTTCGTGCAATAAACATAAAAAGAAAAGGAAAAAGAGAATATAACCTAAATGTAACCTAAAAATACGAATGTAATGTTCAATATTTTTTGCGCTCCGATATTTAAGTCAAAAAACAATAAAGATGCGACAAAATCAAACAAAAACAGAACATAAAAACGAGGAGCTGAAAATAAAAATAAATTAAAGTTCGAGGTGAAAAGCAAAAATAAACCAAATGCAAATGAAACAAAAACCTGTCAAAAGAAACTAAATATATATTTTTGTATTTTTACATGATTAATAAAAGATTCTTCGAGTGTTTGATTTTGCTTTTATTTCTTAATATTGTACCCAAAATAATATTTTCAGAACGGAGAAAGAATTCTCGAGAGTGTTCAATAACTGGGACATGCCTGTTCAATATTAGGGACATAGGCACTTCCAGTGTTCAATAATTGGGATATTTGCAAGCTTCACATTGTTATTCTTTTTTCGTTCATTTGAAGTAATTTAAAAATAATTTAAAGGGTGATTTTTCGAAAGTAAAAATATCAAAGTATCATTTGAATATGAAAGCGATGGTTTTTTTTTATTTTATATTTTTTTCTCACCGAATTCAACCCCCAGATCCTTAGCTGTTCAATAATTGGGAGATTTACCTTACTCGGAATAAATTCTTATTTTTAGCCCCTTCAGGAGAATTCAATTCTTCAATGAGTCAATGGACTCAATAGTTGCTTAAATTAATCGGTACTTCAAGTACTTTGTACTTCATGCAAACAAACTTCATTTGCAAGGAATTCAAATTATTTGATGTTGGATTTATCACGAGCAAGAGATTCGACTGTACAGCGCGATGAAAAAGGATCATCTGTCGTGTATCCGAAAAGTGTGTTTGCGTGTTCTTGAACGTGGCCTTGGCAGAGTACGCCTGGTAAATTAGCCACGAACAAAAAAATAAGTGCTCGAGCCAAAAGTGACTGATGGCGCTCCAGAGTGGGATTTTTCAGCGATCCCAATATGCATATACAATTCTACCGGGATATGTTAAAAAAGAAAAAAGAAATTGGGAAAGAATGTGTCAAGCGAAGAGGAAAAGTGATTTTGTGTTCGTTGGTAGGACGTGGAAGAGGCAATAAGATGAGTCGGGGAGAGAGAAAAAAAAAGATGGGAAGGAGAGCGAAAAAATAAGAATGAGAAGAAGAGGAAGAAGAAAATAAGAAGGAGCAGGTCGAGGATGTTGAAGGTGCTTGACAAGGGTTCCTCTAGTCCTAAAATAAACCAAACAACCCTCTTCAATTCAAACAAAAGATTCACTATGAATTATGTAACAAAGGAAAATCGCTTCGCTTCTACGCTGCGAAATTTTATTTTTCTTCCCATTCTTGATTTCAAGTGTAGAATCGGTATCAATGAAAAGATGTCAACTTACGAATGGATAGAATTTCCAGTCTTTTCTGTAACAATTAATGTTGAACGCAATATAAATTTTCGCTAAACTTTTTGTAAGATCTTCACTTTTTTTTCTACTCCGCCAAAATCATTTCTGGTCTTTTAAAATTGCGTCAATCTTATTCTGCACGATTGCGCTTTTTCTCCATTCTCGTAAAACGCAATGAAATGATCGCCTCAACGAGATAGGGGAAAACGATTTTATCACCCCAAGATAATTTGATTGTCATCACTATATAGATACACATTGATATACTTTCGGGAATAGCATTATTATATTGTCGAAATGGAGACCGAAACTGCTACTCCCAAGTAGCATATCACACAACCAACGATCTGTGTAACTATACATACGTCGATGTACACTCCCGTCCAAAAGTTTGGAAACAAGCGCCCTGATTCCGCGCCGCACAAAAAGTTTCACTGGTCTTTTAAAAATGAAGATATTTCAATTCAACAAGCGGCATTCCAAAGGGGACATATTCAGCTTTATTTCGCTTTTTCAAAAAAAAAAATTTCGATTTTTTTTAACCCGGTGCGTCCTTCGAAACATGGTCGGTTTTTGGCTTTTTTTTCACTTCGAAATTTTGGTGCACGATCCATAAAAATTTTTTGAAACCTTTTTTCATGTGGATAACTTGTGAGGGAGAGTATAAGCTTCAATTTTCTGTTTTATAAAGTTTCGTACGATTTTTATTTGCAAAAGTATTTTATTTGTTGTAAAAAACGACCGTATTTAGCGTAACTCTAAAACAACTGGGTTTTCGGGAAATTACTAAGATGGCAAAAAGTTGTATACAATCATTTTGGGTTCAATGAAATTTTTTCAGAATTTTTTTTCAAAATGTTTGTTTCGAAAATTTTACCTGCCAACGAGATTTTTTTTTATCGTAAACAATCGGGTCTCTTACCTCATCTACACGACTTTTTCATCGAAAAACCTTATCAGCATGGCCTTTTCAACGAAAAACCCGTGTAGATGAGGTAAGAAACCTAGTTGTTTAAGATAAAAAAATATCTCCTTGACAGAAAAAAATTTTGAAAATAAATTTCGAACAAAATTCTGAAGAAATTTTATTAAATTCAAAATAATTAAATGCAACTTTTTACCCTCTTAGTGACTTCACAAAAACCGAGTAATTTTAGAGATGCGCTACATTTTCTAAAAATGGTCGTTTTTTGCAAAAAATTGAATATGTTGGCGAAAAAAAATGGTAAGAAACTTTTTTAAAAACAAAATTGAAGCTTATACTCTGCCCCACAAGTTTATTACGTGAAAAATAGTTTAAAAAAATTGTCATGGGTCGTGCGGCAAAATTTCAATGCTAAAAAACGCTGAAAAATGATCATGTTTCAAAGGGCGTACCGGGTTAAGAAAAAATCGATTTTTTTTTTAGAAAAAGCAAACTAAAGCTGAATATATCCCCTTTGAAACGCCGCTTGTTGAATTGAAATATCTTCATTTTTAAAAGAGCAGTGAAACTTTTTGTCTGGCGCAGAGTCGGGGCGATTGTTTCCAAACTTTTGGACGACAGTGTATATCGAAGGATAATTTTGAAAAAAATCTCAATTTTATATATGGATATATATGTATATATATCCGTGCACTTGCACGATCAGTGGATAGACCACATGAGAAAATGAGAAAACGATTTTACATAACGAGATTCGAACGAGAATGAAATTCTCCTCGTGCCATTTTGCTTCTCGCCTATTTTCAAACCAGCTCGTATCGCGAGAGATAGTTTGACGAAAAGTGAGGGCGGCGCAATGGGGATGAAAAAAAAATAGGGATAACGCCGAATCGAGAGAGCCATTATCGTCGATGTCCATAAAAGTGAGTCACGTTAACTCAATTTTCTCTCATTTTACATTGTTATTTTTCCCGGAGTTTATTAAATGTTAATCGCTCCATAAAATCAAGCTGCACTGATCATTCAATTCAACACGAAGAAACTATCTCCATCGCAATTTTATTACGCGTACAGACTTGCAGCAAAAGGTTACACGAAACTTTACGTATTTCGCATGAACGTGAAAATCATTATCCACGAATATTGTTGAAAAATTCATCGGTGATAAATAAAATTTATTTGATACAAAAAAAACAATTAAACGTTGAAAATAATTTTTTTCTCAATTAAATATTACGAGGAATGCACGAGCGGAAAGTGTCTGTATAAAAAAAAACGAGATGTATGAATTTACGTTGGGTGTATAATAAGGATTGCGAGAGCTGCCTCACACGTCTGTCGACAATTTTTTTTTCTAATTTCCCGCCAGATGGAATCGTACTCTCATGTCTTCTCGGTTTGTCATCAAAGAGGTCGGAAACTCGTAATGTGTACCCGGGAAAGAGTGTCCCAACGTGAAGCCTTTTGACGAAAGTCCGCTTCAATAAAATACCGAGAATGACCAACGGTGTCCTTTACACGTGTATAAAGCTCAAAGGCAGCGAAAGCCGAGACCGGAGCTTTTTGTTTCGTCGACGGAAGTGTTGTTTTTCGGCAACGCGATATGTTCGAGAATTATTTCTAGATCGAGATTTTTTCGTGGAGATTTTTTTTTTCTACACAGAGCGGCGGGTAAATATTAAATATCAAATAAAATGATCCACCTTTGAAAGTCCTGTCAAAAAATCAATGCAGTAAAATCAGTGATTCAAGCGCTTCGAAATTCGAAGGGTTCAAAATTCCACGAATGTAAAGTATTTTTCATAATTTCTTGAAAATGCTAGATTTTCTCCAAGCTTGGTGAGCAATCAATCGCACAAAAAATAACCCTTCTTCATGGAGAATTTGTATAGCCCATAAAAAACAATCTACCACTTAATTCCAGAGTTTATAAGCGAAGGGCAAAATCGTGGCATCAAGTTCTTATTAGAGTCTCCATTAGAGATATTCGATTGTTTGGAAAGAGTCGATTCTCTAATCGATTCTGAATTCAATCAAGAAAATCGATTCTCGTGGGAAATCGAAGCCAAAGAATCGATTTCGCAAGAACCGATTTTTAATAAAGATTGTTAAAAAAAATTAATTGCTCATTAAAGCTTACGTAAGTGTTTATTAAGTTTTTGCTATGGAAAATGATTAAATTGGATTAATTTATGTTTAATGCAAAATGATAAATACAAAATAACAAATATAAAGCAGTTTTCATTCTGGCTAAATATAGTTTGATTCTTTTACATAATTTTCTATTGTTTTACGATATTTTTTGTATTTTTACTTTTGATTATTCTTTTCGTTGGATCATATTTTAAATATTTTAGCTTGCAATTTTTTTTACTCTTTTTCTCACATTTTCGTATACTTTTTTTTTCGTTTAACCTTGACGTTGATGTTTCATAGACTTGTCAACTTTTATTTAATTGCCAATCTTTAATACACAATAAATTTAATAAAAAATCGAATTTTCGATTTTTAGTGTGAAGAATCGATTCACCTGAAGATTGAAAAGGAAATAATCGATTTGAAAGATCGATTTTTTGAATAAAATAATCGATCTTTTGAAGAATCGAATCGGAATCGAACATCTCTAGTCTCCATTCACATTTTGTATTGCTGAATAAATAAATCTATTACTTAGATTTCCAAAACATAAAACTGCATTTCGAAATTCAATTCTGTCAATTAAATTCTTCCTCAACGTTTTGACTGAATGCTGCAGAAGTTCGTGAAGCGCGATGGGTGGAAGTTTTTTTCGAGCAGTTTATCCCCGAGCTCGTCTAACTGGTCAAGCGCATTTTATCTACACCTTCTACGATTATAGTTCGTCGCAAAATGTAGAGAGGACATAGATGCGGATAGTAGAAAGACAGAGAGAGAGAGAGAGTTTCCGCTCGGATAACTCAGGCAGGTGGAGGGTGTTATATATATACATATAAGATGGATAGAAGAGTAGAGCGAAAACGCGAGACTGCGTTCGATTCCCGGATAGCCGATACGTGCCTCGAGTACCGAACTGGCAGATGAAAAATGTTCTCCAAGGGACTCGAAGAGTTCTCGTCTTTCGTTGCGTTTTTTTTTCATTATTTTTCAATTTTTTTTCCCCTTCGCCCTCTCTCTCTCTCTCTCTCTCTCTCTGGCTCTATCCGTTCGCATCCCTGCCACCCTTCACAGTCGACACATTCCGCAGCGTCACCCCTTCGAGCGAGCCAGCATCCCTCGAAGTAGCCGAAAGCATAGAGACAGCGAGAGAAAACGTATGAAAAGATTTTAAAAAACTTATCGATTTTTTTTTTTTCAATCACGCGAAACTTTCGAGCTACGTTGTTATAGAAACTCCTCCAATTGAAAACCATTCGAATATGTGCCCTAATCGTAATGTGCAATTGTTGTTAAAAAAAAATTGAAACTAAAAAAATTATTCCCATAGAAATGCATTTAAAATTGCACTGGTTTTGTTTCTTGTGCAAATTTTGTTATGCTCAAGAAAAAGGTCTGACTCTTCATTAGAACTTTTGGGGCTTTAGCAGCATTGCGTAATTGGAAAATAATTAGCAATCGATAATCTCTCTGTATATTGATGGTTGAAAAAAAATGCATAATCGGATTGCTCGTTTGATCAATGTGCGATGTTATGCTGGGTTTGCGTTAACTCCGAGATTAAAATTATTCGCAAAGCTCGTTATACTCGGACGACTGGAATCGTGTTTTCTCTCGACTTGTATTTTACCACGTACATAAGAAAACGGATGAGAAGAAGCCTCAGCGCGCAGCAGCGAGGATTCACACTACCCTCTTTCCTGTTACCCCTTTCATCCTCTCCCTCCTCCTCCTCCTCGTTCTCTCGAACTTTGTAATTATGAAAGTTTCACTGATGCGAAATTCTTGGCGCAAGGTAACTCGAATTTCGAATTACGAGATGGGAAAATGAAAATGTATATCGCATAATAACGCTGCGGCGAGAGGGTGAGGCCAGGAAGGAGGCGATACACCCCAGGATCGTTGAAATACAGAGAGAAAGAGAGAAAAAGAGAGAGAGAGTCAGAGAGATATTACTGTAACGAGACTTTGGAGAAGTCTGGATTTCCTTTTTCAAAGAGATTCGGACATTGAAGTTTTTTCCGAGCACAAATATTGCGCACGAAAAAAATAAACAAAAATTCTGCAAATTATGGTTCTCACCGTGATTTTTTCATCGCCTTTTGCATTGACACTTCTGGATTCATCAGGACTATTTTTTTTTTCAAAAATTGACCTCGACTTGTGAGAAATATATTTTTCAGGCAAGAGGTAGTAAAATGTCTGTTAAAAAATTATTATTATAAAAAAATGATATAAGCAGAAGAAATGAAGTGACACTCAAAATAAAACTAAAAATATTGCGCACGAAGAAAATAAAAAAACTCTGCAAATTATAATTTTCACCGTGATTCCTCATCGGTCTTTGCATTGACACTTCTGGAATCATCAGGACTATTTGTTTTTTCAAAAATTGTCCTTGACTTGTGAGAAATATATTTTTCAGGCAAGAGATACTAAAATGTCTGTTAAAAAATTATTATTATAAAAAAATGATATAAGGAGAAGAAATGAAGTGACACTCAAAATAAAACTAAAAATATTGTGCACGAAGAAAATAAAAAAATTCTGCAAATTTTAATTTTCACCGTGATTCCTCATCGCTCTTTGCATTAACACTTCTGGATTCATCAGAACTATTTTTTTTTTTTCAAAAATTGACCTCGACTTGTGAGAAATATATTTTTCGGGCAAGAGTAGTAAAATGTCTGTTAAAAAATTATCATTATAAAAAAAATGATGCAAGGAAAATAAATAAAGTGAACTTCATTGTTATGGAGACTATACTGTACTAAACGATCGTGGAATTATACGAATAATTTAGATACTGGTAGAATGAACCGATTAACGCCATCGTTACGCTCCATTCGCCATAGCACTTTGCCTCAAGCGGATTCACGGAGATGATCATAATCAGATTCATCGTTGGTTATATGGTTCTCCGGGAAGAGCCCATCGTACACCTCCTCTGCGAATGGCTTTCGAAGAAGACGCGCAATTCAGAATCACGAGCGGAAACGTTCTCTCACCGGTCTCACTCCTGCGACTCCAAGAAATCCTTTCGTCCTTATTCTCTATCGTGATTCACCTTAACACACATCATACACGAATATACAGGACGAAGACTCTGTGAAAGGGTCCTGTGGCGTAAAATGGCACGCCACCGGAAAATCATGTATGTAAGACTTTCGTAGCTCAAGTCTCGTTACATCGCAGTTAAGATGGAATTACTTGAAATTGTTTCGAATCTTCGTAGCGACAAATCATGACAGCTTTTTAATGCAATTTTTTTTACATCTTCACTCAGGCAGCCTGAAAATGGGAAAATATGGAGAATCGCTCGTAGAATTCTGAATAGGCCTGAAAAATGATATAATGCCTTCGTTGATCGGTTTTTTCCAAACTTCCCCTGTACGAAAATTCTCTCATTCCTTGCTTCTTCCTTCCTTCCTGCCCTTTGTTTCCTTAGGGAACGTGCTATTAAATCCCCCCTGGGTCCCTCTTTGGCAGCTATTCTCCCTAAAGCTGGGCAATAAAGGCGTTTGTCATGCAAAGCTGGTGAAAACCCTTCGCGGTCGTCACCGAGATCCGCGATGATATTACATATTGGGATGTGTATAATATTCATAGATACGGTATTTCCTCTGGACTCAACCAACGTCTGAGCCTCGATCTTAATTTTGTTTCGTGATTCTTTCTACTCTTCTATTGAGAACAATCAACGCTATAATTTTCATTCTTTTTCTTCGATCAGTTTTTATTTTTACAAAAAAAAAAATTCTAAAATAGACGTCAATGGAAGAATCATTAAAAAATTTGTAAAATTTTGAGTTTTGGACGAAAATTTAGATGAAATGCATACTTTTTCAATAGGATCGAGTTGAAAAAAAAAATAATAATAAAGGATAATGCAGGCTTATCTTGTGCGGTTAGTAAAACATTTTTTAACAAAAAACTAATTTGATCGAAGATTTTTTGAAAACAAGATTAAAAGAAGACTTGAATCACTGAATTATTTTACGAAAAAAATATTCAAAATTCCTGATGATTATTTTTGTAATGATAAAATAAGATTTGAAGAATAAAATATTTGTAAAGAAATATGAGCTTTAGAAATGATTTTTTGGCGAGAAGGGCTATTTCTTTTTGTGTGTGATATGACAATGAGAAGAAAAATTGAGAGGGAAAGAGAAAAAGAGAGAACTAGTATCATAAGGGCGTAGTTTCTCATATAAGAATAAAAAATTACCTCCCTTTGGGGATGTTCGATTCCCATTCGATTCTATAGAAGATCGATTTTTTTGTTAAAAAATCCATCTTATGAATCGATTCTTTCCTTTTCGAATTTTAGGTAAATCGATTCCTGACCTTGAAAATCAAAAATTCGATTTTTTATTAAATTCATTATCTATTAAAGATCGGCAATTAAATAAAGATTGATAAAAGTCTATGAAACATCAACATCAAGATTGAAAAAAAAAGTATGTGAAAATGTGAAAATGTGAGAAAAAGAGTAAAAAAAATTAAAAGTTAAAATATTGAAAGCACGATCCAATTAAAAAAATAATCGAAAGTAAAAATATACAAAATGTCGTAAAACAATAGAAACTCATGTATAATAGAAAAAGAGTCTCATTTGTTAAATATATTCATAATATTTTTAACAATATACTAAAAAGTGCAAATTCGTAAAAGAATCAAACTATGTTTAGCCAGAATAAAACTGCTTTATGTTTGTTATTTTCTAATTATCATTTTGTTTTAAAAATTAATTAGTCCAATTTAATCATTTTCCATAGTCAAAACTTAATAAACACTTACGTAAGCTTTAATTAGCAATTAATTTTTTTTACGATTTTTAAAAATCGATCCTTTCGATTCGATTTTTCATGAAAATCGATTTTCTTGATTCGATTCAGAATCGATTCTTTCTAAAAAATTGAACATCCCTACCTCCCTTTGATATTAGTAGCGCGATATGTGTAGCTCTGTCGTTTTTTCAACTCTCAATCGATTAAACTCTCGAGACTATCAATATTCACTTAAACGATTTTCCGTTCATGGTACGCTATGTGTGTGGCTTATTGCTTCTGCTTATTGCTTCTGTGGATATGTCAGAAGCAAGCGAGAGACAAATAGAAAAAGAGGACGAAAGCGAGAGAAAACTGAAAAAAGAGCAATGAGTATGTAAAAAAGTCCATCGAGTGAAGCGCATCGACCTCACGCCCCCTATGCAAAACCTCACAAAGTTCTCTCCCTTTTTCTTCCTCTCTCTTTCTCTGTTCCTGTATCGCGGGAAAAGCATTTTATAGTGAAGCACGAACTCCGTTTTGCACCCCGTCGATCTTTTCATATACATGGCTTTGGGTGTACATTTTTAAGGGTTGGGGCTGGGACTTCGATGCACCAAATGTCGAACGCCCGATATTTCGACATTCTAGAATTGCAAATATTAAATTAATGAAAACCGGGTCATTCGAAAGTCTAATTTTCGACATACTACGAAGTCGAATAACTGTTTCACGTGGAATGGTTTATTCGGAAACGCATTAAGGCGGTATTCGGGTCTAGAGACATACATTTTGAGCGTTTTGTCGAGCTCGATAAAAAAAATACTTTTACCATTCTTTTATTACGTTTTTATGAATATTTTGACAATAAACAAAAAAAATGTTCGAGAAAAAAAATGGAAATTAAATTATACGCTGGTAAAGTTGGGGCTAAAAAAGGGATGTGCTGGCTGACACGATTGTAACCTTTCTAGTCATCCGTTACAAAATTAAAAAAAATATTCTCAATTCGGAAGAATGTCGTTATAGCTCCTACCTCAGAGAAATCGGAAAAAAAATTTCGCAAAATGACGGCTTCCTGAACAAAAAAAGGCGTATTTCGACTCTTTTTTCATAGTTTTTAATTTTTTTACAATAGTAAAAATAATAATTTTGATGCAGAAGTGATGGGCGCGATAGAGAGTTTTACATTGAAGATTGGTAAAAAATTTTAAGTAAATCGGTGGAGATATCATGTCAGTTGTTTCGAGAAAAGTAGTTTTGAGAAAAGCTTCAACGTGACGAGTGTAATTGCTGCGTCACTAAAATAGCTATAATTTCGTAAATGATTGGAATTCAAAATTTTTTTCCAAAATTCTAGACCAGAATGGTCACTTAGTTGGAAAGTACTTTTTCGACTGTCACCGTTGCTATAATTTATTATAAAATGTTATGATGCGATTTGCCATAATTTTTTTTTTACGATAATTGTTTTATTCGCAGCTTCAGAGTGTGTCCCTTTTTTCCCCCCATTCCCTCCATTCTCGTGCCAATCAGTGAATTGCTCGAAAATCATTATGAGAGACATGATGGGAGGTGGTGTAAATAATTACCGAGCCATTATCCCTCGTGTTCGCGTTTCTGGTACAATTATACGGACACAAGCTAATTTATAACTGCCAATCGACGCGGCGTTAAAATGTTGGGCATGAGAAAGGTTACGTGTGGAACCTCTGGCTTTTCCCGTATATCTGTACACATTTAGGTATGTACGTGGGTTAACTCGACTAGCAGCTCACATAAACGCATACATACATGCATTCACATTTATTCTGTATACACAATTCCGTTGATAAACAGCCAAATTCGCTGCGACCGCGCTACAAATTTGCCGGATGGTCTCGACTGCTGCGATGGCGACGACGGAACTTTTATATTAGTGCTACGGAGCGAAGAGACATCCCTCGTAATTGAGGGAAGTTGAAACGAAAAAAAAAAAATGGTATTCGACAGCGCGAGAGGAAGCTTCAAATTATTACGCAATTTGGTACTCTGTCGCGTTTTCACAAATTATTTACAGTAATTGCAGTGCGCGGAATATTTCGCACTGGTGAATACGAAAAATTTCAATGATCAGGTAGGTTCGTTGCATTAAAAAGTGACCGTCAGGTAATGAAAAACTGATTAATTGCCCAAAAGTCATTAATAAATTTTTTAAACAATTTGTTGTTGGCAATATTATTATCTATGACCAATGATCAATAATTATTATTGATAATTGTTGTTTATAGTATGCCAAATGTTGCTGATTTTTTTTAGATTTTTATTGTAACACAAAATACGGAAATTTCAATCAGATACAACTTTTCGCTGGGAAGTCATCATCAGAGTTTTTAGCAAAAATAGTAAAAAAAATAAAATGTCATATGGAAATTCTGAAATAATTCCAGGCGATTCCGTATACACCTACGCTACTTTTTTCATACTTGAAATTTTCTCTTCAGCTCTATAGTTTTTGAGTTACGTTGCATCTTTCAAAATTTGTCTTTTTTAGCCAATAGTGAAATAACTTTGCAGGAAAAAATTGTACGAACATTTTCATCAAACAAAAATGGAGCGTCTGTTAACCCTTTTAAATGTGCTGTAAATAAGAAAGACAAAAAAAAATGTCCTTAAGAAGTGCGCCCAAATCGCGATGGTCGAAAAAGGCCAAAAAACAGTCCCGTTCAAAAGTGCATAGCGGGTCGAAAAAAAATCATAAAAAATATTTAGAAACAGGAAAACAAAGTTGAATTCCTTCCTGTCAAAATGCTTTTTTTAAAATTTGAATATCTTTTTTTTTTATGGAGTTATGCAACTTTTAGTGCGGCAAGAAATATCGACAGGTGTATCCTAACTTTTGAGCGGGGGTGTATCAGTCGAACGAGAAAATAATCAAGTGCCAGTTCAGTCTTGGATCCTCCAGTAGACTGAATCTCGATTAACGATTTGCTAGGACCCTTCGACACGTCAGACGTCATAGAAAGAGGACGATCGTGGGAGTCCATATCTATGTTGTGGTTTATGCGGTATCAATCAATCCTGCAGTATGCTATCAAATTTCATGGTCGATTAAAGCGCACCCCTCTGCCTCGTCACTCACAATTTAACTGCCATCGAATATTTATCAGTTTATTCAGGGCTTGATGCATGCAGGATCGATGCAGAATTGCATGCATGCACATTTATATGCGTTCGCGTACACGATGAACTACAGGAGTAACGGATGAACGAGAATGACGTCCAAGGATCGGGATGAAAAAAATAACATATATATATTTATTCAACACCCCAATTAACCCTTCGTTCGCCATTTGTGCGACGAGCCTTGGATCACGCTTTGGACACCACCGTTTTACGTCAAAAATATGAAAATCCAGGAAAAATGGAATGTTGGGGGAAAACGGGACACTGGTGTCTCTATTTGACAGATCGCTGCTTCAAGAACGCAATTTTTTCTTTCTAATTTCAATTTGAAAAACGAATGATTGAAAACGGAACCTTCAATCACATAAATTCTGATTCAAGGACATCAAAGTAGAATTAAAGCGGTATTCTGGTCTAGAGACATATATTTTTCGAGCGTTTTGTCAACAAACATTTTTACCATTTTTGTTTTTACAACATATTTATCAATATTTCGACAAAAAACAAAAAAATTCGTGAGAAAAAAATGAAAAAAAATATAAGTTCTATGTTGATGAAGTTGGGGGTGGAAAAGGGGTATACTGGCTGACACGATTGCAACCTTGCCAGTCATCCGATACCAAAATTAAAAAAAAAGATTCTTAGTAAGAATGTCATTATAGTTCCTATCTTAGAGAAAGGGGAAAAAAAATTCGCAAAATAGTGGCTGTCTGAAAAAAAAAGTTTTTCGACTCTTTGTTTTTCATAGTTTTTAATTTTTTTACAATAGTAAGAATAATTTTGATACAAAAGGGGCGATAGACAATTATATATTGACGATTGGTAAAAAATAAAATAGCTATAACTCCGTAAATTGTTGGAATTTAAAAATTTTCTTCCGACGATATATTCTTAAAGGTCTGAACTTTAAGAATATGAGAAAAATAGATTTTTTTTTTAATTCTGGACCAGAATACCGCCTTAAGGTGCTAGTCTACTTTAGAAGGCCAAAAAATGCAAATTTTAAAGATTGGCGAGTCTGAAACAAAAAACTAAAAAAGCATTTTAAAAAGGAAGGTTTCTTACACAAGAATTAACCACCGTTAATGGAAAAATGGATTAAAAAAAATGGTGGATGTTTGAAATAAATTGTGAAAAATGAAATTTTTATTTTCATTTCAAACATCCGCCATTTTTTTTCAATCGATTTTTCATTAACGGTGGTTAATTGTTGTGTAAGTGACCTTCCTCTCTAAAATGCTTTTTCATTTTTTTTTCAGACTTGTCAATCATCAAATTAACTTTCGGCCATGGGACAAAACATTTTCAACTTTGGCGCCTTCTATAAATTATTCAAACAATGGAAATAAAAAATAAATTTTTGTTTTGTACTTTTTAAGGATGAAACAATGTTGTAATAATAGTTTTATAGCCATACCTGATAAAGGAGCGGAGAAAGAAAATCTTAAAAATTTCCTTCTTTTAGTCTTCTAAAGTTGAGCAGCAGCTTAAAAAATATTTCAAACTCAGAAATACACGCAAGACGGAGCAGAATCACGCAAAATATAGATCCGAGGCTCCTCGGTCCACAAGGTCTCGAACACGCGAGGACACTTTGTGCGAGAGGATGAGAAGGGAACTAACGGCATTGCAAACTCGCGCGTAAATTCAAAGTTTATCATACACAAACTAGAAAGTAGGGATAAATGAGCGTACACGAAACTTTCATAAAATACAAATATATCAGTTATATATCTCTCGTCGTACGTTGAGCTACCCGAGAATCATCTGACAGGACGTCGCATCTGTTGGGATGAATTTTAGCGCCCTGATACATGCAAGAATATATACATATGACAGTTTCAAAGTTGACTCCAAGTTTGAACGGCGAGAGGGATTGTATAGGGCAAGGATATCACATTTCTAGCAATTATTTCTCCACGAGTAATTCGTCCTCCCCACAATAAAAACTCCACCCTAAAAACTGTACAAAATTCACCGTGCAACATTCATTAACTACAAATGCCGAGGAATCGAAATTCAATTAAATTGTTGCTAAGAAAGAATGCGTTATAAGAGTCATAAAATCGATGGAAGAAATTTTAAGTTTGGCATCATTTCCTTGACTCACATTTTTCATTTTTCTTCTCGATAAAATTCTCCCGTTCATTAATCAGCAGTTGACCATTATCAGATTCCAACGTGCATGAGACAAAATTGAAGTTTGTAGGGGGGGGGGGGGATATTAATGGCACTAGACTGTAAATTTTAACCAACTATAGAGTATAAAGAGAGAATGTGGCAAAAATTATGGGGATGTACAGAGATGAAAGTTTTGGTGAGCTCGATTTAAAAATTAATGAAAGAGATTCCTCGAGACAAAAAGGAAGAGAAAGACAGCGAGGAAAATCTTTCGTCGATTATTCCACCGACACTAAATTCTATCGCATTGGCTTAATCCTCGTATGACGTTATCTATCTTAAGGGAGAGAATATCCAACACAATACCGAGACTTTATCCTGACAATATAATAAGCTTACTGCGAATATAATGAGCTGGTTGTCGAGTCTGCGTAAAAGAGTTTGCGATTTTTGTATTATTTTTTTTTTTTTCATACACCCATCTTTTTCCGCATTTTACCTCTCGTTCACTCTCATAACTTTTCATTTCTCTCCTGTGACCTGGAGCCCGTTCACCCCTTTCTGTTTTATCACTCGCTCGTAGGACTTTTCTTTTGTTACGTACGGCAAAGTATTACGGCAACGATATTAATTTATAAAGAGCTCTCTGTTTTCCTCTCATTCCCTCACTCTGGATTTCGCATTCTGAAGTCATGGACCATTTCGAATAATGTTTTATCATGACATTTCTACGAATGAGGAAAAATAGTTTCACAAAAAACTTAATAATACTTTTCGCGTTGAAAAAATATGGGAAAAATGTTCGTTGCTCGAACGTACGCGCTTTATTTTCTAGAGAATGTTCTATCATAGCAAAATACGTGAATCACACAAAAAAATCCTATTTCTTTATCGCCCAAACATTCCGCGTATGTAAAAGTCCGATAAAAAAGTCTATATATCTCTAATTTGATCATATTATTGTCGTATGAAATAAACAGTTTCTTCCTATTTGAATCCAGCTTATATTATATGAAGAGAATGGTTATTTCACTGATTAAAGGTAGTGCCCACTGTGACGGGTTCCAAAAATCGATTTTTTTTTATATTTTTCGAAAGAAAAACATCTTACAAATATACTTTAAAAGATTCAGACCGAAATAAAAAATATTTTTTAAGTCATAGCGAAAAGAAGAGAGCAATTGGTTAATAAGTTATTGTTAAAAATGACTAATTACTACGGTTTGGCAATCACCAGAAACTGTAAATCGCTCGAAGAAATGAAAAGAGCTTTGAGATAACTTTGAGGAAACGAAAATTATACTTACATGTAATACATGTAAGTATAATTTTTTCATACAAAATCTGTTGTCAAAACTTTAAACGCGTTTTTCTCGAAACTACGTTTTCAAAATTCCGGGGAAGCACCGACTAAAAGCTATTCAACCGATTTGGCCTAAACTTTCACCCGTTATTTTAGACACGCATCGCTAAATATCTAGCCTTTAAAACATTCAATTTTTCAATAATAAATGAATTTTTTCAAACAATTTATCAACAGAAAAAATCGATTTCGAAGAACTTTTTGTTCACAAGTCCGCCATTTCGTTTTTTTTCTGAAAATATGCATATAATAGGTTAGTTTATTAGAATTCAACCTACAAAACAATAATCGCCTTGGATTTTTGATTTCAGACGGAAGGCTGTGTGCTTCCCCGAAACAAGTCATCCTTTTTCGAGGACTCCACTTTGATGTATAAAATCATAAACAAATTCATGTAAAATTAAGTAAAGCAAATTTTTTTTGTACTCTTCAAGATACAAATAACAATGTGTAAAAATTTCAAAACGATCGCATTTTGTTTTGTAATTTAAAAAAATCAATGAAAAAACGTCGAAATTTCGGTCGTCACAGCGAACTACTACCTTAAGTCCATTAGGCAAAAAATGGAAAATTCCATGGATGATCGTCCTGATAAATCTCACCTTCGGTCGTATAAATTTCCCTCGGGATAAATATGATTTTAGGTATCACCCAAAGTTTCTTATCTCCCATTTATCCCGGATATTTGCTGAGTACCCAACTTGAAAGATCGCCTGACAGTCCGAGAAGACTAAACGCTATTTATCGCGTACTCTGTCGCGGAATTTTCTTTCGGCCGAACATTGGGGTGCGAGAAACCAAACGTCCACAAGAAAGCCAGCTATGAACGTGTATACACATACATACATACTTATATGTATACATATATATTATGCAGAGGGTGCATGAACTTTCGCCATTAGCAGAATAACTTCATGTCCTCTGATGGTGAGGAAAGGGCCGAGTTGGAGGAAAGCGTGACGCGAGTGAGAAAACTGCACCGGCAAAAAAGAGAACCAGCTAAGCTCGACGAAAAAGACTGAACTTTGTCACGTAATTGAAGTTTAACTTCGCGACAAAAATCGACAAATGGCTGGCTCTCTTCAATGGCGAGCAAAAAGAAGAATACAAAGAAAAAACGATCTTCTCTGATTGTCGCAAAGTGTCGCCCAGGAGCACTTTGCAGTAGGCTTAAATTTTCTAATCCACGTATGAATAATCGATTGTCGAATTTAATTACAGAGAAGTGGAATTATCAGAACAGAACCGAAACTTTTGGTTATTTTTGTCGATGACGTCGGATAGCTTTCGCTGGATGATTTCTGCCAAAGTCAGGCAGTTTTTACAGAAGATATTAAAGGTCACTTTAATAATGAATTTTCCGCTCTGATATGTTCAGATTAGTCACAGTTGTAATCTTGTAACTGGTGGAGGGATAAGCAGCTCTTTTCGTTATTTGAAATAAAAAATACAAATTTGTTAATACTAGAGAAGAAATGAAGTTTTCAGAGCAATGAGATCCAACAAAACGATGTGTCCGTAATTGAGTATGGTAAAAATAAAGTGAATCTCGAGGGTGCCTTCGGTGAAATTTAATAAGAATCAACGAGGAGGTTTTTGGTATGCTGGGAAATTGTAAAATTTATGGAGAATGTTCGTCTTCGTTCAAAGTCAAGAAAACCTTTGACTCGTCTCGAAAAATCAGCGAAGCGACGATGCGCTTGAAAGTTGAAGGAACTTGCACAGGGTGAAAGTAGGGAGGTGAAAGAGAAAAGACGAGAGCGAGAGAGCGCGGTAGAAGGTAGATTCTCACGTGAATATAATATGAAGATAGTGAGAAAGAACCGCAGGAATTTCGAGGCAATATCACAGTCGACTAACGCGTCTAGTCCTCGGCATACTAAACGTGCGCCGAGGGAAAGGGATTATGGAGAAAAAAAAGGGAACAAGATAGGAATAGGAAATTGGAGCGGTTAAGAGGAAAAAGGGGTATGCATTGAGGAGGAGTGATTTTTGAAACAAAACGAATGCCAGTGGAGAATTTAAAACCGAGATGAAGAAAGATGCAAGAAAAAGGAGGATAGTCGATTGTGATTGACGACGGCGACAACGACGAAGGGATTTTGTGAAAAACTTTCGTCATCGTCAGTCAAAATAATGAGAAAGAATCCCGATGCCATTGAGAATAAAAAAGAGGAAGGGATAAATAAAATACCCTTATTTTATTATATTTAATTTATTTTTTATTTATAAATGTAAATAAAAAATAGAAAATCATAGTTTTTAACGCAGCGAATGCTTGCTGTCTTCATTATGACAAAGCTCTGTGAGAAAGCAAGCATTTTGAGAAACATCAATTTTCAATCATTCGAATGTCATCCTCTTTATTTTTTTTCATATTTTCATGAAAAATCATTTTTTCCCCAGCTCATTTTTTTTAAACAGCTACTGGCACTTTTCTCTATTGTCGGTAGGAATGTTATTTTTTTTTTAAATAACAGTGTCGATTTCCCTCACATAGCTCATTTTACCTCGGTTTCCCTTACGCGTGTGAGTGCGGAACCAAGAAATATTCCAGATGAACGAATCGCTGCGAATCCGCGAGTTGGAAAGAGTCGAGTATAAAGTTGGCGACTAGCGCGCAGGAGACTGACAGCCGGGGA
Organism: Alloplasta piceator; assembly: GCA_946863875.1. NCBI lineage: Eukaryota > Metazoa > Arthropoda > Insecta > Hymenoptera > Ichneumonidae > Alloplasta > Alloplasta piceator. The sequence goes on from OX333080.1 coordinate 11,792,469, forward strand.
AATTGGAAAATTGATCTCGAACACTCTCTCGTTCTACCTCCATTTCTCTCTCTCTCTCTCTTTTTCCTCTTGGAGGATCCGTCACGGGGTGAGTCGGCGGCTTCCTATGTCGCGGGAGCTTTCCACCATCACCATCACAAATTCTCTCTCTCTCTCTTTCGCGTGATTTTTCTCGCATTCTTTTTTTTTTCTACTCCAGTTCTCTGACGCCAGCATTGCACCAACTCGAAGCGTCACGATATTCTCGATTACTCGGGAAACGACTTTCAGCTTGGTGGTTCTGTCGTGAAATTTAATTCGCCAATTGCCCACGGCGATTAACTCTACTCGACCTCGATCATCGCATTACCAAACTATCCTCCCCACTTCTATATATGTATATGGGGCATTTTGGGTCAAATGACGTGGTCATCGGCCTGACCCTTTCGGATTTAATTGGCGAATTTTTCTTGGGCATATTTTGGTTCAAAATAGTGGTTATTTTTTCCAGATTTTTATCGCTTGTTTTACCCCATGACATTTTTTTTCCATAACTGTTGAGTAAAAATGAATTTGGACCAGTATTCAGATTCTGAAGTTTTCTGCATAAATTCTATAACTAAAAACTAGTACTTTCATCATAGTTTGAGAGTGGGCCGAGAATAATTTATATTTTTTGATTAAAGAAAAAAAATTTGTTTATAAATTTCGTAAATTGAATATTTCAATGATGGTTCCCGGTGTAGGATGTACAAAAATGAAAATACATTATATCTTGGTAACATAATTTGTTTCCTATATTTTGATATTTTTTTTTTAATAATAGTTAGATAAAGTTTTTATATTTTTGTGGTGCTCCATCCGAAAAGTAATACTTTTTTCAATTCCATAATCAATCGATTTTATGAAATCTATTATAAAAATATAAGAAATATTTTCTTTTTACCAAGATACGATTTATTTATTTTTTTTCTATAGGGAACCATCATTAAAATATTTAATTTTCAAAATTTGTAAAGAAATTTTTTTTCTTGAATAAAAAGAAAATTATTCTCGATCTACTCTCAAACTATGATGAAAATATTCGTTTTTAGTTATAGATTTTATTTAAAAAATTTCAGAATTTTAAACCGGATCTAACTTTATTTCTACTCAAAAGTTATGGAACAAAAATTATTTTATGGGGTAAAACGAGTGATAAAAATCTGAAAAAATTACTTCTTTTTTTTTGGACCAAAATATGCCCAACAAAAATTTGTCAACTGAATCCGAGGGGGTCAGAACGATGACCACGTGAGTTGACCTGGAATGCCCAATATATATAAACATATATATACACATATGAGAGATTCTCTCTCGTTCTTTCATCTGGCGACTTGAACCTTAATTATCCCTCCAATTCGAGTGACACTTGGTCCATTTTGTGGACCGACTACAAAAAAAATTCAAAAATTCTTCAACGTTTTTCACGTTTATTCCTTTTGGACAAACAATTATTTACCCATTTTAGATGAAATGTTAATTGCCATAATAATTTGTGTAAAGTCAAGTCGAGTTTCTTTGAATTTGTTGCTCGTTGGATAATGAATTTTTCTACATTTTGTCAACCACACTCGATCCATCATGTTTTCTCTATGTTTTATAATATTTGTCCGGATTATACGAAAACTATAGAGCTCTTGCCGTTTGAATTTACTCCCGCTGTGTACTCTTCACTCGCTCAAACTAGTGACTCCTTGGATATGTCTGTTGACACGCCAGAGCTACTTTCTAAAGCCAAGAGTCTGCATAGTTGGCCTTTTTACTCGGTGAACTTTTAAGCTCTGTCAACGGTGGCTTCTCTCCACTCTCTCGCACTCTCTCTCTCTCTCTCTCTCTCTCTCTCTCTCTCTCTCTCTCTTTCTTTCTATATCTTGTTCTCCCTTGAATTTCCGTTCCGCTATTTATCTCGCTTTTGCGCCGATAATTAGCTGGGAAGCCTTAAGAAAACCCAGCATAAACGAGACTCTTGTCGTGTAACAAGTTTCGACGAAAAAGTCGTGACATCCGTGTACAGTCGCGCACTCAGCAAACGCTCGTTCATTTAAATTGCCTCGTCGGAATGCTGGGTTGACTTTTCATCGAAAATTCTCTTTGCATCCTGATGTTTCCTTCTGAGCTCATTCGACGTGACGAAACGCCAGAATGAGGTTATTACGATTTAACGAAATCGCAACAAGAGAATGTGATGAGTTTAGGGAAAAAAATCATTTTGTTTAATTTTGCCCCTCATCAAGATTTCTGTGTCCGAAATTTTTACCCTGAGTAGTCCAACGTGAACAAGCATCGATTGATTCCCTTTTGCAAATTTCACCCCTTTGGGGGGAGGCGACGATATTATGTACACTTAAAAACAAAGGAAAAAAAAAATGTTAACTCAATCGGAAACCAGGAAGTGGGTCAAATTTAACTTGTAAGATTTGATTACAGACAGACAGACACCGGGACAGGTGAAGCTAAATAAAAGCTTGTAAAAAAATCAGTTCGTGATTAAACATCAACACCGAGATTGCAGGATCTCTTTATTTTGATGATATGTAAAGTACGCTTCGATATCAAAGCCACAATATGATCAAATGATGCGGCTGAAAGATGAAATTCTCAGTATTACACAGAAAATATATCGATTGTATATTTTTAGGGGATAGCACGTTCAACAGTTCACGCATTAATATCGTTGGTGTAAAGTTGAACGAGAAGATATTGAACGCACGTGATGCCTAGCAGAGCAGATATTTCAATACGTTTGTTTACCTTGCGAAGAGGGCCACAGCTTTGAGAAGGATGCGGTCCAGTTCGGTCTGCCAGTTTAATTCGGCCATAACCTCGTGGAAACGGGGTTAGAATTTGAATTTGAGCGGGATCGGAGAGATATAGGCGCAGAGTAAGCCAGAGGGAGGAAGAAGGATGTTGGTGAGTCTTCATCACAGCAGCAGCAGCATCTCTGGCCATTGTAAATTCCAGTCCGGTTAAGCATGCAGGATTTGGAAACTTCCCGAGTTGGAGGAAGCTTCGAGTGATGTTGTCTCCCGAGGGGAGAATTGGGGTCGTTCCTTGGCCAGAGGCAACACGGAGGATATTATGCTCAACGGTGAGGGATGAAGTTCTGGCCCTGTCGGTAGCGAACAAGTTCCTTGTGAAATTCTTTTTTTTTCAACTTCTTTCGTTTTGGCTACTGCTCGTACATCGTGAAGAATGGGAGCTCCGTCCATTAATAGCATTCTCATGGGCATTGACGGCTTTACAGATCGAACTTTACAGCGAACCTTTACCTCTGAACGATCGCTGCTTTAATTCTTGGATTTCTTGGTCCTTGTATTGATTTCTCTTGCAGCGAATGAATGTTTAATTTTTAAATAGACATGCAGTATTCATTTTTTTTCCAATAAATCCTGCTACTGAATATAGCTGCAGGAAAATGCCAAGAGATTCTTACAATTGTCGTCATATTCCTCGAACAATGCCAGTATTTTTGCATTCGAAGAAACGAGCGCTGAGAATAGATTGTTTTGTCCATGAGAGGTAATTGAAGTTTCTCTACCTAGAATCTTAAATACGAGAAGTAAAAAAAAAACATCAATGACACGGTGCAGCAGCTCGTTTTGCGACAACGGATAACGAGTCCCTGGAAAAGCCAAAGCATTCTAACAATCCGGATGTTCAAGCTGGGCGGAATCTTGTGCAGCAAGCTTCTCTCGTCTCCTATATTCTTCATTCCTCTTTCGCCCTTGTTTTACTCGCACAATTGTTCATTTCACCAGTTTCCCCTTGAGAAACGCGCTGCAATGACTCCGGGACCGGGACTCGGAAAGTCCAATTCAATTATCCATCCGGAAGAGAAACTGTGCGAATGGTCGAACGACGACTCGCGATGGTCGAGTGTATACGCGAAGAATATCGGAGAGCGTAGCTTTCCGCATCTTAGCGACGAGTAACAGTGGGTGAAGCTCAGGGCGAGTCCTTTCGCGAAAAGACGCCACGAGGAAGATGAAAGAGCTCCACGGATGAGTGAGGAGGAGGTTCGTGCCTCCAATTTTGAGCGCTCGTTATTGATCATCCGGAAGAAACGTACCGAGGATAAAGAGGAACGACGACGCAAAAGAAATAGCAAGAATGTGGAGAAAAGCGAGCTCTCGCCAGTCTCGTCGACGACAATTGCGGAAAGTATGTTATTCCTTTTTTGACGCAAAAAAAACAAACTGAAGAATTCGAGACTCCGACAATGGCAATTTGATACCTTATTATCGGATCCAGCAAGTCTCGAGTTTCCTAGTCAACAAATCATTTTAATCAGCATTAATGATCACAGCAAATTCACGAATAATTCGTTGAATCAAAATTAAACAAAATGCGTACATGAAATGCAAAGTGCTTGGATATCATTCGTTTTGCTTCCTCATAAAGGAAGCTTTGTTTTCGTGGAAAAAAAATTCTCGCGATTTTTATGCCAATATGTTCAAAATGTCCTATAAAACATCGAGAAATCATATTTAGAAAAAATGTCCGGATGGATGTGTGTGTGTGTGTGTGTGTGTATCCTGAGTTTCAGATGTAAATAATTAATAACTCGAAGATGCTTCGCGATATGAAGCTAAACTTTGGCACACTTGTCGAGCACGAATTGCTCTTCATTATGAAAAAAATTTTGTTTCAATTATAACGGCTCGTCAGATTTTATCAACTTTTGTCGTTTTTGCAAGAATGGTGTAAACGCTCTAGCTTCTGCAATTTTCAAGATATTGCACTCAAACTTTGTACAGAATTAGTATAGCTATTAAGGTTGTTTGGTATTGAATTTGGTGAAAATTCATCGAGGGATTGAAATTTTATGAAATTTTGAATTTTTTAAAAAATAGCATAAGCGCTCTGACTTGTGCAACTTTTAAGATATTGCACTGAAACTTTATACAGAGCTAACATAGCTATCGAGGATGTTTGTTATTAAATTTGGCGAAAATCGATCGAATTTGTTCATTGATGACTAATATTTTTCAATAGTTAACAAAGCTTCCTTTATGAGGAAGCCAAATTTGATCGCCATAATGTGTGTTAAAGGAAGCTATGTGAACTATGGATAAAAATGACGAAGCAATGTGCAAATTTCAATTTGCACGGTTTTTGAATGAACTTTGAGTGAGTATTATATAAGTACTTTGTATTTAAAGTTCCATAAACAAAATAGTGATTAATGTCTGGTAACGATTAATGGTACTTGAACCAAAGTACCATAAAATACCAGCCGACTTTGATAGGATGTAATTCTCACGGCTGTTTTATGGATTTCCTATCAATTTCATAAGAACCTTTTTTGTCGGTTCTGCCTGATTTATCAGTGAATCCTGAAGGTTCATTGAACCGGGGAACGTGATAAAGCGGTGCATCTCTCACGCACGTCGATGAACATTGTACGTACGGATGTTCCCATAATGGAACAGGTCACAGGGATATCACGCAAACGCGTATATATGCAAAAGCATACGTGTAGAGAAGAACGACTATAATTTCTCGAGTTCACAGTATATTTCAAAAGTAGTTTGCACAGCGATACCTGGCAGCTGTGACGGACATGAAAAAATCGCCACGAGAAAGATGTATCGCGGACTAAAAAGTTAGAGAGGGAGAGAACCATACATGCAGAATGGACAGAATGCGATTGGTAAAAAAAAAAAAATTTGAAAAAAAGAAAGAAAAAACCAGATTTCTGCACTAGCCGCACACTGAGTCGAGGGAATGGAATCGAGCGTTCGTTGGAACAACGACGATGGCTTCAAGCCAAAATTTCCGAGTGAATAGAAAAAGCTGCGGGCGTGAGAGCGCGGAGTAAGCGTAGAAACGGTGGAGGAAAAAAGAAAAATGGTAAAAATAATAGCGAAAGAAAGTGCGAGAGAGGGAGGTGGATAGAGCGAGTGGAATAAAGACTCAACCTCGTGATAACAGGGCAGTTGCCTGCTTCTGACGCGACAATAACTGCATATTAAAAATTTTATGCAGTGCAGGAATAATGTTTTCTCCTCGATGTGACGATTATTCATACGTGAGTATACTGGGTTACTCTCTCATTTCAGTGTGAGTTTCGAGGACATTTCCATCATTGACCCCGCCGTTATCCCGGATTTTATTTGATGGACAATGGATTTGCGGATTAAAAGAAAACCAGAGCGAAATGAAAGCTAGCCTTCATTAATGACGTCTGTCCAGGATCACGAATAATGGACAGCTTCCGGATGGACACAAGCATGGAAAAAGAGAAGGATGACTCTTCAAAAGGTTTGAAAATGAAATAGATCGACAACCCAACACACTTGTGAGATCTGCAGCATTATAACAAGGTTGTCCCTACGCGATATCTCTTACCATTGAGCTGCAGATTACACTTTCAGCAGCTTCGTAGTATCTGTGCTAATCCTCTCAGCTTTTGAAAGCTTTTTAAACTCCATGATCGGGCTTCTCGAAGAGTTTTCAGTGACGTTCTGGCAATTCTGCGCTGACGAGAGGTAAAAAATGTTGTGACGACTATACATGTCTATTTGTATCAAACAAAGTTCTCTTCTTAGATCGAGAGAATATATCTACTGATTATCATGAGCATTTATCGATAAATCGGGATACAAGGTTTTGGGTGGCCAGTGATGTGGTTTAGAAGTGACTAAAGTAAGACAAGAACTAGCAAAAGTGGCGATTTAACCCCGGAGAAAAACGATGGGGCGCCACGGATTTTCTTCCCCTGAGATTTATCGTTCGCCCCCTAAATCCACACGCACAAACACACCCACACAACCACTCACAAGACGTGAAAGATTCAACCCGCAGAGTTCGCCGTTTAGATTCTGTGCCAGGAACAGATAGAAACGGAGGGAGGAAAAGAGCGGTTGGGTCGCAATCGAGAAGAGCGAAGAGAAAAGAACGAACACATCTTAAATCCCCACTGCCACCAATGACAGCATCGAACAATCTATGCGTTCCTTCGGTAGTATGGAAAATGAGACGAGGCCATGTTCTCTGTTATTCACCGGCCTCGGGATATAAATTACAATGACGGGGAATCAATGTTCCGTGCTTGCCATTCACGGACTGGGATGATCACTCCAGTCGTCGTCACTTATTACACGGTCCATCACTTTCTTTCCCCTTGCGTCTCTATTGTCAACGTCTCTCAGAATGGAAATTCTCGTGGCTAGAGACGGATGCATCCAACCTGAAACGCCGGATACTTCGGATAGAAAGTATCTTTCAAACCAGAATGGTACGAGACAGAACGCATTCTTTCCTTGTTTGTAATTTTTATTGTATTATTTCTTCTTCAAATAGTTTAGCAAACAAAATTGACCCTGCTGTCAAAAGATAGTGTCAATAAATGAAAGAGACACGGCCTAAGTCGTAAGGAGTCAGAGTTGAATATCGAACGGTTCGGCCAGGAATCCATCGTACCTATATTCATCGCAACTATGGATGGGGAAGGGTTCTCGGAACCCCTGGAAGCTTCCGTTGTCCACGGCCTTTGGTAGCGGCACATACGGGCGTGGAGAGACGGTCGAAGCTTCGGCAAATTGGCAATTTGGATCCCGGCACGTTGGAAAGGCCACATAGAGAGTGAGGCAGGGAGACCTCGCACTGGGATCCGCTCGTTTTGTGTGAACGTGGCCCCAGGCGTAACTGTGGCCGTGGTATGTGTACGTTGGGAAACGAGAGAGGGCGAGACAGAAAGACCCATAGCCCTTTGCCTTGTTGCTGCTACTGCTGCTGGCGCCACCAGCAACAGAACCAGCATCCCGACCGGGTCCAAACGGGAGGCATATACGTTAGCTTCCAAATACACGAAACTCTAATTCAACTATTAACGTCTCGATCGGATGGAAATTCGAGTCAGAGGGAGAACGAATGACGACGACGACACCGAGTGGGCAGCTATTCCCCATTGTGCCGAAGGTAGATCTCTCTGTGGTGTAAGCCCCGATTCGACTCGTATGCACATATGACCCGGGAAACGTTACCCGTCGAATTTACCCTCAACCTCGATGTTCTGACCCGGAATATGTTGGCTCTGTGTACGCGGTCGATTGAAGGCTTGTCATATTGAGCTTGTCATTCTGCGGTGGTTTGTACAGTATAGTGACGTTTCCCTTCAAATTTTGAAACCACTTCAAGGTGCATTAACTATCGCTCTGAGTTGGTCTAAAATTTAGTTTTTGGATACAATTGGGTATTTGTTGTTCCACAACTGTGCTGATGCAAAATTTCGACTAATTTTCGTGTTTTTAGTGGACGAATATAACGGTAAGCTCCTTATCATCCTGTTTGGGCAAATGAGAGGATTATATAAACATTGAGAATGAAGTGGAAGAAGGTTGCCGGAGTGATATGGAAGAAGAAGTACACAGTGTTTATCGGGAAAATAGCCGGAGGCCTTCCTCCGTGTAGAGAAGAAGCAAAACATAAGAGAATAGAGGTGAATAATTCTCTTGCTCCGAGTACCTCTTTCTCCCTCTGGGCTTATGGAATCTGCAGCAGACTCACTGCTGTTTTATGTACTTCCTTTCTCTGTTGGTAACGGCTCTCTCTCTCTCTCTCTCTTTCTCTTTGACATGCATTACATCGGTGCGAAATGCGATTCCGCCAACGCACGTATTCAACGTTTGGTCCGCTGGGGTAGAAACTCCCTCATGTTGGGCTTCCCACGCCCGCACACGTATTCATATTATAACGCCGATTGCAGTTTGCTTATTAGTCTCTCCAGCCAGAGGTGGATAAACGAGGGGAAAATTAGGAGGGTAAACGGAACGATGTGCCCTGGCGTTGTTACCGCTGCGATCCCGGCGGCGGATGAACCGGAGATCGTAGAGAATACACCAACGGAGGCAACAAAATAATAAGAAACTAGAGATGCTGAAACGGCAAGAGAGATATAGAGGAAGAATATATTACGGTTCTGCGGGAAAAGAAAATTTTGAGGTAAAGGCCAGAGATCCTGTTCTGTAACATCAGAGAAATCCTCTTCCTTGGTCAACTGTACGTTTCGAAGCTTATTGTCGGCCATTATTTTTTTAACGGATAGGCGATTACGTACGATATAACAGATTCAATAAGAAGTTTCGGACGTTCAATAATCTTCATGATCTATTAAATATTGGCGTTTAACATAGCGTAAGAAAATGTCTTATTCTGTCGATATTTGACACGCAGATGCAACATCATTGGATTGTACGATTTTTATATTATTTCTACGTATATATAGGAATATACACTGCCGTCCAAAAGTTTGGAAACACCCGTCCTGATTCTGCGCCGCAGAAAAAGTCTCGAGGCTCTTTTGAAAATGAAGGCATTTTAATTTAACAAGTGGCGTTTCAAAGGGGACACATTCAGCTTCATTTTGCTTTAAAAAAAAAAAAATTTTTTTTTACCCGCTACGCTCTTTGGAACATTGTCGTTTGTTGGCCTTTTTTGGCGTTGAAATTTTAGTGCACGATCCATGACAATTTTTTAAAACTTTTTTTCGTGTGAAAAACTTGTCTGAGGGGGAGTGTAAGCTGCCATTTCTTTTTTTAAAAAGTTTCGTACGATTTTTTTTGCAAAGATATTCAATTTTTCGTAGAAAACGACCATTAGTAGCGTAACTCTAAAACTACTCGGTTTTCATGAAATTACTAAGAAGGTAAAAAGTTGCATACAAAGATTTTGGATGAAAAAAAAAAAAATTCAGAATTTTTTTTCGAAAATTTTTGTTTCGAAAATTTTTTCTGCCAACGAGATATTTTTTTATCTTAAATAATCAAGTCTTTTACCTCATCTACGGAGCTTTTTGATCTAAAAAGGTAAGAGACCCGATTGTTTAAAATAAAAAAACATCTCCTTGACAGGAAAAATTTTCGGGACAAAAATTTTGATAAAAAAATATTGAAAAAAAATTCTGAAAAAATTCAATTAAATAAAAAATAATTAAATACAACTTTTTACCTTCTTAGTGATTTCACGAAAAGCCAGTAGTTGTAGGATCACGCTACATTCTATAAATATGGTCATTTCTTTATGAAAAAAAGAATATTTTGGCGAAAAAAAATCGTACGGAACTTTTTACAAAGCGAAATTGAAGCTTATACTCCCCCCAACAAGTTTTCCATGTGAAAAATAGTTTTTTTTTCAAATTTCATGGGTTGTGCGCCCCAAAAATGCCGACAAATGACCGTGTTCCGAAGAACGTACCGGATTTAAAAAAAAACGAATTTTTTTTTAGAAAAAAGCGGAATGAAGCTGGATATATCCCCTCTGAAACGCTGCTTGGTGAATTGAAATATCTTCATTTTTAAAACAGGAGTGAAACTTTTTGTGCGACGCGGAATCGGGGCGGGTGTTGCCAAACTTTTGGATGACAGTGTATATAAAGATTTATATATTTATATTATATATCGTGTATATATATTGTCGCATTACGAAAAAAATACATATCTCTGGGACATTTCCACAATTCACACCCCACACAATTTTCGATGAATGTATTTATTTGGCACATCCCGACGCCCTCAAAATGCTGACGACCCTGAGCAAAGCTTACGATTAAAAGGGCTCTCTTTCGCAGCGAAAGCTTTGTGGGTTACGTACACACAGAATTCTACCGCCAAGGACAAGAAAAATCTGCCTGAGTTGCTTTTGCAGGGAGCGAGAGGGCAGTTCAAAAGCAGATAGAGGGAGAGTGAGAAAGAGCGAGACTATGGCATCGTCGGGATAAGTTACACAAGAGACGCCACTGGCATAGGGTCGAAAAGGACCTTCCCTGAGGGAGGTGTTACTTTTACCCGTGGGAAACTCTCCAATTTGTTCCGGACGAGCGCTCGCAAGCTACCGACACTATAGCAAATCTTTCTCGATTCTCCTCGCGAATTCTTCATTTCTTTTTTTTTGTTTTTCTTCCCCCTATCGTCTCCCTCCCTCTTTTTCTCTCGTGCTCTCATTTCCTTTAACTCGATTTTCTCTGCCCTCTGTCGGCAATCTATTTTGAAAGAACAGGGAATTCACTCGGATTCACCGAGATTGAACGTGAATTAACGTCAAAACTCGTGAAAGCTTTTGCCCCTGATAATATAGAACAAACATTGACGCTATCGAAATTCAACGTAATGAAAAACTGCCTGTCATGGTACAGTGTTCATTAATATTTTTTGATAATTGCAAAATTTGCATCCAGATACATTTTTAAATATTTTTTCTTTTAAAGTATTTTTTCTTTTTTTAATTAGGATAGCATATTTGTCAGTGTCTGCATTTTCGCCTTGAGAGGATCACGAAAAAAGACGGGGAGATTCAAATCGTGAAGATGGATGTATTAATTCCATTAAATCCATAAAATAATGTGACTTTTGTGATGTACATTAAATTTTGAACATAAAAGCTTCCTCGATTTATCGGTCAGTGTGTAGGTTTATATTCGCAGTGAAGTGATACGCGAAACTGTCGTGGCAGCGTAAAGAGAAGGAGAGATAGAGCGAGATGGAATAGTGACGATGGCTGAAAGAGTATGAGAATGGAGGGGAGCCTCAGAATCTACAGGATTCATTCTACCATTGCCACTTTATTTGATGAGCGTCGTGAATTTATACCCAACGTCAGGTATTTCCGAATGGGCGCTATCGGAATGGTCCATAAACGCTAAAGCTTTCGAATCTCAATAACATCTCTCACTCTTCATATATGGGTCAATCCATGTCAAATCCACCAAGAGTTGGAATCGACCCCCCTCAGTTTCGATGAAGTTTGGACAGAAGTTTTTGTTTTAAATAAAACGAAGGTCTACCAAAGAAAAAAAATTCATTTTTTTTTCCGAAAGTTATGCAAGATTCAAAATTTCACAATTTTTTAAATCTTTTAAGATTATTTTTTAAATATATTCCGAAAAAAAATTTTGAAAGTGATGAAATTGGAGAATTGTGAATTTTTAAAAATCATGCAAATCCACTTTCAACATTAAATTTTTTGTTCAATTTGTTTTATATAATACCTTGTACTGATCTTAAAAGATCCTGAAATTTTCAGAAAGGTGTTTTTTGTTTTTTCGAAAATATCAATTCGTGAATTTTTATAAATTGTGTAAATCCACGATCAATATTAAATTTTTGGTAAAATTTTTTTTATATAATACCTTGGACTGATGTTAAAAGATCCTGAAATTTTCAGGATGGTGTTGTTTTGTTTAAAAAATTAAATGATCAGTACAAGGTATTATATAAAAAGAATTTAACCAAAAATTTAATGTTGATCGTAGATTTACACAATTTTTAAAAATTCAAAAATTCATATGTTTGAAAAAACAAAAAACACCTTTCTGAAAATTTTAGGATCTTTTAAGTACCAGGTATTATATTAAAAAAACTGAACCAAAAATTTAATGTTGAAAGTGGATTTGCACGATTTTTAAAAATTCAAATTTCTCCAAATTCATCATTTTTCAAAACTATTTTCGGAATATATTTTTTTTTCATAGCCACAAGTATACCCTTCAAGATGAAAACAGAACGATTTTTTAGCAACTATAATAGTTTTCGAGATATTTAAAAAATAAACTTGAAAAATATTTAAAAAATGTGAAATTTAGAATCTTGCATAAGTTTCGAAAAAAAATTTCAATTTTTTTCCTTCGATAGAACTTCGTTTTATTAAAAACGAAAACCCCCCTCAAATTTCATAGAAATTGAAGGGGGTCGATTCCAACTCTTGGTCGATTTGACATGGAATGGCCCATATATCGATATTATATATATAATACCTATATGTACATATCGTATGGAGTATAAAAATACATGCATCTCATACATGCCACAGCGGAGTCTTGTATTGGTGAATGCGCCAGTGATTGATGGTTCTATCACGCGATGGCGTCAAGGCGCTGCCAATTCTCGGGGAATTTATTTTTCTCCACAAATTTTATTTTCCATCGATAAATTTTTCATATCTTCAGCTCGTATTTTGCCCGTGGCAAAAATAAATCAATGATTGCGTTGTTAAAAATAAGAAAACGAAACGATGATGAGGTAAGTAGTTTAAGTATTCAACTCTGCATTTTCCTCACAAATGCACAGTTTTATATTGGGTCTCAAAAATCTTGGCTTAAGACGAATAATCGAACTACCGTAATAAGCTAACTGTTAAGTATCATCATACGTTTATACTTTAGGGAATTTGTTGAAAAATTCTCAAAAATCGTTCCAAAATAAGGCGTAGGAGGAATCAAAAGCCTTTGCTGGATTTCTAGCTTCCATTCTTTCTAGCCTCGATCGTCAATTTTCTATGGTTTTCGTTTACTTTCGTCGATATCCTTGCAATTGAGCTTGACCACAAACGCACTGCGTGATATCCTTGTCCCAAAGTCCACATTTGACACGATTACGTCAAACAAATACACAATCGCGAGTTTGCTGTCAAAAGGCCTCGTGCGCGCAAGCGAAAGCACTTCGTGCGCTCGTAGGTCACGCGTCAGGCTATAAACGGCGAAATTCACGCACATGCCTCGGCGTTTATTCGTCAATGCGATTAGCCGTAATTGAATACGGATCGTGGAACATATGCCAACGAGGGTTGATGTGCTCCTGTCTCTCTGCGTCTCTGCGAATCGACCGAGAGGGAACTCGCTTGTGCATACACGTGTGTGCGCCTGTTGTTTGTGTGTCATCTTTGCTCAACGGGTGTTTGTGTCATCTACGTGTTGCAGGGTTACATAATATATGCATAGATTCTCGGGGAAGCGTGTCAACAATAGACGAATAGAACGGAGGTGAGCTTTCCTCTATTCGTGCTCGCGTCAGTGACACGTTCATCGCCATGTCCTTCAACATCGGGGGTTGTTTGAAGCCAAGTAGAATTCAATACCGCCCAGAACCACGAGCAAATTCGGCGGCCCATCGAAAACTGAGTTCAATTACCTGGAAATGATTGACCAATCTTTGTGGGAGTTGATTCAGTATCGAAAAAGGTTCGTCTTCAAATATTCAGTTTTTTAATTGAATAACTCATGTGCTCGTGCCTGCATTTAGTTTATTCTAGTTGATCACCCCTTGAAGATAAAAAGATCACCCCTTAAAATACGAATCAGTCTACTTTAGAAGGCCATGAAAAAAGAAAATTTTCAAGAATTTTGTTCTCAGCTCCTTTATTAGATATGGGGATAAAACTGTTTTTGCAACATTGTTTTATCCTTCAAAACTACAAAAAAAGAATATTTTTTATGTTGATTCTTTGAATAATTTATAGAAGGCGCCAAAGTCGAAAATGTCTTTTCCCATGACCGACGGTTAATCTCAGGTTTGGCAAGTGTGAAACAAAAAAATAAAAAAGCATTTTAAAGAGGAAGGTTTCTTACACAACAATTTACCACCGTTAATGAAAAATCGATTAAAAAATGGCGCATGCTTGAAATGAAAATGAACCATTGAATTTTTCACAATTTATTTCAAACATCCGCCACTTTATTATCGATTTTCCATTAACGATGGTAAATTGTTGTGTAAGAAACCTTTCTCTTTAAAATGCTTTTTTATTTTTATGTTTCAGACTTGCCAATCCTGAGATTAATTGTCGGCCATGGGACAAAACATTTTCGAAGACTCGACTGTGGCGCCTTCTATAAATTATTCAAAGAATCAAAATAAAAAATAAAAATATTTTTTGTACTTTCGAAGGATAAAACAATGTTGTATAAACAGTTTTATAGCCATATCTGATAAAGGAGCTGAGCAAAAAAATCTTAAAGATTTTCTTCTAAAGTAGAGTAATACCTTAAGGGGTTACATGAGTTAAAAATTCAAGAAAATTCATTTTTTATTTTTTTAACGAATAGTTAAATATGCCTGGAATATTTTCCCAAAATTTCAAGTCTGGGTCAAGGTCTAGGTGACAGCTTTTGGGAATTTTCTTTCTTAGGCTAGATTGGCTATAAACCGGAAACTTCAATCGCTTTCGTCTAAAAACACTATTTTTGAAGTCGGTGGGCATGATTTTTCAAAATTAATGCATCGATCTTATTAAAATTTAGCATACTTCTTCTAAAGACGATTGACTAGTGATTGAACGAAAGTTTTTTTTATTACAACTAATTTGACAAGGTAAATTGTATTAAAAAATGTACTGTTTTGCATACAACTCTGCAAAAAATTCAAATTTCAATTTTTTTCTCAGTCTATTGTTCAATCGCGAGCTATGCTTATCTACTAATAGATAAAATTTGCTTTTCCAATCTCACCATGAGAAAACTTTTTCCGGAAGGGTTCCAGAAACTAGGTTCCACTGGCTGAATTTTTCAAATTTTTCATTATAAAATATTATTTCAATGTTCCTCTTTTGTGTGCTCAAAATTTTGAATAAAATAATTGATTTATCATATCAAGGAAATATGCTTTTCCAACCTTCGAAAACTCATGTCAACTCTCAAAACTACAAATTTATTCATTCAAGAGACTTGAAATCGTAGCTTTACGTATTCGGTCATTATTATCCTCAAACAATTTCTATTCCATTTATCCTTGTCTTAAATTTATCTATCTTGTGTACGATGTATCACTCGAATCGAAAGAATGCGTCACTTTTATATCCCCGAG
This sequence comes from Alloplasta piceator, assembly GCA_946863875.1. Classification (NCBI taxonomy): domain Eukaryota; kingdom Metazoa; phylum Arthropoda; class Insecta; order Hymenoptera; family Ichneumonidae; genus Alloplasta; species Alloplasta piceator. The sequence continues at coordinate 11,808,065 of OX333080.1, forward strand.
TCGAAAAGAATAAGAAGGGGAGTGAGACGGAGCGAAAGGAGAAATGGCGAGTGAGTAGACAGATAAAAGAAAGTGGCAAGTGTGAAATGGATGACGTTGTTCGCGAGCTTTTGAAGCCGCAGGGGAAGAGAACATAGAGAGAGAGAGAGAGAGAGGGAGAGAGAGAGAGAGAGAGAGAGAGAGAGGGAGAGAGAGAGAGAGAGAAAGAGAGAGAGAGAGAGAGAGAGAGAAAGAGAGAGAGAGAGAGAGGGAGGGAAAGAGAGCGAGAGAGAGACTGAAAAGAAAGGTTGGGTTGAAGGGAAGGAGAGGGACAAAGTTTAAAGCAACGATACTTCGAGATACATCGTTTCGCGTGTGCGTTCTCGCTACATTGCCACTATGATCATGATAAGAAGTTTCGCGCTCTCGCCTCGGAAGATGGAGCCTGGAAAAAGGGGGCTTTTTAGAGATGCTGAGGAATACAGATGCGGTTTAGGTTGGGGAGGAGCGGAGAGGAGGGTTACGAGAGACAGCGATACAAACGTTTTATATTCCTGGAGGTTTTTCACGGTTTGGCGAACGATCCGCGAAACGCTCGAGAAAGGCATCCAGGCACAGAGTAGGATGTAACATAACCTAGAAAAGTAGGAAAACATGGACGGCGACGGTAACATTCGAATGGTGAAAAAAGAGCGAAGGGGAAGAGAGAAAGAGGAGTCGGAGGAGGAATAGAAGGAGGAGAATCTGGGCGCGGTAACCACTCAACGATCCGGGTGGAACATCAATCTTGCCCAGAGGAAAACGTCCCAGGGACCGTTATCCGTACAGCGATTAATGCTCGATCGGCTCAACAGAGGGCTGCTCTTCTCTCGCTCTTTCTCGCCTGCACGCGGCGTTGCTCCATCCCTTTCAAACTCTCGTGAGCGAAGAGGGCTGAGGGAGGGGGGAGGGTATAACACGGTAGGGAGAACTGGTAAAAGCCTCGCGGCAGAAAAGCCTCCTCGTCTCTGCCATCCTCTTCCTCTTGGCACAGGGAGCAGCGAAAGCTCGCTCTCGCTGAATGACGCGAGCGAAATTTCCACTCTCAATACACACAAACACGTTGTACATATGTGTGTGTGTGTGTGTGTGTGTGTGTGTGAGAGAGAGTTTCTCGTAAACGAGAAATTCCTTTGCGATACGATCCTACAAGCGTTGTACTGCGGCACAGCGGATAAACGAATGTTCCTTTTTTTCGACATTCGAGTTCTGATTTTTTTTAAATCCATTCTTGTTTTACCTTTCGCGCTGCTGTTCGCAAAACTGTTGATGGGTTTGTTTTTTTAAATCGACCGAAAGAAAAAAAACATCAAAAGTTTTGTGAACTCTGGGCGCAGCGAATTTTTGCACTTCACCTTCCCAGATTTAGTTTATATTTTTTTTCTCTAATTGTATTTTGAGTTTCGCTATTTTAAGGTTTTTGAAAATGGGGCCAAAATTGAGCAATAATGTTTTTGATGAAAATTCATAAAAATTTTGATTTTTCGAGTAAACTATTGATAGATTCGTGTTCAAGGGGAAAACATACATCGATATACGCTTAAAAAAATTTTTTTTTCGCATTTTGGCCAAAATTGAATTTGTTCACTAAAATGACTGTGATTTATTTTCTATACAAAATTTCGACTCTGTTAAGATCTCATTCTCTAATCGTTAAAGCTTTAAAATATCGCTTTGTTCATGCTATTCCGATCATTTTTTTTATTTTTGGCAGATTTTTAAAGTTACACCATCGATTTTTGCAAATGTTTGAAGGCCTTTCCGTTTTTTCAGCGATTTTGAAACTGCTCTCATTTCTCAAAAAATTGAGTTATCGGAATGAAACAAACGCTATTTTCTAAGTTTAGTGACAGCCTTTAGGTATGAAAAATAAATTTTTGAATCGGTCAAACCGAAGTAAAGTTATAAGCGTTTGAAATTTCGCTATTTTGAGGTTTTTAAAAATGAGGCGACAATCGAGCAAGAACGTTTTTGATGAAAATTCATGAAAGTTTTGATTTTTCGAGGAAACTATTGAGAAATTGGTGGTCAGGGGGACAAAATACATCGATATATGGTTTGAAAAAAAAAATTTTTTTTTCGTATTTCGGCTAAAGTTGAATCTATTTACTAGAACGACTGCAATTTATTTTCTAGTGAGAATTTCGACTTTCCTTATAGCTGATCGCCTTTGTAATCGTTCAAGCTTCAAAACCTCGCTTGGTTCATCGGATTCCGATAATTTTTCGATTTTTAGCAGATTTTTAAAGTTCGACCATCGATTTTTGCAAATTTTTGCATACATACCCCTTTCCATTTTTTTCGTCGATTTTCAAAGTGCTCTCATTTCTACAACAATTAACCTATCGGAATGAAGCAAACGGCATTTTCTAAGTTTAGTGACCACCTTTGAGGGCGAAAAAGAAATTTCGGAATCGGTCAAACCAAAGTAAAATTACCAGCACTTGAAATTTTGCTATTTCAAGGTTTTGTCAATGTCGGCAAAAAATAGGCTAATTTTTTAATTTTTTTTTTCACGCTGTAGAAGCATATGTTTATGTAAAATTTGCCGCTGATTCCAAATCACGAAGAATTTTTGTTAAAAAAAAATTAATTCATGAGAAAAAGTAAAAAAAAAACTCTTGGAAAAATGTTTTTAATTAATAAAATCATATTATTTCAAAAAATTTTTCTCAATTAAAAAATTCGCCACGAAATAACGTACAATAATAGAATGAAGAAAAAAATCATACAAATTGAATTTGTAAAGGGTGAAGTAATGCATAAAATGCCGATAGCCACAATCTGAAGGTTCGAAACTTCGAGTACATGAAAAATCGACGAAAAAATTCGGGGATTTGTGGTTTAATATTGACACGTTTTACCAGGAATCCCTCATACGTAGGTATTTATTCAATGTGGTAAAAAGGACAACGTGGTGCAAGGACCGACAAGTTATCGCCACTTATGGCAATACACATTTTGCCGGGATCACTCGACGGAAGTGTATGGGTACAAAAACGAGTCGAGAGGGTGAAAATAGTGTCCACGTATATGTGTGTCTATTTGAACGCTGGCTGAAAGCACGAGTGTTTCATTGATCGAGGCGAGCTGACTCGGAGCAAGAAGGAAGCTGGCGAAAAAGTATGTGAACAAGGAAGCCACCATAGTTGCGGTGACCTCATCCTCATGTTCCAGCAAGTTCTTGAAAAATTAATGAAAACGACCCTCTCGACCGGTATTTATAGTGCCACTTCTATCGTCCCGAAACCGTCCCTACGTGTCTCTCTCTTCATTCTCTCCCTTTTTTTTATCTCCTTCTCTCTCATTCCTGGGTGAGTTGGCAAGAGGAGGCCCCAAAGTGATTTTGACACCCCAGGGAGGAGCCCACAGGTTTTTCCGGATATAACACATTTACCGTTTTCCGGCGATTCGTCACGAGATGTTAAAAATTCAATTGGAACTATTGAACCGGAAAAAAAGAGAAAAATAGCTTGACAATTAAGGTAGTAGTCCCCTGTGACCGGTCCGAAAAATTGATTTTTTTTACATTTATCGTAAGAAAAACCTCTCAAAAATGTACTCCAAAAGCTTCAGATCGAAATTAAAAATTCGATTCCGAAGATCTTTTTGTTCACAAGTCCGCCATTTCGTTTTTTTTTCTTAAAATATGCATATCATAGGTTCAAGTCACCGTTTTTCGAGGATTTCACTTTGACGTACAAAATGATAAACAAATTCATGTAAAATTGAATAAACATAAATTTTTTTGTACCCTTCAAGACACAAGTAACAACATGTAAAAATTTCGAAACGATCGCATTTTATTTGGTAATTTAAAAAGATCAATGAAAAAACCTCGAAATTTCGGTACTGGACTACTACCTTAAATGTCAAGTTGTCAATTATATAGAGTTGTAGAGAAATTATAAAAAACTGGGTCTTTACTATCTACTAGAAAAAGATATGTTTTTATTTTAAAACAAATTTTTGTAGAGAAGAATTTAAATATCAAATCTAATTACAGATAACTATTCTTGCATGATTATTATGTTGTCTTCGGAAAATAATATCAGCGGAACGTTGTTTATTTCCCGACTAAAATTTTTCTCATTTACGAGCAAATTGCAAAAGCGGTATCCCCGGATTTAAATAAAACTTTGGTAATGAGTTTTCTAGTCCACAACCATTGACTCGCTCTTGGATTTCAAATAACTGACAAAACTTTTTCATTAACTTTGACAATTTTGCTTTCCCAACGTCTCGTCGTTTATTCAGTGACTCGAAATGTCAAATGGAAACATCGATTTTTCAGCCAGTCACGATAAAAAAAAAAGGATGATATTACTTCGACCGAACTGCGACAGAGTCACAAAGTGTTTTTGACATCTGGACGAGAAATACTCTTCGTACCGAAACGAAATAAATTTTTCTGTAGCTACGAACGGCTGTTTTATTCATAAAACAAAATGTACCATATGGAACGACTTTGATAGCAATAAAAGTCACCCCGAAAGAACATATAACCGAGTTTCGAAGAAAAAGAAATTCTTCATTTCACGATGTGCTCCGAAATTTTTTTATTCCAACGAAATAACAAAGAGAGCAGCCAGTTTTTTCGCTCATCGCTTGCGTGAGATTTCGTTCTGGAAATTTCGATCACCGCGAATACAGAAGGTTGAAAAAGTTAAGCCCTGATGGCATTAATACGAGTCTGGGGATGTGTCCTTGTAGCGAGCAATAGAGCTCGTAAAGGCTGTAAAAAGAACGGAGAGGGGGGGGGGGGAGGAATCCAATCGTCCTCGTAGGCCAGAAAGAAAATCGAGTTAGTCCGAAAACAATGATTGTGTTTCTCGGACTCGGCGAGTCTGTTTCGGAAAATCTCGCGTGGAAAAAGCTTCGCGACATCCCTCGGACTCGGGGAGGGAGTACAAAATGACCTGGCGGAGGAGAAGATGACAAAAAATGGTCCAAAAAAGCGATGAGCTTGGCCGAGTCGGTGGCAAAACGTTCAAAGAAACCCACGATTGAGCTCGCGTTATGTCGCCCAGAAGAATCGGAATAAATGGAAGCCGACGTTAAATTGCAAAGACTCAGGCTATAGAGCTACGTTATGCGAGATTATTGGAGAGAAAAAAAACGTCAAAACAAAAAAAAATTACGTGGAACGTTATAAATGAGATGTATTACCAAAAGAAATTAACGATTAACTAACTCGAAAAATCGCACAAAAACTTGGCGCACGTGGTTTTGAAAAATGAGTATACTTTGCAAGATAAGTATATATCTTAAAATTTATAATACAAAAGTATTTTATGCATCGCTTCAATATCCGAATCTTCGAGAAAAAACTATTTTGCTCAATTATGATTCGGTCAAGGCATTCAAATGGTTTAAATCGTATATCCAATTTTTTGTTATTAAAAAAAAATGGTAAAGGAAAAGTCTTTCGTAAGTTAACAAAATACGCTTTCCCAACAAAATACGATTTCCCAAATACGTCCTAAATTCCCTGGAGTCAAAATAAATAATAGTTCCCTTTATCGTAATAATTTGTCAAATCATTTTTTTTTCACCCCAATATAATTGAGTGTCATCGTCGCGAATTGCTTGGATGCGGAAATTGAAATTGGGAGTAGAGTGTCGGAGGAGGGTGAAAGTGTTTATTTTTCGGACGTTGATTGCAACATACGTCATCCACAGCCTCTTTCCTCCGGGTTGGCAAACAACACAGACACACACACACATACAGTCACTCACACGGATGCAAACACACACCGTGAAATCACACTTGGGAATGTTCCGGCCGACGTTTTAACGGAAAATCATGTATACACAGAGGGTGATTTTACTTCAACGTCGAGCTGAATATATATCGACCGATGTTACCCTCCCCGGTATCTCGACGAGAATCAAGTGAAAAATCGTGCTTCATGCCTACCAATATTCTTTTACGCACACTTTTCCATCCACGGATATATATATATATATTAGGGTGGTACTTATTTACAGCTCGGACGAATTTTTCATCAGACGCCCCTTCGAATCGACTCCAAATAATTCAAAAACAATATCCTCATTTTTTCAAATTTTCATTTAGACTCTAACCCCTCCCGAAAAGAAGGTAGATTTTCCCATTTGAAATACACGTGTTTCGGTCCAATTGCAATTCGTCTAGATTGACCCGTATGATAATGTGAATTTTTCCTCGAATAGGAGCACCAATGAACACTAAAATCTTGCAGTTACAGATTTTTTTAAAAATTATTACACTTGGAATAAAATATATCCTGAGAATATGGTCGAAACACGTGTATTTCAAATGGGGAAATCTGCACTCTTTTCGGCAGGGGTTAGAGTTCGGATAAAAATTTAAAAAAATTAGGGTATTGTCTTTGATTTATTTGGAGTCGATTAAGAGGGGCGTCGGATAAAAAATTCGCCCTAAATAAGGACCACCCTAATATATGTGTGTGTATATCGAACCCTGATTATATATATATATAATACGGAGGGATATCTTACATATATTTTTTTTAGATATACCGTATATAAATCAAGATAATATATCATAAGATTTACCTCATAGTTCAAGTAAAATATCGTTGAACGGGAATAGTGGTTTAAAAATCGTTCGGTAGTCAACCGAGCTCTCCCACATGTATGCGCGAACCTCAAACCATCGTTCCTTTTTATTCCTTTACCTCGAGTGATAGAAGTTGGCACCGAGCCCTGGCAATAATTCGTTACAAGGTTCGCCACTTTCTCTCACTTTTTCAGAATTCCCGGTCTTCCGACTCGTCTTCTGACTCGTGCGTCTCTATTCCGAATCGTATTTACATTGCGCGGTTGTGAGACCACTCTGATGGACCAATAGAATAATCGCGTTGATTTTGGATAATACGAGTAATGAAAAAAAATTTGTTTCCTTATTCATTGATTACAATATTAGGGGTCTAAAATACTCTGTGTAAAATCCCAGGACTGCGAAAATTATTCCAGATATTTTTAATTAATTTCAATTTCAGTCAGAAAAATGATTAATGAAATAAAGAAGCAAATTAGAAATTATTGATTGTCTTCAAAAAATGGTTTTTTACAGTAACAGCAACCAAAGAAATATGTGGGGGAAGTGGGGGCAAAATGGACACTGGAGGCAAAATGATACTATCCAAAATAATCAAAAAAATTAAAAATTAAACAAATTCGAAAGTGAGTGAATGATCATTATGATTGGCGTTGATATGCCTAAATTGACTCACCCACGCGAAATCAGATCTAGATTTGATATCTTCATGACAATTTCCCGTGAATAGTTGAAAAAAATTCCAAAAAATTGTTATTCTCGTTAAAAAAAAACCCCAGCATACTCCAAAAGTATTGCGGAAAAAAAATTTGATTTGAACAAAGCTTCCGTCATATAAAATAAAAAAATGACGTGAAACATTCATCAACGATATTGGGGCTAAAGTTTCAACTTTTTTATCATGTTCTCTCGTAACTATTTTGCCATTTGAGTTATTTGGAATGTTTTTTTCTGCTGTTTCGATGCAAAGTATTTCATGACGACAGACGCCAGCTGGTCATGCATTCTGGTCTCTCCTTAACTTTTTGATGACGCATAACTGAGCAACATAATTAATACTCGAGTTTATCAACACAATGGAGAAACTTGGAGATATCATACTAACACACACACACATACACACACACACACACACACACATATATCAACAATCACATATATACATATCAACGACATTCGAATTGTGACAACCGTTGAAATTGCAACGAGGTCGTTAAAATATCGGATGGAAAACTTTGTCAAAGCTCTTTCGGGAGAGGATGAGAAAAAGTTGACTCTACCAAAAGTGCAGTACGAAAAAGAGAGGGTGGCAAATAGGGATTGGAAAAAGGAAAGAGACTTTCGCAAATGTGAAAGGTATCTCGCTGAAAGGGTTATAAAATAAGTAACAATAACGAAAACTTTTATCCACCGTCACCCTGGATATTTCCTAACTGTATATTTACACATATGAGGATGCATATAAATATAACGCACGATAAACGATTGCACCTGTTTTCTTCGACTTTATACGACCGAAAATCGTCCACTCTGCCTCCGGTCGAAACCCCGAACCATTCTGAATCTCATATTGAATGTACAGGCTACTTTCATGCACAGACAACGGAATATATATTATTAGCCTCGAGGAAAATTTACGAGATGATATCACCCGGTGACTTTTACGACTCAAGATGAGAAAAGAGAGGGATGAACGATGAATTTGCTCGCATCGAAACGTTGAGAGTCAAGAGATCAGAACGGACTTGAAATGGTGCTTGAAGAAAATTTGCAATGGAGAGGTTTTCTTCGACATTTCGGGCAATAAAAATCACCCTCTTGCCACGCGTATGCATTTTTTATCGATCACTCAAAGTCAAAAGAGCTCATTTAACGTAACTTTCTGTCTTCAGTCACTTTGAATCAATTTAAAGAGCTTTAAACACTCGAAACTGGTCAAATTAGTGTTTGATTATAGAAATCTTACAAACAAATATTTGCGCGTTAAAACTTTCATTGTCCTGATTTGTGTTCATTAAAATATATTGACAAAATCTACGTTGATAAGTCTCCATTTAATTTTCATTATTTTTATTTTTTTGTATTGATATTCTAAGTTTTGGTAAAATTCTTATTCGTCGCGTCTTTTGGTGCATCTTTGTGAAATATCCGAAAGGACCGAGATTAGCGAAAAAGGAACAAAATTCTGTCGAGTTGCGAACTTTGCTTGATGTAAAAATTGCTCGGTCCATTTTTCCATCCACTTCCGGTTTCATGTTTCTCTGCTCGTTACGACTCGTCAGAATTCTTTCCATTCCGTTTCCCAGCTTGCACAAACTCATCGCTATATTTCATCCTGTCCCTTGCTCATTATCTACAAGTACCGGATAGGCTTCTCAAGATTGCTCAGAGACGAGGCTTTCACATTTGCGAAAAGAGCCGCTGAATCCACGGATTTTTGGCTGAAGCGAGAACGAAAGAGAGGGAGCGAGTAAACTGGAGAGTGGAAGAAAGGGGAGGGAGCATTATGCTTATGAATATAGGTGGTACGTGAAAGGGATGAACGACCGAGAATTTTTTCATTCCTTTCCTCGTGTACATGCCAGAAATCTTCTCCCTTTCTCATCTTCGCTTGCCTTGAGAGAGAGAGAGAGAGAGAGAGAGAGAGAGAGAGAGAGAGAAAGAGAGAGAGAGAGAGAGCGTTGGAGAGATATTCACATACGACACAACAGCCCCAAACTCTCTTTCGTCCTTTCTCCCTCTCCACTCGAAAGCCGCAAGTTTTGATGAAATGCATGCCACCCCCATCGCGCGCGCATATACAACCCCTACACACACAAGTTCGGTTGGTTGTATAAGATGTAAGAAAACCTAAGAAGGCACGCAGAATTTCCTGAGTAACATAATACGTATATGCGGAGAGGGTACGAGCAAGTAGGAAGCACGAAGGGGATGAAAATGACGGAAGAGTAGAGCAAGAGGAAGAAGAAGAACAAGAAGAAGGAGACGAACGAGAAGGGTGGAAGGGCGCTTCGACGTTCTTCACAGCATTCAAAGGTTCTACCTTACACATATATATATATAATGTACAATTTTAAGTATACAGCCAATTCCAAAGTCTTTTTTCTCTTGCTCCGCTCTCCCCCCGACCCGCAATCATAGTTTAGCCAACTTCATCCCCGTTGGCCCGACGCTCGTCCGGATATTATGGAATGCATATTGCTTCCGTCGTACTTCGTTCTCAAAACCAAAATCTGTCTTTTCCTCTGGATAAATACACTCCCGCTCAAAAGTTTGGAAACACCAGTCAATATTTCTTGCCGCACTAGAAATTGCATAACTCCGTAAAAAAAAAAAGACAATCGAATTTTTAACAAAGCATTTTAACGGGAAGGAATTCAGCTTCATTTTAATTATTTTTAATATTTTCAATGATTTTTTTCGATCCGGTCCGATCCATTTTTTTTGTCTTTTTTATCTACGGTACATTTGAAAGGGAGCAGACACTTCATTTTCATTTGAAAAAAATGTTCGTATGATTTTTTTTTGCAAAGTTATTTTACTTTTGGCTAAAAAAGACAAATTTTGAAAGATGCGACGTAACTCAAAAAGTATGGAGTTTAAGAGAAAATGTTGGGTATGAGAAAAGTAGCGTGCGTATACACGAAATCGCCTGGAATTATTTCTGAAATTTCCTATGAAATTTTTTTTTTTTTACTATTTTCGCTTGAAACTCTGATGACGTCCCAACGAAAAATTGTATTTAATTGAAATTTCCGTATTTCCTGATGCGATAAAAATCTGAAAAAATTCAGCAACATTTGGCATGCTATAACCAACAATTATCAATAATAATATTGCCCAAAAGTTATTAATTGATTGTTTAAACAATCTGTTACTGGCAATATTATTATTGATGAAACGAAATAAAGCTGAATTCCTTCCCGTCAAAATGTTTTTAAAAATTCGATTCTCTTTTTTTTGACGGAGCATCTTATAGTGCAGCAAGAAATATTGAAAGGTGTTTCCAAACTTTTGAGCGGGAGTGTATATTCAAGCCTCTCTCTGTTTCCTTTCCTCCTTTCCTCCGTTTCCCTTTCAATTTTCCTTTGCACACGACTGACGGGATGTGGCTTTATATTCCTTTCTTCCAACGGTAAATGTATGCGCCAACTTTTCCAGCCCGCATGTATACTTTGGATAAAGAGAATACGAACCACCTGGATTCATCTGGAGAGTAAAATCTATCGACGCACTCTGGATGTACAATTTTTCGGGGGTTTGTTTTACACGGGAAATCTCGGTCTCTGATGCAGGAGGGTTCAAATACTTTTTAGGATTTTTTTCACCGCACCGAAAAAAAAAATGTTTGAATAAACAAAATCTGCAGTCAAATACGTTCAAATAAACATTTATTTGGTATAATTCAACATTTTGTTGCCTGAATAATATTTTGGTCAACCGAAGTGCAGAATTATTCAAGAAACTAATTATTTAGTCAGACCAAATAAATATTTATTTGAACGTATTTGACTGCAGATTTTGTTCATTCAAACATTCTTTTTTCTCACAGTGCGCCTATTTTTTTTTTCAAGAATGTTATTTGATCATTAATTTTTATAATAAAGTATTTAAAAACGGGTAATAATAAATAGATGATTACTAAATAAATAAATAATAGTAAAAATAATCGTCCGAATCAATTTGATCGAGGTACGAAATTTGCGTGATATCTCGAGGAAATTTCTTCGAGCTGGCTCATATTTACCCACTTTCAACGTTATATTTCTATGAATTTATGCAGAAAGCGCAGTTGTACATGATTCTGTACTTATTGAAGAGTGCGATAAAAAGTGTTGCCGCAAGACTTTGCAATACGTTCGTCGTCGTCGTCGTCGCTTTCATCGACTTTCATTGCACTTTATTCCCACCGCGATATTAGTCCGGTGGAAAGATTTCAATAGGAATAAAATTCTTGAATACGACGGTACGGACTTTTTCAACACTTTTCCCTCTCAAGATGTTTCACGACTTGCGAACATTATGGCGAGAAAAACTTTGACTCGATATATCGTCGAGAAGCTTTTTCCTCATGCCAATGGACCCTTCATCCTCGTGTTATTTAAACTTTTCCTTTCTGTAAAATCTTTTCTTCGCTTCTCTATCCATGAGGAATATTAATCAACTATTCAAAATCATCGTGAAGGAAAAATATAATTTTAAAAATCGTGCAAATCCTAACAGTCCTAAGCTTTTCTATGATCATTAATTCAATTATGGCTTTTCAAATCTTCTTCCAACTGTCAGCTGCGAAATTATGAAAGATGGAGCGTTCACGACCAGTTTTGAAAAATTAAAAAAAATTTCATGAACTCTCCCTGTGAGGAAAATAAGATCGAAAAATGTGATTATGCGATGGAAGAAATTTTCATCGCGCTAGAACTTTCGGCTCTGGACTAGTAATTCGTATTAAACTCCTCGATGACACGGTCTCGACGGTTAACCAAGAGATGCAAAGGCATCCGGAGAGTTTCGCAACGGGATATGCGGTTGGTCCTTCTCTCGCATCCGCGTTCACAGAAGCGAAGAGTTCGTCCCTGTTCTCCTCCAACCTTCCTGGTAACCTTACTCTTGCCACAACTCCCTAACTCCCTCTCTTCATCCCCCTTTCTCCGCTCGTTCGCCCCTTTCCCTTCACTGTAATTTTGGTTTAACTGGGATTCCAAGTCGTATTTGCGATGCAATTTGTAGTTGAACGTTCTCGTGAAGTGCGCGAATCCACCGGAGAATCAAGGGAATGCATCTTAGACGCCAGGGAGCCGCTGAGAAGGGGCAAATGGGTAGGAGTTGAGAGGGAAATGTGGTTAAAATACAGGAGGAAATATAGAGATGTTTGTGTCCGGAGATTTGACTGAAACACGAATGTTTTTATTGAGCATGATCGCTTCAATGCTCTCACTTAATTCGATACTTTAAGCGGCAAATTCCTGGGTATCGAATTTCGCTTGAAATACAATTGTTGTTAAAATGGAGAAAATTCTTTTCTTATTTTTACTTCGGAAAACGAACATCATCGAATAGATTCGCATGAGCATGAAATTAAACAAGACTCAAGCGCCATTTAAATCTGACGTAAAGGTTGATGCAAAGGCTTTAGAAAAATGATCGTATCTGCGACATCTGTGAATATTTATGGATGAAAATTTGTTGATAGATACTCAGAAATATTCTCTTTGAAGTGCAAATGCGTTAAGCGATGAAACTTTACAGGGTAACTCGAAAAAAATTCTCAAAGATTCCGATTTCTATTCTGTCATCCACTAGACGCGACCTCTCGAAGATACCGAGCTAAAATTGAAAATCGAAGGCCTTTTAAAATTAAGCACTAGTTCCTCTAACGAACCTCTCATTCTTTTTTCTCAGCTCTACGGTAAAAATGATCCCTGTGGAACAGGTGGTGGATCCAGCTTATTAGCGTCGACACGTCCGACAAATTTGGTCCGTTGCATTATCGAAATTAAGATTGGCGGGAATGAAATTGAGTGCTCAGGAGTAGAAAGAAAAACGAAGGAAGAGCAACTGAGCGAGAAGGACAAAGAGCAGTGACGATGAACTCTCAGCCAGACTCTTTTCTCTGAAATTTTCATCGTCGGAGCTTTTTCTCTTCAATCACACCGGGAGTTTTTCCTGAGTGAAGACGACTCCTTCTAAAGTAGGTATCACGTTGATCATCGCCCATAACTTTACCTCAACGTACCTTATTATTATCATAGGAGCTCTGTGTCTCTCGTACAATTTTTTTTGCTACTCTTCACTGTGATTCGGGGAATGATTATTTTCCGCCATTTTTCAGCTTGATTTGCAAATATATAAGGCAAATGTCCCAATTATTGAACAGCTAAGGATCTGGGGATTGAATTCGGTGAGAAAAAAATACAAAATCAAGAAAAAAACCATCGCTTTCATGTTCAAATGATACTTTGATATTGTTACTTTCGAAAAATCACCCTTTAAATTATTTTTAAATGATTTCAAATGAAAAAAAGAATAACAATGTGAAGCATGCAAATGTCCCAATTATTGAACACTGGAAGTGCCCATGTCCCTAATATTGTACAGGCATGTCCCAGTTATCGAACACTCTCGAGAATTCTTTTTCCGTTCTGAAAATATTATTTTGGGTACAATATTGAGAAATGAAAGCAAATTCAAACACTTGAATAATCTTTTATGAATCATGTAAAAATACAAAAATATATGTTTAGTCTCTTTTGACAGGTCTTTGGTTCATCCGCAATTGGTTTATTTTTGCTTTTCAACTCGAACTTTATTTTATTTTTATTTTCAGCTTCCTCGTTTTTATGTTCTGTTTTTGTTTGATTCTGTCGCAGCTTTCTTGTTTTTCGACTGAAATATCGGAGCGCAAAAAATATTGAACATTACATTCGTATTTTTAGGTTACATCTAGGTTATATTCTCCTTTTACTTTTCTTTTTATGTTTATTGCACGAAAATACAAATAAAAAATATATTAGACGATCTTAGAGTTATTATTAAAGGAATAAGGGTAGGTTTATTCAGGAACTTACAGTTTTTGTTTGAATAAATCCGATTCACACGATCGGTCACGCGTTAACTGTCTCGATGTTTTGATGGGTTTAATGACGCCATCTTGGAGAATTCGAGTGTTAAATAATTATGACACACTGCATTTTCTATGGCCCAATGATCGAACACCGTATTTTTTAACAAATAATTAATTTAAAATTTTTTTAAATAATTGTAATTTGTAAGAAATTTTCTGAGGAACCTGAAACGCCTTTACTTTTTGAGATGCGACATTTTTTGAATTTTTTATGCCCTTACGCATGAAGCAGCGCGTCTTAGCAAAAACGATAAGCAGTTACCACGAGACGTCAAATCGGGTCACCGTTGCTGATTAAATAATTTTTTTCTCTATTAATTAAAGCTTTTTTTGCACAAGTGAGGTAACATTTCGATAGCTAAAAGTTCCGTATATGTAATGAAATTTTTATAAATAAGTAAATGCATGCAGGTGAATGAGAAATAATAATAATACAAGATAGTATTCAATAATTGGGACCTGTTCAATAATTGGGACATTTACCTTATTGTTCCGTCGAGTTATGGAAAAAATGAAATCGATTAATCCGCTTATTAAAGTCGTTTTGTTTCAGTGAATTTTTTACTCCTGCAAATATCACGAAAAATTCATTATCCATGTCACTCGTGCCTTTTTTCAGCAATCACGTGAAGGCGAATTAATGGGAGATAGCCGAAGTATAATTATCATTCGGGAAACATCGCCATCGCGAGAACGACGCTCTGTCGATGCTGCGGTTGAATAAATATTTGTCCAAGGCGGTCAAACTCATTAGAAAACAGTTCAAATGACGTTGAATTCACGTAGAAAACGGTACATGCAAACTATTGGTAGCCGGAGCGTGCGCTAATTACACAAATGTCAAATTAACGAGACACAGACAAGGTCGCAATTCATCGTGGCACATGTATACACATATATATGCATACGCGAAATCCAACATATTCCAACGTACATCTATACGTCGAGCGTTCTCTCACGTTTTCCCATCCCTCTGCTCTCACCCCTTTAACGAGTGTCCCGCACATCACGTACTTATTCTTTAACCGCTCCCACGTATAATCGCCCATTTCGCGAGCGAACCAGTTTTTTTCCACCCCTGCGAGAATGATAATGGAAATTATAATGCATTCACTTTGACACCGTCGTTCGCCAACGCACTTGTGCGGTTTAACGAGTGAGAATGAAAACGAAATAATCTACGAATTTCCGAAAAATTGTCGCCCAAAGTTTTCTTTTTCAATTGTGCAATCGATGCGAATGTTTTAATTATTGACTTATTTAATTATTTTCATTTCTTTATTTCGACTATAATATTATTTGCTATCGAGGAAGAGTTGAATTTTTGATCTATTGATTAAAATTCAATATTTACTTCAATTCAAAATTACATTAGAAATTTATTATCGCCTAATGTCGCAAATTAAAATAAATAATAAAGTTTAAGCTTTACATAAAAACAAGGGAGAACGTGTGTTCTTTAAGGGAGTATTCTGGTCTGGAATTTTTAAAAAATAATTTTTTTTGTGCATATTCTCAAAGTGTAGACCTTTAAGAATATATCCTCTGAAGGAAATTTTTAAATTTCAATAATTTGCGGACTTATAGCTATTTTAGTGACGCAGCAACTACGCTCGTCACATTGGAGCAAATCGGACTATAGACGTGTTTCTCAAAATTACATTTCTCAACACGGCTGAAATTATATCTCAACTTCTATTCAACCGATTTATTTCAAATTTTTTCCCAATCTTCAATGTATCACCCCTACCAATTTTGTATCGAAACTTTTTTTTTATTGTTGTAAAAAAATTAAAAACTACGAAGAGTCAAAAAACGTTTTTTTTTGTTCAGACGTACAATGGTATCAGCCAGCGCACCCCTTTTTTTTATCTCCAAACTTTACTAGCTTATATAATGTATTTAATTTCCATTTTTTTTCTCGACATTTTTTTTGTTCATTGTCAAAATATTAATAAATAAAAAACAATGGTAAAAAGATTTTTTGTTTTTATAGAGTTCGACAAAAGGCTCAAAATGTTGGAGCAAAATATTAATAAATATATATGTTGTAAAAAAAAATAATGGTAAAAATATTTTTTGCTTTTATCGAGTTCGAAAAAAGGCTCAAAATGTATGTTTCTAGACCAGAATACCGCCTTAAACTATTGCATATTCCCTTCTTCAGCGAGAAAAATATTGCTGCCACAGTGAAAAAAAGGGTCATTGGCACTTCGGAACGATAAGAAAGGTTCAACGTCTCAACTTGTTCGTTGAACAAAGAATTTTCATTCGTTTTTATTCAGAATCACACTTGGAAGTGTGTGAATCTTTCATACATTCAGTGATCGAAAATACATCAAAGAGAGAATTGCACCGCCGTGAAAGAGAGTAAGTAAAAAACGACTTAAGGCCTTTGTAGGAGTGTGGACTGGCCTGAGAAAGAGAATGAGAATCAGTGAGCATGTGAATGAAGAATGAGTGAGAGAGGAAGAGAGAGAGAGCGTGAGTGGAAAAGAATCGAAAGCTCTCTCATCTCGCTCATTCTTTCTCTCGCTCTTTTCTCTCGCTTTGCCATTTCGCAACGTAGAAAAACTCGGGTGGCGAGAAAGAAGTGAACTAGAGTAGGTCTCGTTCATCTTTTATACAATAAAAGGCAGAGTGGAAGAGAAAGAGACCGAGAGAAAGAAGCAAGAAACACTATCGTGGAAGTATACTCGGAGCTCGAATGCTTTTTCGTTTCTTGAGGAAAAAAAAAGATAGCGCGGGAAATATTCAACCAATCCTTTCATAGTCATCCTTTCATGCATCAGCAGAACAAATACATGCTGAACATTCGCCTGTGTGGACGAGGAATACCGATAAGTGTGTGTTTGTCTATGCGATACTGTAGTCGAATATATTTACAGAATTTTGGCAGAGAAAAGGACGTACCAGCGTTACTTTATGCGTCGTAATCGCTGCAATTACGCCCTTATCATTGTCAGTCGTCGATTTGCCTACGGGTTTCGTGTGCATAGTGCAGGATCGTAGTGCCTCTCGTTGGATTTATCCATAACGACGCAATAAATCCGCGAGCTATAGCGTTACGGTTTTTTTTTTTTTTTCAAACCCGGTCCATTTCCGAGAACGAGATAGGAAATGGACGTCGAAGTACGTTCATCACGACGACTATTGCGTCTCGATGCACATAGAACCATTTTTTTTTCGCGATACACAAACCATCGGGCATTTCATATAGAATCGACCGGGCTCGGACTCTTCTCTCGAAATTGTTCATATTCGTGATGGAAGCGTCAGTTTAGTGTTTTCATTAATCCTCATTAACCTGCGATATTCATTTTATTAATAAGAATTATTGTTTTTTACTCGTAGTTACGATTTTGTCAAGTTACTCATCAATTAGCAAAGATCTTTTTCATTCTGGTTTTTGTCGATTATTTCGTAGAGTTGAGTTGAAAATTGATTTCGTTTATTGGCTTCCGCATGCTACATTATTCTATATTATTGCTACATTATTCATTCAACAATTCCCAAAATTCCTTTTGCAAATCCAAATTCAATTCGGATTCTAACGTGAGGCAAGTTATGATTGAAAAAAATAGATTTCGACAAACAGAATTGGATTAATTCAGAGCTTTCATCGGACTGTGAAGTGTAGATGAAAAAGAATTTGATTCGAAATAATTATCGAGATTTCATTGACAATTTGCAGTGAAATGCCCTGTGCTCGTGTAAAAACGGGAAGGCAAACCACGGGAATAAAATAAAAGTTTGACGAGAGCATTCGATATTTCCAAAACGGAAGAGATAAATAACGAAGCGTGAGACAGAGAAGAAAGAGTGGAAGAGAGAACGGCGAAGAATGCATAATGGATGCAACGAAGATTTACTCTTAATGCCGGATGTGTTTTTTTTTCTCCCCGTTGCGACGATACGAAACTGCAAAATTGCTGCCGCAAGCAAATACACGATGAATAAATAAAAATGAATGCTTAATGCAGTCATTTCCCTGCACGACTCTTTTACCACTTAATTTGCCATTAAAAAAGGATTGAGCTAGGAAAAAAATTACGTCTGATCATCGAGCACCTCTTCCACTGCGAATTAGTCGCACTGGCAATCAACGGGGTGTTGACATTTCGGTGTGTATTTTGTTTTTTTGTCTATTTTTTTCCTGCTCCGTTCGCCATAAACATGAGGCAAACGGGAGATATAGCGAGAGTTACACGAGAGTGTGTAAATAATTGACGAGACTCACCGTAAAAAATGTTCAACGATTTTTCCTCGCTCGAAAAAACCACACCGATTCACTGAACATCGAGATCATTATTACTGGCACTCATAATTTTTATTACACGCACAGGAGCACTCACACACATTCACACACACGCACGCACGCAAACGCACAGAATTTTACCGTGTATATTTATATCGACGATTTCACTAATTAAAGAAGTTCCAATTATAAATTCCCACTTTCAATTTTTCATTTATTCATATATTTCCCATTCCGTCGATTTGAATAACGAGCAACGAACCGATAGTCATTATTAATCGTTTCGAATTGTGTAATTTTTTACTTTTTACAATTATAACGAAAAGATATTAATTGTAATTCTACGCCATTTTATTTTGCGCTTTATCATTTATTTGATTTTTAGATTATGATTCCGTTGCACTTTTTGATCGAAAAATCCGAGGCTCCTTAATTGTGTACACAGAGATGATGACAGCACGTTTTGTGTACCAAATTCTAGACCCTTTTTGAGATCTCCATTCCTTCGAGGTTCGACCTGGCACGTTTTTTTTCCTCGTCGTTTTCCTGCTTGTCCAGCGCGGAGAACAATGAGGGGATGATCGAGGGAGGGATGGAGTTTGTCACCCCGGACGTAAGAATTGATTTGGAAAGGAGAAGGTCGAGGAACGAGAAAGAATAATGACACACAGGAGACTCCTCAGCGCGAGGATCGATACACAATAAGAAATTTAATTATCATTCTGACAAGGATCGAGGAATGATTGTTTATGAAAACGAAGCTTTCAATAAGCTCTCACGTATGGCGATAAATTTTCAACCGTCGATAAAAATTTCAACCCGCACTTTTCGCAAAAACACGTTCTACGATTCCTCGTGAACAATCATTTTATAATAATTTTTCAAAATATTTGCCCGAGTGAATTTTCAGTAAAATCCAATTTCTCGTTTATAATCACAATTTAACTAAATTAAACTTTCGCTGAATATTTTGATCGTTAGCAACAAAAATCTTCCCTTCATTCATCATGATAATAATCGTTCTCCCTCACTCTTCCTTTATCCATATGTTGGTTTATTTTTCTTCGGTTCCTCGTAAAGTACGAATTTTCTTCCTGAAAACCTCAGGAAAAACCTTCCCCTGCGATCAGTCGCGTGAAAATGAAAAATCATTCGATGCGGGAAGGAATTTTTTTTTTCGATGCCAATGTTTTTTTTCCTCACTTTTATTCGGACAACACGATTTTACCGGTTACTAAAAGCGGCACTACTGTAACACGCACCCGCGACGCGTTTGCCAATGAAGCTCTCGTCGCTTCGAAGCTCCCGAGACGAACCGAGACACGGGAATGAAAAGCTCGACGAGGACTACCCCTACGAGTACCGAGAGCCTCCACTCACCCGTGGCGCCACGGTCGATTCGGCGTATTACACTTCTTCGATTATCAACAAATGGGTGGGGGAAGTATTTCCGGAAGAAATTCAAGCCTGAATGCGTCTTTGTCAAAATTAACAATAAATCCTAATGACTTTAGCAAAAATATTATCGATAATCAATCTGAAACTATAAGAAACTGCAAACCGTGGAAGTGTCCTTTCAATGATGAAGAATACCTTCAATGGAATATAAATTATTCTGCAAAATAATAATAACTATCGTAATAATAATAATCATCGGTCCTTTTGATGAAAATCATTTTCGACAATTTTTCATTCGAATTCTCCGGTTCATTTTTCATTCTATTCATCGCCACACGATATTTGCACAAAAAAGCTCCTCAGTGAAAAGATTCTACGAGCTTTCATCACACATCCTTCACGAGCATCACGCATGAGTGATATTCAAAAACGGATGCTTTTCTCGTAGTAGAGACGAAATTATTTCTCTTTACACTCACTCACCGCATTCGATACGAAATTTTCCCCGAAATGCGCATTCTCGGGGACCGAAAGCTCTCGTGAGCTCCTTGAAACGGGGGCGCTTTGTACACGATGATTTTTTTTTCTTTTTTCATTTTCGTTTGCGATACTTTGGTAGATTGAAGCACGAGGATGCATGTGGCAAGGTGCTTCAAGACGATTCGACAGAATGCGTGAGAGGAATTTCGTATTTTTCTCGTTCGTCGGAACGTCCTCAAAGTCCTTTTCGATCGTTTCGAGGCACCGTAATCTTGGGTTTTTTTTTTACTTTTTTATATATTTCTGGAACATTCTTATCGCACCCAAAATGTCAGTAAACAGTTGCGCTCGGAGCGTTTTATTTCCGAGAGGAAAAGCTTCTTAGAAATGTTTAAGGGGGGAGCTTAAATTGGAATGCGAAGAAAGTGCGATTTTAAATGGTTTTTTTGGGGTCGATTTCGGTGGGACCAACCTTTTTGAAAATTAAAGGATGTCTCGTTCCATATTTCGACGTAAAAAAATTATTTTTTGTACCAAAATATTAATTTTATTTATAAAATTTATGTATAGGATGGATGGAATACATTCGGAGCGGAATTTCCGGACTTGCGAAGCTCTGGAATGGAAAATTTGATCTCCTGGTAAAGTGTAATACGACCGAGTGAGATTGGAGGGTCTGTGAGAGCTCGAGAGACGAGAAAACGTTTGCGCATGTACGCGAATACCGGGCGCGCGAAGAAAAGGACAAACGCTATCGATTCAGTTTTACCAACCACAGGATATATCCCGCAACAGTGAATTTCGTGTTATCTAGGGGATATTCATTCGAGTGTCTGAGAAAAATAGAATAGGTTTGATAAACCTGTTTGTCATTATTCACCTGGTGAATGCCAAATATTGATTATAATCGATAATAAATTAATTTCAAATTTTCTATTAGATTTTATAATGCCCATTATTTCCTCCTATTAAATATGTACAGAAAAATTAAACATAATAATCCAAACCTCAGGTAAATAATAAACTGATATTCTTCCAGAGCCAAAATTGAAAAATTAAAAAGTTTTATTAATTATCAAGTTTATTGATCCGATACTTCATCAAAATTCTTGAGAATCAAACTTCTCAAAAATTCTATGAAAAAAAAAGAAAATCAACTGGATCTACAGAGGCAAAAAAATTCAATCTGATCCTTGAAGTCGTTCCAATGTTGGAAAGGTTTAATTTTCACCAGCTTTTTCCACGCACATTTTTCTAATTACGTTTTAGAAACCTTTTGGAAGATTTTGAACACACTCGAGAAAAACATCACAGAAACATTACCAATCCTATGAGAAAAGGCGAAATCTAGGAATTTATAACTTTCCATCCTTGGGAAAGTGAGAATTTGAAAAAATAAAAAGAAATGTTTGAATCTGGTTCGCTGTTATTGGAATGTTGATGCATTTTTCATTCCGTCTCTATATTTTCGTTTGAGAGTCAAAGATTGCGTCGTGCCGTTTCGAAGAACGTCGAATCGGGCGCGGAGAGTGCCAGATCGAGGGAATGGAAAAATTGGCGAGAAATCCGAATGCACGAGAGGAGATATCCTCGACGTGACGAGAACGTGTCGCTGGATGCTGCCGCACGTGACAAATGACACCACGGTACGCTTAGACGGGTTAGACAGACGTTCCTCGTGAGTGTGTGATGGAAAAAAAATTTCACACTCTGTGAGGAGAGGGCACGTCGAAATGTATGCCTGATCTGGTGGGCTTCGGGGAGTTGAGAAAAACGAGGTAGATTTTGCGCCAACCCTCGGGACATTCAGACGTGTCTGCGTCAAGAAGGCAACGCGAGATAGGCATTTCTCAGTGTTTTCTCGATTTCGGCCTATTTTCTGTTTTTTTTTCTTCTTCCTTTTTTCATCTCTTCCAGTTGATTTGATCGGTTCTGCCTCCCGTATCACGGAGATGCGCAAACATTTTTGACGCGTACAAACATTAAAAAGCAATTTTGCACTTTCACAATTAAATTGATGCAAATCTGAAAACGTCATCGACTGTTACTGCATTACCCGTTAAATTTTTGGGGCATTCTCCGTTGCTAAAATTTTTTAAGTTTATACATTTTATTAGTGAGTTAAAAAAAAAATAATGGAATTTTTAAAAAAGTGTTTTGACTTTTAAATTTTTTGTATGATTTTTTTTCGATCCGGTACGCATTTTTGTACGCGACCCTGGCCATCGCGAATTGGGGGAAACTCTTAGGGACATTTTTTTTTGTCTTTTCTATCTACGGTACATTTGAAAGGGTTAGCAGACGCTCCATTTTCGTTTTTTTTTTAAATTTTCATACGATTTTTTCTCGCAAACTATTTCACTTTTGGCTGAAAAATACAAATTTTTAAAGATGCAACGTAACTCAAAAACTATAGAGTTTAAGAGAAAATGTCAAGTATAAAAAAAGTAGCGTACGTATACACGAAATCGCCTAGAATTATTTCAGAATTTCCCTAGGATTTTTTTTTTTTTTTTACTATTTTTGCTCGAAACTCCGATGACGTCCCAACGAAAAATTGTATCTGATTGAAATTCCCATACCTCGTGATACAATAAAAATGTAAAAAAATTCAGCAACATTTGACTGCAACCAAACATTTGACATACTATAAACAGAAATTATCAGTAAATAATGAAGCCCATATGTCATTAACAATTTGTTTAAATAATTGTTTAAACAATTGATTAAACAATGATGAACAATGATCAATAATTATTATTAATCATTGTTGTTTATAGTATGCCAAATGTTGCTGAATTTTTTCAGATTTTTATTGTATCACGAAGTGCGGAAATTTCGATCAAATACAATTTTTCGTTGGGACGTCATCAGAGTTTAGAGCGAGAATAGTAAAAAAAAAAAAAAAAAATCATAGGAAAATTCCGAAATAATTCCAGGCGATTCCATGTATACCTACGCTACTTTTTTCATACTTGAGATATTCTCTAAAAACTCTATCGTCTTTGAGTTACGTTGCATCTTTCAAAATTTGTCTTTTTTAGCCAAAAGTAAAATAACTTTGCAAGAAAAAATCGTACGAAAATTTAAAAAAAAACGAAAATGGAGCGTCTGCTAACCCTTTCAAATGTACCGTAGATAAAAAAGACAAGAAAAAATGTGCTTAAGTTATGCGTCCAATTCGCGATGGTCGAAAAAATACCGAAAAACGGTCACGTTTAAAAGTGCACACCGGATCGAAAAAGAATCATAAAAAATATTTTCAAAAAAGGAAACAAAGCTGAATTTCCCGCCATTGAAACGATTTAAAAAAAATTCAATTATCTTTATTTTTTACGGAGTTATGCAACTTCTAGTGCGGCAAGAAATATCGACAGGTGTATCCAAACTTTTGAGCGGGGGTGTATTTAAGAAAAATATTATATTTGCAAAATAATTTATTCAAAATAATTGGAAAATTTTACAGTCTGATAATATTAAAAGTGTCTCTCATAATAGATGAATGTGAAGAATTATTATTTACGAATTTTTTGAATTTTGGAATATGCGTACGATATTTGACAAACGGAGAGAAAACTTTTTCAGCGAATATCCGGATATAAAACATTCATGAGTAAAAAAAAAAAAAATACAAAATTGGAAAACGCTTTCACCCCCATCACCGGTTGGCAGAGATGGAAAAAAACATGAAATTCTGGTGAATTCGGAATGCCAGCGTTGATGAGGCAACATTGAAGAGCTCGTGGATATGATTCGATTTAGTTTTGCATCGCTCGAACCGTTAAATTGAAAATCTGGTTTATGCGGACGAAAGCTTTTTACAGAAAACATCACCGAGTGCAGGGAAAATGGAGGAACATCTTTCTTCAACAATTCGCTGTTGAGCCCACAATCCTATTTCAGTACGCTGTATCAAAGAATAAAGTATTTAATGTCCCGTACTCTCAAGCAAATGAATACATTATAGCTGCAGTAAGATATATATATATATGTAGATATACACAGAGAGGATAGACGAGAAAGAGGTTACTTTCGCACGTCCGAGCTTTTAACGCCGGAATTCCGCGGACGTAGAGGGGAGAGTACGGTTGGCCAAACGTTGAGAGGAGGGCGAGGGGTAACAGCACTCGAAAAAAGGGTGGTAGGGGGTTGAGTCGGACATGAGAGAGCGAGAGCTTTTCGTAAAGTGCTCGGTGCGAAAACCGTGCACACGATTCAGCGAATCGGGGCGCAGCCAGCTGCGCGCCACTGGCCAGATTTATTCCACCGATTTTCTCTCTCTTTTCCTCTCTTTCCCCTCAAACCCTGAGGTTTGAGGGGTGAAAGAACCTTTGGAATGCCACGAATAACCTAAGCGGTCCTGAATTTTAAAACCGCACCGAGAATCCAGTAAAATTAGTGGGACTTTTTGGGAAGCATACCGAAAATCAAAGAAATCTCTCGTCAGATGAGCGAAGGGTTGATGGAGGATTGTAAAAGCTCTCGCATCTCATAATTGGAACGTTCAAATGTCCAAATTGTTTTTATCATTTTTATAATTGTATATAATTGGATCACTCCATGTCAAATCGACCAATAGTTGGAATCAACCCCTTTCAATTTCGATGAATATATAGGCCAGAAATTTTCTATTGGAAAATAATGAATTTGGAGAAGTTTGAATTTTTAAAAATCGTGAAAATCCAAGATCAACATTTAATTTTTTGTTCAATTTTATTTATGTAATAGCTTGTACTGATCTTGAAAGGTCCTGAAATGTTCAGAAAGGTATTTTTTTTCAAAAATATGAATTATTAAATTTTGGTCTAAAAAACGTTTTTTTTAAACAAAAAGACCTCTAAGTATTACCTCTCAGTTAAGTAAAGTTGAGTAATCATGTAATTTTGTAATTTTGAACAGTAAAAATTACAAAAACTACATGATGGCTCAACTTTACTTAACTTAGAGATGAAACAATTTTTTTTTTACCATAATTCAAAAATTCATATTTAAAAAAAACCCACCTTCCTGAAAATTTTAGGATCTTTTAAGATCAGGACAAGGTATTGTTTAAAATGTTCAACGTTGATCGTAGATTTTGATGATTTTAAAAAATTAAAAATTATCTACATTCATCATTCTTCAAAATTTTTGTTCGAAATTTTTTTTTTTTTTTCGTAGCCCCAAGTATGCTTTTTAAGACGAACCAAAAACGATTTTTTCGTAACTATAATAGTTTTCGAGATATTTAAAAATACGACTTGAAAAATTGAATAAATGGTGAAATTTTGAATTTTGCATAACTTTCGAAACAATTTTTTAATTTTTTTTTCCTTTCGTACAGCTTCGTTTTATGATAAAAGAGAACTTCTGACCAAATTTCATCGAAATTGGAAGGGAAACTGTCGATTCCAACTATTGGTCGATTTGACACGGAATTGACACCCAATTATATAGTTTTTAATATCTTTATAATTCGATTAGTAAAGACAGTTTGAAATATGATGACGAACGTGAATGTAAGAGTGTGTGAAATATAATGTATAAAAAATCAGTTGTTCTTTGTAAAAGCTCTTACAACTGACCACTGACTCTGCAAAATGACCAAGAATACAAACACTTTTTTCTAACTGAGAACTTGGGATGAAATTGGTACTTAATTCCAAAAGCTCTTCGCGTTTAACGCGCATAAATTGAGGTCGGCGTTGGTAAAAGATTATCCAACTGACAACAGTGAATTGTGCCAAATTTAAAAACATTAACTGAATGCAAAAGCTCTTTCGACTGAAAGCAATTTATCATGCAAAGTGTAAATCCGACGGAGGGTGGAGGTTTCTTCAACTGAGTGCGACGAATCTTAGAGTCCGAAGTCAGCAGTCCATCTTAAGATTCTTTAAGGTCTGTAAAATGTCAGTTATTTCCACGTTGACCATTCAATGAGAAGCTCTTGATTACTGCTTTAATCAAGAGCCTTCAGCTCTCGATTGCAGTGCATCGCAATCAGTTTTTGAAAAATCAACGCGCATTCCGATCTCTTTACCACGGAAAAAATGGACACAGACGGTCTTGAACACTTCGTATATCCGGATGTATGCATACCCCATCTAAATGCTCAATTGAATCGACCACTGACCAATCGATCCAAAACATTGAACGTTTGTGGGGTCATCCTCGCGCACGACGTGCCACTGGCGATTTATCGAGTGTCTCGTAAATCGTTTGATCCACGCCGAGAGAATAGATAGTAACAGCGCCACGGGAGCACGAACTTCGTTATATATAAATGCACAAACACACGCACACATATGTACATGGGACTTTCCAACTGAAATCGATTTCGAAAATAAGGAAAAAATCAAGACGAAAATTAAGATGAAATAAGAAGAAATGAAATTGTAAAATGAAAAAAATAAAGAAAAAATATCGAAGTTATCTTCGTTTTTCATAGAGAAATCATGTGATTATTTATTTTCATCCATTGAAACAATTACTTCAGGACCTTGTGTTTGAAAGCACTCGATGGCTTAAGAAAAATCGGCAGAACGGAAATGGAGTTACGAGCACTTGAAAATTGAGGGCGGGAAACACACTTTGAAAAATGTTTTTGTGGAAATTCATACGAATTTTGATTTTTCGGAAAAATCATTGATAGATTAATAGGTTCAGGGGGCAAAAATACTTCGATATAAGGTTTGAAAGAAACAAATTTTTAAAATTTATGTTTTGCGTTTTGGCCAAAATTGAGTTGGTTCACTAAAATGGCTGCAATTTTTTTTCCCAATTGAATTTTGGCCTCTAGATGCGCTCATTCTCTTCGTTTTCGTTAAAGCTTCAAACCCCCATTTGGTTCATTCAATTCTGGTCATTTTTTTATTTTTGGCAAATTTTTAAAGTTCGACCATCGATTTTTGCAAATTTTTGCATACATACCCCTTTCCATATTTTTCGGCGATTTTCAAAGTGCTCTCATTTCTACAAAAATTGAGTTATCGGAATGAACCAAACGCCATTCTCTAAGTTTAGTGATACCCTTTAAGTCCGAAAAAGAAATTTTAGAATTGGTTAAACTGAAGTAAAGTTATGAGCACTTGAAATTTCGATATTTCGACGTTTTTTAAAATCGGGCAAAAATTGAGCAAAAGGGTTTTTAATGAAAATTCATGAAAATTTTGATTAAAAATAAAAACTATTGGTAGAATCGTATTCAGGGGAGCAAAATATATCGATATAAGGTTAAACAAAAAAATTAACAAAATTTTTGTCTCCATTTCGGACAAATTTGAATCGGTTCACTAAAATGGCTATAACTTTTTTTCCAGATAGAATTTCTGCCTGTTTTTATCCTATCCTCTTTGTAATATTGTTCAAACTTCAAAACCTTGCTTGGTTCATCCGATTCTGATCATTTTTCGATTTTTGGTGGATTTTTAAAGTTCGACCATCGATTTTTGCAAATTTTTGAAGGCATACCCTTTCCATTTTTTTCGGCGATTTTGAAAGTGCTCTCATATCTACAAAAATTGAGTAATCGGAATGAACCAAACACCATTCTGTCATTTTAATGACAGCCTTGAAGTACGAAAAAGCAATTTTTGAATCAGTCAAACAAAAAAAAAGTTATTAGCACTTGAAATTTCGCTATTTTAAGGTTTCTGAAAATGGGGCAAAAACTGGGCAAAACAGTGTTTGATAAAAATTCTTAAAAATTTCGATTTTTTGAGAAAACTACTGGCAACTTTGCGTTCAGGGGGATATAATATATCGATATGAGGTTTGAAAAAAAATATTAAAAAAATTTTTTTTTTACATTTTTGCCAAAATTGAATTTGTTCACTAAAATGGCTGCAATTTTTTTTCAAATTGAATCTTGGCCTCTAGATGCGCTCATTCTCTTCGTGATCGTTGAAGCTTCAAACCCTCATTGAGTTAATTCAATTCCAATCATTTTTCGATTTTTGGCAGATTTTAAAAGTCGGCCTTCGGTTTTTGCAATTTTTTTAACGCATACCTCTTTCCATTTTTTTCGGCGATTTTTAAAGTGCTCTCATTTCTATAAAAATTCAGTTATCGGGATGAACCAAACGCTATTCTCTAAATTTAGTCACCACGTACGAAAAAGAAATTCTCGATTCGGTCAAACAACAACAAAAAGTTAGGGGCACTTGGAATTTCACTATTATGAGGTTTCTGAAAATGGGACCAAAATTGGGCAAAATTGTTTTCGATGAAAATTCTTTAAAATTTAGATTTTTGAGAAAACTTATACTACGCCTTTAATCCTGAAACTTACGCCCCTTTGTTTCGCAAATACAGTTGTATACGCGCAGTCGTATTTCTATATAGATACAGCAGCTAACGCCATTTCGTCAGGATCAATTCGACGCTCACCTGTACAACATTTCCCACGAGGGAAACACATATACCGGAGTAGCAACGATTTTGCCAACTGCCTCGGTTTAATCTAGCGAAATCGAACTAGCTTTCCGTTGCTCTCTCGACGGCGACATCTCAGCGTCGCCGTTGGCGTTGTTGCATTTATTTTCGTGTTGTATATTTTCACCATGTCGATTGAGAAGGTTTTCAGCCAGGTGAATTGTATACGGCCATTCACTGCCTTGAGGAAATTTCAATGAGGTGAAAGACGGAGTGAAAAATCGCTTTCTACGCTTTGAAATTTTGCCTCTTCCGGTTTAACGGTAAATCAACGTTTATTGCAGTGATATTCTCATTTTTTTTTTGCTCAGTAAAAATTGTTTAGTTTAACTTTAACGTTGTATTTAATAAAAAGGAAAAAAAACGTGGGTTTGTCCTCCATCCAAGGACTCTCACCCTTTGGGACTCTCCTCGCAGTAATTATAGTCTGAAGGAGCCTGCACATTTTCCATTTGCGAAACCTTTGACGGAGAAAGCAATTGTACTTCATTGCGTTTTCCGACGGTACATTGAAATTACAATTCAGCTAATTGCATTCGTAGTTCATTTTGGGGAAACGTCGAGAAAACCGAGTGTTGTATTTTGCAGTTTGCAAACTGTAGCATCAGAGTATATATTCGCGAAACAATATACCTGTGGGCAAACTGAATTGTCGAACTATTTCTCTTTCTCATGCATATATTTTCACTCCACTTTGTCTGTTTACTATTGATGAACAGCGGCATTCCCGTATACTTCATGAATACGTTAAGAGGAGACACTTAATTGACAACCTCGTTGACAGCAGAAGTTGAATTACTTCGCAAAAAAATTCATATTTGTCAAAGATCCAACCGAGAAACAAAATCGAAGATAAAGTCCTTTTTCGGAACCGATTTAACGTACATTCAAGGATAACGAGTTCCTTGCATCATAAATTCATAAATTCATTTTATATGGTGACGCATTAAATTTTATGAGCTTCACGTATATCGTACGAAATGATAACAAATCGATTATTCAACGATTTCTTGACATTAACGCTCAAGGAACCCACCCAAAAAAGCGAATCTTCGGTAAATCGATGAATATAAATCGAGCAGGGAGAAAAACAAATTTACAGTCTCGTAACGATGAAAAAAAACAAGCATTAACCCTCGGCATAGGGTATCACGAATTTTGTTTCCCTTGCTCCTTCTTCTCGTGATATCACGCCCCTTGCAAATCCATCTTGGTGCGTGTGTCTGGAACAGCACGATCAACATGATTTTGCCGCGGTAATCCTCGTCCAAAAGTGGCAAAATGACACAGGAAATTGCGGGAAAATTGAACGAAAGAAGGGAGCAGGGCTGGGAGGAGAGAAACTTACGCCGCTGATCGGTGGTGGATTTTACGATGTGGCGGTGCGAGGTTAGAGGGCGCGATTCCACTGAACGCAATAATAATCCTCCTGCATGGAAAGATAAATCGTCCTGTCGGTCGTTTTACCAAGACGTCGCGAGCTCCGCGGGGTGCGTTTCGCGATTTTAAGGTACATTACATTACCCCCGACAGTTTTACACTCCTTCAGACACACACATAGGATTACGTTGCTCGCATTTTGTCCCCTCTGGAAATACTCCCCATTTATCGCTGTACATCGATGCCTCGATTTTCAAAGGGCGTCGAGTTAATATCCGCATCGCTGAAATAAGCTCTTTCTAATCCTGATCTATCAAAATGTTATTCCAGCAAAGACCGTACACGACAATATGAAATGTGGAAGGTAAACAAAATTGAAAACAAGGCAGAGGCCACGAGTACAGTTTATCTCCTCGAAAAATAGCACGGAACTTTGAAAAGAGAAGACTAAACTAGACTAGTCATCCGTCCGAAAGTCGTCTGCACTGAAAAAACAATGTACCAAGATCTGTTAACTGTCAACAAATGGGTCATTCCATGTCAAATCGACCAAGAGTTGGAATCGACCCCTTTCAATTTCGATGAAATTTGGTCACAAGTTTCCGTTTTCGATGACACAAAGTTCTACTAAAGGGACAAAATTTAAAAAAATTTCTTCGAAAATTATGCAAAATTCAAAATTTCACAATTTTTCAAATCTTCCATGTTTATTTTTTAAATATCTCGAAAAGTATTATAGTTACGATAAATCGTTCTGAATTCGTCTTAAAGGGTATACTTAGGGCTACGAGAAAAAATACTCCGAAAAAAAAAATTTCAATAATGATGAATTTAGAGAATTTTGAATTTTCAAAAATCGTGAAAATCCAAACTTCGTATTAAATTTTTGGTTCAATTTTTTTTTATATAATACCTTGTACTGATCTTAAAAGATCCAGAAATTTTTAGAAAGATGTTTTTGTTTTTTCAAAAATATTAATTTTTAAAAATCGTGTAAATCCACGATCACCATTCAATTTTTGGTTGAATTATTTTTATATAATAACCTGTACTGATCTAAAAAGATCCTGAATTTTTCCGTATGGTGTTTGTTTCAAAAATATACATTTTTTAATTTTGCCAAAAAATTTTTTTTTACCTCTCAGTTAAGTAAAGTTGAGCAGTCATGGAGTTTTGTAATTTTGAGCAGTAAAAAAAAGTAAAAGTAACAGTATTTTGGTAAGAAAATTTTTTTTTTTTACCAAAATTCAAAAAATTTTTTTTTGAGACAAAAAACAGCATCCTGAAAATTTCAAAATCTTTTAAGATCAGTACAAGGTATTATATTTAAAAAAAATTAACCACAAAAATTTAATGTTGACCCTGGATTTACACGATTTTTAAGAATTCAAAGAATCAACACCGTTCTGAAAATTTCAGGATCTTTAAGATCAGCACAAGGTATTATATAAAAAAATATTGAACCAAAAATTTAATACGGAACATGGATTTTCGCGATTTTTGAAAATTCAAAATTTTCCAAATTCATCATTTATCAAAATTTTTTTTCGGATTATTTTTATTCGTAGCCCCAAGTATACTCTTTAAGACAAATTCAGAACGATTTTTTGTAACTATAATAGTTTTCGAGATATTTAAGAAATAAACTTGGAAGATTTGAAAAATTGTGAAATTTTGCATAACTTTCGAAGAAAATTTTTTAAATTTTTTTCCTTTGGTGGAGCTTCGTTTTATTGAAAACGAAAACTTCTGACCAAATTTCATCGAAATTGATAGGGGTCGATTCCAACTCTTGGTCGATTTGACATGGAACGACCCAGATGTAAAGTTCATTATGACGAAATCGATTATTTTTTAACAGTTCATAAATTAAATACATATTTTTTAACAGTCAATAAATTGTTTTGACACAGATAAAATATTTCTTAATGACTAACGAATTTTGTAACAGATAAGGAATATTTAAATAAAAGTGCCAACTAAATACATTTATTCACTACAAATAAATTGTTTTCTCATCATGGATTTTTTTTTCTAAACTGAGCAGACGAATCGAACGGAAATAAGTCGTTCCGTTCAAGACACTATTTTCTTAATTTAGATATTTCTCTTTCCTCGCTCATTCTATCTTTTCGAGCCTCTATGTCTATGAGCCTCGGAGAAGCGAAAATGGGGAACACTAAGACAAATCTCAGTCTACTTTTCGCCACGATGGAAATATTGCCCAAGATTTCATTATAGATAAACGGGGAACATCTTGCCGTTCTCCTTCGAAGCTTTTCTTCGTTCTTCTCTTTTCTTTTTCGCCCAGACCCTTTTTCCTGCCGTCTCTCTCTTTCTCTCCTTAACCCTCTCACTCTTGTCAACCACACTCGAAATATATCCCAGTTTTTCACATCGATGTTTCCCGTTTATATAATTTCCATCTGCCCACTTGTCTCGACAAAAAATTCGCGCAATCTTGAACTTCCGGTTTTTCATTTCCTCCATTCGAAACTTTTTTTTTTTTCAATGGCACTTGTCATATTTCGACTTTTTATTTGCCCAACGCATTTTCCAAGAACTTTTGGGATTTTCTGAAACGAAATATTGATTTTCCAATACTGATCGAGGAATATGCACGTTATAGATCGATTGTCGTCGAAATTATTTTATTTTTCATGGAATAATTCTATTTTAATGTTCAATTTTTCAATTCCACAATTTTCTACAATATGCGTGCACGATTTAACGATTAAAGGATGAAAAGCGCACGGGCAAAATGTGACTTTGAGGAGGAGAAGTAAAATGTTCGTCCGCGGAAACAACGAAGTTATAGAAAGAGCGAGAGAGAGGGAAAGGGAAATTATCTTACCAAGAGGGAAACAATTATCCGATTGGCGCAAATTTTACAGGATACGCGCAAGATACTTAATGTAATTTCGCGGGCACTTCCTTTGTCCGGTAAACGCGCACAAAGGTGGTCGGAGGGAGGAAGCGTTCGATTGTAATTACCACTCGCGTTCGACGTTAAAAGCCACCGTAAAAGCGCTTTAATGCACGAGTACTCTAGAACCGTACCTGCTATTCGCGATTTCTCCGTCGCCCACTGCCTTTTTTTTCAGTTCCTATTCCACGGCATACCGACTCCATTTACTCTTCTCATTTCGCAACGTCACGCAATTGCCATGCTAAATGCCATCGTTACCTTCATTGTAATGCGCAGTTTTTTGCATCCGTTTCACGAGAAAAAATCTAATTGTCGTACGTCGATTTTCCAGCAATCGATTTTCGTTACCATCCCACAGAACAATAATTGCATCGAAAAAATTGTCATATTTCATTGTCAAATTGTCATCTTTCACATCACTCTCAGAGGAATTCGATTCAGACACAATCGAGTCAGTTGAGACAGCAAAAAGGTTGAGAAACTTTTTTTATTGGGTTGGAAGAGAAATTAAAGCTATTATACTAAAAGTGAATCATGTGGATTAAAAAGTTTCTACTTAATGTTTTGAGACCGATTCCATTTTTCCGTTGAAGAAAATATATGGGGCGTTCTATCCCAAATCGGACAGTTTGAGTCTTTTTAATTTCCTTAAATTAGTATCCATCAAAAGACCCTTCCTGGCAAATTTTGAGATTTTTTTTTATTACCCGTTCACAAGATATCAAATTTTTAAAAAAACCGCTCTTTTTCGGTTTTTTGGTCATAACTTCTGTAATAATAGTCCAAATTAAGTGTTTTTTTTCAAAATGTTCATTTTTCAATGGCCTTTTCAGAAAAAAAATAAAAAAAAAATATTCGTCGTGTTTTTGAACAAGTATTTTGAGTTTTAAACTTTGAATCGTGTTTTTAAAAGTGAGTGCATAATTTGATTTTTTTGAAATTTTATTATTTTCAACTTCTATCTATTCAACAACTTTTAAGACCAGTTCGGTCGTGGGCCCTCCATAATTACTATTTTTATTTTTTATTTTTAACCATCTTCATCGCCCCATATATTTCCTCTCGTTTGCTAAATAATGTTCCGTGCGAATTAAGCGAAAATATTGTCCTTTTTTAAAATAAAACTCTTTTTATTTTCAGAATTACACGAATCGGCGTGTAAATAAATTCTTGATGGAAAAGGGTCTGTAAATTTTCAATTTTTTACACATTCCGAAAAGCATAAAAGTTGTTCAAAAAATTACCTTGTACCAGCTTAAGCGATTCAAAAATGAAAATGAGCTCGCTCTCATCAAGATCAAACTAAAATCATAAATTTGACTTCTAAAAACGAATCAAAAGTTTTCCCCAGGATTCATTGATGTGAGAAATAATATTTCGCTGTTTAACAATTGTTACACATCTTCCTTTGCATTCAGTAATGCTCTTTTTCTGAAATCTTGAAATCTTAGTTACCAATCAGTCAAAATTTCGGCTGCAAATAGCTGTAGATGAATATTATTTAGTAATAAAATTAAAAAGTAATTATTTCACAGTTCATTTTTTGCAGAAAATTAATTTATTTCAAATTAATTTGCAGAAATGAGAAATAAAAATTATTCCAATCCATCACCAAGTTAAACTCTTGGTAAAAAGGAATAAAATATTGCTATCAAACTTGTTATGAAAAATTAATTATTCCTTTTTTGTAATTTTATGCATTTATTTACTCTAATTATTATAATTTCGCTCCTTATTAATTTCTCCCTCTCTCTCTCTCTCTCTCTCTCTCTCTCTGCGTCGTGTGATCGCTTTTGGCTCACGTTGCGTAAGCTCGACATTACCGACGCCATTCACCCCATTTCGTTATGACCGCTAATTGGAAGTTCTCCATGCGCGTATACATGTATTTGTATATAATACGTATGTGCTTGAAAATTGTATCACTCTTGTAGGGTGACCGAGCTCGGGGCTCAGTTTGCAATTAAGTTTTCCACCCAGTAGCACCCGGCTACGAATTATCCACGGTCATCTATTATAACCTTTCCGCCGAATCGTATGCAGGGAGCGAGAGAGGGTGAAAGAGGTTTTTGCTTCCTCCACTTTCCCAGTCCTCCCATCTATACATGTATTTATACTCTCGATCCGAAAAAAATGCGGTCACACGCGGTCCTGATTTTTCTCCCACTGACACACACACTCATACTATATATAGGGCATTCCATGTCAAATCAATTACTTTTAAATCCGACCCCTTTCGATTTGGCTGATTTTTTTCCTTTTCTACCCCATTACAAACATTTTTCAGGAAATTTTCACATTTTTTTACCCAACTCAAAAAAAGCTTTTTTTCAAAAAGCTATAACTTCTTGAAAAATTGACTAATCGAGACGGTTTTTTCTTCAAAATGTTCGTCTTTAAATGTACTTTCCAAAAAAAATACAAAAAAGTTATGAGATATTGAAATCTATGAAATTATCCACTTTTTCGAGAAAACTAATCTTTTTCTCGAAGTTGGCTATTTTGAATTTTGTTTCTTTTCACTCAATAAATACTTTTATCAATTCCGGAAAAAATGCCGACCAACGTGGAATGGGCCGACATTTCCTTCTATTTTTTTTTATCGATTGAAAAAAAAATGTCCCAGCTGGGCTTATTTCACAAAATACCACTCTGAAATTTTTTTAGGATTTATAGAGGACCTCGGAGTTTGAAAAATTGAGAAGGAAAAAAAATTGAAAGTGGTAATCCTCGAATAAATTTTGATTTTTTTCAAAAATTAAAAAAAAAATAGAAGGAAATGTTGGCCCATTCCATGTTGAGCGGCATTTTTTCAAAGATCATTTTTCTCGAAAAAGTAAAAAATTCTATAGATTTCAGTATCTTGACATT
The DNA here is from genome assembly GCA_946863875.1 of Alloplasta piceator. Taxonomy (NCBI): domain Eukaryota; kingdom Metazoa; phylum Arthropoda; class Insecta; order Hymenoptera; family Ichneumonidae; genus Alloplasta; species Alloplasta piceator. Next base: position 11,844,000 of record OX333080.1, read on the forward strand.
TTTTTCGGAAAAGACATTTAAAGACGAAAATTTTGAAACAAATACGTCCCGATCAGTCAATTTTTGAAAAAATTATAGCTAGTTGAAAAAAAGTGTTTTTTTTTGGGTTGGATCAAAAAATTTGAAAATTTGCTGAAAAATGTTTTTGATGGAGTATAAAAGGAAAAAAACAATGCAGCCAAATTGAAAGGAGTCGGGTTCAAAAGTGGTCGATTTGACATAGAATGCCCCAAATATACCCTTGGCTACGTTCACACAGATTCATTTGTTACATTAATTACAGTCCCGTTATTATGCACGTCGAACTCCCAATTTTTTTTACCCCTCGCACAATCGGTGCAGAAAATTTGTACGCAAATTTACTGAAACTTAAAAAACTCACGTAATGCAATGTAGATAAAATCTGATAACGAAAGAAAAAAAAATACCATGAAGCAGAGCATTCCCAATCGAATAAGGCATTATTATGAAGTTTTTCATTTTTTTGAGTGACTCAAACGTTCAGATTTACACGCAGAATGTCCCCTGTCGATAGCCAAAGAATTTTTTTGTAACTGAACGATTATAAATATTAAACGAACGATAAAAACATTGAAAAAGTCATGAAGGAAAAAGACGCTTTGAAGATAATTGAACAAATGTGAAAAACCATGTTTTTTTCCTGCCTTGACTCTGGTCTCGTTATAATTCACAAGAGTCTCGGGGTTGAAATATAATCGTTGAAATTTTTTCCACGGTTTTGAATGAGGCTAAGGAGTAAAAGAAAATTGAGTGGGTTCTCGGTGTGACCTGCTTGGATACGATTGAGGTTGAAGAGCAGCAACGACCCTCCTTCGTCTTCTCTCTCTCTCTCTCCCCCCTCCCTCTCTCTCACCCCTCCCTCTCTCTCCCCTCCCCCCCTCTCTCCCTCGCCTGTAGCTTGGCTTCCTCAGTGGTTCAATGGCACATCTAATTAATCCATTGAACGGAGAAACGGACGGCTACAGAGAGAAGGAGAGAGAGAGGAAGGGAGGGAGAGTGAATTTTGGGTGGTTTGAGAATTCTATTGCGTCTGTAGGACACACTAGCAGGTCCTCCAGGGCATTCGGCACAATGTGCCCCAAACTGTCAAGTACGTTGCATTGTTTCAGGTACAATAGAAGCGGGTTTCTGAACCAGACAGAGCCTGGCATGTCCTGCTAAATGTGCCCGTTGCCTGCCCGCCGCTGGTCATCCGGCACAAATTTATTAATCGTTATACCCCAAGTCCAAGACACGCACTGCCCAGAAATTCAATTGCCACCCTCGAATCTTTCACAGATTGATTCTCCTTATCAACGTTTTAGCACGTATCTCTCTGAATTAGCGATTTTGCGATCTCGAATTTCAAATTAACTTCTGCCCTGTATCTACATCAAAATAATATTTACTAATTACGCCGCGATGTGTTTCTATTGGTCAAAAACTATTTTTTGAGTGTTTTTCATCTTGACACCTAAAGTTTGAGGCTTCAAAAGTTCTGAACAACTAAAAGAAAAAAATGGAAAAGTATTTTTAAGGCAGAGTGAAATTCAACCCCAGCCACAAGGTTTACTTCTTCAGCGGCACTTAGAAATCAATTCAGTTTGAAATCAAGCAGAAATATGTAAAGTCAATCAATGTTGCCCAAAGTACGATTTTGTTCCAACTCGTAGAACACTCCAATGGTGCATGATATTAATTGATCTACAAAGAATTTGTGTGTCGATTTTCAATGCCCCAATATTGAATATCACGTATAAAGGTCACTTTGTGTGCAATTCGACGATAATTTTATCAAAGCCAGGATTTTCCAGTAGGCACCGATAATTGTTGCTAATTTGGTATGAAATTATTGGGCATAAACGAGTTTGTTATTCGTGAATGCATCGAATTGGAAAATGTTTCATTACGTGCCAAAGCCGATTGTCGAGGGAGGACGAAGGAATTGCGATATAAACAATGTTCAATCAAAAGCTACGTTCCTTTGGCACGTCGTCGATCCGGATGCAATATCCGGTTGCAATTACGAATAGACTGATCGAACCTGCATTCCTCGTTGCAATCGTGGTTTGTGCGTTTCGGCTAACAACGGAAACACTTCGCCCACACACTTTGCCTCTCTCTCTCTCTCTCTCTCTCTCTCTCTCTCTCTCTTTCTATCTCTATCGTCGTCCGTAACGTTTCCCGGAATTTAGCATGGATTTTGGTGTGGATACACATAATTATCATACATTCAAAATTCATTAGTTCATGCAAACGTGAAATTTCGTTGAATTTGGATTGTCGATTGAATTTAGCCTACTTATTTATTTTCTCACTGTACTAAAATTACAAACGATTCATGAAAAAATTAAGCAAGGTCCGAAGTATTGCGCACTTTATTGTCAGAATATCGCAGAGTCGAAGTTAAATCATCCCTTATCCCGAACTTTTGCAAGCTTGCGTATGGCTTGACCCTCATTGCCCCCTCTCATTCCTCTGATCCTAAATTACTCCTAATATCAACGCGTGATTTATTACAGTAGGTCGACACACCAGACACGTGTACTGTCTTGTCACGCTGGCGTTTCTGAAATGACATCGACCCATACAATCCAGAAAGCCCGCAGGTGGCGTTATGCGATGTCTCGCACGCTCATCCAAACACTACATGTATACATACATAGTATATGGGGTATTTCGTACCGAACCAACCAATGTCTGGCCCTCGTCCCTTTCGAATTTAGTTTATGATTGCCTTTTCATGATCGTACTCAGCCCATAAGGAATCTTTTTTTTAATTCTATCCATCAACTTATATTTTCCAATTTTTTTTTCAAAGCCATATTAAGGGAGAATTCTGATCTAGAATTTTGAATTTTTTTTTGTGCATATTCTTAAAGTTTAGACCTTTGAGAATATAAATGAAAAAGATTCATGAAAAACTTCAAGATAGCCAAAAGTTGCGTCTGTTTTCGTTGAGTGCAGAGGAATTTTGTCTGATTTTTATTCCCAAATTTTTTTTTTCTCATATTCTGGGTCGGAGCTCAGATCATTCAATTACAATAACGCGAGAAATATGGGATTATTGATAAAATTTCAAGAGGGACAATTACTTTATATTACCATTTTCAACACATTGGAATTTTTTTTCAAATTTGTTTCCCTAATTTTATCCAGCCTCAACATGAGAAAACAAAATTTTGGAAAAAAAATTCCGAAAAAATGCCTCTGAATTCAACGAAACCAGACGTAACTTTTTGCTACCTTGAAGTTTTTCATGAATCCTCTTTGTTTTCGCGTTATACGGAATTTTTCAAATTTCCTCTTTTTTCACAAAAAAACAGAAAACTTTAGGAAAAAAATCGCTCAAAGTTAAAAAAAAGGAAGTTGAAGCTCAATCCGATCGTAAAAATGTATTTAAAAAATTCCTCTAGAAGATAGGTGCACCTGAAGAGCGGGGGAAAAAGGCGAAAAACAGTTGTTTTCAAAACTGAGTCCAAATCTAAAAACAAATTGTAAAAATAATTTTAAAAAATAGAAAATGAAGTGAAATTCTCCCATTTTAAAATGCCATTCGTTAAATTAGCTTACGTTGATTTGCGGCGAAATGGCATAAACAAACGTTCCACACCTTTTTTGAAGTCTTGTCCGAAAACTTTTCGCCGGTAGTGTATACTCAAAAATTTTTTTAATTAATTTTAAATAATTTATCCAATAATTTACGGAGTTAGGTATAGCTATTTTGTTTTCTCTGTAGGGAAATTAAATTAAAGAATGAAATCAGAGAGGTTTAGAGTGACACTTTCGTTGAGTTGACATGGAATACCCCATATAAATGTAGATGGCGTATGCCGTCCAATCCAGTGTGTTAGCACTGTGTGAACGTCCGAGCAATTTAGTCCTCGGTGATTCTCAGTAACCTTCTCTGCACACTGGTGGAAAATCAACCCCGAACCATTCCGCCTTTCAGTGCCAGAGCCCCACTATCACCCCTATCGCAACCGCTTTACCTACCCCGACAGCCGTAATCCACTAATCCACTTGGCCGTTGTCAAAAGGTACCTGCCGTCTGTGCCACAATTATGTTGGGCAATGGGCTTCAAACGATATTGAACGTATATAGCTGACGTGGCATAAACGGACGGAACACCGTCCTGCAATCGAGTCTTACTATAAAAAATGCAACAAACATATCGTACTAACGTTCCTCTTTTGTTCTCTCTACAAAGTCGAGCTTTTGTTTCATTCCGGTATCATCCGAAAAGATTATTGTTGTCTCCCAATCCCGCGAGAGATAACTTCCCTCGTTTCTTAACCCTAACGCTATTTAAGCCACAGAACTAAGCAAACGCACCAAACTGGGTTAGGGTTATTCGGTGTCGAGTTTAAGGGTTGATTGAGTGTGTTACGTACTATAAGGGACGGTATAAACCCTTTGTCCAAGTTACAGTTCTGCAAACATTCATTTGTTGTTAATTTCGAATATTCAAATTTATTTTTCCCTTAACTTCCTCGATAAACTTGACGCTCTTTCAAACTATTCGTACCCTTATCAATGATTCCGCAGTTCCAGTCTTATTTTGTAGATTCACAATAGAGTCACGGGGAATTACTCGCGTTGTTGTTGTTTTTTTGTGTCATCGACTTCCGATCGAAACGCATAGTCGATATAATCTGCACATGTAGTGAGGTAACTTTTGATCACTGCAATTGAGCTCACAGTCAAAGCTCTAGCGGCACTGCCATTAGAAGTCAGGGTAATGGTGGCTTTAAACGAGTATCCGATGTACTCGAACACGCGAAGGGAGAGAGAGAGAACAGTGGAGGATTCAACGACGGATTCCAACTATGGTAATCAACCCCGTACGCGAGAGATCACGGTATTGAGAGAATTCCTCTGTCTGATGCATTGGGGAGTGAGTTAGACAATTTGGTCCGCGCAGGTTGATTGGTCCAAGAATTCCCTTATCATTTTCGACAAAGTATACTCTTTTATTCAAGATAATTCTTCTGATGCGGGCAATCAATGGACGCCTAAAATTCAGAGTTTTTGTTAACGTCAACGAGAAACTAATCACAAAATAACTCCAGTTCTTAGAGATATTAAAAAAAGGTGGAGTTAATTGTGCTAAAAAATATCGCGTTTTCAGAGTTTGATGGAACGAGAGTTAGCGACGTAATTGCACTCCTAATTAATTCTGGCTCTTTTTGCCTTCGTGAGTTCCAGAGTGGTCCGTATTTCTCAAACTCTCCTACAGTTTATACAATATATGTTCAAATACCCCAGGGCTTTTTCTTCGACTTCAAGCGACCATTTCGCTTCATCGCATTCCCTTTGGTCTCCTTAACCATCATCCCCTTTCGCTCCCTCGTGTTAATGTCGTGGACTACCCGTATACGTGACCAGATCGACCATTACGCAGATCAAGGAACATTGGCCGAGACTCCACGATCAACGAATCTTTACGACAAACACCTGACAAAAGTATGCTTCCCCATACGTGAAAATAAATTTTGAAAAATCTATTTCCACGAAAAGATAAAGTGGAAAAAGTCATTCTGACTAACTGATCTAGTTAGGATGCCAAATACATTTTTAGGCTCTATTGTATCGGATTTAATAAATTCGTTTTCAAAAAATTGCGAAGAAGAAACATACGAATTTCCTTCTGGATCGGGTGAACTTGCGAAATTTAATTTTATACCGAAACGAAGTACGTTAAGTCGATATCTATTATTAAATGGATATTTTACTATCTGGATCATTGAAAAATAATTGGAAAGATTGAGCGATGTACCATGCAAAAAATGATACAAAAACATGAGAGAAAGTTGAAGAGGAAGCGGAATCTACGCGAAAAGGGTTAAAAGGGTGCTGCGGGGCTTGTGCATAGATAGAATATGGAGGAAAGAGAAATGGTTGGAGGATCGAAAGCTGGAGGATTTTTACCAACCGAAATCCTGGGGATCACGGAATATATTTATCAAGACGGATAGGAACTCCACTGGTCGCATTCACAAGTACCACGTTCTGCTCTCACCCATTTAGAAATGGTTCGCTATTTTTTGCACGATTTTACGAAACCTTGGACAATTTAAAAAATACTAAAACAGGGCTCTAATGATAAAATCATTTATGAATTTTCGTTTTTCTAGCAGTATAAGAATTTCAGTTACTAACTTTTGTACTGATTTGGTCATCAGGATTTCGATATTTTAATTAATATTTTATTTATTAAAATATATTTATTGTTTCATTTATTTAATTAGGTTCAGTCATCAGGAATTGAAGAATTTATTACCTTCCCATCATATTCTTTACTTTTCTAATAATTTTTAAAATACAGCTGAAGTAAAAAAATGAAAACAAAAATCAGAACAATCTCATGAATTTTGTGGAGCCTGCAGAAGATTTAAATTTTTTATCTCAGGATGGAAGCGCCTAGTCCAAGGTTTGAGAGGAGAATTGCGCTAGAATTTTGAATATTCCCTTGTCAATGACTGCGGAAAATTCAAAGGATACTTTTCACATCAGCGTAATTATTTCAAGTGATGAAAGTTCAAGAAATATGAATTTTCTTGTATTCTACGGAGTCACGTTTCATAGTAAACATATATAGAGTTTTTTATGCGTTATACAATAGACAAATCGACTCGATCAGTATCGATAAATCTTCACGATATCGACATATCGATTTTTCACGTTTGAGCACCGGCGGAAATGCTGCTTTCTTTTTTTTTAAACCTCTTCCGTACTTGTCATGTATATAAATATATATATGGGGTATTCCATGTCAAATCGACCACTTTTAAACCCGACCCCTTTCGATTTGGCTGGAATTTTGTTTTCCTTTTCTACCTAATTAAAAACATGTTTCAGGAAATTTTCAAATGTTGTTATCCAACCCAAGAGAAAAAGCTTTTTTTTTAAATGGCAATAACTTCTTCAAAAATTTACTAACGGGGACGTTTAACAAAAAAAAAATCTTTTTTGAATGCACTTTCCGAAAAAAAATATTAAAAAATTTTAAGATATTAAAATCTATGAAATTTTTCACTTTTTCGAGAAAAATCATCTTTTCATCGAAATTCATTACTTTCAATTTTTTTTATTTATAAAAAAAATTGAAAAATCTCCTCGGAATTAAAAAAATTGAGAAGAAATAAAAAATCGAAGTTAATCGTCGATTTTTTTTTTCAAAAAAGTGAAAAAAAATAAAAGGAAGAAGAAAGCCAATCTAGGTTGCGCGGCATTTTTTGCGGAATTGATCAAAGTATTTTTTGAGTGAACAAAAAAAATTAAAACATTTCATAGATTTCAATATCTTAAAATTTTTTTGTATCTTTTTTCGGAAAGTACATTCAAAAACGAAAATTTTCAAAAAAAGTCCCAATTAGTCAATTTTTGAAGAAGTTATAGTCATTAAAAAAAAAAATGATTTTTCTTTTGGGTTGGATGAAAAAATTTAAAAATTTCCTGCAAAATGTTCTTAATTGGGTAGAAAAGGAAAACAAAATTTCAGCCAAATCGAAAGGGGTCGGGTTTAAAAGTGTTCGATTTGACATGGAACACCCCATGTATATGTATGTTTGTGTAAAAGTGTGTCGTACAAACCTCTCTGCACTGTTTGGTGGTGCGCAGCTTCGACAGCAGGTGATCGAGGACGATCATTTGTGTTCCTTGTAGTTTCGTGCCATGGTTCCCACCTGTAAACCTCGTCGATTTACATACGAATATTTATTTCTTCAATTTTGCGAGACGTCTGCGGAACTGCGAGTCTCTTTTTTTCGCCAGTGAAAATTGAACGCAGACGAGGCCCATTTGTTTCAAGATGTTCCACGATGATTGAACACCGCTATTAAATACAAAAGACGTGAGAAATTGTTATTGAGCTTTGGAAAATAAATGTATCCATGATAAATAAAGAGCTTTCGAGATATTGAAATTATTAGAAATGTCGATTAAATTATAAGAAACGTTGAAAAAAAAGGTAATTCTTTAGATTTAAATTCCGCAAGAATATCAATCGCTTGAGAATGAAAATAAAAAGTTTTCCTGAAAATTTTTCAATTGAACTATAACCAAAAGTGATATAATATAATTATGAAAATCACGAAGTTACCAATTCGTTTTTAGAAATCCATACTCGTCGTCCCTTTTTTATCACTTCGTTTTTTTCCGAGTTTCGAAAACTTTGTTCCACTTGATAATAAAGTTATTTCGGATATTGCAAGTGAGAGTACTCGAAACAGACGACGATTTTATCGAGCAACGATGGCTGGAAAGTTTTTTGTTTCGTGACATTAACGGATCTACGGAATGAAAAAAACAATGCCAAAGAAAAAGTTTTCGCTCGACGATTCGCTCGCCCTGTACTTTTCTTTGTCATGCTCGACTGAAAAAGTAAGAAAAATCATTTATTTTATGAGGACACATAATAAAATTATATACAAAAAATGCGTTTAACATCAGGCTAATTATACTAAACGTTGATAAATAAAATAAGATAACGTATGATTAATGGTATATTCGATATAATAATAATCCTAGTATAATTGTTAAATTTTAAGAAATCCCAAAAGACCCGTTGCAGACGATATATTTTGTATTAAAAAAATTGACGTCGTTTTTTTGGATTTTCTACATTCACGAAATTTATTCGCACACTGCAACGTATAAATTATCAACTGGATATTAAAATTTTGTCAATACTCATTATTATCAACGCTTCAAAGTTCAATTTCGAGCAGTCTTGATCGATTATTTCATTTCGAGTACAATATTCTATATTCACGTATTTACAAATATTCTTCCAATGGAAATAAAACCATTACGAACCAGGGTTACGAAATTTGTAATGTAAAAGTAATGCATTGTTCATTACTTTTAGAATGTGTAACGGAAAAAATTTCCATTACATATTACAATGTAGTGTGTAGTGAAAAAAAATCCATTACCCATTACAATGTCGTGTGTAATGGAAAAATTGTTCATTATTCGTTATAATGTAGTGTGTAATGGAAGAAAATTTCATGACCCATTACAATGTAGTGTGTTATTGGCAAAAATGCCATTACCCATTGCAATGTAATGTGTAATGGACAAAACTTTGATTGCAATTTTGGGAATGGAAAAATATAGATGAATAAATTATTGCAATTTTGTATTAAATTTTAATGACTTAGGTACCTTAAATTCTAAAAAGCTTCTATATGCATACAAAAAGTTGAACGTCGAACTGCACTTCTAGATATATTTTTTTTCAGCGTTTGCTTTGGCCAATATCCTCTGCTCAAAGTGATTTTCTGTGAGCCTATTGAATTTAGGAGCGTTCATCATCGATGAAAATTATAAAAGTGTCAATTATAAAGAATAGGAAAGAATAAGAATAAAAGTGTGGGGCAATAAACATGAAATTTTTCTTGCCGTTCTAAACCACCACGCGACCACTTAATTACTAGTTTTGGCTCATTTTAACCCAGGCCAAAAAATAACTACGATATAATAAAAAATGTCAAAAATTTCCATTACACATTAAGTTGTAATGAACAAGCAAAATTTTGTCGATTACACATTTCATTGTAATAGGTAATGAAATTTTTTTCCATTATATACTAGATTGTAATGGGTAATGGATTTTTTTCCATTACACACTACATTGTAATGAGTAATGGCAATTTTTTCCATCACACACTACATTGTAATGGGTAATGGTATTTTTTTCCATTATACACTACATTGTAATGGGTAATGAATTTTTTTTCCATTACACACTACATTGTAATGAGTAATGGAAATTTTTTCCATTACACACTACATTGTAATGGGTAATGAAAATTTTTTCCACTACACACTACATTGTAATGGGTAATGAAAATGGCAATGCATTACAAAAAGTGATGCATTACTTGCAACCCTGTTACGAACTAGTAGGCACTCGGTGAAATTGCGGATGTGTAGAAAATTACGAAATTACGAGTCATGAGATGTAAAGTAAAACAATTTTTTTTACAAAATTCATACTCCAGTATTTAATACTTTTGCCACGTGAATCGTCGGAGACGAAACTTTCGTAAAAGTCGTCGATCCTTCGAGTTATTTTTTTCCAACGGGTTTGCGTTTTATCGTGTTGGTATTGGAATTGCTGGAATTACTCGTGCTCGCCGATGAGTCGGATTCAATTTTCGACAAACACGGTATATTGGATTTTTCGACTTTGCTCGTACCGGTTGTCACTGATCGTTGCGAAGCGTCGCTTTTTTCGTCCTTGCGACGTGAGAAAGAGGGTATCCTCGTGATTTTAGGTTTATCCTTGATCGGTGGTTTTTCCAATCGTTGAATAGACTCGTTGGGCCGTTCCGGTCCCTTCGTGTCCTTCTCGAAAGGATTATAATTCTGCACTTCCGGTGACGGTATCGCCGAGACTTTTGGAATATTTCTCTGTTCACGATTTCTCGCCAAATTCGTCGTTGGTTTTATTATGATTTTCGGTTGTTTCGAGCTCGTTCCACCGATCATTGGGTTTCTCGTATCTTTGGCCGATATTATGATTTTAGGCTCGTTTCTCTCATCCTTGAACGAACTTGCAGCTGCTGGAGTTTGATTGTGATTGGAGGATCCCTTATTTTGCTCGATAACGGGAACGGCAGATTCGATTTGTCTAGAATCGTTGAATTTGTGTTTATCAACGATGGTTGATTGATCGGGCTGTACAATTCTGGGTGTGATGATGATTCTGGGTTCTTGAGAAAAGTCTTTCAGTCCCGTTGCGATTGGGGCCAAATTTTGTCCCGCTTGACCCAAAAGATTCCCCACTCTCGGTGTAATCACGATTTTCGGTTCAGCCGAATGTTTCATCTCCGTGTCAAGGTTATTGCGCAATATGCATGTTCCAACAGCCGAAGATGGTTCGCTGCCATTGTTTTCCATTATTACCGATGGTTTGTACCAATTGGGATTACCAATGATATTCGGCAAAGAGGAATTGGCCGTTCCCTTGGACGTGGCACTCGATGATTCTTTGGCCCTGTACCAATTAGGATTGCCCAGATTACGATCTAGACAATCGACCGATTGACTGGTGCTCGGGTCATTCGTCGCGTTGGACTGGACGAAGTCGTAAGAGCCACCGTGAACAGGACACTTTGGATTCGTCGAAATTCCACCCGAGCCCAAATTATCGGGATAGTCGTGGCGATGATTCGACAACACTTCCTGCGCGTCTATCGCCACCCTCTCAAATGAATCTATGAGATTGGATTCCGAGCTATTTCTCGTGATGGAATCCTGTCTCTTGAGCAGAGGACCAACGTGCAGATTCGTCGTTATGGGATCCCGTTCCTCGCACTCTTCGGCTAGATCAAGACTCTTCGACGTGCCAAACATTCGCGGTGGTGGAGGCGGTGGATTGCCAGAATTGAAGGGAATGCCAGGTCCGTGTCGATGATCCTTGGACAGGGTTCCGTAGAGTTTCGGCAACAAAAGGCTGTTGGGCGCCGGCAGAGAACGCCTCTTCTCGATGTCCGGCAGGACTTTTGGATAATTCCGTCTTTTGATGGTCTTGAGTGCTTCCTCCGGACTCGTTATTTGTATATCGACAACGGGCTCGCGACAGGTGACATTTATGTCACCCGTATATTCGTTCGAACCAAACGTCGTCAATTTAGTTACTATTCCCTTACCGTAAATATCCTCGTCCGGTGTCAATTTGACTCGTTCACTCTCGTCCTGACAATTTTCCTCCGGGGTCACCGATGGTCCTGGTCTCTGCAGACGAGTCTTCAATTTTGGATTTATCTTCGCGTAGAGGCTACTCGCGCTTTCCGAATCCGACTCGTAGATTCGATTGGTCGAGAAATTCGGTTTAACGCACTTGAAAACATTCTCCATTGGTAATGGATCACTGCGCGAATGATGATGCTCGATAACGACGATCTGTGGCTTCGAGGGTTGATCGTCCGGTCCACGAGCACCGAGTTCCTTGATCATTTCCAAATCTTTGACGAGTTCGATCGGTATCTGATTGAGTATCGATTCGGTTCTCATCGCCGGTGTCGCGTCAACCGCGACCGAGACTTTCGGTGGTTTAGCTTTTTTTCCTGGTCGCACGATCAGCGCGGGACTCTGATCGTAAATCGGCTCGGATTTCTTGTCTCTCGTTCTCTCAGCTTCCTGGCGCCTCTGATTCTCCTCCTCCTCGTGCTGCTGCTGCTTCGACATTTTTTCCTGATGCTCCTTCGCCAGTGTCTCGCGTGTCTTGCGCAAAAACCTTGGCGAACATCTGTTCCCGTTGGACAATTAAAAACAGAGAAAGAGTGAAATCTTTGTGCATTGAGACTGCACCGATGATTTCGTCGACAGCATGCAACAGCGATGAAGCGTTACTTTCAAACGGATTTGTTATGGATTCAATCATTAAAATCCCAAGCAGGGTAATTCGAACCTTCACTGTGACACGCCCGGCAGGAGATTATGGATGTCGCATGCGAGGATCCTGGTAATTTAAACGATAACCACGGGAAATCGGTGGGTGAGTCGGGAATCGTTAGTGCGAGAGAATAGGATCGAGTCCAGTCCTCTTTCTCTGACTCGTATCATAGTGCGTAAACCAGTGCAGTTCCAGAACACAGAGTGTACGATCATTGGGTCATTTATAATGATGCTATTAGTTATGAGGAGACTCTCGCTATTGCGGCTAATTATCGTCAACAACAGTGGAGGTTTAGCATTACATTCCATTATAGTAGAACGGGCACGGGCGTTATTATTTAAAGCTGTGGCGAGGTTGGAGACCGTGGACGCGTGAGAGGAAAATGGCATTAGCCATTCTCTGGTAACCGTGGAACCGTGACAGTACTCGAACTGGGGGGGGGGGGGGGGGGCAAACACCAAAAACACACGACAAGCTCACACGGACATTGGTATGATATCAAGTTCCACCGAGTAACCACTAAATGCGTAGTTAATGGAAAGCATTCGAAAAATCACACGGCTCATTAAATCCACCGGACAAGTTGGGCTCTTTTGCCGACCATCCGTACGATAGAATGACGCTATTCTTCTTCCCTCAGACTCAATTATACTCCGAGAGAGACCTAATAAGTCCCGTCCTATCTCGAAGCTCTCATGGAAGATAAAACGCCCTGGGCGAGGGAAAAAACGTAACGAGCGTGGAAACCAACGGACAAACGGGAGAATGCGAACGAGAAAGAGAGGAGAATCTGATGGATAAGTCGGGAACAGTGATAGAGAGGTGATCAATCCGTGGATATCTTGCTCGATGTCTTTCAAGTCGATCATCTGGATCAAAAGTAATTGAGAGGGACAGAGAGGCAAAGAGAAAGCGGAGAGAGATAGTGATAGATGCCCTGGACCGGAAACCTTGCAGACGTGGAGAGCCGGCTTCAAGGAGAGTTCGTGCTTTCTCTCGGTTTGTACGTCGCATTCCACGTTGCAACGCGTCTGAATCGATAATTGGATTAGCAAAAGCGCTTTGCCGCATGGCTGAGGAACGATGAGATGGTTGGCCCAGAGGGCATTCTCGTTCAACTCGAGAAAATCCTTAATACGAGAGTCAAGGAGATTTCTACAAAGGGAAAGGAATTCATGCGTATTGCAGATAGGTATCAGGAATGAGTAATTAATAATCGACTGAGAAGAAGAAGTCTGGTAATACTGAATATACAGTTGAGTTAACGGAACATTTATTTTAATCGTTCGAACTACGTTTGAATAGGAAAGGCCATTATTAAAATGAGACAACCGATGTAGATACTTTCGAGAAAATATCGCGATCACGGTGATTTTATCATTGGACGAGAACAAATCTGGATTGGGAGTAATTCAGCATTTTGATTGACGATTTGATCGAGTATAGAATTATTCTGAGAGGGATGCGATTTCTTCAGCATGCATCATATGGGTAAAAAAGTTAGGTTAAATTTGCATCCAAATGAACCATAATCAATCATCATGCACATTCAACATTACCCGAATACTGATTATCGGGAGAGAACAAAATGGATACGAGAAAAATTATGTCTCACCTGTGAACAATTTCCTGCTGTATCCATTCTTTGACCTTGATATGAGTGTCAATGGTCGAGCTGGAATTGTGACGAGAGAGCTTGGATCTTCGTCCAAAATTAGAATTATTGTCGTAAGCCTTGTCGTTCTTGATGACCTCGTTAACGTCCGGTTTACTGTCGCTCTTCTGACCCATTTCAACGGAATTGTCGATCTTCCTTTGATTTTGCTTCGCCACTTTCGTTTTCTTTACATTTTCCTCGTCCGTTTCTTTTTTCGAACGTCTGCGAGCTTTTTTTTCCTTGCTCTTGAGACTGTGACGACGACGATAGAGATAGAAAAATGCAGTTACGTTTATCAGAAGAAACACCACGCCAAAACCAATCACCATTGTAATTGCCGACGAGCCCCTGACGGGATTGTTCTCCGTTGTGTCGGCAGTGTCGTTCGTCACGTCGTTTGTGGGATTTTTCGTGACCCGGTTGTACGGAAACGCGGCTTGGGAATCCGAGGCGTCTTTTGCCGATGAATCGGTCAATCTTGGATGCGTTTCGGTAGAATGATTGTCGTTACGGTCGGCCTCCACCAGTATCGTTGGCCTCGGGCTTTTCGGTCTGTGTCTTATGAGATTCGGCAAATCATCGTTCCAAAATTCCATCTCTTTGTATCGATATTTCGTACCGACCTTCGGTGGAATTGCTGCGTTAACGAAAAGACGATTTAAGACGCCGAAAAGATAAGCAGAAAGGGATTGAAACGTTTTTTGCAATAATTAAGAGTCTACATCCACCTTTTGGGAACCATAAAATAGATTTTACAACCGAAATTTTATTCGAGGCTAGAATTTTGAATCCGAAATTTTTTACTTGAATTTTTTCATAATCAAAACCCTATTAAACGTTTCTGCGAACAAACATCCCAATTTTATGGCCTTTGGGTGGATGTAAGACCCTAAAAACGTTTCTACATTGTCGGAAATGCCGAGTCGGGAAAATTATATGCGAATAGGAATGATAATGTTGAATCAAAATTGCTGATGGGATTATCCGTTGATGAGACTTACTGATATTGAAATACGTTCGATTCCATCGATTGTACTCGGGCCAATCGGCCTCGTATTGCATCCAGTCTTTCGGGAGACCAGTGACGTACGACAGTCTTCGGGGTGCATTTGGATTTCTTTGAATTGAAAAGAAATAAAAAGTGAAGATTAATATATATTTTGAGAATACAGATTTAGATGAACTGGAAAATTATCGGCGACCCATTTATTGACGAAGCAATGCATTAAAGTGTTCTTGAACTAATTAAATGTTTTTCGTGATGATCACCAGTAGTATTCACTTCTTTTGTATCGAAAACATGGCAAGGACTTGTCAAGATTTTTCAAGAATGTGAAAAAACATTGCGCACAAGCAGAAAATGCATTTGAATCGACGTTCAATGGGAGTAGCGATATCGAGTTTTCCAGATCATTGAATGTGAAAAAGCTTTTTTATTTTTTTTATTGGATTGATCCAGTTTCGTGATAAAAAAACAGGGAAAAAATAATAAAAAATGGTTTCAGTGAAAATTCAGACAAATGTTGAGTGTTTGCATTTTGGTCAATATTGAAATTATTCATTGAAGACACTGTAATTATTTTTCTGTACGGAATTTCGGTTTCAATTTGAATTATTTTTTGTTCGTAATCGTTGAAGCTTTGAAACGTCGCTAAGTTTTTCTTCTGATTATGTATGCATCGTATTTGGAGATATTTCATCAGTTATTCGGTTCAGTTATTCATCAGTATAGGAAAAACTAAAATCGTTGAACCATGGAAATATCTTTCATAAATCGATGAGTGGGAAACGTGTTTTAAAAAATGGTTACTTCCTTTTTGAAACCTTGTTCGTTTAGCCAATGTAGCCATAAAATTGCTATGCAAACAGAAGCGATCATTGAAAGCTGGAACATTAATTCATCCCGATGGTAAAACAAATAGTAATTCGTTTCACGTTATTCCCTCCACGCGTAGATCGTATTTTTTTTTTTTTTATGTCCAACAAACAAGAGCAGAAATCCCGTGAGCGATATTGTTTCCAGCTCAGTGTCTTTTATAAATCATACGGGATTTTGCAAACTAATCATCATCATTACATGAGTGGGAGATATTCAATAGAAATTAATCCGTTCTCTGAATATATCAGTAATTGCCTCAATATTGCTTTATAATCAGAGAGAATTTAAAAAAAAAGAATTATAGGAAATAATTTGAAGCCAAAATATCTCGTGCTGATTTTCGATTTTTTCTGTGTGTATGAAACTTTGAAAAATGTGTTTTCAATGTATAACAAAAATGTGTACAATATTTATGTACACACAAATATTGTAACTGTATTAATACTCCTTTTTTACGCATAAAATCACATTTTTCAAAGTTTCATACACATAGCAAAAATCGAAGGATACACTCTTGTTGAAAAAAAAAATTGTACTTTGAAAGGTGTTAAAACGGAAGAGGATAAAAAATAATTTTTTTTGAGAAATATGTATGTTTTTTTGTCGAAAAGTAACTGAAAAAAAATCGACGACACGAAAAAAAAATGTCAAGGTAATGGCCGCTCAGTTATAGCTGGAATGCCTCATATATATTTCATATATTAATTTTGCAAAAATGATAGATAATTCGACCCCGAATTCAAAGTTTCGTCAATTTGTTATTGATCGTCTGATATTTTTGTTCATACATGCCCGAAAAAACGACGAAATTGAATGCAAATTGAAGATAAACAAAAGTCGACGTTGAATTGAAAAATTTGTGAATTTGTTATTGAGCGTTTCATATTTCATTTATACGCGCCCGAATGAACGGTGAAATTAAATGCAAACGGTAACGTTGGTCGATTTCACTCGGATATACGACAAAACGTCGGGAACGTTTTACGAAGTATTAAAAGTGCGAATTTTAACGCGATGTCGATGCTCCTGTTTTGAAAATGATGGAGAGCCCCTACCATTCTCTCTCTGTCTCTCTCTCTTCCTCTCTCTCTCTCGGAGCTTTGGCCAATTTCTCTTTGTCCATGTACAAACTCGCACGAGGGAGAAATGGGCGTCGGGAAATTTCCGGCGATAGCCACGACGACGCATTGCGTATAATTCGTGCGTATGGACGTGTAATCCGGTATGAGAGCCGACGGGATGGTCGACCAACTCTCTCACACCGTTCGCAAAAGCTCGAGTCTCATCCGGCAAATTAAAATGTTTGAGCCCGCTCGAGCGTTAATGCAACAATCGTTCGCGTGAACGAAGCAATCATCGATGATTTAAATCCTCGATCCTCATGCACGTTTGTCATCAATGCAAATTTATTTTATCCCAATATTTAGCCTCCGTTTGTGTGGGAAAAAAAAACTTACTCTCCTGATTAACACGAATGAAAAAAAAAATTGATCGAATTCATTTTTCGTTTCGAACCAACGGATGTTGTTAAACGCGGAAATAATTATTGCATTTTCCTACAAAAAAAGGTGGAAATTATTCGCTCGTCCAATAAATAGGAAAATAAAGGTTGTCGATTGTGAAATTTTTTTTTTTGCAACTTGCCGAGAGTTGAAATTGAAAAAAGGCCAGAGATTTATTTGACAAGGACTTTTTTAAATCGTCTCTGATACAGACGAATACTCTGAATTTTTTCCTTGAATTTTTCCCCAAAAATAGTAGAGTTGTGACTTATCTTTCACAGAAATAGTGACGTAATAGTGACTTTTTGTCTAAATAAGTTATAGGCGTTTGAAATCTCGCGATTTTGAGGTTTTCCAGAATGCGGGGCTAAAATCGAGCAAAAATGTTTTTGATGAAAATTCATAAAAATCTTGATTTTTTGAGAAAAATATTGGTAGATTCGTGTTCAGGGGAACAAAATACATCAATATGAGGTTTGAAATTTTTTTTTTTTGCATTTTCGCCAAAATTGAATCTGTCCACTGAAATAAGTGTAATTTTTGTTCTGATCAAAATTTTGGCTCTAGACTACGCTCATTCTCTTCGTAATCGTCGAAGCTTCAAAATGCCGCTTCGTTCATCCGATTCTGATGGTTTCTCGATTTTTCGCAGATTTTTTAAGATCAACCATCGATTTTTGCAAATTTTTTTCTTCCGTTTTTTTCGGCGATATTGAAAGTGCTCCCATTTCTACAAAAATTGAATTATTGGAATGAACCAAACGCCATTCTCTAAGTTTAGTGAGAGCCTTTAAATACGAAAAAGAAATTTCCGAATAGGTCAAACCGATTTAAAGTTATGAGTGTTTGAAATTTCGCGATTTTGAGGTTTCTCACAATAGAGCTAAAATTGAACACAAATGTTTTTAATAAAAGTTCATAACAATTTTGATTGTTTGAGAAAACCATTGGTAGATTCGTGTTCAGGAGGACAGAATCCATCGATATAAGGTTTGAAAAAAAAAAATGTTTAGAACTTTTTTTTCACATTTTCGCCAAAATTGAGTCCACTAAAGCCGGTGTAATTTTTTTTTTACTCCAAATTTTGGCTCTAGACTAAACTCATTCTCGTCATAGTCGTTGACATTTCAAAACGCCCCTTTTTTCATCCGATTCTGATGATTCTTCGAAGTTTGTCCCCTATTCTAACCCCGGCACCTCTATTCTAACTTCTAACCACTTCTGAGCTCTGAAATAGTGACAATAGTGACCAAATTTCGAAAATTGTGAGAATAGTGACACGATTTTGAAATAGTGACCAATAGTGACAATAGTGACTCTCCGACAACCCGGCTCAACTCTAATGTAGATTTTTTTGACACAGTCAAGTACTCAGGGACTAAAAATTTCGATTTTATTTGTCGACACAATTTTTTTCTCAATAATAAGTAATAAAAAATTAATAGGTTTTTTTTTGTTTTTAATTGAGATTGGATGTGAGATAACTAGATACTTGAGCGCTTGACGTGTGTTTTAACCAGATCTGGCGAAAAGTCACGAAAATTTGACACTTGGGAATGAACTATTCGCGAAGTTGGCGGATTATTTTTCCGGCATTTTCACGAGCGCGTTCGCATGTTAATGCAGGTGAACGGTAAATTTCACGGTAGAGCGAACTTGTTCGGTCCCCTCTCGCCGTCATTTGCCGCTTTCGCTCGCTCGGGGGCAACTGAAGGGTGTATAAATATTCAAATAAGGGGGTTAATTGAAAATCGTGTTTTTTTTACCGCAAGTCCTCATCTGTCTCTCTCTCTCCTTCTTCTCTCTCTCTTCTCTCCCTTCGCATCGTTCGCGCACTCTAACACACCTACTCCCACATGCTGATGTCACCACCGCGCGCGATTCTCCAACCCTCGTTTTAACCTCCCCCCCCCCCCCCCTATTTCAACGTATATCCACGAGCGTAATGGATTCTGTCACTTTTTGTTGGAAAATTTTCCATCCCGCGAAGCTTCCGGAATCTCGAAGCGGAAAAATTAGTCGCGACCAGCCTCCCCCCTCCGCTTGGCAAAATTGATTTTCATCGTTAATGATTTTCCACAACAAATATAATCAAGCCACGAAAACAAATATCGCAAAATTTCTCAACCGAAATTCTTTTTCCGAGCATCCTAAATGATAATTTTTTTTCTTCTCTAAACTAGTAACAATTTTTAATGAAAATTATGAACAAGATACGAAATTGTTATAGCTTGTTCCCTTTGTCGAGTGATAATTTGAGCATTGCATAATTTGTGGCACAGGTCTTTAGGTAAGAAATAAAATGAAGTTTTTCAAAAAATTATTAAAAAATTTATCATTGAAAAGAGGTTTTTCATGCACTTGAAGTTTCGAACGTTCAGATTAATTAACAGTTAGAGAAAGTATTTATTTAACGATAAATTTGAAGACCTTGCAGGTTTCTGCTAAGTAATAATTTCAAACATGCAGGGATATTTTAAGAATTATTTTCAATGTAAAATTGTAAATCCAAATTAAAATTCAAAGCAAAATCTCAAAATTGTTCTGTAAAAGAATAAAATTGTCGATTATTCGTTTAACTGAACGTTTAGAATTTCAAGTCCACGGGTTTTCACCAGTGATCGGCAAAAAAAATCTATCTATTTTTATTATCCAATTTTTTCGAAAAATTAATAATTAGCAAAAAAATATTAGAAATTTTTGTTAACATTAGTAATTAGCAAAAAAATATTACTAATTTTTCTAAATAAAATGGGTAATTTATAACGATAAAATATTACTAATTTTTTCCAAGAATTAGTAATTAACGAGAAAGATATTGCTAAATAACCAAAAAAATCACTAATTTGTTGAGAAATGTTGTATTAATTTTGGAAAAAGTAATAAATAAATAAAAAATTACCAATGCATTTTTTAATACAGGTACCGATTAAATATTCGTATTAATAATAACTTATGTGATATCGTATGAAATTCGATATAATAAATACTAGTTTGTAAAATATGCAATAGATCTAGTTATTATGAAAAATAAAACAACTTTTTTAATAGAGTTGTTTGAGCTTATAGTCATGACGCAATCCGCACACACAAGTACGTAAATATACACGATACTTTTCTAAAAACTACTGTTTTTTATATTAATTAGTAAAACTTGGTAATATTTTTTCGCTAATTACTCATTTTTTTGGAAAAATTAGAAATATTTTGTCACTAATTACTAATTTTTTAGAAAAATCACTAATCTTATTCCGCTAATTACGAATGTTTATAAAAAATTAGTAATATTTTATGACTAATTATTAATTTTTTGAAAAAATGATCAATAAAATCAATATCGTTGACGAAAAAATCGATACTGCCGATCACTGGTTATCACCAAAGGAAGCAGTTCACGTTTAATTTAGATTTTCGTTCAAAAAAAAATTATGGGAGATGCTCGTTAGGTTTCTTATTTTAAGAAAAATAAGTCCTTTCTGAGAATACATTTTTTTTAGATTTCTAAAATGCTCATCAATGATAAAAACGATTGCAAACTCGAAGATTGACGAATATTCGGAAATAAATTTCAACAAAATGTAATTTTGATTCAGGACTCACCCTGTATGAGCGAAGTTGCACCACCAGGTCATCATTGCCTCGGAAAATAGTTTCTCGCCGTTGGTGTAACGGTCGCTGGAATGATATCTTCCACCGTCCAGAGGAACTCCGAGTATGTAAGGAAGTTCTTCACCGTGAACGGTTCTTTGTCCTTGCTGCTGCGCGTGATAAACATTGAATGATAAAATGAAGCTCGCCAGTTCGAGGTAATTCTCAAATCGACCAGAAAAACGGATTGAAATAAATGTCGTTTATTGAATTGGATGTACATTCATGTAAATCCTTATGATGAATTATGAAAATCTAGGGGAAGAAAAAAAAACATGAACAATTGTTACTCACTTCTGAATAATCTTGCGTGACTTTCGGATGCGAGAAAACGTACATGTAACTTTTGGGATTCGCTTGTGAGTGCAAATCGGCGACGGTCATGAGAGGAGCGACCGTTCCACTGTCGGATATCGCATCGAGCACGAGATCGCGATTCCTCATCGTATACTCACCGGCATAACCATCCTTGAAGTCTCCATAGTGCTCGAGAATCTTGGTGAGAGCAAGCTCTGGCTCGAGTTCGTGAGTCGCCTGGTCGGACAGGATAAAAACGTTCAAGAAATACACTCGAAATGGTCCATCGAATTTGCCCGATTCATCGACAGACATACACGTATGAACCTTTTATTCTATAGCATCTTGAAAGTTTTCAAGTTGGTTGAGAAAAAAGAAATGGAGAAGAAGAAAAGCATCTGAATTGAGGACGGGAAAAAAAAACTCTCGACCCTTATCGCGATTTATGATCTCGATAACATTGAATCACGCTGGACACGATCGTGAAAAAAGTAAAAAAAAAAAAAAATGGATGATAAAAGAGAGAAAAACTGCATTTATGGCTTCATTGTGAATTTTGATCGAAAGCTTTGCGGAACGATATTCAAACAAAATAATGAATAAGACTTCGGAAAAATTGGGTTGTTCATTATTTTGCTGCATAGTTATTGCTTTAAGTTTATTCTATGTCAAATTGGAAGCCTTTGGACGAGATACACTTTGAGGCGGTATTCTGGTCTAGAGACATACATTTTAAGCATTTTTTCGAGCTCGATAAAAAAAAACATTGTTGAAGCTTGAATGATTACGGAGAGATTGAGCTCGTGTTCAAACCGCAATTCTGTTTAGAAAATAAATTACAGCCATTTTAGTGAACCGATTAAATGTTGGCCAATATGCAAAAAAAAATTTAATTTTTTTTTGTTTTATATCGACGTATTTTGTCCCCCTGAGCACGAGTCTACCAATAGTTTTTTCAAAAAATCAATATTTTTGTGAATTTTCATTGAAAACCCTTTCGCTCCATTTTTGACCCATTTTCTAAAACCTTAAAATAGCGCAATTTCAAGTGCTTTTAAGGCTTTAAAGGCTGTGCGTAAACTTAGAAAATAGCGTTTGGTTCATCCCGATAACTTAATTTTTGTGGAAATGAGAGCACTTTGAAAATCGCCGAAAAAATTGGAAAGGGGTATATATGCGGAAAAAGTTGCGAAAATCGATGGTCGAACTTTAAAAATCTGCCAAAAATCGAGAAATGATCCACATTGGATGAACCAAGCGGAATTCTGAAGCTTCAACGATCCCGAAGAGAGTTAGGTCAAACTTAAGTCGAAATTTCATGAAGAATAAAAATACAGTAATTTTTGTGAGCTGATCCAAATTCGATCAAAATGCGATTTTTATTTAAATTTATTTTTTTAAAGCCTTATATCGATGTATTTTTCCTCACTGAACACGAATCTACCAATAATTCAAATTCAAATAATTCAAAACTCAAAATTTGTATGAATTTTCATTAAAAAAACATTTTTTGCAGATTTTCCTTGCTTTTTCTAATGAATACATTTTTTTCGACAAAAACACTGCGTGATTTGCAATCAGCGGTAAATTTCCCATCGAAGTAACGTTTGAAAACGATAAAAATAAAAAAAATTCTTTTTGCTCATTTTTGGCCGACTTTTCGGAAATCTCAAAATAGCGAAATTTCAAGTGCTCATAACTTTACTTGGGTTTGACCGATTCCAAAATTTCTTTTTCCTACTTAAAGGCTGTCACTAAACTCGGAGAATTGCGTTTGGTTCGTTTCGATAACCTTAATTTTGTAAAAATGAAAGGTCTTTGAAAATCACCGAAAAAAATGGAAAGGGGTATGTATGGAAAAATTTGCAAAATTCGATGTCCGAACTTTAAAAATCTGCTAAAAATCGAAAAATGATTGAAATCGGATGAACCAAGCGAGGTTTTGAAGCTTGAACGATTACAAAGAGGATAAGCTCGTGTACAAGCCACATTTCTATCTAAAAAATAAATTACAGCTATTTTAGTGAACCGATTGAATTTTGGCCAAGACCCAAATTTTTTTTTTTTTTTTTTAATTTTTTTTCGGGCCTTATATCGATGTATTTTCTCCCCCTGAACACGAATCTACCAATAGTTTTTCCAAAAATTCAAAATTTTCTTGAATTTTCATTAAAAACCCTTTTGCTCAAATATAAAAATTTCACTCAAATGTAAAAATATAATTTCGATACAAAAGGAGTAAGGGCGAAGAGAGAATATGAAAAAAAATGATTTTTCCAAAATTCTAGACCAGAATACCCCCTTATCTCACTTTAGTTTCTTCTCTGAAACGCGCACGAAGATTTTTTCGAATATTTGGTTCCCCTTTAATTTGACTAAACTGCAACGATTGCCGAAAAGCAATTCTTCCTCTTCCAAGGATTCATCAAAAAAGTCCGAAGATTAATTTGTAGATATCATTTTTCCATTGCGAAGATTTTTTTGAATATTTGGTTCCCCTTTAATTTGACTAAACTGACAAAAAAGTCTGGAGATTAATTTGTAGATTTCATCAATCTGAGTGCTCGATAAAATTTCATTTAAATTCCTTACCTTGGCATGATCTCTGAGGACATTATCGCGCTCCTGATCCAGCATCCCGTGTAACGCCTCAATCGGCGATAGAAGATGATATTTTTCAGATTCTGTGACGCCGTACATAAGATCGAAACTGTCGAGATCGAAAGAGAAAGAATGTAGTTGAGTCTCGCTGATACATTAGCGAAAAATAAACTTCAACAAAATTGGAGAAAAAATGATTCAAACCCGCCGAAGAGATGCGCGTTCTCCATTAACGTCAGAGGCTTAAGTGGTATGACGGCGCGATCGATAAGAGGCGCGTATGCCGGCACATATCGAGGCTTGTCAATTTTCACGTTGAGGAGAGAATCGAGATCGCGATTACGAAGACAGAGAGCGAGGTCGTTGTCGTTGTTGGCCGGGCAGTTAAGGGCGATAGCGACCTTTCGATGAGGCATGGACGAGAAAACAAAAACAATGAAAAATAACAACGATCGTAGTTTCCCACAAACTTTTGTATCGGGGAAATTCTTTCTTCAAGGAGGGGAATGATTTGGCCGACGAAATAAATAGACGATAGATCTCGGGGTATTACTTTTTTGCAGGCTACTTTTCTCAGAAGGCAGTTTCCTTCCAATAAGTAGCTCGATCATTGGAACTGTGCTGATAAATAAAATAGATCATCGAGAGAAAAAACTTTCGATACAGCTTGTATTAGGGTGGGCCGAAAATCCGCTTTTTTTGAAATTCTTTTAGTAACACGGAAAATATTGTTGAATACGCTACAAAAAAATTGTAGCATAAAGAACAATATTTTCGATATTACTGAAAGAATTTCAAAAAAGCGAATTTTCGACCCACCCTACTGTGTATATTAGGGTGCTCGGAAAAAAAATCGATGTTTTTTTTTCAGTTGCATCTACCAAAAAAAGGTAAATTGAGGTAAAAAATGAAGAATCCTCGAAGGAGAGCTCAAAAAAAAAAAATTATTTCGAACGGCGCATTGCATTTGAATATTTTCCATAAGAATAATACAGGAAAATATTGACACTTCTAAACGTCGTAGTAAAACTCTTCAGAAAAAAATCTCACAAAAATGTCATTAAGATATTCTGACAGAGAATTGAATTCCCTATAAAAAAAAAGTCCTTACAAACAATTAGCTTAGAACAACCGTTCTAGTGGTATCGCTGCCTGAAATTGAATTGATGGAAAAAAAAAAAATTCAAAAGGCTGTAAAAATCGAATTTTTCGCTTTACGAAAAAACTTTTTGGAGTTTTTTTTGTAGAGAATGTTTTGCTCTAACATATAATTTGCACGGAATCGTTCTCAAAATATTTCTCTAATACAAAGAAGAATCAAGTACAACAAGAAATACAAAAGAAACGACGTCGATCATTGATCGTGTCTCGAAAAGTTTTATTCAATGAATTTGGTTTAATAAGATAAAAATTTTTGTTTTAAGATTATGATACTTAAATCATCGTTCCTTTTTTTAAGAGTCTGTTTGTTGCAATTAGGGCATTTCTGTAGATGATTTTGCACTGTACCCAATAAACAGCGATATCACTCGAACGGTTGTTCTAAGCTAATTGTTCGTAAGGACTTTTTTTTGTGGGAAATTCAATTCTCTGTCAGAATATCTTAACGACATTTTTGTGAGATTTTTTGCTGAAGAGTTTTACGACGACGTTCAAAAGTGCCAATATTTTCATGTGTTATTCTTATGGAAAATATTCAAATGCAATGCGCCGTTCGAAATAATTTTTTTTTTAGCTCCCCTTCGAGGATTCTTCATTTTTTTACCTTAATTCACCTCTTTTTGGTGGTTGCAACCGAAAAAAAAATATCGATTTTTTCCCGCGCACCCTAGTGTATATGCTGTTTTTTTTTTTTTGAAAAACTGACGTTCCATTTCATTCCCTTTACTCGTTGGTTCACCATTCGGACAACGAAATTTATCATCGCTACTTCACGAATCCCATAATAGCACGATACTAAACATTGTTCCGAGGGTAAATTGCTTTTTTCCCTTCGCGGCAGAGGAAGAAAAATGCTGCAGAAATGAACAATGAAATCCATTGCCAAAGCAGCACAGTGCGTTCTCATGGAAGATAGACGTATGATTCACGAGATATCATAGCAAAGATAGGTCTTTACCGCTGATGCCCGGAAACGGTATATATATATTACGTCACGTCAATTGAATTGTATAGCATGATCGCACGCCATATCGAGACCCCACGAATTCACACATCGAAATTCGCGCGGATATATATTTTCATATATTCACTCACCTGTTGGGTGATCTGTAGGGGAGCCTTTCCGATTGCGTCCGAGCTCAATGCGGACCCCGACATCAGTATCGCTCGTCTGAACAGGCCTGCAACGATATCACGGAGAAATGAGAAACAATAAACGGTTTATCGCGCAGAAAAGATGAAGAATATGATGAAGAAGGGCGAGTGGAAGAGGGATTGAAGCTACGCGCCAGAATCTTACGATTAATAATAAATGAGGCAAAAAACGTGAAAGAGAGGCTTCCGGATTCCGCAGATTAAAACGATTTGTCGTGCGGAATATCGATTGTTGAACATTGAATAAAAAACATTGTCGGGAAAAAACATTTTTTACTACTCTACTTTAGAAAGCCAAAAAAAAAACAAATTTTTGAGATTTTCTTTCGCAGCTCACCTTTCGTGGTCAAACTGGGTCACGACTACTTTTCTTTTTTCTTCTTTACGAATTTTTTGAACGTACAGTCATTTAATTTTTTATAAACTAATTTCTGATACATCAATTAGAATGTTTGAAGGATGTTCTGTAATTTTTTGAGATTTTTCCGACCGATAATTTGGTCACGATCCTTGTTCAAAATGGACAAGGTCAAATCGAGCCAGATAAGTGTAACCACGGAGGATTTATCAAATATGGCTGTAAAACTGGTTTTACAACATTGTTTTATCTTTCGGAAATATAAAATAAACAAATTTTTTTACTTTGAACATCCGAATAATTTATAGAAGGCGCCAAAGTCGAAAATGTGTTCCATGGCCGACAGTTAATCTTAGAATTACCAAGACTGAAACAAGAAAATGAAAAAGCATTTTAAAGAGGAAGATTTCTTACACAACAATTTACCACTGTTAATGAAAAATCGATTTTTTTTTAACTCGATTTTTCATTAAAGGTGGTAAACCTTCCTCTTCAAAATGCTTTTTTATTTCTTTGTTTTAGACTTGTTTGTTTGCCAATCCTGAGATTAACTGTCGGCCATGGGACAAGAGATTTTTTACTTTGACGCATTCTATCAATAATTCAAAGAATAAAAATAAAATACAATTTTTTTTGTATTTTTGAAGGATGAAAAAATATTGTAAAAACTGTTTTATAGCTGCATCTGATGAAGAAGCGGTGAAAAAAAATCTTACAAATTTGCTGTTTTTTGGCCTTCTAAAGTAGACTTCTTAAGATTACAGCATGTCGATATAAAAGACACATCCGTATCGATAAATGTACAACGAAACAGAAGCGATTCGGACGTTCCAGCCCGCGCGAATAATTCAGACGCGCCGTTAATTCCTACATCTGCCGCGGTCGGTTAAAGCCCACGAATTAATTCCACGATTATCTTCAACCCGCTCAGGAGATCGCGACACGCGGGATTTCACCCTTCCTCCCTGGCACTCGATGGGCGCTTATCCATATATATATTATACCCTCCGCTCTAATGCGAAAGCTCTGCCAGTGTGGCTCGCTCCGTCTCTCCCTCTTTCTCTCGCCCGGGTTCGATTATATATGTATGTTCCGTCTGAATTTGAACATGTGCGTGCTTCTATTTGTGTTTATATATGTAACGTCTAGCGCGCGAGAGAATAGCCCTCAGACCTTCTCCCCTCTCGCGATCACGGTTTGTGTACATGGGGCATTCCACGCCAAATCACGCGGTCATCGGCCTGACCCCCTCGGATTTTGATTTCCAATGAATTCTGGGTTTCGTTTGGCCCAAAATATGACCTCAAATTTTTAGAAATTTTTATTTCATTCTTTAGGGATTGCCCGAGCTAAAAATATCATTAAATTGAGGGAAAACATAAAGGGGGGCCTTTTTCAAATTAATAGAAAAAAAATTCTAAAAATTTTAGGTCATATTTTGGGCCAAACGAAACCCAGAATTCATTGGAAATCAAAATCCGAGGGGGGCAGGGGCCGATGACAGCGTGATTTGACGTGGAATGCCCCATATACACATGCGGCTCATGACATTTCCCTTTCAGAGGTTTGCGCGGTACCTCGCCAAGCATGATTGAATGCGACAGAGCGAGAAACCGCAATTTCCCCGTTTGCCAAAGCCCTCTTGGCAATACACACCGAATATATACCGAGCGCTCGTAATTGTAGCCTACGATTAATATTGCGAGACCGGATCAATCCCGAGTGTTGTTCAAGTACGTTGATACGTAATCATAAGGTACAGTGATGGACACTTATGAGGACTGTCACGCGGAAAGCTCGCAATTGTAATTTGTACGGGACAAACTCTAGTGCCGGATACTTGACAAGTTGATTTTCTCGAAAATGGACATCACTTGCGGGTAGGTTCGAAAATTCGCGCGCAAAATAACGCCGCGATCACGTGGGAATCTTGAGGGGTTACGTGTAAGTTTGGAAATTTTGGAAAATCGGGTTTATTAATTTTTTTTAACTTATTATCTATCTGATAGTGCAATATGCGTAGAATATTGATAATGAGGGATAGAGATAGATTTGGAAATTCTCCTCATTAAGGTACCGCGTCAGTACCAAAACGCCGATTTCTTAACACAAATATAAATGTTCGTTGAATACGTGTAAACCTGACCAGTGGTCCATCATTTGACGTATCAAATGAACAAATTCTTGGGGCTAGTTAGAACCTTTAAGGTGCAGCGGTTCTCTCATAAACCAATTTTTGAGTTTTACAGCGCTGTGGACGATCCTGACCAAACCGCTTGACGGATCTTATCCTACGACGTTTCGTTTTCTTCGTGACACTTTTCCGGACTGCTTAAGTGTGGCTCATTTTTTTTTGGTCCTTATTATAGAGTTACCGGCAACTTTTTGAATTTTTGAAACAAAAAATGGGTCAAAAATTCAAAAAGTGGGCTGTATTTCCATAAGAAAAAGCTAAAAAAAAAATGCTCCATACTCAAGCAGTCCGGAAAAGTGTTACGAAGAAAATGAGGTGTCGTAGGATAGGATCCGTCAAGCGGTTTGGTGGGAATCGTGCACAGCGTAGTGAAACTCAAAAATTGATTTACGGGAAAACCGCTGCACCTTAAGGGTTCTCCCGTAAATAAAAAATTTCTTCATTCGATACGTCAAATGATGGACGATTGGTCAGGCTTACACGAATTCAACGAACATTAATATTTATGTTCAAAAATCGACTCTTTGACGCTGACTCGACCCCCTTAAGCTGTATCAGCTGAAAGCAACGCAAGCATGTCGCTTTTTGTGATTTCTCAAAAATTGTAGCACCGAGCTTATTAAAATTGTGCACGCTTTTTCTGTAATAAGATTGCAAATAAGATTGACCAGTGATTGAATTGAGATTTCTTTTTACAATTGAAAATTGTATTGTTTGCATAAAACTCTAATAAAAATGAAAATTTAATATAATTGTTTAATAACGGATAAAATTTGTTTATCTAATTCGAGAGAGCTATCAAATTCGATAATTGAAGTATCGAATAATTGACTATATCATCTAATGATCACTCATGAACGTCCCCAACTCGTAATCCACAAAATGAGGAATCACGAGCGGAGAAGAAGAATATTATGACGTTTATCTACGAACCTTTGTTATTAGCGACGGGACTAATGAGCAACAAATTTGCAAATATCGCTCCCGTACCGTGCCCAACGAGCGTCATGCTGCCCGGATCACCGCCGAATTTCGCTATATTGTCGCGTAGCCATAACAACGCCGCGGTTTGATCCAGCAGGCCGAAATTGCTCGCCGCATCGTCGCTCGTGCCCGGTCTCAAAAATCCTGGAACAGAGCACCAGATACCTTAAAAGTTCCATTGCGGTTATTTTTATATTTTCTATTGTACAAATTTCTTGAAATAATTTAAAAAAAGCTATGATCATCAAAAGTGTATAGTTGAGAAACAAAATTGAAACAAAAAAAAAGTGATACAAAATTGAAAAACAAAAAAAAATTGAAATAGAAAATTGACAAACAAAAAAAAATAGAAATACAAAATTGAAAAACTTTGGCTGGGGTGAAAAAAAAATAATAATGATCATCGATCGTACAGGGTGAGAAGGAAGGGTCGATAGAGAGGGAGAGAGGGATTATCCTCGAGTTCGGTACAGAAGCTTCGTTCTCTCAACAAGTTTAAAAGCTCGTTAAAATTCAATAGGTAAATTGTTTTTCAACCCGTTTGAATATCCAGCGAATCGCGAATTTTCTTCCACAGAAACTACCCTCTTCCATACCTTATGGCTGGCATTTTTTTAAAATCGTATTATGAGGATATATGACAAAGGCTTATAATCCCTTGTTGGACGAGCAGTTTAACCAAAGACCGTTTTTCCGGTCTTTCGGCCGATGGAATCGAAAAATCCAAGGGGTTGAAAAACGCGTTGCTCTTACAGAACCTCTCTTCCTGTATCTCCCTCCCTTTTTCCCTCTCTCACTCTCTTCCTCTATTCGTTATGTAAGCGCTACCCAAGCACTTTAACTTAATTTACGATTATGGTTTTGGCGGCATTTCTGTTTTCTTCCTCTTTCGTCCATCCTGCGCATATAATTTAGGGGGGTGTCGTGAACGAAGCGAAGGACCTGTGGCGCGAATGTAACAGCGATGTCGAGCGCGAGGGTGCAAGTTTCACTTCCGGTCTGAGTGAGAAAACCCCTCGGCGAAAAATTTTACACGACAGGAAAGGAGAGGCGCGCGAAAAAACTCGTTCGTTCGTCGCGCGTGGGAAGGGAAGTTTTTACACGTAGCTCGACGGGACAAAAACTTTTTGCGTGAAATAATAATAACGGGAAAACGCGACGCTCTTTCCTGGTGTGATAAAGTACCGTTAAATTCGAGAACATTTTTTCAAATAAACTTTACTTTCTTATGTTATTCATTCATTAAGGCGGTATAATCTTCTAGAGACATACATTTTGAGCGTTTATTCAAATTTTTTTTGTTATTATTGTCAAAATTGTAATAAACTTGTTGTAAAAAAAAAGAATGGTAAACAAATTTGTTTGTTCTTCTGTTTTATTGAGCTTGGCAAAACGCTCAAAATGTATGTAAACATACAAAATGTAAAAATACATTAATGTAAACGTACAAAATGTAAACATACATTTTTAGCGTTTTGTCAAGCTAAATAAAAAAAAATATTTTAACCATTCTTTTTTTACAATGTATTTATTAATACTTTGGGAATAAATGAAAAATTTCGTGTTGCGCGGGAAATTTCCGATCCAAAACACTGGTTTTGAACCTCTGAACGACAAAAAAAATTTTGACCTTGAGCCGAGGGGTCATCAAAGATCAGCGAAAGATTTCTGCGGGGATTTAAAAGCATTTTCCAAAGCATTTTGATAACGTATCGACAGACTGCGAAGTAACACGAGGAGCACACTTCAAACTGATCTTTCTCAGTGATTTTCCTTTCGCATCTTCTACCCGGGAGATGCCTTCAAAATTTAGTTCTCTCGACGTGTAACACTAGAAGTATACCATCAACCCCTCGTTGTCATTGACGACCCCTTCACGTGTTATTATCACGCATCGACGTCAAAATTGCCATCCCTTTTTGTGGTTAAAGGGGGATGCTCGTTTTAGCATATTTACGTGAGTGTGTGTGTGTGTGTGTGTGTGTGTGTGTAAAAGCGCGTAGGAAATATCGTAACGTTACAAAATTATGCTCTGATGCTTAAACTCGCGTGTAGGTGAAACGCAGAGAATGAGTCCATACTCTTTATCGTTGTGTTAGTAAATTGTGCATAGTATACATTATCCACAATTACCGTGGCACCGTAGCTTTCGGTTATAACTTCGGTGTGCGTTATTAATTACGTATTCCGACGAGAGGGGTTATTAAATATTTTCGATGATACATTGTTCGCCTCGTACGAGAGCGCGATCAAATTTCCCACAAACTAATTTCGAAGCACGATGATAACAATCGTGACCATTGCGGTTTCGTTGGATGAACTTTATCCCATTTTTTTTGTAATTCAACATTGTTTAATTAGCACCGTCGATTGTTTTCAACAAAAGAACTCGGACTGTTAAAAAAAGACCTTTCTGTGTTTTGCCTTTTTTTTTAAATCTAAGCGGTGGACCAAATTTTCTTCAATTATTTTTATTATTGATTATTCCTCAACATGTGAGAATAAAATTCTCCAACCTTAAAACACGTGCGGTAAAAACCTCCGAAATCATTCCAAAACTTTGATATTTTGAGAGTTAATAATGTTAATAATAATAAATTTTTATATTGGATTTTGGATGGAGAATAAAAGCGGTCGGAGAACATTTCGGGAAAGTTAGAGCGGGTAGAATGTCAATTTGACCTTGGCGATCGATTTTAAAACTAAAAAGGATTTAGTATCGTTGAATCGATGAGAGCTATCCTGAAACTCCAACAATATTAGATATTGGCAAAGATTATCGATCGATCGGCTTCTCCAGCTAAACTCGTTACCCAAACGCAAACTTTAAAATTACTAGTGTGACCTAAACTAAATTGTTCATTCTATTAGTGACCTAATCCCGAACCCTCCAAATTATTAACTTCTTCAATGGTTCAGAGGATAATTTTATCTATAATCAAAACGTTTTCAAATTGGCAATCGAGTTCTGCGTAATGAGAAAGCGGTCATTTGCACTTTATTTATCTTAAGGGGTTAGGCCATTCTAGGATTTTCAAAAATTCAATTTTTTGTTTGTTCAAAAGGTAGCTTATTATGTATAGAATTATATTCCAAAAGGTTAGGTGCGTAAAAAATATCTAAGTACTTGATTTTCGTATTCTAGTGTAACCCCACTTAATCAACAAACTTAAAACGCCTTGATCTCAAAACTACATTTTTCAAGTTCGCCGCACTCTTAACTCGAACAAATTTCAACCGATTCATTTGAAATTTTAAATGTACATTTATCATTACCTTTTTTAAGGCAGTACGTAGGATTTTTTCGATATATCGCATAGTTCCTTTTTCATAAACAATTTACTCACGATTTTCTCATAGAATTTTATACTTTTTGATTTAGAAACGCGCCATCTTTACAAAAAAACGTATCAAAAAATCCTACGTACTTCCATAGCTACTCTTATATATAATCGAAAGAACTTTGTTGCCTCATGGTAACTCAAAAATTATAGGAGCTGTTGGTGCAGTCATCGACCTTCCAGAAATAAAGGCTTCATCGGAAAAATGCTGCACAGTCGCCATTTTGACGTATATCGCCGTAAAAAAATAATTTTGTAGCGTCAATTAGATGTATAATAAAACACATTTTTTGTAAATCCGATTTATTTTATGGTTTCGCTGAAAAAAAAATCACGAAAAATGACCTTCTGTAGAGTGGCCTAACCCCTCAATTGGGTGGTTCGAGCTTTGATTCCTCTTTTAGAACCCTCAGGACACATCTGGGACCCTTAAGCTTCTCCCGAGAGAGCTTTGATTCCTCTCTTAGAACCCTCAGGACACATCTGGGACCCTTAAGCTTCTCCCGAGAGACGCAAAGTATCGTTTTCAAACTTGTGGGGAATTTGCATAGAAGAATATAAATCGGGCGCCATTTTAATTTTCTAATTCAGTGCCTGTGAAATTTTGCGCGGAGATAAATATATATATGTATGCGTGATGGTCCCTTTAGCATCGATTGTGCCGCGAAAGCGCAACCGAGCACAATTGTTCGAGAAACAAGCAAGAGAAAAGGAGAAGAGAGAAAGTCGCGATATAGTGGCGGTACGAATGTAGAGCGGCGCCATCGCGATTTTGTCACTGCAGAGACAGTGACACACCGAAGCCAGATGAAAAAAGAATCGGAATAAAGAATATCGGTGAGGGTGGATTGAATGAAGGAAAAATGAAAATAAGAAGAAAATCTCGGAGTACCATTTTCCGTTCTAGCTACAGTTGTCATTTGGAAAAAGCCGCGAGAATTTTTGTAACTCCAAAGAGCGTCAATGTCTCGATCATGAGTATTAATGAAGCGGAGAATTTGAGATTTCCGGGTAAAGGAAACGCCAGAAAAGGCCACGTTCTTTGGCGTTTTGTTGGAACCAACAAGCATGACCCGCTTGCAGATCTAGCCAATTTTTCATAGATCATAAATCGCCGAACTACGGTATGAGGCGAAACCGGTCGTAAAAATTCAAGATGCATTCGTTCTTTGACATTTTTTTTTTCGTTCTTCTCTCGCTCTTCCATCATCGGTCATAGATCATTGAGACTTCTATTTTCGTTCTACTCGACAATAGCGAATTATACATCAGAGTGGAGTTGCATATTATTTTTAGATTTCCTTGATCGTGGAGATTCTTATAATTTTTGAAAATAATTCCTACGATAAGGACACCTCCACTTCAAAATATTTATATTCTATGATAACGCTTCTTATATTTTATGAAAATATAAGAACCGGAATTGTAAAGATTTTAATGGGCTGAACGGAAAATGTGACGACTGGACAATGATTATTAATAATCAAAACCGCGATATAGAATTTTGAATTTCGCGAAAATTATCAATTTCTCAAATGTTACGTACGTTTCGATGCAAAATTCACCGGGGATTGCAAATCACACAGTTTTTGTCGAAAGAAAATTTATTCATTGGAAAAAGCGAGAAAAATCTACCCAAAACTTTTTGTTTAAACGAAAATTCATAAAAATTTTGAGTTTTTGCGGAAATTATTGGTAGATTCGTATTCAGTATGAAAAAATACATCGATGTAAGGCTTGAAAAAAAAAAGTCTGCATTTTGGCCAAATTTGAATCGGTTTATAAAAATGACTGTAATTTTGTTTCCTGATAAAATGTACACTCTACTTTGAGCTAATTCTCTTCGGGATCGTTGAAGCTTCCAAATGCCGCTTGGTTCATTCGATTTGGACCATTTTTCGATTTTTGGGAGATTTTTAAAGTTCGACCATCGATTTTTGCAAATATTTGCAAACATACCCCTTTCCATTTTTTTTCGGCGATTTTCAAAGTGCTCTCATTTCTACAAAAATTGAGATATCGGGATGAACCAAACGGCATTCTCTAAGTTTAGTCCCAAGCTTGGAGTACGAAAAAGAAATTTTCGGATCGGTCAGACCGAACTAAAGTTATGAGCACAGTAAATTTCGCTATTTTAAGATTTCCGAAAAGTTCAAAAATGAGCAAAAAATTTTAATATTTTTATTTAAATGAAAATTCATAAAAATTTGGAGTTTTTGCGGAAATTATCGGTAGCTTCGTATTCAATGAGAAAAAATACATCGATATGAGGTTTGAAAATAAAGTAATTTCATTTTTTTTTTCCAATATTTAAATCATGTTATTAATAATTTATTACTATTATGATTTAAATTATTTAAATTTTCACGAAATACAAGAATCGTGATAAGAAAATTTAGAAACAAATTGCTATTTGCAAGCAGCCTATTTTATATTGTATTTTTTTCTATTACAAAAATGTATTTTTCTCACACTCACCCAATATTCCAAGACGAAAGTTTATCGTGACAAATACAATGTTCCCGTAAGCCGATATGACCGTACCATCGTAGGGATTTCCGCTGTTCCACTCGAAGCTTTCG
The DNA here is from genome assembly GCA_946863875.1 of Alloplasta piceator. Taxonomy (NCBI): domain Eukaryota; kingdom Metazoa; phylum Arthropoda; class Insecta; order Hymenoptera; family Ichneumonidae; genus Alloplasta; species Alloplasta piceator. The sequence continues at coordinate 11,879,772 of OX333080.1, forward strand.
CCCTGAATGAAAACCATCACTGGATATCGTCTTGGATTTCCTGGTCCTGTAACAAAAAAAAGAGTATCCATTGACTTCGAATTGATATTATTTATCTGACGCGCTTGTTTCACTCATCGAATATATTTTCACTTCATCAACGTTAGAATCATATTTAACCCGTAGTTAAATTTTTGGATTCAACCTTTACATATTTTGAACATTTTATAATGTGTAACAAAAATCATCGTGCAGGAAATCAATGTGTTATAAAAAAATCATCCAAAGAAGAATTTGCAAGAAAAGTAAAAAAAATAAAAAATCATATTTTTTTTATCTCCAGTTATTTTTAAATTCGATTTATAAGGATGTTGACTCCCTATGAAATCTTATAATGTTAATTGTTCAATAAATAGCTTTTTAATCGTCGTGAGATTTTTACACGACTTCCTGAATACTTCATGTAAAAACATATTAAATTTTCAGAATTCTATCATCATTACTTCAACCTCCTTAAGGGTTAAAATGAAAAATAATGAGAAAATTCTGAAAATTTGGTATGTTTTTGTATGATGTATAAGAGATCGTGTACAAATTTCACGACGATTAGGAATCTCGTTATTAAAATATTAACATTTTGATAAGAACGATTTTTTAAACAAATAAAAAAAAGATTTATCAATAAACTTCGTTTTGTTTCCGTTGCTTTCAATATAGTGTAGATATTAAAAAATTGAGAGGTCAAAAAAAAAACTTATCGAAAAGTTATATCAGTTTCCATAAGACTACATTTAATTTAATTTAATTTGTTAATGTTAATTGTTCGATAACGAGCTTCCTAATCGTCGTGAAATTTTTACACGACCTCTTAAGTAATTCATCCAAAAACATACCAAATTTTCAGAACTTTCTCATCATTCGCGATTTGGGACGCAACATCCTCATAAGATATCCTCGAGAGAGTCTTATACTTTTAGAAAAATAATTGTTGCACAGGAAGCGTTTGAAGAAACGATTTATTTCAGTCCTCCACAGACGAAAACTCGTGAGAAAGTCTTCTACGCGATCGATGAGGCTCGATTTCGGTAATTCCCTAATTGGGGGGACTTAAAATTATCGCCGATAATGGATGTTTCGCTTCGAAGTTTTCGGCTGATTGAATTTATCTCAGTGGGAAAAGAAAGGGTTGAGCATCGTGATAGTGTCTCTTGAAAACAATCGTACGAGTTCAGCGACGAAAATTGATGGATTCTTCGTTGATCAAGAGCCTTTGTTTCCATTATCTGTTCACGATCCACTGAATTATAACCATCATGGGATTATGACGAGGAGATTGAGCATCGCGACTCTCGAATGGTGAAGAATAAAAAGCGTTCTCGTGATATCGGCGAAGCTTCTGTGTGTGGAACTTTTGATTTAAGCTCGCGAGGGACTGCGAACTCCCTCGTGCCTCTTTTTATACATATTCCCGTGGGAGGAGTGCGAGACATCGGGAACCTCGCTCGCTTAAAAACTCGCTGGATCACGCGCAAAAATGAAATAGAGGGGGAGGTCAGTTTTGGAAATTTATGAGATATCCGTTTGGACAAAGTGAGATTTTTATATTAGAGAATGGAAAAGCTCGGCCAACTCGTTTCTTTCTCTCTCCTTTTCCCTCTTCCTCCTCGATTCCGTCGTGTGCTGCTTTTTCTCCCATCGTCGAGCAAAAACGTTGAATAAAGCATTTTTTCTTTCCTCAATTCAAGAGCAGCATCATATATATATATATATGCGACTTCCGTTCCTCTCTCACGACCCACCGACGATTGGCGAGAAATTCTTTAGAGTGGTGAGAATATTTTTTAAAACGTGAGAAATAAATAAAAAGAATACTCTCTCGCTGTAACACATTGCACGCTAAGTTTTCCTGTCTCCCACGATATATATATATTTTCCGCTAAATTTTTTATATAAAAAAACACATTGAAATACATTATCCCAATTTTTTCAGAATTTTTTGGCGACGTTTTTTTGGATTTTTTTTTTTCGAAAAAAGGACCATTTTGTAAAATCTGAAAAAAATTCAGAAAAATCTAATAATAGATATAAAAAATTTTGGCCTTCGTCCCAAAATGGAAATTTCAATGCTCGATGAGTAAAATTCAAAAAATTGCAAAAAAAAATTTTACTCATAGATTATTATTGAAATCTAAATTTTGCAACAAACCCGAAAATTTTGTTATATTTTAGTAGATTATTCTGATTTTTTCCAGATTTTACAAAGGGGTCCTTTTTTCAAAAACAAAAAAAAAATTCGAAGAACGCGTGACCGAAAAATTCTGAAATAATTTGGAATTTTTTTTTCAATGTTTTTTTTATACAAAAAATTTAGAGGAAAATCGGAATCATCAAGGCAAGATTTTGTTTGGAACGTCGTGGAATGACATGACAAAATCTTTCGTTGATGATTTCGATTTTCCGCTCAATTTTTAATATAAAAGAACACATTGAAAAAAAAAATTCCCAAATTTTTTCACTTTGGAAGAAAAATCGCTCAAATTTGTTTAAAAAAAAGGAAATTAAGCCGATTTCTTTCCCTTCAAAATGCCGTTTATTAAATTAGTTTACGTTGACTTCCAGCAGAATGGCATAAGAAAACGTTGCAAAGCTTTTTTGAAGTTTTGTGCGGAAACTTTCCGCCGGAAGTGTAAGTATTTATTTATTTATTTATGGGAATTGTGTGAAATCGTTCTGCTATATTAAAAAATAAATAATCAATAATTCTTTTTATCGATGATGTGAAAAATATGATTCAAATTCAAATTTGAAAAGTATCCAAAAATATTTTGCTACAATTTTCTAACGGTCTCAAGGATGAGTAATGGAATCTAAAAATCGATTAAAATTTTAAAGCATCCCAGTAAATATAAATTGAGAGAAAGAAAAAACAAAGCTTTCTTTACGCGGAAGTAAAAAGTAGTGGAAAATTCGCATACACGGTGTCGATTTGTGGTTGAATGCTTCGCCCTAACACAATCGTGTCGGACATGAAAACCGATTTAATTTCCTTCGACGTGTCTCGAGTCTTCCTTGATGGTCGAACTTTGAAAATTAACTCGTTGCAAGCCGTGTTTTCCACAGTGCTTATGTATATAAATATATAGGTGTACAAGATTCACGAGGGGCGGGTTGGTGATCAAGTTTATCACGAGATTTTAATTAACGTCTTCAATTAAGGGTGATATACTCGAAGGCTTTTCCGCTCGAGCGAAAGACAGACGAGACGATCATGGGAGCGATGGAGATGCACCCCCAAAGTTTTTCTTGCTTATTTATCATTAGTCGCGAGACGAGGAAGGGCTTTTGCATTCTTGTACTTTTGAGACTACCGAGAAGAGAAAGAAGAAGGAAGATTGGAAAATTTCGTTAGCTCGGTTGTAAAGCCAACTTTGAGAATCTTATTAATTTATTAACGTCCTGGATGGAGAATATTGTGCCACGAAAGCTTTTTAAAATATTAGAGATAACATTTTTTTTATTATTCACGTTATGAATCCTGAGATTTTTCAAACTAGCAAAAGCGACATTTGACCTTTTTGTTAATTTCCTATATCTTCTCTCTCAGAGTAAAGATTTTTTTAAATATATTCTTAAATAATGGGGAACATTCTATAACATATTCTACCCTCAATAATCATTTTCGTGCCAAAACGTGTGATGCATCGATTTTTGAAAAAGATGCAAAAATTACTAAGGTAAATGTCCCAATTATTGAACAGGTTCCAATTATTGAACACTATCTTGTATTTTTATTATTTCTCATTGTATGCATTTACTTATTTATAAAAATTTCATTACATATACGGAACTTTGAGCTATCGAAGTGTTACTTTACTTGTGAAAAGGAACTTCGAGCTATCGAAATGTTACCTGACTTGTGCAAAAAAAGCTTTAATTAACGGAAAAAAATTTATTTAATCAGCAACGGTGACCCGATTTGACGTCTCGTGGTAACTGCTTATCGGTTTTGCTAAGACGCGCCGCTTCATGCGTAAGGGCATAAAAAATTCAAAAACTGTCGCATCTCAAAAAGTAAAGGCGTTTCAGGCTCCTCAGAAAATTTCTTACAAATAACAATTAAAAACAAAAAATGTTTGATCAATTATTTGTTAAGAAATATGGTGTTCGATCATTGGGACATAGAAAATGCAGTGTGTCCCAATTATTGAACACTCGAATTCTCCAAGATGGCGTCATTAAACCCATCAAAACACCGAGACAGTTAACGCGTGACAGATCGTGTGAATCGGATTTATTCAAACAAAAACTGTAAGTTCCTGAATAAACTTACCTTTATTCTTTTAATAATAACTCTATGATCATCAAATATATGTTTTATTTGTATTTTCGTGCAATAAACATAAAAAGAGAAGTAAAAAGAGAATATAACCTAAATGTAACCTAAAAATACGAATGTAATGTCCAATATTTTTTGCTCTCCGATATTTCAGTCGAAAAACAAGAAAGCTGCGACAGAATCAAACAAAAACAGAACATAAAAACGAGGAAGCTGATAAGAAAAATAAAATAAAGTTCGAGTTGAAAAGCAAAAATAAACCAAATGCGAACGAACCAAAAACCTGTCAAAAGAGACTAAATATATATTTTTGTATTTTTACATGATTAATAAAAGATTATTCAAGTGTTTGATTTGCTTTTATTTCTTAATATTATACCCAAAATAATATTTTCAGAACGGAAAAAGAATTCTCGAGAGTGTTCAATATCTGGGACATGCCTGTTCAATATTAGGGACATAAGGCACTTCCAGTGTTCAATAATTGGGACATTTGCATGCTTCACATTGTTATTCTTTCTTTTCATTCGAAATCATTTAAAAATAATTTAAAAGGTGATTTTTCGAAAGTAAAAATATCAAAGTATCATTTGAACATGAAAGCGATGGTTTTTTTCTTGATTTTATATTTTTTCTCACCGAATTCAACCCCCAGATCCTTAGCTGTTCAATAATTGGGACATTTATCTTACGAACAAACTATCAGGGAAAAAAGTGTAAATTTTAATATGCAAATTTTATTTATCTTTATCCCGAATCCCGCTAATTACTTTTAATATTCTGTACGGATAATTGTATTTTGTAACCACTTTATGTAAATAAAGTTATTAACGCGATTTTACGATGATAGAAAAAAAATTACCGTAGGAACGAGAATATTACAATGACGAAGGGGCAGGGATGAGCGTGGGGTGGATAATTTATGGTGAATTTGCATGAAAATTGAAAGGGACGTTACGAGGCAGGATGAACCGTCTATTTTCCGACCGAAGCGGAGAGAAAAGTCGATGGCGGGAAAACGCGGAGGGAGGCAGACCGGGAGGATGTATTGATGTACAGGCGAATATCAAGAATATTCTTGCACAGCGTGCGCAATGGAAAACCGGAAGCATCCAGCTATAAATCACCGCGAGACGAGAGAAACGCCACAGGCGCTCGTATCTTGCCCCGTACATGTTACACGTAAGGGAGGGTGGGGAAATATGGCCCGGGCAGGTTAATCGTTTCCCGGCTCTTCGATATTAATGGATTGTCAGAAAAATTTCACATCTGCCCCCCTTTTTCATTCTCACAATCTTGATGTGTATCTGAAACCTGCTGCCAATCTTGATTAAAAAAAAAAAAGATAAACAATACTGGAGATAATCGAAAATATAATTCATACTCGCACCGAGGATCCGGAAACTGTGAAACCATTTTTTAGGATCACAATTAATTTTATCGCAAAATAAATTTCTCGTTCACAAAATTCAGCGTCTGTATCCAACTCTCCTCAAAGTTTAAAATGTATTCCGTACGATTGTAAAATTATTTTTTTTAATGAGGTTCTGGAAAAGAACATTACTGTTGCTTTGTTGATAAAAAAAATGTTGAAATTAATTTCCAGTTGTATTTTCAAGTCGTGTTCCTCTGGCGAAAAATATGAATGATTAATAAAAATTTATTTACATTTTTATATGAATGGAGCTTAAATTATAAATATTTTAAAGAGACCTGAAATATAAATGTTTTGAAACAATGTGAAATTCAAATTTCAAGGTCATTGCGAAAGTAGCAAAAATAAGTACCCAGACTTCTCATTTCTCAATATTTTTTATACTTTTCCAATATGCAAGAACCTCGATGAGCAACGAAAATTTGGAAATAATGTTTAATTTTTAGTGACACCCGTACATGATATTATTGAAATACTTGCAAACTCAAAAATAGTAATTTCTTATCGTTGTCAAAAAAACTTTATTTTTGCAATATGTTACGCATGAATGATTAAAAATCGTGCAATATAGAGTTTGTCAATATGAACATTGACTTCATTGCAATTTCGTGTATGCCGAATAAACAGAAACATCAAAATTTATCGACGGTCGATCCTTCGTCGATTCACAAGCCCGGGCAAACATTATAAAGGATATTGAAAATGGAAGCTCTGATAGGATATACCGCTTATTAGTTTTGTGCGTGATGCTGAAATATTTGCCTACAGTAAATATATATATAGGGCATTCCACGTCAAATCACGCGGTCATCGGCCTCACCGCCTCGGATTTTGATGTCCAATGAATTGTGGGTTTCGTTTGGCCCAAAATATGACCTCAAATTTTTAGAAATTTTTGTTTCATATTTTAGGGGTTGCCCGAGCTAAAAAATCATTAAATTGGGAGTGAACATAAAGAGGGGCAAATTAATGAAATTTTTTCACAGAAACTAGGGTCCAAAACAGATATTTTCGTCATAGCTCGATAATAGGCCAAGAATAGATACTATTTTTTTTAATATTAAATTTTTTTAAAATAATTTCTTATTTCGATTGTTTCTTGTAGTGAGAATAACAACAACAAAAATATCTTTCAAGTGAAACTTGATTTTTTACTTGGTTCAAGAGTGAAACGATTACATTTTTCGAAAATTTATTACCCTCGACGACCGGAAATAAAACGGATGATTCAAACACAATTAAAAAAAAAATAATAATAATAAAATAGTAATTATTTTTTGCCCATTATCGAACTATGACGAAAATATCTGTTTGGGGTCCTAGTTTCTGTAAGCAAAATTGTATTAATTCAAAAAAGCCCCTCTTTATGTTTTCCCTCAATTTAATGATTTTTTAGCTCGGGCAACACCTAAAAAATGAAATAAAAATTTTATAAAATTCGAGATCATATTTTGGGCTACACGGAACCCACAATTCATTGGACATCAAAATCCGAGGGGGTCAGGCCGATAACCGCGTGATTTGACGTGGAATGCCCCATATATATATACTCTGTATGTTAGTCGTCGCGGGAAAAGCGTTTTGAAGAATAGTATTGATTCGAATACTGAAAGAGTGCTCGAATACTCAATCGATGCTCTTTCATGAAAAAAAAAAAAAAACTTTTGGTCGATGGAAAAGGAAAAATTTCCAATTTTGAAACATCCCAAAACATTGAAAAACGATATTTAAAATGTTACAGAGAAATTATGTATTTAACTAATAAATTAAATAATAATTATGCTAATATTTTTAATTAAATACATCTATCAAATATTAATATTCAACTTTTTAATTAAATTGAAAATAGCACAATGATAAAACTTTATTCCAATTTTTGATGTTTCTAAAATGAAATCGATCTTCGAATACACTTCTGGCTATATTTTTTGCACTTCCGGTGTGTGTCGAAAAAGCTCACTCGGTGGAGATGGAGACAGAAAGAGCGGAGAGGTTGTCCGACTGTTTCGATTATGGGGGTTGAGTGGAGAATGGGAATACGCCAGGGGATGAAAGTGAGAGCGCAAGAGAGAGAGAGAGAGAGAGCGAGAGAGAGAGAGAGAGAGAGAGAGAGAGAGGAGAGAGAGAGAGGAGAGAGAGAGAGAAAGAGAGCGTAGGGGGATGATTTTCGAACTCGATATACAACACTGCGATATCGAAGCCAAATGGCAACAGTGGTTTTCGTATGCGAGCACTTTGGATCTACGAAGAACCGAATGTCTATATTTTCAACCCCCTTCACCCAACTCCCCTTTCACCGCCTCTTCGGCCCGAAACGATGTTGCGCGTAAATTACATGAGAAATGTATCGTAGAATAACTGCGGTGTAAATCAGCACGACTTTTGGCGAATATCCAAAAATTCTTGCGGTCGTATTCTCGGACACGAACGATGTCCGTTCGGCGCGGCTTTTTCCCCTCGAGAGATACGAATCCAACCCTCTCGGGTCTCTCGACCTTTCGATCATTTCCCTACGGGGAAATCCCCGACTGCTGGCAAGCAGAAGGCTAAAATTCCCATAAAAATTTTGGTGAAAACATGTTTCTTCCTTTCTTGTCAAATCATCATAAATTTGATATATCGAATCATTTTTAGGCCATACCTGGGGCATAATGGGCCACCCTAAACAATTAGGTCAGAACATTTTTGTTTTTCTTGAAATTATGATGAATTTGATGTATTTATCCATTTTTAGGCTCATGCACTACATCAAGGGTAAAATGGATCATCGAAAAGAAAAACATTTTTAACGTCAAAAACCATTTTTTAAGATAAAAAAAAAAAAAATTAATCATTTTTTTAAAGAGGGGCCATCGTGCCCCACTCTTCCCTACATATCGTTTGAAACGTCCTATGAATACGGAAAAGTTCCTTCACTGCTCGCTCTACGGGCAACGAGCGGAAGCAAAAGAAAAGGAAAAAAATATCTCACACACCCTCCAGGAAAACGGTACGGTGGCGCGATCTGGCGGCCATTCCGTCAAGCTCACAGAGCTTTCGGGTAAGCAGTTCACCGTTTGGCCCCTAGATGGCAGCACGATTCACTCAAGTCGAGAACTTTCGATCCAGGAGTTTCAGCCCGAAGGTAATTATAATCGCCCTCGACAAAGACAATTGGAAACTGAGAAAAAATCATAATTCTTATTTATTCTCGCATTTTGTGTCTGTCGCTGTCGCTTAATGGACGAATTGGTGAGATGTTTACGATAAAAATAGTAATGAAAAATAACGAGTGTCCCTATTTTGAAGTGCTATTTTCACAGCCAGGAGTTAAAAGAACATGATCAGTTGATAATTTCATGACATTTTCACAAGTGCATTAAATATATCGAGATATATATATACTAAATATACCCTTCGGGCTCTTCAAGTTTCACTGAATTTTTCTTTTCATTATAAATCGAACATTTTCTCCTCCCACCGTTTCCCTTGCCTTCTTCTCCTTCTTTGAACAACTTGACTCCAGCATGACAAGGACTTCGTTATTCTTCCTTCATCCCTGGTAAATGAGTTGGAAAACATCGCGCGACATCTATAGTTACCTGACAACTCGTTTACATTTTTTATATACCTATGGGCTATTCCATACGAAAGCAATCCAAAATTTTTAGAGACTTAATCTCAACCTAAAAAAATAAATCATTGAGCGGTTTCCTTTTCTCAAAACCTGCAAAACAAATACTTCAAAATTGATTTTAGGATAAAAATCTTGGTCTAGTGTCAACGAATCTTCATTAAACCTAATTTGAGTGAAAATTTCCGAAACTGTACAGCTCACATTATTGTCGAAAATTCTACAAATTGGTTCATAAATTTTTAGACTGAGAGAAATGCCTTCAATGTATACATTCGAAAAATAGGACAAGAATCGTTTATAAAAAAGTCTGAAAGAAAAAGTCATGGAATCATCATGATCCTCGGAAAAAATCACGAATCGAATCTGAGAGGATTTCAGGTTGTTAAATTTCACACGGAATAGCCCATATGCACCGGAAAATTACGCGCATGTGATAGGGAAAACGCAACGTTATTTTCCATCAAACTCGAGAAAGAACTTGTTTGCATTATTTCTCCTTGAGCGGAGGTCTCGAAAAAGCACAGTCGTTAGATAGAAAAATCTCGTGGCTCTTCGCTCTATGGGAAAAGCTCAGGGAATAACCCGAAGGTTTTTTCGATGGAACACAAGCCGTTGTTATGAAAATAAGTGAAAGGTTAGACATGCAACGAGAGACAGAGATGACAGAATGTCCGTTGTTTGATATACCGAGAGTGCAACTTCTGTTGGAAAAAAAACAAATAAAGGGGAAAATGTAAAAAAAAACAAAACATTAAATTGATCTCACAGAGGGAAAATCGCAACGTCGAAGTTCACCTTTGCGTATATCAATGTCGTGTCTTTGAGAACAAGAGTCTCTGCACGAGAAAGGGACATGGGAATAACTCGAGACTACGCAATCTTTATGGATATTTTTCTGGAGTGGAAAAATGCATAACGTGCGATTTTAAAATTCACGGAAGTTTTCTCCGAGGCTCCTCAAAGTTACGTGTATCAACGTTCGATGGAAAAGTGATTCATCTTTCTTTTCTGCATACGCGAATGGAAAAATTCAATATCCGACCATTTCTATCGGTATGCAACATATTCGAAAAAGCTGCATCGGTAAATCTAGAATAATCAGAGCATAACATCGATAACAAAAAATCACTGTAATTGTAGAATTGACTGTAGAAAATTTGTTAATTGTAGATTTAATTTTAGAAAAAATAGTTTTTTTTTGTATTTTTGAAAGCTGAGATTTTTTGAGGCGACATTATTTACCGGAATATTTATCAAATTGTTATTGCCAATAAATTTGATGATTCAATTACACGACGAAAAACGATTGAGATGTAACTCAACGCCGTAAAAAATTGATGACCCAGAATAATCCGCAAAAAATTTCAAATGTTGTAAAAGGTACCGACATATCAAAGAGTCCAATTTGGAAGGGTTGAGAGCGTGTCAATTTTGCATGGGATGTTTTACGTACAACATTAATTATCCCTTTGTAATATAAGATCTGGTGTAACTCTCAAGACTACCGGAGTAAGTCTTTTTTCACTTCCTCGACGAATCTCATTCATCACACGTGGCTCAACATTACTCATAAAACCGTACGAATATAATTGCCGAACATTTTTTGAAAAAAGTAACATCCCCCTGAATCAAGGATAGCACAACGTTTCCTCGGTGTGTCAAAGGGTAGATATTTTTTTTGCTCAAAAAGGAGTAAGACGCTGGCGTCTTTATACACAGTCGGTTGGCTTTCTGCGTTTGCCACGTTGATAGCAGAAGCAGAGACGAGAAGTCAGCGATGCGAATGGGGGACGAGCCTGGAAAAACTCGCGGAGGACAAGAAATTAGAAAAAAACGGATATGGAGAGCGGCGGGGGTCGGCTTATTAAATTCCGGGGATGAGTAAAAATGGCCGCCGTGAAAGAGGACGAGAGAGAGAGAGAGAGAGGAAGAGTAAGGGATGAAGAGGAAGAGTAAGGGATGAAGAGGATAGGGGTCGTAGGCGTTTGGGTTGTATGGGCGAGTTTTTAGCAGGGCAGTTTAAATGCATAACACGCTTCCAGCAACGTTGCACCAGACGGGCATTTTCCATTTCTCCGTGGGTGTTGCACACCAGAACCCGCGAGATTCGCCACCCCCGACCCAACGTTCCCACGTTGCATAATAACCAGCCCGGTTATTGGCCAACCATCCCCGTCACAGTCATCGTCAGTCTCGTCGAAAAACCTTCTTCGCCAGAAAGAGACGGGATTATGCCAATAAATTTTGCGTCTCCGTCACCCTCGATGGCCAAACTGGGTGTCGTTTGTTCTCTGGTAACGAAAAAAAGGCCCGGGCTCAGCCTCGAGCACAAAACGTCCCTCGACATATTTATGCGAGCTGCGATAACCGGACTGTCCGTTCTCTCACATACGCTTTTCCTTCGAGTCTTATAAAAAGCCCTCCAGCCCTCCATCCCCTAATCTTTTTTTCGCTCATTTTTCCAGCGATTTTTATTTTTTTCTTCCTGTTTTACCGACGGGGCTTAAAAGCTCAAGAGACGCGCGAGCCTGGAAGAGCAATGAGAATATCGCGGCCCGGTCAGTTTTCTGCCCTTCCCACGCGAATTCACCCTTTTCTACCCCCTCCAGAAACACCCTTGGCTACCGATGCAGGTCGACAAGAGTCGAGAGCATTTTCAACCCTTTTTCTCTCCCAACCTCCCTCCCTCCCTCTCTCTCTCTCTGGCTCTCTTTCCTTCCGCTTTTTCTCATTTTCCTTGAACCACAGTTTGTGCGGGGCTGAGGTCTACTTTAACCAACTGTCATGTACTCCCAGCGTGAATTCTCCCTCTTTCTCTTGCGGTTGACGACGTAACAACGTTTCGTAAATCCTCGCGCTACTACCCCCCCCCCCCCCCCATCATTCCCACCGCAAGCCTTCACGAGTAAGGCCCACCTACCCTTTCGCGCTATATACGCAAACAACGAGACGCGTCCCTCTAGACGCGCGAGTTTATTCATCGCATTTTTCTCATTTTTGTTTCTCCCATTTTTTTTTGTTCTACTCTCTCGTCGCGCACGACAAACCTCCCCCTCTCGTCACACCGGCGGTGCGGAATATCGTACGAAGAAAATTGAAATGAATAAATAGGAATTTCTTTCCCCGTTTTTGTTCCTTGTTTATGTAACGGAATGCGAGAAAGCTTGAAATATGACAGCGCAATGTTGTGCACGTTGAAGCGACAAATCACAGGATAAAACCATAATTAAACGAGTTGTATTTCGTCAGGATATGAAATGATTAAAATCATACACAATTCAGGATTCGTAAAAGGATTGAGAACATTCTTTTGTCTTTTCTGAAAGGATTACACCAGCGTGAAATAAAAAATGGAAAATACAAAGCATTATGCCAGTGATCGGCAAAAAAATCTATTTTTATTATCCAATTTTTTCGAAAAATCAATAATTAGCAAAAAAAATACTATTAATTTTTTTAACATTAGTAATTAGCGAGAACACATTACTAATTTTTCTAATAAATAAGTAATTAGTGACAAAACATTTCAAAATTTTCAAAAAAAAAATGAGTAATTGACGATAAAATATTAATAGTTTTTTCCAAAAATTAGTAATGTTTTAGTAGTAGTAGGAAAAATGTTGTATTAATTTTGGAAAAGTAATAAATAAATAAAAAATTACTAATGCATTTTTTAATATGTACTGTATAGGTACTGATTAAATTTTTGTATTAATAATAACTTATGTGATGTCGTATGACATTCGATATGATAAATACGAGTGTGTAAAATATGCAATAGGTCTAGTTATTATAACAAATAAAACAACTCTTATAATAGTTGTTTGAGCTTATAACCATGATGCAATCCGCAGACACAAGTACGTAAATATACACAATACTTTTATACAAACTACTGTTTTTTTTAAATTAATTAATAGAGCTTGGTAATATTTTTTCGCTAAGTACTTATGTTTTTGGAAAAATTAGAAATATTTTGTCGCTAAATACGAATTTTTTAGAAAAATTAGCAATATTTTGTCACTAATTACTATTTTTTTTGGAAAAATTAGAAATATTTTGTCACTAATTACTAATTTTTTCGAAAAAATAGAAATATTTTGTTACTAATTACTAATTGTTTTGGAAAAATTGAAAATATTTTCTTACTTATTACGAATTGTTTAGAAAAATTACAAACATTTTTCCGCTAATTACGAATTTTTATTAAAAATTTGTAATATTTTTTGACTAATTATTAATATGTCGAAAAAATGCTTAATAAAATCAATATCGTTGACGGAAAAAATCGATACTGCCGATCACTGCATTATGCCATTCATTTGAATCTTTGTACGCTGTAGTTATTATTAATTTGCTTATCGAAAGAGGAAAAACAATAATTTTAATGGAGAATCATCGATCTCGAATGATCTGTGGACATTGAAGTAGACAATTTTTTTTTCCACATTGACGCCATCGGCATGATACAATAATGATATATAAATTATTATTGAGGACCTTTCGCCCCCTAATTACAATGCAATTTTGCGAATCGATCAGAATTGACATAATGGAGAAGTGGGCAATTAATCAAACGCATCGAATAATAATTTATCGTAATAGTGATAAGCGAGTGAAACGGCCCGTGTTGAATGATGAGCGGTCAAAATGAAGGGGAGCAAGAGGACCAGACAGAGGGTGCACGTGAAGTTCAGACAGATCTGTAAGCACGCAACAGCACACGCTCTGCGGTGAGACAGAAACAGATAGAGAGAGAGAGAGAGAGAGAGAGAGAGAGGGAGGGAGATGAGTTCGTTGATCTGTGGATTTTCACCAACAAATTAATTACATTTCAATGTATCCAATATCGACGATTGATTGCCGTACGAATCGAGTGCTACTCAGCAATAAAACAATTCAAAGCCTCTTATGCAGTCTCCTGACTTCAACGGGCTATTGAAAATAAAAAATAAACAATAAAAAATAGAATCAGTATGAATGAATATTAAGCCCAAAGTAGATAAAATATTTAGAAAGTGGTAAAACATACATTTAAAAATAAGTTGTTGTAATAACAGTGTTGATTTGTTTTAATCAGTATTCTCTTCAAAGTATAGCTTTGAATTATTTCCTCGTCCAAGCTCAATTAAAAAAACAGGGTTAAAATTTATCATCATTGATACGGATCCTGTTACGTTTTGCAAATGTAAAAAAAGAACAGTTTTACAAAAATCTTCTTTTTCGACTTCACCGGATAAGGGATGAAAATTAATTTCCAAGAAAATTAAACTTTCCCACAGATTCATAAAATTCTTGTTGCAGAAAGGGTGAAAATGTTGGTAAACTCGCGAATTTGGTCATACTCGTGAAAAATAACTTTGTTGAAATGTGGATTTTCATTAACCAACAATGAAGAAGAGAAAAATCATCAAACCATGAAAAAGAGAATCAGGATAAATAAATATTAATGCACAGAATATTTAGCACGTGGTAAAACTACATTTATAAAGAAGAAGAGTTTGTGACAATATTGTTTTTTTTCAATCAGTATTCCTTTCAAACTAGCTTTGAATTAATCCTTCGTTCATGCTCGATTGAAAAACCGGGGTTGAAATTTATCATTGTTGATACGCGGTCTAATTACATTCGGTAAATATAAAAAAGGAACAATTTTGAAAAAAAACCTTTTTTTTTATTTCCCCGAATAAAGGATGAAAATAAATTTCCAAGAGAATTAAGTTTTCCCACCGATTCGTGGAATCTCATTGTAAAAAGGATAAAAAGATTAGTAAACTCGAACATTTTCTCATACTCGTCAAAAATGAATTTGTTGAAATGTGGATTTTCATTAACAAACAACGAAGAAGAGAAAAATCAATAAACAATGAAAAACAGAATCAGGATAAATAAATATTAATGCACAGAACTTCGTTCATGCTCGATTAAAAAACCAGGGCTGCAATTTTTCACCGTTAATACCCGGTCTAGTAACCTTCCGTAAGTATAAAAAAGGAATAATTTTGAAAAAAAAAACCTTTTTTTTCATTCTCCCGAATAAAGGATGAAAATGAATTTCCGAGAGAATTAAATTTCCCCACAGATTCGTGAAATCTCATCACACAAAGGGTTAAAATGTTGGTAAACTCGTAAATTTTCTCGTACTCGTATGAATACGAATTTTATATGATATCGGATATTTCAAACAGGGATATCCATTACGCGTATGTGGTTCTATGGGCAAGAGAAAATGAGGGAGGAGGATGAGAGTTATGCCAAAGGTGGAATATCGTTGATGGCGAATGATAAAAGAGAAGGGGATGAAAGGTCGATGAGAGCACAAAGAGGGAGAGAGAGAGAGAGAGAGAGAGAGAGAGAGAGAGAGAGAGAGAGAGAGAGAGAGAGAGAGAGAGAGAGAGAGAGAGAGAGAGAGAGAGAGAGAGAGCAGTATATAGACTTTTGGATATTTCGTGTAGCACTGGTTTGGAGGCGATTCGGCTTCGTCGAGTGGAAAACGACTGACGTCATGAAAAATGATGCCATCAGTGTAAAACGACTCACTCTCGAACGGTTAAACAGCGACGCATTTGGGAGAATTATGTAGTCACGGAAATGAGTGCGAAAAATTTTCGACCACATTCATATCTGTACAAGATATCTTCTGATGAGAAATGATAACAATGGAAATGAAAAACGACATTGGAGAAAAGAAAAATTTGGAAAAAGCTTCAATGGAGCGTCATAATTGGCCAAGATGCTTTACGTTAACCTATTCTTGTGAAATTATTTTTTATTATGAATCAGTCGAATTCCGAAAATGCTCTGATAACGATTAAACGATGCCACAATTTGAGGGAATTTTTGTTATCAACATCTCAAATAATTTTCGAACAAATTTTGACAAATTTAGTAAAGGAAGGAATTTAAAAAATGTTCGAATCAAATTTTCGTGAGACGATTAAAAAATGAATCTACACTATTCGATATAGTTTATAGATAGACACATTCACTTTTCCAATGAGTTAAACATTTTAAGGAATGCAAAAAACACTCGATAAAAAATTCAAATTTCAGTCTTTGCCGATAAACTCGCTGTTTTATTCGAGTCTAATGCCTTCGTTCCTCCTTTTTTTTCTCTTCATCTTCAAGTTTACGATCCCACGAATTGGATTGCAAAACTTTCAGGCTCCAATTCTGGATTCTTCGAGAGTCTCCAGTGACTTTCTGCAAAGTCGATAAAGTCGTCTCAGCTGGACTCTGTAGTATAACTAAAATTGGTTTAATTTTGTTTTTCTCTCTCGGGTTCTCGATCCCTTGTTCGTTCGATTTACCGTCTTGGGCTGGTCGTTTCATCGACTGGAATAAACGTAAGGGAGAAAAAGAATGAAGGAGGGAGAGAAAAGAAGATTGGCTGATTAAATCCGCACGACTATATACAGTAGAGCCTGGCTTATCTGACTTTCGATTAACCGAGACCACAAAAAAGGTGTATTCTCGGATAAAGGAAAAATCCTTGTACTTGAAAATCCTGCCTCAAAAAAAAATCTAATTTTCACGGGAACACGGTTGAACAATTGACAAAAAAAATATTCCATCGTTTTTGTAATTTTTGAACTGCTAACCTCTCAAATTTCATTTTATTCGTAAAAATAGACAGAAGCTAAACAACTATCATGACCGTTCTATTGTGACTCCCAAATTTGAACATATTTTGAAACAAATAAATTCACAACAGAGAAAAACGTTCTGCAAGAAGTTCTTGAGTTTGTTGAGAAACTTCGTCGGAGCCTCACGGTCTTTATTCCCATAATCATAAGGGTGTCTGAAAAAATAGTCCAGGAAAAAACAGCTGGAAAAAAGAGCCCAAGAAAAAATAGTCCGCGGAAAAAATAGCCCCGTTGCAGAGTTTTTGTTGCTTTGTTGTGCTAGAATAGATATCCCCGTTGCAGAGTTTCTGTCATTTTTTGGGTTTTTCCTGGACTATTTTTTCCGTGGGCTATTTTTCCGTGGGCTATTTTTTCCGTGGGCTATTTTTTCCGGGGGCTGTTTTTTCCTGGGCTCTTTTTTCCTGGGCTCTTTTTTCCGCGGGCTATTTTTTTTTGGGCTCTTTTTTCCGGCTGTTTTTTCCTGGGCTATTTTTTCATAGACTCAATCATAATGACACGACGACTGCGAATAAATAAAATGGCGTAAAATCGTCTCGATCTTCTCGTCGGTATTCCCGAGTTACGCCCTTTTGTTAAACAGCTGTCAGTGTTACGTTATATGTATATATCTTCATTTATTTCTCACTTTCATAGACAACTTCGCCCCGTAACTTTGCCGCGATGGGGAGCACATAGCTACTTTACGATCGGAAATGAGAGCAGACTTTAAGGGCGCAACGGCGAAAGGGGTGCAGGAGGAAAACAACGAGAAAGTGCTCAGAGTCGTAGCTCCCGCGAGGACGATACTCCTCTTTCGATAAACTCGTATTTATATACGTGTACAATACATGGATATATATACACATATATATGGGGCATTCCACGTCAAATCACGCGGTCATCGGCCTGACCCCCTCGGATTTTGATGTCCAACCAATTGTGGGTTTCGTTTGGCCCAAAGTATGACCTCAAATTTTTAGAAATTTTTATTTCAGAGGTTGCCCGAGCTAAAAAAACATTAAATTGAGGGAAAATATAAAGAGGAGCCTTTTTTAAATTAATGAAATTTTTTTCACATAAACAAGGGCCCAAAACAGATATTTTCGTCATAGTTCGATAATGGGCCAAAAATAATTACTATTTTTTTTGTATTTTAATTTTTTTTTGTCATTTCTTATTTTAATTGTTTCTTGTAGTGAGAATAACAACAACAACAATATTTTCCCAGTGAAATTTGAATTTTTTTTCTTGGTTCAAGAGTGAAACGACAACATTTTTCGAAAATTTATTAGCCTCGACGACCAGAAATAAAACGGATTATTCAAACACGATTAAAAAATAATAATTAAAAAAATGTATCAATTATTTTTTGCCGATTATCGAACTATGATGAAAATATCTGTTTTGGGCCCTAGTTTCTGTGAAAAAATATCATTAATTTGAAACAGGCCCTTCTTTACGTTTTTCCTCAAATTCATGATTTTTTAGCTCGGTCAACCTCTAGAAAATGAAATAAAAATTTCTAAAAATTTGAGGTCATACTTTGGGTCAAACGAAACCCACGATTCATTGGACATCAAAATCCGAGGGGACCAGGCCGATGGCCGCCCGATTTGACGTGGAATGCCCCATATATATGTATATATACACAGCCACAACACTTTGAAGTATATCTTGGTGGGGAGTTTAGTGCAGCAATCTCCTGAGTGGCGGTACATGCAACATTCATCCTCTTAGTAGAGCGCGCACAAGGCCTTTCCAATTCTGGACACTGTGTCGCGTGCGGGCACGAGATCGCTGGCTGAATAAAGCTTTTTCGAGAGAGGAGGCACCGGAGAAAAAGGGAGAGAGAGAAAACGAGAAGGAGAGCAGGATCACATGAAAAAAAAAACCGAAAGAAATATCACAAACTGGCGGGGAAAGGAAAAAAAACACATACACGCGACCTGGTCACGAAAAATATTCCACTCCTATTGTTTCCAACAACATTGTCCGGCGATATTGAGAGTGCCGGAAATGGAGGGAGACACAAAAGGGAGGTTGGGAATTGAGGAAAGGCGATGGAGCTTTTTTCGTGCCAAATATCGGCTAAACCGAGGAAGGGAATTCCACTTGCCCGTAGGAGAGTTCTCTAATCAGGCGTCTTCGCTCTACTGAAAAATAGGCAAAACAACAAGTGGCCCAATTTACCCCATTCGTCCTAATTTTTTTCCTCTCGAATGTAGGCTAAAGTTTGTAGGCGCGCTTTATCACTCAGGTTGAAGTCAAAATGATTCTTATCATCAACAAACAAAATCTTAGCAGTAACGTGTCATTGACAAGCGTCCAATCTTCGATACTTTTTCGGATTCCGTAGTTTGCTACAAAATAGTTTTTCTCGAAAACTAAGTAACGTTGAAATTTGAATTTTAGCATCATGTCGGGTTTTTTCGACGTGTACATATATCGTCGGTGAAGGATTAGAGAAATAATTATTTTAGATTAAAATAAGTTGTCAGACTGGCCCAAAAAAATAATTTTTAACAAATACATCGTGTGAGGTATCATTTGAAAAGGCTATCTCTGAAGATTCTGAAAATATTGTTTCAATAATTTTTGATCCAGTCGTCTTAATGATATAGTTCAATGTTTGCTAGAAATGGCTATTCCTCCCCTGATCTTCCAGGTTTTTGAAGCTAAAATTTAGATTTTTATAGGGTTAGAAGATATTTAGTCATAGATTATCAGAAACTCGTTTTTTCGAAAGTATACTTAGAAATCAACGAATACAAATTTCGTAAATGAATAAATAAAAGAATTAATAGTAAATGATAAATAATATAAGAAAAATTAAATAAATAAAGAAGGATTCTAAAAATATTTTATAATTTTTGGCCGAGTGTTCTAAATGATGTAGTCCAATATTGGCTATAAAAATGATCACTCCCTGATCTTCTTTGTTTCTAGAGCTAAAATTTATATTTTAGCGGGGTTAGTAGACATTGAGTTATAGATTACCGAAAAACTAGTTCGTTATTCGACAATGTAATAGTTGCTGAAAAAATTTTAAATAAATGTAAATGTTCAAAAAATTGATTTTTTAAAAACATTTTTCGCAAGATAAACATCTTGAGAATTTACACTAATAGTTTCAGACCGAAATTAAAAATATTTGTAATGTTATAGCCAAAAGAAGAAAGCAATTAACTAATTAGTTAATATTAAACATGACTAATTACTACGGTTTGGCAATCACCAAAAACTGCAAATCTCTCGAAGAAACGAAGAGAGCTTTGAAATAACTTTCACGAAACGGAAGGATTGCTCTGTGCACTAGGCATAGCTGATTAATGTAAGTATAATTTTTTTATACAAAATCTGTTGTCAAAACTTTAAACGCGTTTTTCTCGAAACTACGTTTTCGAAACTTCGGGGAAGCACTGACTAAAAACTATTCAACCGATTTGGCTCAAAATTTCACCCGCTATTTTAGACACCCATAACTAAGTCTATAATCTTTAAAACATCCAATTTTTTAATAATAAATGGATTTTTTTAAACAATTTAAAAAAAAATCGATTCCGAAGACCTTTTTGTTCACAAGTCCGTCATTTCGTTTTTTTCTTAAAATATGCATATTATAGGTTATAGACCTAGAATTAAGCCTACAAAAAGATAATCTCTTTGGATTTTTGATTTCAGATTATAGATACGGAAGGCTGCGTGCTTCCCCGAAACAAGTCACTTTCTTTCGAGGACTCCACTTCGACGTACAAAATCATAAACAAATTCATGTAAAATTAAGTAAAAACAATTTTTTTTACTGTTCAAGAAACAAATAACAACATGTAAAAATTTCAAAACGATCGCATTTTATTTTGTTATTTAAAAAAATTAATGAAAAAATGATTAATGGATCTTAATTGTGCAAGCCCGACACGTTCTTGGCTGATTTTTTTTTCAAACAAATCGGATTTAACCGGTAATACGTAAATCCACGCGTATTATCTAGCAGCAGAGGAAAAAGCAGTTTAGTTTGTGCAGCAATGTTTGCTCACTGCGGAGGTTGTTGGAAAATTTTCCTCGTTTCAGGAATACACAGAGCGATGAGAGAGTTGCGGTCTCGAGAAAATGGCTTGAAATTTCCTCTTCCACGCGTTATTTTCCTCATCCCATGCTGCGCAGCAGACAGATACAGTCATAGACCGTGTGTTAAGTTCCGCGTTAACGTGAAATTTCACGGTGAAATTCAATTTTACGCGTAACGTAAAAATGGCTGACCCGATCTCCGTTAACAGCGTACCGCATTCTTGTGGCGCGTTCCGACCTTACCGAGGGATGATGGCCTGTGGCCTGAACCAGAGGCAGCCCAAACAAATTGTTTTTTCCCTTCCTCCCTCTTCTCTTTTTGTCTCTCCCTCTCTATTCCCTTCAAACGCGATGAGTCATTCCTGATCTTGGCAGCTTCGCCCTGATGCGAATAAGCAAGTATTTTTGAATACTTGATCGTCAATTATAATTGATCATTTTCCCCATAATTGAATTATGGAGAAAAGCTTTCTCATCTCTCTGAGACAAACAAATTTTATTAGCTATCCCGGAAGTTGATCGCTCGTAAGATCTTCCCCCGCTATAAAGAGGAAACCATCCCTTTCATACGCGTTTCATGATTTTTCTATCAATTTTAATAGCTCATGAATCGTTCGAGCTTTCTCCGCACAATATCGTTCCTCGCTCGTTGAAGATAACCGAAAGGAATTGCTCCTCTCGAGAGATATGCGAAATAAAACCTACGTATAAGTGGATATAGATATCCTGCATCCAAGGATACATAAATGTGTGCGACAGGGATGAGGGTCTGATGGAAAGATGAATAGAGACAGAGAGAGAGAGAGAGAGAGAGAGAGAGAGAGAGAGAGAGAGAGAGAGAGAGAGAGAGAGAGAGAGAGAGAGAGAGAGAGAGAGAGAGAGAGTAGCAGACAGTGTTTCAGACAGCCTGGAATTGTCGGTTGGAGAATGAATTATGTCACGAAATGGAAACGTGCAAAAACCGACAAGATACTTCTTCCACGTTCACCGGAAGTGCGAGGTCCTTGTCTCGCTTGAAACAAGCCGCGAGAGATTGAATTTCAAGCTGCTGAGGTCAAACTGCACTTGCGAAAGAGACAAAAATTGAAAAATCCTACAAAAATCTCGTGGAAATTTGAAAAATCGTTCCAGAAAAATAATTCAATCGGAAAGATGAGAAAATACAAAATGTCGGGACATTTTCATTGTCATGTTGATGAGAAGGCGAATTTTCAGCTCCACGAGATTCGAGCTTTGGCCTCGTTTTCAATAATTATGTTAATTGGCTGCGTTTCGCCATCAACTAATTAAGATTGCGAGGGTGAGATGCTTTAGCTACCATTACAAACATGCGATGATAGCACGAGAGCTGCAGCTCAACAGCAGTAATATTCGTAGTGGCGGTAGTAGAAGAGAATATTAGTATTAGTAGTCGGGGGAAGGGGATTTCAAGCTCATCCAATTCAAACTTGGTCGACAGTGATTCTCAACCCCTTCCCCCTAACCCTTTCCACAAGCTCACTTCTATCTTGTGACTATTTGTCCATATTCCTCGTATATTTGGGTCATTCCATGTCAAATCGACCTAGAGTTGGAATCGACCCCTTTCAATTTTGATTACATTTGGTCAGAAGTTTTCGTTTTTAATAAAACGACGTTTACCAAAGGAAAGAAATAATTTTTTTTTTTCGAAAGCTATGCAAAATTCAAAATTTTACAATTTTTCGAATCTTTCAAGTTTATTTTTTCAATATCTCGAAAATTATTAAAGTTACGGAAAATCGTTCTGAATTCGTCTCAAAGAGTATACTTGGGGCTACGCAAAAAAAAATATTCCGATAAAAAATGTTGAAAAATGATGAATTTGGAGAATTTTGAATTTTCAAAAATCGTGAAAATCCAAGTTCCGTATTAAATTTTTGATCCAATTTCTTTTTATATAATACCTTGTACTGATCTTGAAAGATCCTGTAATTATCAGGAAGGTATTTTTTGTTCTTTCAAAAATATGAATTTTTGAATTTTCACAAATGGTGTAAATCCACGATCAAGAATAAATTTTCGGTAATTTTTTTTTTATAGTACCTTGTAGTGATCTTGAAAGACCCTGAAATTTTCAGGATGGTGTTTTTTTGTTTCAAAAATATGAATTTTTGAATTTTGGTAATAAAATTTTTTTTTAACCAAAATACTGTTACTTTTACTTTTTTATTTTTTTGACAAAATTCAAAAATTTATATTTTTGAAACAAAAAAACACCGTCCTGAAAAATTCAGGATCTTTTGAGATCAGTACAAGGTATTATATAACAAAAATTGAACCAAAAATTTAATGTTAATCGTGGATTTGAAGATTTTTAAAGACTCAAAAATTCATATTTTTGAAAAAACAAAAATCACCATTCTGAAAATTTCAGGACCTTTTAAGATCAGTACAAGCTATTGTATAAACAAAATTGGACCATAAATTTAATACGGAACTTGGATTTTCACGATTTTTGAAAATTCAAAGTTCTCCAAATTGATCATTTTTCAAAATTTTTTTTCGTTATATTTTTTTTTTCGTTGCCCCAGGTATACTCTTCAAGACGAATTCAGAACGATTTTTTGTAACTATAATAGTTTTTTAGATATTTAAAAAAAACTTAAAAGATTTGAAAAATTGTGAATTTTTGATTTCTGCATATCTTTCAAGAAAAAAATTTCAATTTTCTTTCCTCTGGTAGAACTTTGTTTTATTAAAAACGAAAACTTCTCGCCAAATTTCATCGAAATTGAAAGCGTTCGATTCCAACTCTTGGTCGATTTGACACGGAACGACTCATATGTATACATATATGTAGATATTACATCCTCAATGCCATATTCTACATCCCCGACATTGCACATCGACCAATTAGCTAATGCGAACTATGGTTACGAGAATGATGGGGTTTCATCTCTCCTCGTCCTCGAAATGAGGCAAAACCTCGCTTCCACCGGATAACACATATACGATGTATAACACGCGGATTCACTCGCTTCCGGTTCTCGAATAATGCATAAGAGCGTATATCAAACGCTGGCAAAAACAAAATGGCGGTATTGCCACGATTTAATGGCCGGATTCCACGAACTTACGCCATTGCATTTCTCGCTCTCGACGCATAAAAAGAAATCATTTGCAGACCGAAAGAATTTTTATCCTTGCATTTTTTTGCCAAGTAATTAAATTACAAAATTAAATATAATTGCTATCAATTTTGGAACGTTCCATTGTGTCGTATGAAGAATGAATTTTTTTAAACTTTTTCATGGGCAGACGAATACTTGAAATTGGTCAGCTTACCTCTTTTATTAATCAGTGGTCGATATTTATTTATGGATATATAATAATTATATACATAGAGAGAGAATGTTTATCGATTGATAAAATTAATACAGCCAACTTGAGCCCCTGGACGATTTTTGCGAGCGTCGGTATATAATTCATAGAATTGATCAATCACGATTCGCGATATCGCCGACGACATCCAAACCACTGGTAGTTTCTTCTCTGACACGCAATCGGGATACCATTGAGCTCGCAACTATCGATCAGTGGGTTTCCCGAGCAGATATCTATAGAAGAAATTGCTCTGATACATTTTATTGATCGATTACCGAGAAACTAAAAGGGCCTAAATTGGGTAAATCCATGGAACTTTATTTCCAATCGAAAGCGTCGCAGCCTTCTACTTTCTAAAATTCACATTTCATCAATTTGTCAATTTAAGGGGAGCTTTTGGTCTGGAGAAGTTCCGAAAATCAATTTTTACATAATCAGCATCTTGAAATATTTTCCTACCCTCAAAGCTAATAATCAATTTGATAAAATCAATTTGATGAGAACCAATTCACATATAACTTTTTTTGTATAAAAAATATTTTCACACATCACTAAATTCTCAAGTTTTAAGGGGGTCGTCTAGTGTGAAACCTGTTTTTTAAATGTTTTTTTTCGGGATTTTTTTTTGACAAGCCATTAAAATAAAATAATTTATGAATTGTGTATTATTTTTATTAACATTTAAACGAACTTTGTGAATTTTTTGAAGTGAATGTATTAAATATAATCGGAGATACACCGCCCAACAGGAACACATATAAAAAAAAAAGGTGCTCCACTGCTGCCATGATTCCGGCCGTTCTCTGCTTATCTGAAATCAAAAAACCAAACGCCATTTCAATTGTGAGACTTGAGGCTCTACCGTGAACCAAAATAAAGTCAGAATTCCAAGAAAATCATTTTTTTTACGCTTCAGAAAAAAATTCGATTTTTCGCATTGAATATTTTTTCTAAAGCGTTAAAAAAAATGATTTATTTGGAATTCTGGTTCACGGTAGAGCCTCAAGTCTCACTATTAAAATGGCGTTTGGTTTTTTGATTTCAGATAAGCAGAACGGTCGGAATCATGGCAGCAGTGGAGGACCTTTTTTGTAATGATACACAATTCATAAATTATTTGATTTTAATGGTTTGTCAAAACAAAAATTCCGAAAAAGAACATTAAAAAAACAGGTTCCACACTAGACGACCCCCTTAAAGGATAATTTTATGTATTGAACTTTCCGTACTTCGTGATACAATAAAAATCTGAAAAAATTCAGCAACATTTAGTATGCCATAAACAATAATTATCAATAATTACATTGCCCAAAAGTTATTAATAAATTGCTTAAACAAATAATTATCCAACAATTTTCCCATGTGTTCTTTTTTTTTAAACAAATCGAGTGCGTTAATTTTTCTGAACGCATATAAATTTTTTCATAAATTTCTCTCTATTTTGAAATATTATAAAAAACATTCTGAAATACAAACAAAAAATTGCCAATTTTGTATATGTTTTTGCACACAGGTTTATCGTCAGCTATGAAAAGTTTCAATGACACCCGGCCAAAAAATACGTAAATACAGCCATTCTAAAAATTTCAAAACGGGAATTTCAAAATAGAGAGAAAATGCCAAAAAAATTCATGTGTTCAAAAAAATTAACGGATTCGATTTGTTTGAAAAAAAAAAGAATTTACCGACAAATTGATGAATAATTATTTGAACAATTTATTAATAACTTTTGAGCAATATTATTATTGATAATTGTTGTTTATGGCATGCCAAATGTTGCTACATTTTTTCAGCAGACCGATGCAACAACAGTCGATACAATTTTTAATTCATAATGACCTTAATAAAACTATCTAGGATTTTTGTTGATGCAAAACACAGGAATGAGAACCACGATTTTTGGTAAATTATGCAACGGTAAGTTTAGCCCGGTAAAAGGATATGAGTGGAGTTGTTTCGTCGGAACCAATTATACGAGAGTTCGGGGTAACTTTGTGAATTGCACAGAGAATGCCGGTTAAAGGTAAAAAGGGGCGAGGTGCGCATGATGTGCAACGGAGCTTTCCAACAAGTGAATGCACAATTTATATTCATCGAGCGAGCGAAGCCGAGTCTAAATGTGAAGGAAAAAGAATTGAAGGGGAAAAAGAACGCGTGCGTGAAAACAGTTTATTACGAAAGCGAACACTCTGTGCTCTGCGATATTAGTTTAGTTCATGGAAATTCTTTTAACATTACTCAACACGAGAATTGGCAAAGGGAATTACTAATGTTTCACATTGCAGTGTAAATTGAGAATTCGTGAAATTTCTGTTTCGACATGACCGACAGACAGAGTTAATGGAAGAAGAGCGGTAATTGGGGCCAGACTGATAGAAATGATCCTCTACACTGACAACAACACGAAGAATCCCTTAATTTTGCAGTAACTTTGGCCTAGAAGATGGTGAGCCCAAATTATAAAATTAAAACGTCAAGCAAATTAATATTGGATGATTGTTTGTTTAATTAACATGTGATTTGATAAAATCCAAATTACTAAATTAATTAAATAAAAGTTCTGGTACAGCTTCACAAAAAACTACATGAAACATGAAACGAAGTGTTGATTGAATTTTTTCCTCATTAAAAGCATGACAAAGTATAAACATTTATTCCCATGCAATATCTCTCTTGAACCACCATCATTTTGCAATTTCTCCAAGTTACCGAGATTCGCCAATGAATCTGTTAGTTGCAAAAGCACCAGCAATCACGTCGGTCCTCCCTCTCTTAACCTTCCCTCCCATCCTCTCGTCCATGACTTCAATATTTCGTCTGGACATCGTCCATTCGCATCCTCGCGAAGTTCGATGAGCCAATGATCAATATTTGCCATCCAGGTCCAAAATGCCCAACCGATAATTATAAAACTTTTCGCATACATCGCCCTTTCCTAATGAGTTTTTGGGACGTCTCAGTGTCTCGCATCGATTGCTGAAAAAATGCCGAGCACTATTCAGCCAATGTATATATAGTTCTGCCATCAAGCTCGAGAGTTTCCGATACACTTTCTTCAGTGAGGAATTCGCCTCAAAACTGATATCGAACGTGTACATTTTAGTGCAGAGTGTATTTGACATATAGCAAGGAAGGAGTACGTCTTAAGTACTTAAAGATGTTGAGTCCCAAATCGCAAATGATGAGAAAATTTTGAAAATTTGGTATGTTTTTGGATGAAGTATTTAAGAGGTCGTGTAAAAATTTCACGACGATTAGGAAGCTCGTTATCGAACAATTAACATTAACAAATTAAATTAAATTAAATGTAGTCTTATGGAAACTGATATAACTTTGCGATAAGTTTTTTTTTTGACCTCTCAATTTTTTAATATCTACACTATATTGAAAGCAACGGAAACAAAACGAAGTTTATTGATAAATATTTTTTTTATTTGTTTAAAAAATTGTTTTTATCAAAATGTTAATATTTTAATAACGAGCTTCCTAATCGTCGTGAAATTTTTACACGACCTCTTAAATACTTCATACAAAAACATACCTAATTTTCAGAATTTTCTCATCATTTTTCATTTTAACCCTTAAGGAGGTTGAAGTAATGATGACAGAATTCTGAAAATTTAATATGTTTTTACATGAAGTATTCAGGAGGTCGTGTGAAAATTTCACGACGATTAAGAAGCTATTTATTGAACAATTAACATTATAAGATTTCATAGGGACTCAACATCCTCAAAGTTTGAAATTTTTTTCCTGTATTATTTAAATGGGAAATAGAAATTTGCGATGAGACATATCTATTAATATTTAAATTAAGTGCTCTGCTTTTAACAAGCATCTTTTTTCATCTCCCCGAAAGTATTTAATATGGTATTTCGAAAAACAAAAAATAGTTACTATGTTTGAATCAGTCTACTCTCTATCATCCCTACCACTTTTGTATAATAATTATTTTTTTTACTGTTGTAAAAAAATTAAAAACTATGAAAAAAAGAGTCGAAAAACTCCTTTTTTGTTCAGACAGTCGCCATATTGCGATTTTTTTTTTCCATTTTCTCTGAGGCAAAGGCTGTAACGATATTATTATTAATTAAGAATATTTTTTAATTTTTGTATCGGATGACTAGAAAGGTTGCAAACGTGTCCACGAGCCCACCCCTTTTTAAGCATCAACTTTACCAGCTTACAACTTATTTCATTTTTATTTTGTTCACTCGAAAATTTTTTTGCTCATTATCAAAATATTAATAAATATCTCGTGAAAAAAAAGAATGGTTAACATTTCTGGTTTTTTTATCGAGCTCGACAAAACGCTGAAAATGTATGTCTCTAGACCAGAATACCACCTTAAATGATACCTGAAGTACAGTAATTTATGGAAAAGTCTTATTCTAATATTTTGAAGCAATACTCCAATTTATGAAATTTCGAAATGGGACGCGGTACAAAGCTTTGAAAATGGCAAAAAGGGTCATCAAGGGTACATGGGAAAAGGGGAAATATTATCGCTCACAAATTGCAGTGATATCCGATACGATGGCAATGCTCGGTTAAACAAAACGACCGCGTGTATACTCCGCTCTTTCTAGTTTACGGCATGATGGCTGACTATCTGCTTTTTCTCTCTTTCTCTTATTTCCTCTCTCTCTCTCTCTCTCTCTCTCTCTCTCTCTCTCTCTCTCTCTCTCTCTTTTTCTCCTCCATGTGATTCCATTGCTGCTGATGGCGGTTGCCCGAGTTCACTGTAAATTCATGAACTATCGTAGCATGGCCCCTGCATCACTCGATCGTACCTCATTCCAGTGTGGACCATTTCATTCTCCGGCTTTTCATCCCCAAGATACAGTTACGTATCGCACGGACTCGCTCGACTCTTTCACGATAAAATTCATACCCCATACAGAGCGAGAACGTGCAGAAGTTCGAGCTCGCGTCTCGAGAGCACAACCGAATGCTCGATGTGTTTTATTTCTCATTCCAGATACATTCCCGCTGCCGATAAAATTGTACGTCGTTGGCAGTGCGATCGAATACGTCAAAGACACTTTCGGTAACAAAGAGAACGGTGCAATCTCGATCTTTTCTTCCGCTGAACAAAGATACGGATCGAGATTTCATTCGCATTCGCGCGAGCGACGACGAATTTGAAAGTGTGTGATTGATTATACGATATTTCGTTCTACCTTGCGTTTCGACATCCAAAAAAAAAGTAGATGAGGGAGCAAATATAATCCTGAACAATCAATTTTCTGTATTTAAAAGAAGAGAAAATATGTTTATTCAATCTTCGAAACTCATGCGATCTCTCAACATTGAAAAAGAAAATCAATTCCTCGGTAAAACCCCAGAATGTTTACTAAAGTGCATACCAGAGAAACTCGATGTCGGCAAACTGCCGTTACAATATTTCAATAAACCTGAATGACGTTTATGTGCCGCCGTCGTGGATTTTGTCGTCCATTGGAAAGACCAATGGACAGCCCATGAGAACAAACATGTAGTCCGGTATTAGCATCATTCCCCAGGGAGACATTGGACGTAAGTTGGACGTGTGATTATTTGCACAACGGACACGTCCCGTTTCGACGGCGTTCGTGAACGGGTTGCGTCAAAGTGCCACGAGTCACAGAGTGGCAAGATCACCTAGATGCATCGAGACCCTGTCAGGAGTATAAACAGAGTGGAGAAGCCATCGGAATCCCTCCGACCCAAAACGTCACAGTTCCCGGCAAAAGT
The DNA here is from genome assembly GCA_946863875.1 of Alloplasta piceator. Lineage (NCBI taxonomy): Eukaryota > Metazoa > Arthropoda > Insecta > Hymenoptera > Ichneumonidae > Alloplasta > Alloplasta piceator. Next base: position 11,909,912 of record OX333080.1, read on the forward strand.
CACCTCGGAACGTTGAAACCAAACCCCCAACGTTCCCAACAGAATCGCCCTGAAGCTTGCATCCCTGGCTGAAGGGGGCGTAGGAAACGTAGGATTCCGAAGCCGTTGCTTCGACAACGACAACGCCGCAGGAGCGAGGGTCCGAGACTTACATAATGATGAACCGGATGCCCTGTGTGGCTTTGGCCCGAAAATCCACAGCATGTAGCATCGATGTGTTACATGCCCTGACCACGTGTACGTTCAGGACACACCACCGACTTTCGAGGATATCTCGAAAGGGATCAGGACAGTGCGAGGGAGAGAGGAAGGCAGAGGGAGAGAGGGATGAATCTACTCACCGCAATCTATATCGACACGGGACTGGAGAAAAGGGCCTGAATCCCTATAACTTTGCACCAACAATCCCGCGGACTACGCCCTTCCGTTCCTCAAAATATGAGGACGTGGTCTCTGCTTCTGTGGAGCCAGAGACTGGGTTTCAGAATGGTCGTGGCACGTGGTTCGCTGTCAGACAGATCGCGACTTCCATATTAAGCAGTTCCGGTGCTGGGCACGTTCGTCCCGCAGGAATATCGCAGAGTCTGCGAGAGAAATTGATTTTCAATGCAATGACCGTGTAAATTAATCATTACGGGGTAAGAACTGCGAACCGAGATATTCCGTCGCATAATGATGAATATAATGGAAAAGGGATCATATGGTGGATTACCAATGACCCTCTAACTGCCTCTGAGTTTTGACGTGAATCAAGGTACACCGCGATGTTGTGATCTTATTCACACGTGTTCGCGAGGGGAGTCTGTCCTTTGGGCCAAACTTCGCTAGTTGCAAATGGGAAATAGATTGCTTCTACGGTATTCTGGAAATGCCATAAACACACACACCGAAGCGTTTCGATGTACACGTGTTTCAATGGTAGATTGAAATTGTCGACGAAAACTTGGTGGCGTTTTGGAAACTTGGGACCATATATATACAAAGGCTGTGAAACCAGTACCCAAGACTCGCTCCTGCGCGTGTAACGTAGTTCCCAAACGTCGCGGTGACGTTGGCAAGGATCTTGCCATTAGTCGGCAGGGTCTCTATGTACGAGGGATGAGAATATTCGTTCCGTCTTGTGGTTCCCTTGTTCTCTCACAAGGACCGTCGAGACGTCGTTTACCGTCTTGTTTCGTCGCTGCGCCCGGTGACCACTTTGCTTTGAGTACGACTGTCGCTCATGCGACCGCACACACCGTTCTCTCACAACGCCCAAAATGCTCAGGGTTTCCCACCCCTGTGGGAAAACCTCGGAGACGTTGAAAAACAGGATGTCCTCTCAAGAGGGGCTTGGCTGTTTACCGAGTAATGATTAAGGATCGACAAGGTGTGCGGTGGACGCAAATAGATTGCCCGAACCGTTAAGGGTCTCGTTTATCCGCTTTCGTCCCTTTCCCCTAACCTTCTGTGGTTCTGCTCTCTCTTTCGTAGTCTCCTGCTTGCTGCGTATAGTTTCTCCCTCCCGAAATAACCTTCGCGGTAAACCAGAAGGCGCTCACCGTTTGGTTACGCCGTCGACCAACGCGCATTCCCGATTTCTCATGTATCAACGGCGCATACATCAAAACGACAACAGATTGTCCCTGTGTTCACAGCCGTGATCCAAAGTCTGGAGATAAACGACCAGCTGCAAATTGGTGGCCTCCAGCGACTTTGTCCCTCTCTTCCTCGAGGTACCACAAAATGGGGCATTTCCAATTGTGCGAGAGCTTAATCCGATACCAGTAGAGGGCGAATAATTCGATGCTACTGACGCCTAAGAGTATTTGCCTCATTGAAGCTATCCAGAGGGCGAGTGAGACTTTGGGACTGGAGGAACTCTGGGATAGAGATTCGATACTCTTCCATTGCCGAGCAGAAAATTGGCTGCCTCGTTCCGGACTTGTGTGTATTCGGAAAGAAAGAGACGGTACTCCGTGCTCATTCACACAGACGCAAACATACGAAAAAGGCTGTTAGCGCGAGAGGTTATTCCACCGATGGACAGTCTTCCTCAGACGAGCAAATCCACTTTGACCATCGCTGTGTCGAATGGGAGCGACGATCCTCCGAAGGTAAGCTCGATATGGGGAAGTCCAGGATGAGAAACAGTCTCTCGGAGCCTGGTAAGCTTGTTAAAGAATCTTGTCTCTCTTCCCTTCTTGTGGGCAGACAAAAAAGACGGTCGGGGAAAAAACCATTAGGCCGTTCATTCGTTTGACACGTCGATTGATCCATTTTTAGGTGGAACACGCAATGGACCATCGTATCCCATTGTCACTGACGGTGATAATCTTATCAGAGCTGACTATTATTTTATGGGATACTTGTTTTCCTCCGATGATGGGAAGTCTTATCAATACCACAAAATTCGCACATTTTACTGGATCGACTAACCTTTGGAAGAAAAGAGGTTCCTTTGGGCATCAGCTCATGTGAATTGTAACGATGACTCAAAAAGGATCGTTATTGTAATAATTTCGTGAATCTTTTTCCAAACGTTTAAATCAATCGACTCAAAATTGCACAAAATAGTGCCGAATGATGATTCTTTGTGATTCTTTTTTCTCTACCGTGTTCACACTTTTCATCATACTTGCAAACGTAAGTGTGTACACACGTGCGCGAAAATACACGACTATGCACACATCGTTAACGCGCCTCGCAGCCTGGCAAAGCCACGTTTATTTTAAGAAGTTCCTTCAAACACTGTCTCTTGCGATGACGAAGGGAAGGGAAGCTACAGGGTCGAAAAGTGCAGCCGTTGCTGATGGTGTACTCTGGAACCGCTCATGAAGAGAGGAGAAGCACATAAGCGCATAAAGGAAAAGCTCGCGTCGGGCAGATATAATGGGAAGGAGGGAGAATAAAAGAGATGGGAAAAGAGAGATCGGCCACCGAAAATAGAAAATGAGAGAGAAGGAACGATGTGTGAGCCCTGATGAAGTATGATAAACGAAGCTGGTAAAGGGGAGAAGCCTTCGAAAAGAGAGAAAAGATCATTAGACGAAACTTATCTAAAAAGCTCTCTGGAAATTCTTCGTCTCTCGTCTCTTATCATTTGCCACCCTCCATGAACTTTTTTTCAATCAAATTCGAGGCCAGAGGTCGTCGCGTGTATTCATCCCTCGAGAAAAAAACCCTTATCTCTGCCCGAACAAACATCGATCAATTTCCAATTCATCGTACACAAAAATGGTCAATTATAGCTCGCGACAATAATGGAATTCATATGCCTGAAAATTTCTCTGGATATATAGGAATATGCATGATATGGAGATATCTATCTGAATATTCTTGGGGCTGAATAATATCCCCGTATCTATGAAAAGCCAAGATAGTGCTTCCTGCTCGAATGGTTTTCTATGCTTTCCAAAGCTTTTCGGTGAAATAAATTGTGAAATCGATTCTGAACATTCGCGAATTCGCGAGGAAGTAACCGTGGAAAGGGACGGGGTCGGCGGATGAGAGTTCCGAGGGAAGAATGCAAGGAATCGAATAAATCTCTGAAGCGAGCGATTGTCCGTGACGGTGAGGAAAATCGCACAGTGCCCTCTCGTTGTATATATATATATATATGCGTAAAACCGTCGAAGAATCGACGAGGTGAATATAAGGAAGCCGCGGGACGCAAGAGTGCAAGAGACGGCAAGGCGTTAAAAGAAGCGTGGACGATCAAAGCCACGGTCTCGTACGAATATGAAAGGCCGGGGGAGGCTGGAGAAATAGAAAAATCGTCGAATAGATGAGCAGCCGGTAGCTTCCAGAGAGCTGGAACGAAATGGCGACGAAGAAAAATCGTATAACAATGGGATCGACGTCAACGACGCGACCAAGCATTATGGAAGCTTCGATAACGCGCCTGAGAGACGTTACTTTCACGTGAGGAATACGTCGCGATACATCGAGGAAGATTGTGAAAAGAAGGCACACCTAAGGATGCAGCTTCAATGCCACCGACAACGCATATCGGCTTTACTTTATCGAGGCAATAATCCCTTATCGAATGGCGATTACGGTTGGAGAAAAATCTAATAAACTCAATCTCAATGAACTTAGTTAATTAAGCTGATACTTTGCATCTGCATCGATACAATACTTATTAAATGGTAATTATGATCATCTATAGGAGGAAAAATGTAATGAACTTGATCTAATAAACTTGGTAAAATAAATGAATGAACTCTAATGAATTTAATAAATAATTGGGAATAGAGATTTTATGAATTTCTAATGATATTTAGCTGTCCCATTTTCTCTCAGTCACCCCTATTTTATCTACGAACCTATATTTCTAATATTATATAATAAACTATAATATCTAATAAGCTTAGTTAAATAAAAGAATGAACTCTACTAAATTTAATAAATAATTGGGAATGGAGATTTTATGTATTTTTAATTATATTTAGCTGTCCCATTTTCTCTCAGTCACCCCTATTTTATCTACGAACTTATATTTCTAATATTATATAATAAACTATAATATCTAATAAATTTAATTAAATGAATGAATGAATTCTAATGAATTGAATAAATAGTTGGGAATTGAGATTTTTTACGATATTTAACTGTCATTTTATTCTAGTGTCCCCTCTATTCATGGGTATCGACATACGTGTCTAGTGAGATTTGAAAAACAAAATGGCGTAACGCATAATCGCTCCGGGGTGTTAAATCGTGAGAGGCTCTTTTTGTTCGCTAGAATCGATACGTGGATTCTATCTATCGTTCTATCTACGTAACCCCTGTTTGATGTTTCCGCGTGTGTCGCTCGTTTCTATCGCATCCATGGACCAACCTGTATTTCCTGGGTAGAATCACCTCGACAACCGGATGGAAAACGAGAAAGAATGCATTTTTCTTTCTCCGTGTACCGTTAACAAAGCCAATTTCGTCTTCGTTGGCGAGGACGCCGCTTTCCAGCGACGCGGTGGTTCACCCTCGGGCTCGTTGCCTCGACCCTGATACACCTTCCGTGTCCCTAACGGGTGCTACTACTGCTGGGACGCTAAAGTTCCATCTCTCTTTCTCTCTATCTACTCGAGCTTCATCCATTATTATACGTATATAGACTGCACATCCACTGTTACCTTGCTCTAACAAATCCACGCGACGCTGTCTTTTTTCCGCCAGAACGAGAATTCTCTAGTCACAATTTTCGAACGAAACGGGTTCGCGCATCGCGCGATCCCTCGTTTCCTGCTTTACAAATTCTTCTTTTATTCTCACCAGTATGAGCATTATGAGTGATACACGCAGTACAATAACTCGACTCAATTCCCATTTTCTCAACTCTTTTCCACTTTCTCTCACAAATTTTTCTCGACAAAAATTCGTCGTCATATGAAACCCACGATAAATTTTCAGACAAAGTATAATTTCTGAATGTTTAAAAATGTTCTTTCCATTTTTTATCGATTTTTCAGAAACCTCAAAATAGAGAGATTTCAAGCGCTCTCAACTGTTTTTTCGTTTGACCGATAATTTAAAATTTCTTTTTCGCGCAGAAAGATTGTGACTAAACTTAGAGAATACAGTTTGGTTCACGCCGATTTCTCAACTTTTGTAGAAATGAGAGCCGTTTGAAAATCGCTGAAAAAAATGGAAAGGGGTATGTATGCAAAAATTTGCAAAAATCGATGCTCATCCAACTTTAAAAATCTCCCAAAAATTGAAACATGGTCGGAATCGAATGAACCAAGCAGCATCTAAAAGCTCTATCGATCAGAAAGAATGAGATTCGAGAAAAGTCGAGATTGCCTCTAGAAAATAAATTACAGTCATTTTAGTGAACAGACTCAATATTGGCCAAAATTCTGAAAAAAACATTTTTTAATGTATTTTTTTCAAACCTTAGATCGATATATTTTTACCCCTGAACACGAATTTATCAATAGTTTCCTCAAAAAATCAAAATTTTCGTGAATTTTCGTCAAAAACGTTTTTACTGAATTTTGGCCTCATTTTTAAAAACCTCAAAATAGCGAAATTTCAAGTGTTCGTAACTTTAGTTCGGTTTGACCGATTCGGAATTTTTTATTCGTCCTTAAAGGCTGTCACTAAACTTAGAGAATGGCGTTTGGTTCATTCCGATAACCCAATTTTTGTAGAAATGAGAGCATTTTGAAAATCCCCGAAAAAAATGGAAAGGGGTATGTATGCAAAAATTTGCAAAAATCGATGGTCCAAATTTAAAAATCTGCAAAAAATTGAAAAATGATCGAAATCAGATAAACCAAACGGGGTTTTGAAGCTTGAACGATTACGAAGAGAATGAGCTCATGGCCAGGTCGCGATTCTATCTAGAAAATAAGGTACAGCCATTTTAGTGAATCGATTAAATTTTTGCCAAAATTAAAAAAAAAAAAATGTTTCAATTTGTTTGGTTCGGGCCTTATATCGATGTATTTTTCCCCCCTGAACACGAATCTACCAAGGTTTTTCAAAAAATCAAAATTTTTGTGAATATTTATAAAAAACAACTCTGCTCAATTTTGGCCCCGTTTTCAAAAACCTCAAAGTTGCTAAATTTCAAGTGCTCATAACATCACTTTGAATTCAGAAGAACGTCGCAAAAGTAGGTATCTCCTAAAAATAGGTATAATGATAAACGCGTGATGTACTCGGTTATTTTGGATATGGATAGAAAATTCGGATCTCCGCGTTTTCACCTTTTTATTGCACAAAATATCACTTAGATCTGACGGTGCAAGAAGAAGACGGGATTGAGAGAATTCCAGAGGAAGGATAAGAGTTTTAGTCGAGGAAAGATGCCACTGGGTGGAATATGCAAAAACGTATATATAGTATATATACCTATATATGCAGTTGTGAAGAGTGCCAGAGAACATCATAGCAGCGAGGTGGATAGAATTTCGTTGGGTCAACGTTTGCGCACTGCGATATTATGAGTCCCGGGACAAGGGGGAGAATGAGACGCGATGCATATAACTATATACATAAAATAATGCTTATATATACATATATATCTATTCGTATTCAATCCAGCACTTTCCCCTCTGGCTCTATACATACATATATATTAGACTGATTCAAAAAAGCGACTATTTTTTGTTTTTCAAAATAACATATTAAATACTTTCGGGGAGCTGAAAAAAGATGCCTGTTAAAAGCAGAGCTCTTAATATAAATATGTAGATACGTCTCATCGAAAATTTATATTTCCCATTTAAATAACACAGGAAAAAAAAAATATCAAACTTTGAAATTTTATATCTCGGCTTCAAATCAATGTACGAAAATAAACGACACATATTCTTGTATAGAATTGAACGCTCTACAAAAAAGATCTCTCATGATTTTTCGATCAACTCCTTTAAAAAAAAATTTTCAAGGTCAAAGTTAAATTTAGAGTAAATGTCACTTTTTTTTTAGTTTCTGGCAAAATGTTGAAACTTATTACTGAATATCGTAAAATCTTTCTTGAAACGAAAGTTTAAATTGCATAAACATAAATTACCTAATTTTTTAAGAAATGACCAGTAGTTCACCTCTATTTACAGTCTGATATACATACAGACAAAGTCCCCATTTCTGCGTGCGCAAGTGTAAAAGATCAGAGCAGCGCATGCGCGCTCACACGGGCATGCGCGCCTATGGCGTACAATATGGCGCCGGATCGAAAATGGGGACTGTAGGGGAAGTCAAGATGTGGGAATGACCTACTTTTGGAAAGTCAAGAAATGGGGACTTTGTCTGTAAATATTAGACCGTGAATAACTTTAGAAGGAGTAAGTTTACCGAAAAATCATAAGAGACCTTTTTTATAGAGCGTTTAATTCCCTACAAGAATACGTATCGTTCGATTCGGTACATTGACTCAAAGCCGAGGTATAAGAGTTCAAAGTTTGAAAAGTTTTTTCCCGTATTATTTAAATGGGAAATAGAAATTTGCGATGAGACATATCTAAATGATTATATCAAGAGCTCTGCTTTCAACAGGCATCTTTTTTCACCTCGCCGAAAGTATCTAATATGTTATTTCGAAAAACAAAAAATAATCATTTTTTTTTAATCAGCCTAATATATATATATATATATATCCTCCCCGTTCAGCAACGATCGGTATACGATTCGATTGAAATATTTTGACGCAGCTCGATGATATTGTGCGCCTGCGGAACGTGATGTCCCCTCGTAAATTTAATATCGTCTATCCCTCAAAACCTCTGATAGTCGAACCCTCCTCCACCATTCTCCTCGTCCTCTTCAATGCTGTCCCATTCTCCTTCCCTCGTTGCCACGATCGTGCATACAACTGCAATGTACCATTGCCACTGTCACGTTTTACCATTGCCACTCCGAAAGCTACAACCCCTTCCGCATTTTGCCCGCTCCGAGGCCCCGGATATACTTGAACGACCTCGAAGCAAATATGACAAACTCCACACACAGACAGAGACACTCACAAACAGCGCGATTGCACGATCATCCCTCCCGCATTCCCTCGCTGGAACATCGAGTTAGTTCGCCTGTATTTGTAATAATGTTTGTTTGTCTGGGTAAGATTCATCCTGCGCGAATTCGCGTCGATGAGGCACGCGGAATCGTGTATTTCCCGTTAGATCGGTCCTCGCGTTTACGTACGTATGATTGTGTGTAACACGATCGGCCCAACTACGTGTCTCTGATGCGTGCAGTTTGATAACGTCGTTATCAATCCTGACATTCGTTGAGTCCTATCGAACCACGAAACATCGAATGGCAGAGAGAGAGAGAGAGAGAGAGAGAGAGAGAGAGAGAGAGAGAGAGAGAGAGAGAGAGAGAGAGAGAGACAGAGAGAGAGAGAGAGAGAGAGGGAGAAAGAGAGAAAGAGAGAGAGAGAGAGAGAGAGGGAGGGAGGGAACGCGAACACAAATGAACGCAAAAAGCTCGTATCGCGTATCGTTGAAATCGTTTTGCATTGGATAAACACAAAGAGATATGGAACCATCCTATAACAGGGTTAACTTTTGATGTCGTGACACGTCAAACGATATTTAACGATTATTCAACGATGAGCGAGATCGAACGAAGGTTCACGAATTTTGTGTGATTTTGAGCTCACAGTGTGGGAATGTAATTAACTTTGTAATGGGGATTTCCTCTGAAACGATGCTACACAATGTTCCAAAATGCACACAGTCGATTTAATTGAGTTTGCACGATGTTTTTGCGGTAATTATGATTTTTTGAAACCATTCAACTGTATCCGTCAGTCTCATATTTTCGAAAAATTGATTTTTTTGCATTTTTCAATTGTATATAGCTTTAAGAATAAAATAATGTAATTTTGAGAACGGATCGCAAATTGTTTATTGTATTAAAATCTCAAATGGTTGAATCACAAATAGTTTTTCTCAAAATAATATTTTTCAAATTTCCTGCGGTTAAACTTGAATACAAATTCGCAAATTACATTCCTGACGATTGTTTTTTAATTACCCGAGCATTTTGAATGAACTATTTGCAAAACATTATTTTTTTTAGATGTCACGTGAGCCAAAAATCCTTCTACTATTTGCGAAAAACCTCGTAGATGGATACACGACATTCACGTACAGATTTTCTTTTCTCCTTTCAAAGTTCACGAGACTGTGCAGTGAGTGCTTCACGTACAGGCTGTTTGGGTCGTGATAAGGTTTTGCTTTTTACGTCGTTGAGTTCGCAAACTTCTCTCTCATGTAGGCTCACTCAGGAAAGCCCTCAAGCACTCTTTTACCTACGACCTGTTTCGGTAATATTGCACCCCGCCGTTGCTTGTCGTTGTAAACGTGAAAAAAATTCAGGGGTGAATCAACGGATGCAAAACACCCGAATTTGTGGGCTTTGAAAAACTATCAGGATGATCCGAGGAAAGTTTGTGTCTCAATGAAACCTCGAAATCATCAAGAATCTCGGTTTTATTGTATTAAGACGGTATTTTGGTCTATAATTTTGAAAAAAATATTTTTTTTTGTATATTCTTAAGGGCAGGCTAAAGACCCTCTCTCTCGCTCTCACACGACCCCTATAGGCGCTCTCTCTCGCACTCGCAAGAGCGGAAAGGCGGGGGGGAGGGTGTTTAGCCTGCCCTTAAAATTTAGGCTTTTAAGAACATATCCTCGAAAGGAAATGTCTAAATTCTAATAATTTACGGAGTTATAGCTATTAAACAGATTTACGTCGAATTTTTCACTAATCTTCAATGTATAACTCTCTATCGCCCCTACCACTTTTGTATAAAAATTATTTTTTGACGGTGGTAAAAAAATCAAAACCTACGAAAAAAAAAACGCAAAACCGCCTTTTTTCGTTCAGACAGCCGCCATTTTGCGGATTTTTTTTCCCTTTTCCTCTGAGGTAGAGGCTATAACGACATTCTTACTAATTAAGAATTTTTTTCAAATTTTGAATCAGATGACTAGAAGGAATGTAATCGTGTCAGCCAGCACTCCCCTTTTTTTAGCCCTAACTTTGCCAGCTTATACCTTATTTAATTTTCATTTTTTTTTTCTCGAAAGTTTTTTTCTTTATTGTCAAAATATTAATAAATATGTTGTAAAAAAAAAGAATGGTTAAAATTATTTGTTTCATTTATGGAGCTCGACAAAACGTTCAAAATAGATGTCTCTAGACCAGAATACCGCCTTAATTAATACTTTGTTAATTAAATTGAATTAAATTGTAATCTTTGTAACACATCTTCGATGATTCGCAAAATTGATAAAAATGACAACGAGAATAGAAAGTTTGATTTGACTTTGAATTCGTCTATCTGGGCCATATTTCCCAACTCTCCACTGCAAATTACACGAATGGAATTTCCAGCAAACACGCACAAGCTTTATATCGTTGGTCGCCTGGGCTTTTGTCTGCATTCCACGCGGGTCTCCTCTCGGTAAAATCGTACCGACGATCAACTCTCAGGATCAAACTTTACCCCATAGAATGTTGCCGGGGGTCACAGGAGGTTTTTGTTTCACCGAGAAATTCCAACGGGTTCCAACGCTGTAACGACTATTCTTGTATTTACCAACCAACTGAAATATGTACTAATCTGCTTTACTAATGGATCCATCATGATTAGAAACATAGTTACGTGTAATCATGAGTTTTTCAAAGTGTTCCCTTGACAGTGCTCTAACCATGATGGTTTCTTCAACGCTGTGAATTGAATGCTTCGAATTATTGTACATCAACGACATATTGGTATTCTGCCAATTGGTATGTGGCCAATATTGGGATTCGCATGTTGGAGGGGGGGGGGGGGGGGGGGAGGGGGGCTGCCAGATAAAATGAGCAGAGAAACGTTGAATGACCCCGATTATTCTGAAGACATTTGACATATCTTTTGCATCAATAATCGCGTACATTGATTAATAGAAAATCTTGGTTAACTGTACAGTGGTTATCTGATAATCAGTTAGTTGGAGTTGAAATTTTTATAGTTGGGGTCAAAATAATTTTAGTTATGGTTAATACAAAAATTAAGGATTCCTCAAGCTACTATAAACATAGTAAATAATTTTTTTCAGCCTAATTTATTCCTTTGAAAGGTACAAAACGATCCAGATGAGCAGATGTGCCTTTGAGACCCTTCAACAATTTTTTTAAATTTGCACAACTCCAAACAGTGATTCATTCATTTCAATAAACGTGAAATTATCGATAAATAATTAAATAATTGCAGGACTCTCATTGATTACATAGTTATTATTGATTCAATGCAAATGATGTCTTAAAATTGATTTATCATAATTACCCAAAACATTTTGGGTTTCCACAAAAGTGTCATTTTTTATTTTTTTTTTATTTTTTGTTTTTAACATCTATCTATTCAACAATTTTTAAGCCTAGTCCGATCGTGGGATTTCCATAACTACTATTTTTTTTCGATTTTTGAAAATCAAATTTTTTTTTTTATAAATCGTAAAAAGGCCATAAAAAACAAAAATGTTGAAAAAAAAACTTTTAATTTGAACCATTATTAAAGAAGTTATGACCAAAATACAAAAAAAAGGTTTTTTTTTGATAATTTAATATCTTTTGAATGGGTAATCGAAAAAATCTCAAAATTTAACAGGAAGGGTCCTTTGATGGGTACTAAAAAATATAAAAAATTGAGGGAAAAAAAAAGTTTTTCAAACTGTCCGATTTGGGATGGAACGCCTCTTATGTAAATTGAAGTAATCTGCAAATTCTTTAAAATTGCGATTGTTATAATTATTACTGGAAAATATCTGACCTCTCAGCATTATGACCTTGGTAATATGAAACCTTAATGGACCATGATTTGCATATTCCAAATGAGAAAATTAGAATTGTCCGTTGCAACATTTTTTCCACTGGGAAAGTGAGAAATAAACGACGGATCATGGAGACTTTCACCCCCAACCTGTTCACCCCTTATAATAGCCGCTGTTACAGAAGTGAGACTGGTATAACGAGCCTCGTTAGTCATTACGTTTGGAAAATTATAATACCCGCCAACGGCATTGCCAAGCGGTGGTAAAGCATTTTTAAACAGTTCGCGTGACTTCAATTAGCCCACTCGGCCATTTCCTTCAGAGACACGATTCTCTACTTTTGTTTTTCGTGCTTTCACTTTGTTCTCATAGTTTCGAGAAAGCTTAATTCGCATCTTTGACATCGCCATGACTCGACATAAAACAGAATTACAAGGTGACGTAGCACCGTAATTGCATGTTTACGCCATTTTCTCGCAAGTTCATAAAACGGATTACATTTTTTTTCCGGGAAGCTCGCCGTTTTTCGACGGCCATCAAAGGTGATAGCGTCATTATTCTAGAGGAAAAGAGACGATAAGTGACACCCTACAAGAGTATCGGTTATCAATTTGAGGGTACGTCACTGTGGAAGGAACTTTTGGTGCTTCATTTGGTAATTACAGAGTGTGAGACGGAGGCGGAGCAAGTCAACGCTGTAATCTTGTCTTTGTGGACGAGCGACCCAAAGAGTCTCCTTTCTGTTCATTAAAAATCGATAGAACATGAGACGGAAGTTGATGGAATAGGATAGACTTTCGAATAGAAGATCCGCCAGGCCCTTTGATTTTTTATGTCGATCGAGGTTAACCTAGGAAGATTTTCCTTCAACTCTGGGGCATTTTTTTCATTGGAATTTAAAAACTCGCGCTTTCGAGAATTCATCGATACTTTTTTCTTGAAGCTTCGCATAGACTCTTTTCCCGCTGATTCTCTTTCGTTCGGCAGTATACAAATCTATCGTGATTCGATTTCCATGAATTTCTTCTCATGAATGCATTTTTCTCGATAAAATCTTAGCATGATTTGAAATCAGCGATCAATTTCGCATTGAAATATGCTCCTAAAACGTTGTAAAAAGAAAAAAAAATCTGCTCATTTTTGGGCGACTTTTCAGAAATCTCAAAATGGCGAAATTTCAAGAGCTCATAACTTCACTTCAGTTTGGCTAATTCGGAAATTCCTTTTTCGTATTTAAAGGTGGTCACTAAACTTAGAGAATGCCGTTTGGTTCATCCCGATAACTATTTTTTTGTAGAAATAAGAGCAGTTTGAAAATCGCCGAATAAAATGGAAAGGGGTATGTATGCAAAAATTGGCAAAAATTGATGGACCGAATTTAAAAATCTGCAAAAAATCGAAAAACGATCGCAATTGAATGAACCAAACGCGGGTTTGAAGCTTCAACGATCACGAAGAAAATGAGCGCATGTAGAGGTCGACATTCCATTCGGAATAAAAATGACAGCCGTTTTAGTGAACCAACTCAAGTTTGGTCAAAATGCGAAAAAATAAATTTCTTTAATTTATTTTTTTCAAACTTCATATCGATGTATTTTTTCCCCCTGAACACGAACCTACCAACGACTTTCCCGAAAACACAAAATTTTAATGAATTTTCATCGAAAACCTATTTTTTTAGTACTTTTTCATTTCCATTTCGCTTCTAAACGGTAAAGAGAGAGAAGGTATGAATGAATTCGTGCCTTTCCGGTCTTCATGATTCTGATCGTCATAATATACCATGACGTGAAGAAATATAATGTTCGAATTGTATAAAACTCCCCTATTTCATTGCTCTATCGTGAGAAGGAAAAACTGCGACGATATTATCGCGAGATTGCGCGAGTTGATGCGATAACGCTGTCGTTTCTCGTCTAGATTTATAAAGCTTCATCAGCTTTTATTCTCAGTAGTAAGAGAAAACTTTTCAACGTCCACTTTTGCAATCATCCACCTCCGTGATAAGATTCCACATTGCTGACTGCATCTGTGACTTGTGCAGATTTCAAATTCTATGCAATGTTTTCTTTTCCTAGTTTAACCTCCGACATTGCGGTTGAACAATCTTTGCATTCATCACTTTTCATAAATTGACATTGATCGGAGTAACTGAAAACGAAGATTCTGCAAACTTATTAAAAACTATATATTTTACATAACTATATTTAAATATTTAATTCATATAACTATTTGAAAAAAAAAAATTTCGATAATTACCACTTTCAATTTTTGTGTTTATTTTTTTTTTCCAAATTTGGAAGTTCTCTAAACACCCGCAAAATTTTTCAGAATGGTGCTATGAGAAATAAGGCTAGTTGAATTTTTTTGCTGTTTTCAATTGGAAAAAAATAGAAATAAAAAAAACACCACTCTGAAAAAATTCGAGAATTTGCGTAAACCGTCAAAGTTTGATATAATAAAAAGAAAAAAAAAAGAAAAAATGGTAATTATCGAGAAATTTTCGTTTTTTTCCAAAAATCTAAAAAAAAAAAAAAACGGTAAAGATGGGTTTCAATAATTTTTGTGTATTTTTTTTTCAAAAAGGACATTAAAAAACGAAAATTTCGAAAAAAGAACGTTCCGATAAGTCAAATTTTGAAAAAGATATGGCTGTTTAAAAAAAACCAATTTTTTTTTTCAAAAATTCATTTTTTGGGGTGGGTACAAAAATTTGAACAAATTCTGTGAAACGTTTTTCATAGGGTAGAAAGGGATAAAAACAACTTGAGCGAAATCGAAAGGGGTCGGGTTCAAAAGTGGTCGACTTGGCGTGAAATGCCCGATATATATCGTGCGAAAGCTACGACTGCGAAGTAGTAACGTCGGAACGACACAACGACGAGCGATCATCCGTCCCAGCGGTCCTCTCCGAGATCTTATCGACTAGGTTTAATGTCTTCCTTTACAGCTCTCGCACGGGGTCTTGAAATTTAATATAGTTTGGCGTTGGTTGGACACGCTACGTGTGCGGTTCACCAACGAGGCGCGTTCTGTGTACGATGGAGTAGCTACGATGACGTGGAAGGTCGCGAAAGTAGCGTTTTGGGGATATATAGTTGGCAGCTAGAAGGATGTGCAATGGTCGTTAAAGACCCATTGCCCCGGTAAGGTCGCAAAATCTCTCTCGGAGAGATTCGTCGTGGCTGTTACGGTTCGTAGATTTTCCGAGGATGTTGAACCGCTTGTTGTTGCTCAACGCTAAACTTTGTGTTCTGTTTCATTGTTACCGTGTTGGCAAAAGGACCAATGAGATTCTCCAATTCGTAATTATGAGTTTGGCGTGAATCCACGATTCGTGTGGCGGTGATACGGTTCCTCTCACGTTGCTGATGGTCATGGAAATTGATCGTGAAACTTTGGCGGATCTGTCGGGGAGTGACAAAGTTTCCGCAGTTCAAATTTGAGCGTGATCGCTGACAGTATTGCTAGTGGAGGTAAGATTTTTTACGAGCAACATGAGAACTGTAATCAGACGCCGAATGTCTCTGTGTGCAAAATAGGATTCGTCCGATACGTTTTGTTTTGGGTCGGTGCGTGCGAAAGCTTTCTCCATGTTTGAATGTTCGGTCCGGTTGAAACCTTGCCTGACAAAACTGAGAATGAAGGCGAAGGGTCAACGATGCAATGAGAAATTTCAAGCATTGCAGCCGAGAGATCTCGTACAGAATTCACAGTTGGAAGCTTGCTTCCCGATGGGAATTGAAGACGCGAGGAGTTTTCGATGTAACTCGAGCGACTGACAGAAACGTCATTGGGTAAGTTGGCCAGCCACGATCAACGAGTATATTTCCTGGGGGAATCCGAAGTAACGGGTTTCAGTGTCAAATAAGACGGTGTAATCAGGAAAGCGAGAACTATGTCCATCGAAAAACACGTAGTTCGTGTTCCGATGTTATTACCTGCTTATTCATTCAGGTAAAACTTTGGTAGGCGGACCCTTGAGAATGGTGGTCATTGGATATGCTGTCGATGAATATTGGAGGAAGGTTTGAAAACTTGTATAAAGCATTTCGAGCATGACTTGCCTTGACCTAACAGGCTTAAAACTGATTCTTTCATAATCCAATGTCGCTGAAGCTGGCAGACGGAGCTAGCAGACGCGCGCGCCGGCTTCTGGTTGTGACTGTACTCCCAACGCAAGCCCGTGCGCTCCAAAAAGTAGTACTGCCAAACGGTATGCATGCATTGGAACTTTAATAAATTAAAAAATGAACTTGAAATTCATTTTGTATCTTGCTAAATTCACGTAAATGGTTAATCAAAGGTTGAAAATATATAAACAAGTGATGTAATAATTAATAACGTTGACTCTTCCAATACTAACAAATTGACGAGGATAACGTACGCACATGAACAAAGGTTCTCGTAAATTCACAAGAATATACCCTGACCCACAAGAAACAAAATGGGCTATGAGAAACCCCGGGGCCGAAATTGTTTATAACAAATAAAAATTCTTTTTCATCATTTCAGCACGTCTAAATTACAAAAAAAAACCCACGGGCACACGCATGACGCGAGACACTCGTAAATTTACAAGAACATACCCCTAACCATAAAAAACAAAACAAGCTATGAGAAACCCCGGGGCCGGAATTGTTTATAACAAATAAAAATTCTTTTTCATCATTTCAGCACGTCTAAATTACAAAAAAAAATCCTACGGGCAGACGCATGACGCGAGACACTCGTAAATTGACAGGAATATACCCCTAACCATAACAAACAGAACAAGCTATGAGAAACCCCGGGGCCGAAATTGTTTATAACAAATAAAAATTCTTTTTCATCATTTCAGCACGTATAAATTACAAAAAAAAATCCTACGGGCACACGCATGACACCAGACACTCGTAAATTTACAGGAATATACCCCGAGCTGTAACAAACAAAACAAGCTATGGAAAACCCCGGGGCCGAAATTGTTTACAACAAATAAAAAATTTTTTCATCATTTCAGCACGTATAAATTACAAAAAAAAAATCCTACGGGCCCACGCATGACACGAGACACTCGTAAATTTACAGGAATATACCCCGAGCTATAACAAACAAAACAAGCTATGGAAAACCCCAGGGCCGAAATTGTTTATAACAAATAAAAAATTTTCTTCATCATTTCAGCACGTCTAAATTACAAAAAAAAATCCTACGGGCACACGCATGACACGAGACACTCGTGAATTTACAGGAATATACCCCGAGCTATAACAAACAAAACAAGCTATGGAAAACCCCGGGGCCGAAATTGTTTATAACAAATAAAAATTCTTTCTCATCATTTCAGCACGTCTAAATTACAAAAAAAAATCCCACGGGCACACGCATGACGCGAGACACTCGTAAAGTTACATGAATATACCCCTAACCATAACAAACAATACAAGCTGTGTGAAACCCCGTAGCCGAAATTGTTTATAACAAATAAAAATTCTTTCTCATCATTTCAGCACGTCTAAATTACAAAAAAAAATCCTACGGGCACACGCATGACACGAGACACTCGTAAATTTACAGGAATATACCCCGAGCTATAACAAACAAAACAAGCTATGGAAAACCCCGGGGCCGAAATTGTTTATAACAAATAAAAATTCTTTTTCATCATTTCAGCACGTATAAATTACAAAAAAATAATCCCACGGGCACGCGCATGACGCGAGACACTCGTAAATTTACAGAAATATACCCCTAACCATTACAAACAAAACAAGCTATGAGAAACCCCGGGGCCGAAATTGTTTATAACAAATGAAAATTCTTTTTCATCATTTCAGCACGTATAAATTACAAAAAAAAATCCTACGGGCACACGCATAACACCAGACACTCGTAAATTTACAGGAATATACCCCGAGCTGTAACAAACAAACCAAGCTATGGAAAACCTCGGGGCCGAAATTGTTAACAACAAATAAAAAAAATTTTTCATCATTTCAGCACGTATAAATTACAAAAAAAAATCCTACGGGCACACGCATGACACGAGACACTCGAAAATTTACAGGAACATACCCCGAGCTATAAAAAACAAAACGAGCTATGGAAAACCCCGGGGCCGAAATTGTTTATAACAAATAAAAATTCTTTTTCATCATTTCAGCACGTATAAATTACAAAATAAAATCCAACGGGCACACGCATGACACGAGACACTCGTAAATTTACAGGAATATACCCCGAGCCATAACAAACAAAACAAGCTATGAGAAACCCCGGGGCCGAAAATGTTTAAAACAAATAAAAAAAAATTTTCATCATTTCAGCACGTATAAATTACAAAAAAAAATCCTACGGGCACACGCATGACACGAGGCACTCGTAAATTTACAGGAATATAGCATGACCCATAAAAAACAAAACAGGCTATGAGAAACCCCGGGGCTAGAATTGTTTATAACAAATAAAAATTATCCACCACGCGTCTCACTGAAAAAAAATTCATTTGATAAAAAAGATCCAAATTATGAAAAAAAAATTTTATTTGTTGTAAACAATTTCGGCCCCGGGGTTTTCCATAGCTTGGTTTGTTTGTTACAGCTCGGGGTATATTCCTGTAAATTTACGAGTCGTCTGGTGACATGCGTGTGCCCGTAGGATTTTTTTTGTAATTTATACGTGCTGAAATGATGAAAAAGAATGTTTATTTGTTATAAACAATTTCGACCCCGGGGTTCCTCATAGCTTGTTTTGTTTGTAATGGTTAGGGGTATATTCCTGTAAATTTACGAGTGTCTCGCGTCATGCGTGTGCCCGTAGGATTTTTTTTTGTAATTTAGACGTGCTAAAATGATGAAAAAGAATTTTTATTTGTTATAAACAATTCCGGCCCCGGGGTTTCTCATAGCTTGTTTTGTTTTTTATGGTTAGGGGTATATTCCTGTAAATTTACGAGTGTCTCGCGTCATGCGTGTGCCCGTGGGATTATTTGTTTGTAATTTATACGTGCTGAAATGATGAAAAAGAATTTTTATTTGTTATAAACAATTTCGGCCCCGGGGTTTCTCATAGCTTGTTTTGTTTCTAATGGTTGGGGGTATATTCCTGTAAATTTACGAGTGTCTCGCGTCATGCGTGTGCCCGTGGGATTATTTGTTTGTAATTTATACGTGCTGAAATGATGAAAAAGAATTTTTATTTGTTATAAACAATTTTGGCCCCGGGGTTTTCCATAGCTTGGTTTGTTTGTTACAGCTATTATCGTCGGGGACTATTATCGTCGGGGACTATCATCGTCGGGAACTATTATCGTCGGGGACTATTATCGTCGGGGACTATCTGACTATCTCTGAATTTCTCTGACTATCTCTGACTATCTCTGACTATCTCTGACTATCTCTGACTATCTCTGACTATCTCTGACTATCTGTAACTATCTCTGACTATCTCTGACTATCTCCGTTCATCTCTGACTACCTCTGACTACCTTTCACTATCTCTGACTATCTTTGATTATCTCCGACTATCTCCGACTATCCGTGACTATATCCGACTATCTTTGTTTATCTCTGACTATATCTCACTTTTTCTGACTATCTCTGACTATCTCCGACTATCTCTGACTATCTTTTACTATCTCTGACTATCTTTGACTATCTCCGACTATCTCCGACTATACCTCACTATTTCGACTATCTCTGACTATCTCTGACTATCTCTGACTATCTCTGACTATCTCTGACTATCTCTGACTATATCTGACTAGCTTTGACCATCTCCGACTATCTCTTGCTATCCCTGACTGTCTCTGACTATTTCTGACTATCTCTGAATATATCTGACTATATTTGACTATCCCTGACTATTTCTGACTATCTCTGACTATTTCTGACTGTCTCTGACTGTCTCTGACTATTTCTGATATAATGTAATTTTTTAACAGATGGCAACAGGTCACCGACGAGCCAACCCGATTGAGGCGGGGTTTGAAATAGCCGTGCGCGTCAAGCCACTTCGTGATAATTCTATCCCTCCTCAATGGGTTATTAGTCAAAACGCAGTCATCCCGTTGGCCGGAAAAAGTCATCGATCCAACGAGGATTATCGTTTCGGTGAGTTCTGCTTGTCAGAATAGTTCTTATATATAAGAACTATTATGTATGTAGTGCGTATATAAGCACTATTACGTATGTAGTGCGTAATAAAAAAAAATTCCATTACCCATTGCAATATAATGTGTAATGAGCATAACTTTGATTGCAATTTTTGGAATGGAAAAATGTAGATGAAAAATTTATTGCAATTTTGGATTGCATTTTATTGATTTAGGACTTATATTTTCAGGTACCTAAATTCTAAAAAGCATCTATATTATAGATGCTTTTCAGAATTTAAGGTAGCTGCCAAGGCTGATTCCAAAAAGCATCTATATTAAAATTTGAACTCCTAAGACAATAAAATGGAATGCAAAATTGCAATAATTTGTTCATCTAGATTATAATTCTAAAAATCTAAGTCCTAAGTCAATAAAATGTAATGCAAAATTGCAATAATTTATTCATCGATATTTTTCCATTCCCAAAATTGCAATCAAAATTTTGTCCATTACACATTACATTGCAATAAGAAAATAGATGCTTTTTAAAATTTAAAGATGTTGAGTCCCAAATCGCAAATGATGAGAAAATTCTGAAAATTTAGTATGTTTTTGGATGAATTATTTAAGAGGTCGTGTAAAAATTTCACGACGATTGAGAAGCTCTTTCTCGAACAAATAACATTAACAAATTGAATTAAATTAAATGTAGTCTTATGGAAACTGATATAACTTTGCGATGAGTTTTTTTTTTTGACCTCTTAATTTTTAAATATCTACACTATATTGAAAGCAACGGAAACAAAACGAAGTTTATTAATAAAAATTTTTTTTATTTGTTTGAAAAATTGTTCTTAACAAAATGTTAATATTTAAATAACGAGCGTCCTAATTGACGTGAAATTTATACACGACCTCTTGAATACTTCATACAAAAACATACCAAATTTTCAGAATTTTCTCATCATTTTTCATATAAACCCTCAAGGAGGTTGAAGTAATAATGATAGAATTCTGAAAATTTAATATGTTCTTACATGAAGTATTCAGGAGGTCGTGTAAAAATTTCACGGCGATTGAGAAGCTATTTATTGAACAATTAACATTAAAAGATTTCATAAGGACTCAACATCCTTAAGGTACCTGAAAATCTAAGTCCTAAATCAATAAAAAGTAATGCAAAATTGCAATAATTTATTCATCTATATTGTTCTATTCCCTAAATTGCAATAAAAGTTTTGTCCATTACACATTACATTGCAATGGGTAAGGGAAATTCTGTTACACACTTCATTGTGATGGGCAGGATTGCAAATAATGTATTACTTTTTTTAATGCATTTGCATTTTCATTATCTATTAACCATTAAAATTTAATGGTTAATGGTTAATGAAAAAAGATTCCATTAACCGTTAAAATTAAATGGTTAATGATTAATGAAAATTAAATGGTTTATGAAAATAATTTCCATTAACCATTATCGTCGGGGACAATTATCGTCGGGGACTATTATCGTCGGGGACTATTATCGTCGGGGACTGATATCGACGGGGACTGATATCGTCGAGGACTGATATCGTAGGGGACTGATATTGTCGGGGACTGATATCGTCGGGGACTATTATCGTCGGGGACTATTATCGTCTAGGACTATTATCGTCTAGGACTATTATCGTCTAGGACTATTATCGTCTAGGACTATTATCGTATCGGACTATTATCGTCGGGGACTATTATCGTCGGGTACTATCATCGTCGGGGACTATTATCGTCGGGGACAGTTATCGTCGGGGACAATTATCGTCAAGGACAATTATCGTCAAGGACAATTATCGTCGGGGACTATTATCGTCGGAGACTATTATCGTCGGTGACTATTATCGTCGGGGACTATTATCGTTTAGGAATATTATCGTCTAGGAGTATTATCGTCTAGGAGTATTATCGTCGGGGACTATCGTCGTCGGGGACTATTATCGTCGGGGACTGATATCGTCAGAGACTGTATCGTCGGGGACTGATATCGTCGGGGACTGATATCGCCGGGGACGGATATCGTCGGGGACTATTATGGTCAGGGACTATTATCGTCAGGGACGATTATCGTCGAAAACTATTATCGTCGGTGATTATTATCGTCGAGGACTATTATCGCCGAGGACTATTATCGTCGAGGACTATTATCGCCGGGACTATTTTTGTTGGGGACTATTATCGTTGGGCACTATTCTCGTCGGGACTATTATCGTCAAGGACTATTATCGTCGGGGACTATTATCGTCGGGGAGTATGATTGTCGAGGACATGCGTGTGCCCGTAGGATTTTTTTTTGTAATTTATACGTGCTGAAATGATGAAAAAAAAATTTTATTCGTTGTAAACAGTTTCGGCCCCGGAGTTTTCCATAGCTTGGTTTGTTTGTTACAGCTCGGGGTATATTCCTGTAAATTTACGAGTGTCTGGTGTCATGCGTGTGTTCGTAGGATTTTTTTTTGTAATTTATACGTGCTGAAATGATGAAAAAGAATTTTTATTTGTTATAAACAATTTCGGCCCCGGGGTTTCTCATAGCTTGTTTTGTTTGTTATGGTTAGGGGTATATTCCTGTAAATTTACGAGTGTCTCGCGTCATGCGTGTGCCCGTAGGATTTTTTTTTTGTAATTTAGACGTGCTGAAATGATGAAAAAGAATTTTTATTTGTTATAAACAATCCCGGCCCCGGGGTTTCTCATAGCTTGTTTTGTTTTTTATGGTTAGGGGTATATTCCTGCAAATTTACGAGTGTCTCGCGTCATGCGTGTGCCCGTGGGATTATTTGTTTGTAATTTATACGTGCTGAAATGATGAAAAAGAATTTTTATTTGTTATAAACAATTTTGGCCCCGGGGTTTTCCATAGCTTGTTTTGTTTGTTATAGCTCGGGGTATATTCCTGTAAATTTACGCGTGTCTCGTGTCATGCGTGTGCCCGTGGGATTTTTTTTTGTAATTTAGACGTGCTGAAATGATGAAAAAGAATTTTTATTTGTTATAAACAATTTCGGCCCCGGGGTTTCTAATAGCTTGTTTTGTTTGTTATGGTTAGGGGTATATTCCTGTAAATTTACGAGTGTCTCGCGTCATGCGTGTGCCCGTAGGATTTTTTTTTTTGTAATTTAGACGTGCTGAAATGATGAGAAAGAATTTTTATTTGTTATAAACAATTTCGGCCCCGGGGTTTCTCATAGCTTGTTTTGTTTGTTATGGTTAGGGGTATATTCCTGTAAATTTACGAGTGTCTCGCGTCATGCGTGTGCCCGTGGGATTATTTTTTTGTAATTTAGACGTGCTGAAATGATGAAGAAGAATTTTTATTTGTTATAAACAATTTCGGCCCCGGGATTTTCCATAGCTTGTTTTGTTTGTTACAGCTCGGGGTATATTCCGGTAAATTTACGAGTGTCTCGTGTCATGCGTGTGCCCGTAGGATTTTTTTTTTGTAATTTATACGTGCTGAAATGATGAAAAAAAATTTTTATTCGTTGTAAACAGTTTCGGCCCCGGAGTTTTCCATAGCTTGGTTTGTTTGTTACAGCTCGGGGTATATTCCTGTAAATTTACGAGTGTCTGGTGTCATGCGTGTGTTCGTAGGATTTTTTTTTGTAATTTATACGTGCTGAAATGATGAAAAAGAATTTTTATTTGTTATAAACAATTTCGGCCCCGGGGTTTCTCATAGCTTGTTTTGTTTGTTATGGTTAGGGGTATATTCCTGTAAATTTACGAGTGTCTCGCGTCATGCGTGTGCCCGTAGGATTTTTTTTTTTGTAATTTAGACGTGCTGAAATGATGAAAAAGAATTTTTATTTGTTATAAACAATCCCGGCCCCGGGGTTTCTCATAGCTTGTTTTGTTTTTTATGGTTAGGGGTATATTCCTGCAAATTTACGAGTGTCTCGCGTCATGCGTGTGCCCGTGGGATTATTTGTTTGTAATTTATACGTGCTGAAATGATGAAAAAGAATTTTTATTTGTTATAAACAATTTTGGCCCCGGGGTTTTCCATAGCTTGTTTTGTTTGTTATAGCTCGGGGTATATTCCTGTAAATTTACGAGTGTCTCGTGTCATGTGTGTGCCCGTGGGATTTTTTTTTGTAATTTAGACGTGCTGAAATGATGAAAAAGAATTTTTATTTGTTATAAACAATTTCGGCCCCGGGGTTTCTCATAGCTTGTTCTGTTTGTTATGGTTGGGGGTATATTCCTGTAAATTTACGAGTGTCTCGCGTCATGCGTGTGCCCGTAGGATTTTTTTTTTGTAATTTAGACGTGCTGAAATGATGAAAAAGAATTTTTATTTGTTATAAACAATCCCGGCCCCGGGGTTTCTCATAGCTTGTTTTGTTTTTTATGGTTAGGGGTATATTCCTGTAAATTTACGAGTGTCTCGCGTCATGCGTGTGCCCGTGGGATTATTTGTTTGTAATTTAGACGTGCTGAAATGATGAAAAAGAATTTTTATTTGTTATAAACAATTTCGGCCCCGGGGTTTCTCATAGCCCATTTTGTTTCTTGTGGGTTAGGGAATATTCCTGTGAATTTACGAGAACTGTTGTTCATGTGCGTTCGTTATCCTCGTCAATTTGTTAGTATTGGAAGAGTCAACGTTATTAATTATTACATCACTTGTTTATATATTTTCAACCTTTGATTAACCATTTACGTGAATTTAGCAAGATACAAAATGAATTTCAAGTTCATTTTTTAATTTATTAAAGTTCCAATGCATGCATACCGTTTGGCAGTACTACTTTTTGGAGCGCACGGGCTTGCGTTGGGAGTACAGTCACAACCACAAGCCGGCGCGCGCGTCTGCTAGCTCCGTCTGCCAGCTTCAGCGACATCATAATCCAAGCACAACAGTTTGCCGTAAACTTCTGGAATCTTAGTTTCTCCCAATTAAGCAACCTCTTCGACGTTTGTTAATGATTGAAAAATCAGAAGCTTTTTGAAGAGCCTTTGGACAAGTCGCCACTTGTCGTTAAATCTGACCTCTATCTGCAAGTCTTAAATCCAAATCTCTCAATTCAACCCAAACCTTGAGGTTCAATCTTCAATTTCAAATACCAAAATTTCTCACATTCCTCATGAACTATATCACACCTCTCATAGTTCTCAAATCTCGACCGAAAAGAGGATCGCTGCAAACTTCCGTCTATCCTGACAAACATGGAATCACGTAACATCGAACCGCGAGAAACATGATCTTTCTTTAGTTCTGTGGCTTTCAAAGTTAGTACCGTACCCGTGTCCATCGATTTCCGGATAGGTACGACAACTAGCCTCGGCAATCTATCGGGGTTTCGCAATCGTTGCAAACCGCATCATCAGGGCTGAGAGGCTTTGCCTAGGAATCAGATACACCCACATTCGGTCCTGCGGAACATTGGGTCATCCAATCAGATTTTTTGATCGATCGGCTGATCAGCAAAAATAAGGGATGACTAATCATCCTTCAGGATTACCAAAGATTGGTCCGAGCGTTAGAATTTAGACTCAACATCAATAACGCGAAGCTTCTCACTCAATCAATAACGAGGTGAAAGCTCGTCCTGGAAAATTCGAAGAATTCAAGTGCATCGATGCAATCTGCTCATAACGATCTGGACCTGAACGCAGTGTAATACATTCTAAACGACAATCTATACTGAGTGCCACGAATACAGAGGCTTTTCTTACCCTCGCAAACTTACTATGGTGGACAATCTGTGTCTGTATATGGGGCATTTCACGTCAATTCACGCGGTCATATTGGGGGCCAAACGAAAGCCACAATCCATTGGACATCAAAATCCGAGGGGGTCAGACCGATGACCGCGTGATTTAACATGGAATGCCCCATATATATATAGATAGGAACAGCAGTAAAACCAGGGCGCGGATCACCTTCTTCGACGATGATCGTATCGTAAGTGTGTACTCGGGCGCGCTCGAGTCCCAACACAAGTGTGTAATGTCAAATCGATTTCTCCAAAATCGTTCTACGTGCATCACGAAGCTTTTGCCGCTATCGCTGCTGGGCTTGTACCAAAAAGCTCCGATCCCAACGAGACGAGAAGCTATGTCTGTATACCAACTCTTCACCCTCTTTCGCTCCCTCTTTTCGCCCTCTCATTCTATCGTCAACCCTCTCCCAACTCCCTTCCCCAACATATCGTCTCTGAACGGAACGCGTTGACCGAACGTCTGCACGTTCAATCAGCGCCACGGTCTACGCGCGACGATTGGCTATTTGTAAGCAATCGAAACGCATTTCCCCCCCAAATAATTTTTTACCCGTCCTCTATCAATAACATAGATCGACGGTTCCATATCGATTTGTCAAATGAAAATTAATCAAGTTCAAAATCAAATAAAAAATCAATCAAAATTAAAAATAAATCCAACTCAGCAAATCTAGTGCCATTCCCAAGTTCAATTATGACCTCCTAATTCCAATATTGTCGTGAAAAAGGTCATAGAAAGTCATACGATTTTTTTTTTGGCTTCGAGATTGTGGAGCCCCCTTAAATCGACGAGTTTCAGAGATGCGACGAGAGTCGCTCGTCGAGGCGATAACGAGAGAGCAACGCTGAAAATGCAACGAGGTATAACGCTTCTAATGAGAGACACGATATTATATTTAAAGGTGCAACCATCGCTGAATCAGCAGATGCGCGAGCTACTCGCTCTGATCCCGCCTCGATGAGAACTCGACGAGAAACTCTCCGGATTTCCGTTGTTTGCGCGTCATTGTGCGAAATCTGTGCTTCAGTTCAGACGCTTCTTGATTTCGTGACCTTAATTCAACGTCTCGAGGATTCATCGAAAGATTTACCATCATGTTTTGTCGACTCACCGTCGTACTGATGCGGCGCGTAGATGTTCAAGTATAGACAATCCTCGCTCTGATTCCTCAGATACGGCAACAGCCTCTCGAGATACTCGTGACGCCCGGGCTTCACCTCGAGTCGCAGATTCGGCAATACTTGAGGACAAACCGGCGCGAATTCCTGAGCTTTGCGAACGTGGCGCCATGGCTGAGGTGATCTCGGCGGTGAGAAACGAAGGGAGCCAACCGGTGGCTCGGCATACGGAATACCTGAAATAATGTCAAAAAATAGTGTCTCGATAATTTTCTTTTTTCTTTTTTTTTACCGTCGAGAGAATCGTTACACCGTAAAACATGTCTTTAAATTTAATATACTTGTTATTGAAATTTGATATTCTTTCGTATATTCAATAACAAGTATACGAAATCGAAATTAATAGACATCGATTGGAAATTTGACAACTTTAACTTAAATTCCACATTTGTATATTGAAATTAAGGGAATAAACTTTGAAAATTGAAAATTATATTGGAATTATTATATTACTAATTATTAATTATTATATTATATTACTGCACTCATGTATATAAAATTTGATATACTGGATATGGGGCGTTCCATTCCAAATCGGACAGTTTGAAACACTTTTTTTTCTGTTTCCTCAAATTTTTTGTATTTTTTTGTACCCATCAAAAGCTCCTTCCTGTTAAATTTTGAGATTTTTTTGATTACCCGTTCGCAAGATATTGAATTTAAAAAAAAATCGCTCTTCTTTAGGTTTTTGGTCATATAACTTCTTTAATAATGGTCCAAATTAAGTGTTTTTTTCAAAATTTTTGTTTTTTATGGCCTTTTTCGAAAAAAATACAAAAAAAAAAATATTCGATGTCTTTTTGAATGAGTTTTTTGAGTTTTAAACTTAGAACCGTGTTTTTAAAAGTGAGTGCATATTTCGATTTTTTTGGAAAATTTTTGTTTTAAACTTCTATCTATTCAACAACTTTTAAGACTAGTCCGGTCGTGGGCCCTCCATAATTACTTTTTTTTCGATTTTTGAAAATAAAAAAATATATAAATTTCTATAAATCATTATGAATATCAATTTTGGTTACTGTATTCAGTTTATAGTTTTTTTTTAATTATTGAGAATTTATTTTGATACTTTTTTTTGTCAACAGATTTAAGAAATTGATAATTAATTATTGATCGACGAGCAAATAAAAACAGTTCAAGAATTGTATGACTCGAACCCAAATAGTCTACCGAACATTGCTGTCAAATTTTCACGAGAGAAACACTATTTAGATGTAAAAGAAAGATTTTATTTGCGATACAATACTGCTAACGTAAGTCAATTACAGGGACTCAAAAATTTCATTCAATTATTGAAACGTATTGGCATAGAAATTATTCTCATTCAGGAAATAATCGTATATGTAAGATTTTCAAAAAAATACGTGAACAAATAAAAACTGTTGTTATTATTGTTCATAACCAGACTTGACGATTAATTATTAATTTTAAGAACTTGTTAACAATAAAAAAAATTTTTTTGATTGACTTCAATGACGCATTCAAAATGGTATTTGAAAGCCATTTTGAAGCATAAACTTTTAAACAATATCAAAACTCAAAAGGCGTTTTTTGAAAACTATATTTTTCAAATGTGCTCATAGTTCAATTTCTATCCGAATGATTTGAAATTTTAACTACAGCTTCTCAGATAAATTATCCGTCGAAGTGCAGACGATTTTAATGAATGATAAATATTTACATTTGCAATAAACAATTTGAAGTCAATTTTTCATCAAAAAATGAAGATATAAGTCGAGTGACGCCAATTTGTGAAAAAAAATGAAAATCTTGGATTCCAGAGTAAAACTAAATTAGATTGGGAAAAAAAAATTGTTTTCCTCTAAGGGATGGAGGGAGAAGGTTATCGTTACGCTGTTTTTCTCCTCAGAAAAAACATGTGCTCAAAACGTTATATTGTTTTCTTGTTTGGTAATCGAAAAAAAAATTCCCAAAAAGTTGTTTTTTTAGTGCGCCTGAGCAGTATAATCCCTATATAAAAGGTACTGGAAATCATTCGGCCAATTTACTTGACCGGTCCATATTCTACAACTGTCTCCTGCAAGGAGGGAAAACGCGCGTTTGAGGCATTTCTCGAGGATCGCGAGTAACCGTAGAGCACATGCATGTCAGTTACCGAAAGCACGATGCAGCAGATGTGAGAGAAGAGAGCAACGAATAAAAAATCTCCTCCCCTCGTCCAATCTCCGAAAATAGAATTACGCGCTCACCCCATAGAGGCGCTCTTGGATTTTCAGTGCTATACGAAAGCGTGCGTGCAAATATATACCTGCATGGGGCATTCCGAGTAAAATCGATGAATATCCCACCGTCGATAATTCCAATGCTTTGCAGAAAATGTTCTCCCAATCCCAAATCGGGTTTGGAAATTGCTTTAGTCTCTTTTCAAGCCTCCCACTACCCAATAATATCTCAGGTCATCCACAAAAAGAGTTACAACATTCTATGAGAAAAATTAAGATATTTCGTCATTAAATTCAATTTGGACTCTATTTATTATTGCTTTTTATTTCCAATTCGAAATTTTTTTTTCTGCCAGAGCAAAAGGTAAAAATAACAAAAATGCATGCCGTTATTCGAATTAATTTAATGAATGAATTAACTAATGAATTAATTCCTCTCAATCAATTATTTAAGGGGGGAAGCCCATATATAAATGGTCGAAGATGACGAGGAATTTCAGGATTTTTTTCCAACGCAACTACTGGACCAATCGTTTTTAACTTTGGAGGCTATTTTATTGTACATTCGAAGACTTGACCAAAAAATTTTTTTATCGAAAATAAGTATTCATCAGGAGCCTGCAACCAATCGTTGCTGAACGAATTTTTCCCGCGATGTCGAATTGCGGCAGTTGTAGTTTTTTTGTTTTTCATCTCAAACAAAAAAATCGGAATACATTACATTCCATATGAAAGTACGCTGTCGATAAACCAAGAAAAAGTTTCAAATTTGAATGGTGTAATAATGGCGGCACTCAGAGAAAAAGATCGATCTTTCACCGAACATTTTTAGGCAAAAAATGATTGTTGCATTAATGTTTTTTTTTTTTAATGAAGGTTTATCGACGAGGGTTTGCAATTATGTGTCTAAAAATATTTGGTTGAAATGAATCGGATGAATAGGTTTTTTTTACCGCTGCCGCAAATTGCGAAAATGTAGTTTCGAGTAAATCGCGTTTAAAATTTCGGGCAAAGGCTCTGGTACCTTAAAAAAATGTTTTTCAAGTCTTCGAATGTACAATAAAATAGCCTCCAAAGTTGAAAACGATTGTTCCAGTAGTTGCGTCGGAGAAAAATCCGGACATTCCTCGTCATCTTCGACCATTTATATGGGCTTCCCCCCTTAAGGGGTTACTTTTAAAACTTTTAAAATTAAAGGAGCCCACGGTCAGGCACTGGGCGATTTCACTTGGATTGCCCCATACATAGATATCCTCGACCTTTTTCTCTCTTTGACTCTCCGTCTCCCTCTCTCTCTCCCTCTCATCCCCCCCCCTCCTTGACTCTTGGGGAGCTTGCAGCAATGTGTGTGCTTTTCGCGGACCCGCCAGCAAGTTGAACACGTGCGCTTCGAGGTCTCGGCGCGTCAACCGCGGGCAACTTCTCCGAAATGCACGCAAACGGCGCGGCGGAAAGCCTCGAACGTGGAACACTTCGCGAATAACGAAAGCTCGCTTTTGCGTTGAATACGAGTGAAAGATAAGAGTGAGAAAATTCGCTGTGTGAAAAGAGAGATCGAGAGAAAACAAAATCACGAAAAAAAAGAAAGGAAGAGGAGGAACGAAGTAAAAAGATCTCGCAGCCGGAAAGATCTTTGAACTAGACTCGCGCTGTATCCGTGCAGACATCTCTCTCGTTCTTTCGTATTCTCTTGCCCGCAGAACTAACTCAACACCGTAACTCACACAATATATATATATATATATAATAGGTGTATTATTTTGCCAACTATCTCGCTCTTTCTCTCTTTCGCTTTTGGCAAATGGCCAGAAATCTTTGAAACGCCGGACCTCCAGTGGAAAATCTCATGAAAGCAACGATTCCGCGCGAGAGTGAGAGAGCAAACGAATGTTGTTTGACATTGGGGTCATATGATCCGCTGATCTTAGATCCCTTATCAAATGGACCGGAAGTTTTTAAATTCTAAATGATATTTTATTTCACGGAAAATACCGTTTTGTTTCTCGGCCAATGTTTTCGATTTTGGCACATATGTTTGTCAAATGTTTTTAACGTTTTAGAAATATTTCAGGAGCACGAAAATTCGAGGATTTTTTCCGAAAAAACAAAATTGCCGTAGTGAGCAAGACAACTCATTAAAATCGTCTGAACTGGAAGATTCAACGTAGATCATCAAATTTTCCCTGTTAAACAGATTTTTTAACCTTTTTGGATTGCATCTTTGCCCGGAAAAATCTGTATTTCTATGCAGGAACCGCAAGAGTGTGTATCGAAATGGCACGTTCACAGCTCTACTATTTATTTCTCTACCTGAAACACATCCCTACCAGATTACAAGCCTCTGGGCCTCAAATCCTGCGATCCCTTGTTTACCGACCCAGGGCGACTGTGTAATTTCATTGGGGCGAGGTCCAACGTCGGTAAGTTACCGGCAAAGTTGAAAAAATAAGCGGCTTGTAATCTTCTCTACCAAAAATACACTCCCGCTCAAAAGTTTGGAAACACCAGTCAATATTTCTTCCCGCACTAGAAGTTGCATAATTCCGTCAAAAGAATGGATAATCGAATTTTTTTAAAAGCGTTTTGACGAGAAGGAATTCAGCTTTATTTTGCTTTTTTAAAAAACATTTCTTATGCTTTTTTTTTTAACGTGACCGTTTTTTCACTTTTTCGCGACCATCGCAAATTGGGCACATAACTTTTGCAATTTTTTTTTGTATTTTTTATCTGCGCTACATTTGAAAGGAATAGCCAGACGCTCCAATTTTGTCCTTTAAAAATTTTCGTACGATTTTTTCTCGCTAAGTTATTTCACTTTTGGCTAAAAAAGACAAATTTCGAAAGATGCAACGTTAATCAAAAACTATAGAGGTTAAGAGGAAATGTCAAGTATAAAAAAAGTAACGTACGTATACAAGAAATCGCCTAGAATAGTTTCAAAATTTTCCTACGAAATTTTTTTTTACTATTTTCGCTTGAATCTCTGATGACGACGTCCCAGCGAAAAATTGTATCTGATTGAAATTTCCGTACTTCGTCATATGATAAAAATTTCAACAAATTCAGCGACATTTGGCATGCTATAAATAACAATTATCAATAATAATATTGCCCAAAAGTCATTAACAAATTGCTTTAGCAATTTATTAAGCAACGATTAACGATGATCAATAATTATTATTGATCATTGTTGTTTATAGCATGTTTTTATAGCATGTTTTATTATATCACGAAGTACGAAAATTTCAATGAGATACAATTTTTCGCTCGGACGTCATAATCAGAATTTCGAACGAAAATAGTAAAATAAAAAAAAACAGGAAAATTCTGAAATAATTCCAGGAGATTTCGTGTATACGTACGCTACTTTTTTTATACTTGACATTTTCTCTTAAACTCTATAGTTTTTCAGTTACATTGCATCTTTCAAAATTTGTCTTTTTCAGCCAAAAGTAAAATAACTTTACGAGCGAAAATCGTACGAACATTTTTAAAAAACAAACATGGAGCGTCTGCTAACCCTTTCAAATGTAACGTAGATAAAAAAGACAAAAAAAAAATATTGTGCGCCCAATTCGCGATGGTCGAGAAGAGGCCAAAAAACGGTCACGTTCAAAAGTGCATACCGGGTCGAAAAAAAACCGTAAAAAATATTTCAAAAAAGGAAAACAAAGCTGAATTCCGTCCTGTTAAGATGCTTTTTTGAAAATTCGAATGTCTTTTTTTTTTTACGGAGTTATGCAACTTCCAGTGCGGCAAGAAATATCGACAGGTGTGTCCAAACTTTTGAACGGGGCTGTATTTCTGGTAGAGCTGTAAATGTGCGCTCGAAATAATCGAATCCATCGATTCAATGTGAACCTTCTGAATGTTACGAGCCTCCTTGTTGAGGATTTTTCCGGGTGTGACTCACCGAGAAAAACATCGACGAGCTGCAACGGTTTGTTGGTCGTTGGTCTTAGAACCATGCCACGAAGTCTGCCCTCCTTGACCCTGACCTCCTTGATCATCGTATCGTCTTGCCATTCCTGACGATGACCGGTCCTCTGATGACCGTGCTGATTGTAAGACCCATAAAAATCACGATGCTCCGTTAGTATTTGGGTACAAGCCAGTAATACTATCCCCAAAAGCTCGAGTCTCAGCATCTTGGACATTTGCCTCTGACTCTCGAAGCTTCTCTTCCTCCCCCCACAAAGAAACGCACGCGCACCCACAATGTTTACACAGAATCGTGTGTTTTGATAATCCGTCAAGCTTTGTCGAGAAACTATATTCATCAGCTTGAAGACACGTGCGTTCGAGAGATTTTGCCGCGAGGAAACAAAAACAACGTTACAAAATGTGTCGCGTGCGTAAACCGCAGGAAGGAAAAACTATTCAAAGCCAAACGCCCACGAACGAACTCGTGGCGCGCTCATCATTGTTTCAGCATTTGACAACTTTTTCACAACCAAAAACGATTGACAACGATTTAAAAAAAAAAAAAGTATCGTTCATTCGTGGTTTTTGCATCATTGAGGCACGAGCCCTTTGCTCCAATTATCGCGTGCAACCCTCGAGCGTCGAAGTGCGACGAAAAAAAAGAACAGAGTCGACACCTGGGTGGTCCATTTTTTTTTGCCGTTCTCAGTGTCACTTTTTTTATCGAGGCCGTTCGTTTTGATGCTGGCATTCGAGGATGAGGAAGAAGATCGAGAAAGAGAGAGATACGTGAATGACAAAATGCGAGAAAAATATTCCGGCAGTTGGCGCGAAGTGGGGAATTTTATATATATACATACTTATACACTATAAAGAAGGAGAGAAAGTAGATGAAAGAATAAAAAGGAATAAGTAGATACGATGCGAGCGAGAAAAGCAGTTCGTAGGAAGACGCTCGACGAAATGTCCTCCTTGTCGTGTGGATATTTTTAGAAGACGATGCCAATGTGAGGGGAACAGGGGTGAAAATTCGTAGCGATGGTATACAGATCATGCTATATATATATATATATTATATATATGGAGCGTTCCGTCCTAAATTGGACAGTTTGAAAAACTTTTTTTTTTTATTTCCTCAATTTTTTTATATTTTGTAGTACCCATCAAAAGACCCTTCCTGTTAAATTTTGAGTTTTTTTTTACTCGTTAAAAAGATATTAAATTAATACAAAAACCGCTCTTTTTTCGGTATTTCGGCCATAAGTTCTTAAGTAATGGATCAAATTCAATGTTTTTTTTTTTAATTTTTGTTTTTTTATCGCTTTTTTAGAAAAAAATACAACAAAAATATTCGACGGGTTTTTAAATGAGTTTTTTGAGTCTTAAACTTTAAATTGCGCTTTTCAAAGTGAGTGTATATTTTGATTTTTTTTAAATTTTTTGTTTCAAACATCCATCTATTTAACAACTTGTAAGACTAGTCCGATCATGGGATTCCCATAACTACTATTTTTTTTCAATTTTTGAAAACTAATTTTTTTTATTTATTTCAAGTTTTATAAAAAAGTGTCAAATTAAATCCTAAATAATGAAAAAAATACTATACACCAACGAAAATTGTTATTGATAATAATTGATAGTAAAAAAAAATTATTTTCGAAAATCGAAGAAAAATAGTAGTTATGAAAATCCCACGATCGGACTAGTCTTAAAAGTTGTTAGATAGACAGATGTTTAAGACAAAAAATTTAAAAAAAAATCGGGATATGCACTCACTTCTAAAAACGCCATTTAAAGTTTAAAACTAAAAAAACTGATTTAAAAACACTCCGAATATTTTTGTTGTATTTTTTTTCTGAAAAGACCATAACAAACAAAAAATTAAGAAAAAAAACTTTTAATTTGGACCATTATTAAAGAACTTATGACCAAAATCTACACGCATAGCGATACTACGTACGTACTAGGGCCCTGATAGGGCTCGACCATGGGCTTGTCGTTCTATAAAATATTCAAAGAATCAAAATGAAAAAAAAATTTTTTTTTGTATTTTCGAAGGATGAAACAATGTTGTAAAAACAGTTTTGTAGCCATATCTGATCAAGAAGCTGAGCAAAAAAATCGTAAAAATTTGCTTTTTTTGGCATTCTAAAGTAGACTGGTATCTTAAGGGTGCAAAAATGAATTTCTCTTTCCAACGACCAAACTCTTTTTACATTGATAAAAACTTTCTCTCCCAAATAAAAAATGTACTAAATGAAATTCTCGTGTTAAGCTTTCCAATTGGAGCATCACGATAAAATTTTCTAGTATTCATTTATAAAAATTCGAAAATTTATGAAAAATATTTGAGGGCCTGTTATTATCATTCCTCAGCGATCGATGAAGAGAACTTGAATTTTTTTTATCAAAACGAAGTGAGAATAATGCTGCAACCGAGAATTAACTATACTGCTATTACTTTTTTGGTAATTAAAAAAAATCAATTTTGAACAAACCGAAATTAAGGCATCTTGCTCAAAAGGAAAGAATTATGAATGGCAAAAAATAATTTTTCTTTTTATTCA
This sequence comes from Alloplasta piceator, assembly GCA_946863875.1. NCBI lineage: Eukaryota > Metazoa > Arthropoda > Insecta > Hymenoptera > Ichneumonidae > Alloplasta > Alloplasta piceator. The sequence goes on from OX333080.1 coordinate 11,945,858, forward strand.
TTATTAATTTTTTCTTCATTATTAATATATTATTAATATATGATTTTCGAAAAGTAATTTAAAAAAAAAAAGTGAGTGAGTTTTTATTCAGAGTTCGTTGAGACTTTGAATTTGGAAGGAAAAAATTCCTATTTCATGGAATGGAGAAAGGAGGCGAGAGTGGAGAGGCTCTTGGGGATTTGTGGCGAGAAAGTGAGGCCAATCCGACCCTTAAGCTCAAAGAAACACGTTCCTCCAAAAACCGGTGCTATGTGAGTGTGGGTTTGTGGATATACGGCAAAGCTCTTCTGTAATGTGACAGCATCAGCTGCGCGCTCTAACTGTACGATGACGAAAACGACAACGACGACGACGACGACGTCGACGTCGACGTCGACTACGACGAGTTTAGCCAACGCTCACGAGGGAACAACTTTGATAGTTATAAACCAGGCATAGAGCGAATATATTATACGAAGCGGGGAGCAAGTTTTTCCTCGGTTGGTTCATGAAAAGTGTTGATACAATTTTAAAGCAATGAACCCGAGAAAATTCTGCGATGGACCATGATCAATTTTCATTTTTTCTTTCTAATTATGCTCATGCTTCAAAGAAAACTGAACTTTCGACCAAATTTCTCGAAGATGAAATTAAGTCGGTTTATTGAAGGACTTTGGCCATCCGCGAAATTAAATATCGAGGGAATAATTAACGTTGATTATGGATGTATCAAGTTCCAAGTGAAAGTTGTGCCAGGCAAAATTTCTCGTAGCTCGCGATATGAAAATCTGACAAATTTGTATCAAAGATAAGGAAGAAGGTGAATTCTGAAGAATTACCAACGACTGAAATTTTACGATGATAAAAGTGGGATTTTTTTTCCAATTGTGGAAAATATGAAAATTCGGGTTGTGATTTTTTGTGTCTTGATTGACCGAGACTCAGTTGAGGAAGATAAAAATGGCGGAGGAAACGAGAATGAGGGCGAAGTTAGGGGAAATAAACGAAAGATTGTTGTGCGCTTTAAAAGCGTTTTCTCGTTCTTTCACACTCTCATTCTCCAACCCTCTCTATCTCGTACTTCTGTTATGTTTATTCGTCCTTTTTTTGTTTTTTATCCTTCGGTATCTCTATTGCCGCTGATTCTCCAGTGTGCTTCTTGGATAATGGCCTCCAGAGACGGAATTTTTTATCGATCAAAAGCGAGGTAAAAAGAATGAAAGAACACGACCGAGACGACGATGACTAACGGGAGACTCTTAAAATTAAAGACACTCCTCGGAGGACCTGACAACGAGGAAGGATGGTCTCGAGGATGCAACAAGGATATCGAGGTTGTCACAAGCGCCATTGTTTCATCGTCTTTGACGAGAATCCCCACATTCTCAAATTCACCAAACTTGACTCACTAAAAAAAAAAGGAGACAAAAAACAACAAATTGTAAATTCACTTTTTCGAAACAATCACTATTGGCGATCCAATTGATGAAAAATCGTGGAAATTCGATTCGTTGCACAAATAAAAGCTTCCCTGATTCAAAATGAAACTTCTCTTTCTCTACATTCTAATTACTGAAACTACGTTAATTGATAATCGTTGATTGCGAGGTTTTTTTTTCTTAATGCGAAATTTCGTTCGTTTCGTCCGACAGAGTTTCGTTTTAGGTGCGATCGCGAGTACGAACGACCCGAGGACTGACTTCGTCTTCGTGACGACACAAATGGGAGAGAAGAGTTTTGAGTGTGTGAGTGCGTTTGTGTGTGCGGAAAACTAAAATCTAAAATTAAATCGAGAAACGATGGCAAGAAAGAGTCAGAGGAGAGGAGGAGGAGGAGGGACTTGGGACGGTCGACGGTTTGCCGGATGGAGATAAGTGCCTCGGTGCCATCGCTTTCTCTCTCTCTTTCTCTGCGCTCTTTTGCTCGGCACTTTTTATATTTTTGGAAAATTTGCCGCGAGCACACAGTCCTCGCCATTAGAAATTATATCACACGGTAGCTTTCAAGACTGAGTAAAATAACAATGTTACGTAATGTTGAGCTTTGAAAATCCCATTTTAAATTGATCCCCAAAAATAATTGTTTAAATTTGCCGTGGAAATTATATTTTGAAGGAAGAAACTAACCTCGAAAATTTTCCGATCACTTTTTTCCGCATCGCCGTTTTTTAATATCTTTTATATAATAATTTTTTTTATTTTGAATGTTGACTCAATAGTAAACCGTATCCGTCGAGCTATGAACTCTGGAAGATGAATTTTCTCGAACCTTTAGATACATTTGAATTTTTTTTTTGTTTTTCCTTGATTTTTTCCATGAATAAATTTTTTTTCGACAAAAATTCTGCGTGATTTGCAATCAGCAGTGGATTTCCCGTGGAAATGACGTTTCAAAAAGTTTAAAATAATAAATAAATTGTTTTGTACATTTTTGGTCCCATGTTCAAAAACCTTAACATAGCGAAATTTCAAGTCCCCATAACTTTGCTTCGGTTTGACCGATTTCAAAATTTCTTTTTCGTACGCAAACCTTGTGACTTAACTTAGAGAATGGCGTTTGGTTCATCTCGATAACTAAATTTTTCTAGGAATGAGAGCAGTTTCAAAATAGCCGAAAAAAATGGAAAGGGGTATGTATGCAAAAAATTGCAACATTCCATGGTCCAACTTTAAAAATCTGCCAAAAATCGAAAAATGATCTGAATTGGATAAACCAAACGGGGTTTTGAAGCTTCAACGATCCTGAAGACAATGAGGCCAAGTTGAAGTCGAAATCTTATTTAGAAATTAAATTTTAGTCATTTTAGTGAATCGATTCAATTTTGGCTAAAATGCAAAAAAAAACAAATTTGAATTAATTTTTTTAGAACCTTATTTCGATGTGTTTTTGCCCCCTAAACACAAATTTATCAATAATTTGCCGAAAAAAATTTTTTTATGAAATTTCTTAACAAATATTTTTACTCCGATTGGACGAAATAGCTAAGCGAGAAGGAAACTTAAAAAGAAATCCGGTGCAATCTTCGCGAATGCCTACGCGTGTATCATAAAACGTGGCATCTGCCAAACTAAACTATGAGGCTAGTGACGAAAATCTTTGTATAGTTACCGATTTTCACAAAATTACCGACGTTGGAGCCCGTCCTAATGAAAACACAGTCGCCCAGCGGTCGGTAAGTAAGGGATCACCGCAATCAAGACACGACGGTATTCTGGTGAATACCGTTATGTCTTCATAATTCATGATTTTCATAAAATTACCGACGTTGGAGCCCGCCCTAATGAAAACACAGTCGCCCAGCGGTCGGTAAGTAAGGGATCACCGCAATCAAGACATGACGGTATTCTGGTGAAGACCATCGTGTCTGTGAAATGGGAGAGGTGTCGAGTGGTCGAGAAATTTTGTGGTAGAGAAATAAATGGCGGAGCTTCGAATGTGCCGTCCAACCAAGAGAATTAGAATTTTGGGATAATTCGATTGATAAATTCCAGTGAGAAGAATATGAAGAGCACTGAAGTATATACCCAGACTTCCGTGGTTTGCATAGAGCTTGCGATGTGCCTGGGGTTCTGGTTCGAGGGTACAAAAAGGAGCTCGTCGTGCTGGAAACAGAGAGGAATCCTTGATAGAACGTTGAGGCGAGAATGGATGAAAGCTCAAAGTTTCGTTTTACGAAAAGTAAAAGAAAAGCCTTATACGCGATACGCGCGGATACGTGAAACACCTTTCTATCTCTCTGGCGTAAACTGTTATGCCCATCTTCTTTTCACATATACCGAATTCTCCGTGAATTCCCACGCTATATGAACGCCCCCGAAGTTCCACGGGGGTTACATTCGTATCCGCGGAGTGTAGCAAAAAAACGGCAGCACTTTTGCCTATATCCCGAAGGATGGAGAAGCTCCGTGCGAAAAAGCTCGCGGATATATAAGAAAAACTTTGAAACGAACGAATTTTCTACCGTGTCTGCTGAAAGGCGTGAGACAGCCACGATAGTCCAAGGTAATGTATCGCACAAATATGTAGTTTGTCCATTATGCTCACCTAAAATAAGATTATTCAGGCTTTAAATATATAAAAGTATTGAAAAGCATAAGTTTTTTAAATACATAAATCCACTATAGAGGCATTTCTGTCCGATTTTGTCCGCAATTTGTTATGGTTTTGGAGTACCTCCGAAAAGCAGTCAGGATTTTTTCAGATTTTTTTGGAGCGTTTTGACTTAACTATAGTTTAGTTTTTTCGAAAAACGAAACCTGTGTCCACTTTTGCCCAACGCTTAAAATTTTCCATGTAAAAAACGGGATTTCCGTGATTTTTTTCAGATTTTTAATTTTGGACTAAAGGTAATTTGTTTACAAAATTATAATTTTCGTTTCGTTCTGGTTACAACAAGGTTTTTCGAAAAATAAAATTAAAAATAAATAGAAGGAGGAACCTAAATTGAGTGGGCAGTTGCCAAACATTTTTCTTTGAATTGAAAGTGTCAAAAAAAAATGGAAAAGGGCCCACTTTGTTATAAACAGAAGGAAACTTTTGTCAACTTTGTCTCAGCGCTTGAAATTTTTAATATAAAAAACGGGGTTTTAGTGATTTCTTCAGATTTTTAAATCTGGGCTAAAAATCTGAAAAAAATTACAAAAATCCCGTTTTTTGTATGGAAAATTTCAAGCACTCAGCAAAAGTGGACAGAGGTTTCCTTCCGCCTATAACAAACTTTTTTGAAAAAAAAAAAATTTACTATAGTCAAGTCAAATCGCTCCTATAAAAATCTGAAAAAAATTCTGAGTGCTTTTCCGAGGTATTACAAAAGTATAAAAAATCGCGGACAAAATCGGAGAGGTCAGACCCAGGTCGAATCGGTGTGGAATGCCTCTATAATAAAAGAATTATGCGAGAGACACAGGAGAGCAGAATTGGGCAATGACGAGTTACTTTTGTCACCAAATGTATTTTAATTACAAATTACAATTGTAATATGCAAGAGTACGAGCCAAATTACAAGTTACAAATCAAAAATGTAATATTCCGGATCAAATTACAAATGCACTCTGTAGTTAGGCTGTAAAAATTGCCAAATTACAATAATACTTTTAAAAAATTGATCAGAAAATGCAATTTATCATTGTCTTTGAGTATTTTCAATAGTCAGTTACGAATTGAGGTCATCAATAAAGAAGAGCCTCATTGGAAAGTGTTTCTGCAAAGAAAATCAAATGAATAGGTTTCAGTGAAAAATTTTCATAATGTATTATTCACGACCTCGTGAGGTCAGGACTGTCTTTTGTCATTTCTACATAACAGATAGTTCAAGAATAAGTTTCGCTGGGCAAAAAATGTTCTCTCCGTCGGTGACGGAGACTCCGGCTCTGCATCAAACTGGTGTACCTCAATCTCTGTTTTTTTTTTTTTTTTTTTTTTTCATTTTTCGTCTCGCTCTTTTGGTCTATTTGTGCCAACTTTGACATCGCGTTAAATCCGTTCACGAGTGTCGCTCTCGCGAAACGAAGAGGAGGAATAAGAGAGTGTGAAAAGAGGAGGAAAGATCGTCTCGCGTATCGATGAATCCACTTCGAGGAGAAAAGACAGTGGGATCGGGGGAAAGAGGAATGATCGTCGAAGGCGCTGCTTTGGTGGAGGGTGTGTACGTCGAAGGGTAAAACGGTGAGGAAAAATGAGACTGTGAAGGGTACAAAAAAACTGTGATAAAAGTGCGCGCGATTCCGCGCCTCGGAAGACAGAAGGAGTAGAGAGAGAGAGAGAGAGAGAGAGAGGGATGGAAAAAAAAATAGAAAAGCAAAGAGACGAGATATAGATTCTCGGGGTAACGACCATCCATACATCGTCCTGATGCCCGGAAGTCCTTGAAGTGGTGTGGAGCAAGCGGCCTCTCCTTCCTCTCAGTGCGAAAGAGAGAAGGAAAGATGGAGAGAGAGAATGAAAAGCGTACAGTGTCCGAGAGAGAAGAAAAATCACCAACATTTCGAGTGTAATAAAAACAAACGAACGAAAAATGAAGGAGAATGAAGGGAAAAAGAGAACGAAAATGGAAGCTGCGAGTGAGAGGAGGGAAAATTGAGAGTCGCGAGACGAAAGGAGAAACGGAGAACGAGGAGAATCCGGAAGTGACGCTGTCTGACTCGCACTCACTTTACTCACTTCGCTCGTTCGTTTCTCCTTTTCCCATCTCTTTCGCGCTCTCTGTTTTCTCGCACTTTTTCAGCTTTCCCCATCACTCTCGTTACACGTACATACGGAAGAAAATATCCTCCGTATCTACTCCAATTCTCAATGGAGTTTCTCACTCCCTCTTTCTCTCTTTCTCTCGCCAGTGCGGACGTCAATCGTTCACGCCGTAGTCTTTCGTTTCGACAGATTTCCGGTCAGATCTTTCCTCGAGATTTCCCAAAACGAGACGCCAGACCCGCGATATTTTCCTCGATCGTCGTATCAAAAGGTTTCGGTGGAAAGTCTCCTCGAGCCTTCGCAATTTCGTGACAAGCAGAAAAATTGTCACTATTTTCTTGGGAATATTCTTGGGCCAATGGACGATTTAATTTTTCCTACCAAAAAAATGTACATCTATATTTATATTTTATTGAGTTCAGAACGGAACTTAAGTGCAGTGGAACCATAAAAAAAAATTCTCAACCCAAGAGGAATGAGGAATTGAACGTTGACTCGGAATACCCCGTATAAAACTTTAATGTCGAAGTAAACGCAATTTTTTTTTTTCCTAGCTGGGAAGTTTATGTTGGCAAATGCCCTGTCGCGCAGAAGCGAGTGAGATCGAAATCCTCTCAAGCTGTATACATTCGATATCAAAGTGCTTTTTTTCCGTCTCTCACTCTCTTTCGCCGTTCTCGCTCTATCCAGGACCATAAAGAAGAATGTCCTGAATATACGTATAGCCCGACGTTGAACGGACTTTGTCGAGTGGCCGGACATGAAAAAGCTGCGAGAGGTTTTACCGACTTGACTCGGAGGAATAATGGCCCTTTGACGTACCTTGATGCACGAACAACGGTTCCGCTTCGTTTATAACTAACGTTAGTCACGTCTGTGTTTGTTTGTGTGCGTATAAATTTATATTCATCCATACATCGGGCCCGGTGTAAGCTTACGGCATATTCGAGGCCTTCATGTCCCTTCTCACGACCTAAAGTGGGACTTTGTGTACTTACAGCTGGGTCATTCCGTGTCGAATCGACCAAGAGTTGGAATCGACCACTTTCAATTGAGATGAAATTTGGTCAGAAGCTTTCGTTCTTAATAAAACGAAGTTTTATCAAAGGAAACAAAATTAAAAAAATATCGAAAGTTATGCAAGATTCAAAATATCACAATTCATTCAATCTTTAAAGTATATTTTTCAAATATCTCGAAAACTATTATAGTTACGAAAAAATCGTTTTGGATTCATCTTGAAGAATATACTTGTGGCCATGAAAAAAAAAATATCCCGAAAAAAAAATGTTAAAAAATTATGAATTTGGAGAAATTTGAATTTTTTTAAATCGTGCAAATCCACGATCAACATAACATTTTTTATTCAATTTTTTTTATATAATACCTTTTACTGATTTTAAAAGATTCTGACATTTTCAGGATGGTGTTTTTTGTTCCGAAAATATAAATTTTTGAATTTTGGTAAAAAAAAATTATTTATTTTTTTTTAAAATCATTAATTGAAATTTGTACTGCTTAAAATTGCAGAATTATATGATTGCACAACTTTGCTTTACTTCACTTGGAGGTAAACAAAATTCATATTTTCGAAAACAGAACACCATTCTGAAAATTTCAGGATCTTTTAAGATCAGTACAAGGTATTATATAAATAAATATGAACCAAACAGTTAATGTTGATCCTGGATTTGTACATAATTTTTAAAAGTTTAAAAATTCATGTCTTCGAAAAAATACACCTTTCGGAAAATTTCAGGATCTTTTAAGATCGATACAAGGTATTATATAAATTAATTTAACTAAACATTTAATGTTGATCGCGGATGTGCACGATTTTTGAATATTCAAAATTCTCCAAATTCATCATTTTTCAAAAAAAAATTCGGAATATTTTTTTTTTCATAGCCACATGTATACTCTTCGAGACGAACTCAGAACGATTTTTTCGTAACTATAATAGTTTCCAAGATAATTAAAAAATAAACTTGAAAGATTTAAAAAATTGTGAAATTTTGAATCTGGCAAAACTTTGGAAAAAATTTTGTTTAATTTTTTTCCTTTGGTAGAATCGCGTTTTATTAAAAACTAAAACTTCTGACCAAATTTCATCGAAATTGGAAGGGGTCGATTCGAACTCTTGGTCGATTTGACATGGAATGACGCAGCTACTTGGTAACGCCTAATCTACAATAAATCCACAAAGGAATTTCCAAGACACGAGCCTTCATTCAATTTTCATCGATTTTACTTCCTCATTAAGGGCCGTCGTTTTTGCAAAGTTTCGTTTTCCTTTCCCATGCCAATCGGTTTAAAATGACCCAGAACATCGAACAATTTAATTTAGAAGGAAAATTTTAGATTGAATTGTGTGTTTTAACAGTCTGTTGAAAATAAACTTTGTTATTCGTTATTTTCATTAGTCTGCTGCAAAATAGACTACTTGTTTGTGAAATTACTTTAAAAAATTGTAATTTCGTGTATAAAGTAACATCTTGATTTATATTTTGTAATCAAGATGTAGTTCGAGTAATTGGTCCATTGGTACAGAAAAAAATTGCCAAGCAATCGTGCAAGTTACTCAGTTAAAGGACCCTTTCGACATTTGTATCATACGCACAGTTAGCGTTCCTTTTATTTTCTTAAGCGTTGCAAAACGTTAATTATCGAGAGCGCCATTAAAATTTCGTTACTAATACTTTCAACGACTATATTTAATTTTTACGATATCGTCAAACAGCGTCAAAGTACCGAATTTTTTTACTTCCTCTCGATAATTTCGCTCGGCGCGGTCCCATTTTTTTCCCGCTCATTCTTTCGCATTTAAGAATCGATATTGATAATTCAATCGAGAAGCCGCTCTCCATCGAAAAGCGCGATGGTGAAGACGAGAGGGCGAGAAAAAGGAGGGGTATTGTTATTTCTTGGCAAGAGTTCCCTCGTCTTACTTTTTCTTCTCCCTCTTCAGCTTTTTCTGGATCCACGCTTTCTTCACTCGTTCGTCACTTTGGAGCTTCCCCGTTATATACCAACGTCTGTTTTCTCATCCTATCGTTTAAATACTCACCCAGGGCTATATACATGTATATAGCTTCTCAAAAGTCGTCTCGTTATAAAAGCGTCGATCGTTCAGTTTAGTCGCAAAGTTTTTAATCGCTCTTCCGCCTCTTTCCTCCGAGGCTTTGGGTAAAGAAAGAAAGGCCTCTCAACATCCTACCAATTTTCATTTCTAGAAGAAAAATCTACCCATATCCTTTTTTTCTACTTCAAATTCATGCGTACTTCAATTAACTATTCAATTTAACTTGACTAACATTCAACTCTCTCAACCTTTTTCAAACGTTTTTTTCTCAACCAAAAACAGTTGCAATCTTAGAATTCATTTCTCAATAATCTAGAATTTTATGTCAAAATTTAGAAACCATAAACCAGAATCCACCAAACCTATTTTTCTTATCGGAGATTATAGTTGAATGTTTTCTCTTCTCAAACAAATACACCAGAATTTTCGAATTCGAATAAATACTCAAAAATTCACAATTTCATAATCAAATGCATGAATCGTAAACCATGAAAAAATGATGGAAATTAGAGTTTTCCAAACGAGACTGTATCGAAATAGAAAATTGAATTTTTCTCTTAAGTCTCAGAATTTATAAATTTCGCTATAATAATACTTTTTTGAAATGGTAATTTTGAGACTGCATTGAAATGAAAAATTGAATTTTTGCATAATCTTTGCCATAAAAATGCTATTTTTCGATACTTTTTAATTCCGGCGTTTTTTCAATAATAATAAAAAATGGCAGATGGGAAAAATAGTTTATGGTTATTTTTCGATTTATGGTTTATGAATATTTTCATATCCCGCCTTTTTTTACTTGGAAAAAAAATAATTCAAACAAAATGATAGAAAAAAAATTAAATAAGATTGAGAGTCTTTTGTAGCCCCGGTGAAATGTCGATCGAATCAACTTGAAATGCTTTTTACACATAGATAAGCGTGGGTGTTTCTCTGTGATCGTGTCTTCATCTATCTCTATTTCCCTCGCACAATTCGACATGGCAGGAAGGTGGCGATCGTTTTTTCCCCGTTTTCTCTTTCTTCTCACCCTCATCGCTTTATCCGCTGAAGGCTTCCGTGCCACGGCCAATTTCCTTCGGCAAACAGGGGAGAAGCTCTCGCTCTCCTCTTAAATTCCACGTCTCGTTGCAACGCCCTCTCCGCTCGATGCTCTCTGATAGAAAAATGAAAGTAGCCCGCCAGAAAAGGAGCCCGAAAATTTGAGGCAAATTTTCCAAACGAACGATCCGCGGAGGAAGAGGCGAAAAAAGCAACCCTCCGAATTCGCGTTGTACCTCCAAAATGACAGCGGTATTCCCGACTTCCCGATCACAGGCCTACGAAGATTTTAAGGGGAAAGAAAAAAACACTGCGATCAATTTTCGTCCCGTTTGTCACTCTTCACGCCATTGAGTCTCATCGAATTATAAACGAGTCAAACATTTTGTCGACTAAGCAGGGTTAGCCTTCGGTTAGATTTCGGGGATTAAGGCTGATGGGTCGCGTTTTTGTGTACCGAGCGAATGGAGAATTGATGGAAATGTCGACGTGAATCGGCAAAGTGTAAAGAGCTTCGAGGAAACGAAAAAGCAATCGTTCTATACTCGATATCAATCATAATTAAAGTTAAATACATGGAACTCAAATTATAAGAACTATACGTAATTATAATTAATATAACTGAGTCATTCCGTGTCAAATCGACCACGTTTGAACCCGACCTTTTTCGATTTAACTGAAATTTGTTCTTCCTTTTCTATTGCATTAAAAACATTTTTCAGGAAATTTTCAAATTTTTATACCCAACACAAAAAAGTCGTTTTTTTCAAAATTTTCGTCTTTAAATTTACTTTCCGAAAAAAGTACAATAAAATTTCAATATATTAATATCTATGAAATTTTTCACTTCTTCGAGAAAAATCATCTTTTTCTCGAAGCTCGCCATTTTTTTTTTCACTCAAAAAATACTTTGATCAATTTCGGAAAAAATGCCGCACAACATTGAGTGGGTCAACTTTTCCTTCTGTTTTTTTTTTCACTTTTTTGAAGAAAATCAAAATTTCTTCGAGGATTACGATTTCCAATTGTTTTTTCGTCTCAATTTTTCAAACTCTGAGGTCCTTTATAAATCCTCAAAAAATTTCAGAGAGGTGTTTTGTAAAATAAGCCCAGCTGGGAATTTTTTGTTTCAATCGATAAAAAAAATAGAAGAAAATGTCGGCCCACTCCATGTTGGGCGGCATTTTTTCTGGAATTCATCAAGGTATTTTTTGAGTGAAAAAAAAATAAAAAAAGGCGAACTTCGAGAAAAAGATGATTTTTCTCGAAAAAGTGGAAAATTTCAGATTTTAATATCTTAAATTTCGTTCGTATTTTTTTCGGAAAGTAGATATAAAGACGACAATTTTGAAAAAAAAACGTCCCAATTAGTCCATTTTAAAAAAAGTTATAGCTATTTGAAAAAAGCCTTTTTTTGAATTGGGTAAAAAAATTTGAAAATTTCTCGAAAAATATTTTCAATGGGGTAAAAAAGGAAAAAAAATAATATATAATAATAATAACTATAATAATTCATATAATAATTATATAATTATAATAATGGAACAACTGGAACTCAAATTAAATTTCGATAACAATACATCAATAATATTTCCTTTACATATGTATATTTTTATAAAATGAACAAGAATTTGAACCCTTTGGAAATTCCATGAAAAATCTGAAACTAAAGATGCCTCTTTCATAATAATTGAATCTCTAGCCCATGGAATTGGCAATTTAAACAGATAACAAAATGCTCATCTATTCTGAATATATCTCGTATCATCGACCTTTTTTTACACTTCATTTAATCACGACGTAAAGGTTCAAAAGCTTGGGAAAACATTGACTCCGAAAGGTATACGGCCATTGCAGCTGTCCCCGCATTTTCAGACTCTGTGTATGTCTCTGTAGACGCGCGTATTATTTCTATAGTGTCGTCAAAGACGCCGGTTACGACGAAGGTGCACTTGTTCTTTCGGTGCTTCAAACGTAAAACATTACGACACGTACACCAATGTAACAGGGGATGGAAAGGGATGGCAGTGCCCGCGCGATCCGTAGTCCTGACGATAACATTCCTCTTTTTTTTTATCCTTCACGGAAATTCATGTGACACACAGGCTATCCCAACAATTGACATACTTCCAAACCCGAAGTGTGGAAATTCTATACGAGCCATTACGCACACCGATATATGCGGCATTCTCCAGTGTACTAGCTTTTTTAAGGACTCGTTTAAGGGGTTAGGCCACTGTAGGATTTTCAAAAAATCGATTTTTCTTGTTAAAAAGGTAGCTCAGTATGTATAAAATTATATTCCAAAAGTTTATGTGCGTGAAAAATCCCCGAGTACTCGATTTTCGTATTCTAGGGCAACCCCTCCTCATCCGCAGCGGACTTTCTACAGATTTATTTGAAATTTTAACCGCACATTCAAAATAACGTTCTCTAAAGCAGTTTGTTGGATTTTGTCATCATATTGCATAGATCTTTTTTTGTAAACAATTTTCTGACGCTTTTCTCATGGCATTTTATACTTTTTGATTTAGAAATGCGCTATTTCTGCAAAAAAGAACGTATCAAAAATTTGGTGCGTCATCGTAACTCACAAATTATAAGAGATGTTGGTCGTATTATAAGAATGTCAGTCGTTATTTTGACATATAACGCCGTGAAAAAATAATTTTGTATTGCCAATTAGATGTATGATAAATCACGGTTTTTGTAAATCTGATTTCTTTTATGATTTTGTCGAAAAAAATCACGTAATATGCCTTTTTTGTCTGTAGAGTGGCCTAACCCCTTAAGGGAAAAAAATTTTCATTTTTTTCAACTGCAATTTGTGTCAATGCATGAAATTGCTTGAATTATTTTGAATTTATTTTCGAGTGAGTTCTTTTCAAGTTTATGTATTTTGAAAAATCTAAGTCACGAGGGAAAGTTTTTTACGAACAAATTTGTAGATTTTTCTCACGTGATCGATCAAATACTAAAAAGTAGTCCTGTCAATTTTGTTAGAACGATTTTACACCAGAGAGAAATCGACAATATTTTTTTGTGAAAAAAGAACAGCACTTTCATTCAGTCGCCAAACTCAATAAATCTTCTGGCAGAATCAGTGAAAAATAATATTAAAATTCGGAGATTTTTCACGACAATAAAATTACTTTTAAGTAAATTTGACAATGAGTAAGAATAATTTCTGAAGTTATATTTTTTTTGCATTTGTTTTTTGATGGGAAAATCAAATTTGAGCGAGTGACAAAATTTAAATAGAATGTTGGGCAAAAAGCTAAGAAGAAGGTTCATTTTTCTGAGACTTATATTTTCAAAATGTACTAATTTAAAAAAAAAATTCCAAATGATTTGTGATTTTCGGCATATTGATAATTAACAGATAACTCAAAAGTCAAGGATCAAAATTTAAAAAATAGGTTATCGATCATTTTTGACTCCAGATGTTTGGATCGAAAAATAAGAAATAATTGAAAGAGAGTTTAATGAAACTGTCAAACTTCAAACTGTCACAATTTCAAAAATTTTCAACAGGATCAAAACAACGCTGCTGGAATACTGGAGAATGCTTCATATAGAAGCATACCACAGCGCACATGCCTCGTGTGTTATCGTCATTTCTGAAAGGATACGTCTCCGGTATACGAGGGCGTTTACGTCACTGCAACACCGACTTCAAGGTATTTCAACTATCGAGCCGTTTGCCTTCCGGTAATATTCTTTGTCTCGCAAATTCCACGATACAAATGCGGCCGATGAGAAGGGTGATTTGTTAAACTATGTTGGAAATTGCGCACGCGTGTGATGTTCGCGTCGATGGAAATTTACAAAGCAAAGCACGCTGTCGCTTTGAACCTGAGTTTATTTTGAAATTAATGCCTGCAGCCAGAGCTTGCTCGAAGAAATTCGCGTATCAGATAATCTTAAGGGGTTAAGTGGACTCTGAAGCCATTATTGGATGTTCCTATGAAAATCGTGATCCTTGGGATGGAAATTTCCCGGCATTGTCTTCAGGACTGAGTCAAAATCCATTATCATGTTCATCAGGAATGGAAACCCTCAGAGGATGAAAAAACAATTCCTGTCCAAGGACAGGGATTAGCAAATGTAAATTTTAAAGATACCCCCAAAATGTTTTTTGACCTTTTCAAGTATCATCCGTCAAGACTTATAGTATCGCAAACAGGGTTGCAAAATTTTTAATGAAAAAGTAATGCACTAATCATTACTTTTTTAATGGCTAATGGAAATAATTTCCATTAACCATTAAATGTTAATGGTCAATGGGAATTATTTTCATTAAACATTAACATTTAATGGTTAATGAAAATAATTTCTACTAACCAATAACATTAAATGATTAATAGAAATAATTTCCATTAATCAATAAATGTTGATGGTTAATGAAAGTTATTTTCAATTATCAATAAGAGTTAATGGTTAATGAAAATGATCTCCATTAACCATTACGTGTTGATCGTCAATGAAAATAATTTCTATTAATCATTTAATGTTAGTAGCTAATGGAAATTATTTCCATTGACTGTTGACATTTAATGCAATTAAAATGGTCGTAATCGATTATTCAGCTATTCTTAGCGGTTTTGGTCCCAACGCGCTTGAAGTAGGATAACGAAGAAACGTTTTCCGGCTCCTACATCGTTCTCTCTCTGTCTCTAAATTTTATCTTTGAATTATTTGATCCTAAATCAATTAGTCAATCAGTTCACTGCTCATCAGCTCTACGAATGATTAAAGTGACTCATTGATATTTCGTTAGTTTAACTAATGATACTATTGGTAAATATAAAACGGCCAGTTACAGTCAGTACCATTGGGTCATTTTGACCCATAACGAAATCGCTGTGGCTACATGTAACCAAGAAAACGTCGGTTAGTACCTTTGGGTAATTTTGACCTAGAATAAAAACCAATCGATTACTACCATTTTCATTAAATTCAATGTCAATGGTTAATGGAAATAATTTCCGTTAACCATTAGCATTATGGTTTTGTAATAACTTTCATTAACCAATAATATTGAATGGTTAATGGAAATTATTTTCATTAACTATTAACATTAAATCGTTAATGGAGACCATTTTCATTAAACATTAGCTCTTATGTATTAATGGAAATCATTTCCATTACCCATTAACATTTAATGGTTAATGGAAATAATTTTCATGAACCACTAACATTTAATGGTTAATCGAAATAACTCCCATTAACCTTTAACATTAAATGGTTCATGGAAATTATTTTCATTAAGCATTAACATTAAATGGTTAATGGAGATAATTTCCATTAAACATTAGCTCTTACATATTAATGGAAATAATTCCCATTAACCATTAACATTAATTGGTTGATGGAGATAATTGTCATTAAACACTAGCTCTTATGTATTAATGAAAATAATTTCCATTACCCATTAACATTTATTAGTTAATGGAAATAATTTTCATTAACCATTAACATTCAATGGTTAATTGAAATAACTCCCATTAACCATTAACATTAAATGGTTAATGGAAATTATTTCAATTAATCAATAAAAGTTAATGGTTACTGAAAATGTAAATGCATTGAAAAAAAGTAATGCATTATTTGCAACCCTGATCGCAAATTCGATATTCTCCGGAGGATCATGAAACTTTTCTGATCCTGCTTCATTTTGTGTCCTTTCATCGCTCCTCAGTCGTTAACGTATTTATGTCCTTAGGCCCTCTCGGAAAAGTTCCTTATTCATCGATTGACCATATTTCTCTTCGCCCACTACAGATTCGGTAAATCTTTCCTGGTATCCATTTCGTCGACGCTTCTCTGTTCCAACGAATGATCGTGCGACTTGAAAGGCTTCTTTGAAATTGAACGCTAAAACGTTTTCGAGTTGGAGCGTTGGAAAGTTTGATTCACAGTGAACGGAAGCGAGGGAAACGATTCGTAAAGTTTGTAAATTATGACGAGAGAAGCGTATCTGACGCAAAGATCCTTGGGCTGATGTTATTTCGACGAGACAGTAAAATAAATGAGATTTCCAGCGAGGGAAATGCAAAAGCCGAGGATTAGGAGCAAGACGCGTAATATAATTGCTGGATAAGTTACGACAGATTCTTAATAAGGGCGCGGGGCCAAGCGAGCTTTAGAGTTGCGGATGAAGGAAACGCGGAGGAAGAGAAAGTGCTGAAGAAAGTATGGCGGAGCATGAAAGCTTCAATTAGACTCGCCCGGTCTGGTTTTATAGGGCTGTGCAATGTCGTTGTACATACCTTTTGCAACTCTCGCAGTACCATTTTACCCTTGATGTGTATGTCAACGAGCGAGAGGAAAGCGTAAATTAGCACTAGAAAGGACGATGGTTCGATGGGAGTTGGCAGTTTAAGCGGGATCGCAAAGGAAAGAAGAAAAGAGGATAAAATGGCAAACCTCGAATGTTACCCATTTACTTCCTCTCGCGCACTGTTTGATTCGGAACTTCGAATCTTAACTTCGCTGCCAGTTCTCTTTTTTTGTCCTTCCACTTTTTTAGCCACAAGCCATCAAAGATTCAATATCAAGAGACGCGGCAGCGTTTCTTCTTCTACTCCAGTATTTTTCATATTGACATCGGAACTTTGTTGGTCCTTTCGAACATCCGGAGAACGATTGACTTGAAATTGAGGGTTTATGATGAGAGTTGATGGTGAAAAAACCAGTTCATTTGAGAAACGATATTTCTTCGGCAGAACGTCGTCGAACAAATGTTACCTGAAAATTTATAGTCGATAAAATTGAAATTCAGTTCTGAGTCGTCATTTTAAGGATTCGGTGCGGTTTTCCTCGCTACTGCTATCGGATAAAAATTGGTTTTTTTTAATTTCAGATGAAGCTCTCATGAGCTTTTTCCAGGAGTCTCCGAAAACCAGATCCCATCGGCTGAAATTTCCAAATTTTTCAATGAAAATTTTATAATATGTTGTCCAAACGTTGCTTTTCCATATGCTTAACATTCAGAATGTAATAATTTATTTATTATATTTTTTTAAAAATAGAGAAAATATGCTTTTTTTAACCTTCTAACCTTTAAACCATATGACCCGTTTATCAGTTTTTCGAGCGAACGCGGGGAAGGGTGGAATATTCGTAACATAGGAAAATGATTAAAACTGATGAACGACATGGTGAACCGCGTGATACAACATTGCGGTGCAGTCGGATAATTCGCCATTCCCATTTGGCGGAGGTAAATAATTCCCTCGGGGAACAAACGCCGCTGCGTCCAGTTCTGTTGTGAGAATGCGAGAGGAAATTACGACGAGGTTAATGGGACGAAGGAGAGGGAAGTCCGTGGAAGCGTGTCGATGAAAATTACGAAGCGATAAAATAATCGTGAAACGGCATTCGCGGTTGCGGTCACGATGAATGATATCGTTGACTTCATTTCCATACTGTCAAGTCCAGATGCGAGTGACTGCGGATTGATCGTCGTCGTGGGTCGATTCAGCGAAAACGTGAACCGGGCAAAGTTCTTCACGAGAACGAGCCTTTTACAGGATGAAGGGAAGGGAAGCACCAAAGGGTTGCAACTGAGAGAAACCGCGCACAGTTTGGAGGCAAAGAAAGGCCATCGCGACGGAGAGAAAGCATTTGCCGACGAAGACGAAGAGATATTCAGGACAGGCCAGTCGACGAAATGTGTGACGTTGAGAATTTCGTGCTCGGACTGTCGAACATTCAAAATCCGTACGAGAGGGAAAATCGATGAGGGATCCTCTCTCTCGGGTCACCGCCTCAATTCTCGCTCCCCTTTGTCAACGTCTTCGTGATACTTATTTCTAATGGTATCAAACAGTCACTGGAGAAATAGTAGCCTTGAGGTAGTAGCCCACTGTGACGGGTTCAAAAAGTCGATTTTTATAACAACAATTTGTCGAGCCTGCGGAGATGTGGCGAGTCTCTTCATCCATGAATGGAATTCAATTGAATCGAGATAAAGAGAACATTGCAACGGTTTTACGCGAGGAAAGTCTGATGGGTTTGCTGCTATCGGTAACGCTTTTGTTTACGTAAAACAAACCTCTCTTGCGTGCCTGTACGTTGTTTCACGTGAATGAAATTTACACCCGCCGTTGTACGTGAACGTTTCCGAGCTCACAGAGGGAAACAGGGCTTTTTTCACGTCGTTTAGATGATTTTACTCTGGTGTCTCCTCGTCCCGACGATGTTATGGTCCGTGTGAAAAGGTATACAAGGCCCACGACTATCCACATTGATATGAACACGAACAAATCTGGCGTTCAAACTGATGTAGCAACAAGTGGCGCGGATTTTCCGGAAAACCAGGCTTATACAACAGTCAATGAACGATATCGATGACGAACGATCGTAAAAAGGTTAGGAAATTTTCGATTCGAAATACAGGCTTCAAACCTTGAAACGACGAAAAAAAACTTTTTCAAAGAATGGAATGGAATGAAATTTTCGATTCAAAACACAGGCTTCAAACCTTGAAACGACGATAAAAAAACTTTTTCGTGGAATGGAATGGAATGGAATTCTCGATTCAAAACACTTCGAATCTTGAAACGATGAGAAAAAACTTTTTCGTGGAATGGAATGGATTGGAATAGAATCGAATTTTCTATTCAAAACACAGGCTTCAAATCTTGAAACAACGAGAAAAAACTTTTTCGTGGAATGGAATGGAATGGATTGGAATGGAATGGAATTTTCGATTCAAAACACAGGCTTCAAATCTTGAAACGACGAAAAAAAACTTTTTTGTGGAATGGAATGGAATGGATTGGAATTTTCGATTGAAAAGTTTTGTAAATTTGTAAATTTGTCCATACATACCCCTTTCTATTTTTTTTCGACGATTTTCAAAGTACTCTCATTTCCTCAAAAATTAAGATATCGGAATGAACTAAAGGCCATTATCCAAGTTTAGTGATAACCTTTAAGTACGAAGAAGAAATTCTTGAATCGGTAAAATCGAAGTAAAGATATGAGAACTTGAAATTTCGCTATTTTGAGGTTTTTGAAATTGACGCAAAAAGAGATTTTTTGAAAAAACGATTGGTAGATTCGTGTTCAAGGGGACAAAATAGATCGATATAAGGTCAAAAAAAATTAATTAAAAAAAAAATTCTGCATTTTGACCAAATGTAGATCGGTTCATTAAAGTGGCTGTAACTTTTTTTCTAAATGAAATTCTGGCTTTGTCTTAAGCTTATTTTTTTCGCAATCGTTGAAGCTTCAAAACCCCGCTTGGTTCATCCGATTATGATGAGTCTTCGAAACTTGTCCCCTATTCTAACCGACACTTCTATTCTAATCACTTCTGAGCTCCGAAAGGGTGACAATAGTGACCAAATTTTGAAAATAGTGAGAAAAGCGATACGATTTTAAAATAGTGACCAATAGTGACCCCTGTCTTCATCCCTTCGATTTTATTAATGAAAAGGCCCATTTCCACCTTTTTACCGTCATAGAGGCGCAAATAAAAAAAAAACAGAGTACCGCAATATTCTACCACCAAAATAAAAGGTCCTTCCTTCAATATAGTCCCATAATTTCAACGTAGGATTCTCATGGGGGTTTCGGGTGTGTGTAATATACGACGATGGGGTGGTGATAAAGGGTGATTCAGTAACCGCGGGGCTTTTACTCGCGGAGAGAGCCCCGACACAGTTTAATTAGCGTACAAGCCCGATCCGGCACGACCGTGAAACTGAATTAATTGTCGACGCGAGATATTCCGGTATGTCGTCGCGATCAAAAGGGCGGGAATCCCTGTTGAGGGAGAGGGGCAGGAGAATGAATGGGGGTAGACGACACGTTATCTGAAAATATGCTCTATATCTCTCTTCCATGGAGTCTCTCACAGAATGCAATTCCGGAATGGTTCTTTTTCATCGCATACATACATACATACACGTATGTGCGAGTGTGAAGCCAGAACTATTGGATAGGGGAGTGGATATGGAGGAGGAGATAGAAGTGATAGGAGAGCTCGACGTACAAAGTTTCAGATTGAAACGTTAAACGACTAACGGCGAGATCTAGAGTCTCGGTTACCTGGTGAAACCTCGCAAATGTTTCACCGTATAAACGAAGTATATATGGGGCATTCCACGTCAAATCGACCACTTTTGACCCCGACCGCTTTCGATTTGACTGAAACTTTTTTTAAATCTTTTTCTATTCTTTCAAAAACGTTTTTCAGAATTTTTTCAAAATTTTGTGCCCAACCGATAAAAAAGTTATAATTTTTCAAAAACAATTGGCTTTTTATTTTTTAAATATCTATAACTTTTTCAAGAAAAGACTTATCGCGACGTTTTTTTTTTTTAATTTTTGTTTTTAAATGTACTTTTCAGAAAAAAATTGAAAAAAGTTATTCCGACCGATCCTCAACGTTTTTTTTTTAATTTTCGGAAAAAAACGAAAACTTCTCGATCATCGCCAGTTTCCTTTTTTTCTGTTTTTTTATAAAAACTTTTCTGCAAATTCTGTTCCCATTTTTTATTTCAATTGAGAACAATTATTATTTTGTCAACTCAGCCTAGTGGCATTTCCCATAATACCACTATGGAGATTTTCCTATTTTTGAAGATGTAGAGAGTAAGGTTTATTGCAATTAATAAATAAAATTCAAAGTGGCAATCATCGAAAAAATTAGAAAGTTTTACGAAAAAGTAAGAAAAAAAATAGATGATAATTCTGAATAATTTATATATATATATATATTTATTTAAACTACATTTAAAAACAAAGGAAATGGAAAGAAAAATTGTTATTTAGTTCATTTTTCGACAAACACCAGGCTGTTAAAAAATTTCAAATGGTTAATTTGTGATAAAATTATAGCTACTGTATATAAAATTATTTAATAAATTATGGTTTTTGGGTATAAAACAAAAAAAAATAGAAAACGAAAAGTCCCAACTCTGAAAATTTCAGAGAACTTACGGAAAATCTCATAGTTTCTATAAAAAGAAGAAAAATAAAAATAAAAATGGCGATCATCGAGAAATTTTCGTTTTTTTTTCCGAAAATTCAAAAAAAAAACGTCAAAGATCGGGCTGAATAATTTTTCTCTATTTCATTCTGAAAAGTACATTTAAAAAGAAAATTTTGAAAAAATCGTCCCGATAAGTCAATTTTTGAAATAGTTATAGATATTTGAAAAAAGAAAAACCATTTTTTTTGAAAAATTATAACTTTTTGTGGGTTGGAAAAAAAATTTGAAAAAATTCTGAAATTTTTTTTTTATAGAGTAGAAAAAGATCAAACAGTTTCAGCCAAATCGAAAGGGGTCGGGGTTGAAAGTGGTTCATTCGATGTGGAATGACCCATAGATCTATATATATATGTATAAGGAAACGTCTTCGTACAAATGGAGTGAAGATTTTCGGCGAATCTTTTCAATCTAGCCCTCCAACGGTGTACACCGTTGGAGATAAAGCCGAGAAAGCTGAGGAGAGAGTTTGACTCGACTAGTACCCTATTTTGCCGTGTAGAGAGGAGAAAGCATCTCGGCAAACTCGCTTTTCTAGGATTAACGAGAACCGAATCTTATCCACGAAGCTCTCTTCCCTCGCGGTCTCCTGCTTCTCACATCCGCGCAAGCTCGAGGAAGAGTTGGTCCCTCATTCGTCTCGTTCATCCCCTTAACATCCCTTCTCACTAACTCAATTCCATACGAAAGGTAGTACAAGGGCCAGAGAGAGAGAGAGAGGGGAGAGAGAGCGAGAGAGCGAGAGAGAGAGAGAGTTGTCTAGTGGAAGAGCTGCACTCGGGTCACCGAGGCGTGCGTCCCAGTATCGTTCGCGTTGGAAGTTGTTGTGCACTTTTTCACCGATATACATCAGACTGGGTCCAGAGCTCGTGGCAAACGACCCAATGCTTCTGAACTTCGGCTTCGAGTCATCCCCCGCCTGCCTCGAGCCACCCTCGCCATCTTCTCGACGTAATAAATGTGCAAAACTCGAAGAACACGCTCGAGAATCATGGGCCTTGTATCGAGGATTCGTTTGTTTGTTTTTTCTATCTTTCAGTCGCCAAGCTCCGTTTCACTTGAAATATGAGAGTCGCGGGAGAGTCGTACTACGCATGTTTATGGGTGGTCACGTTGTAGAAAAAAGGGTTGAGCAAAGGGTCATTTTATTTTCAACTCCGTTATAATGAAAAAGGGAACCACGCTTTTCAAATTACTTAAGGGGAGTTTAAAAAATTCTTAAAATTTTTTTTACCTTTCCATCTGATGGTACAATATGTCTAGAATATTTTCCCAAAGTTTCAAGTCATTCGGAATGAAATTCTAGAAAAGAGAGTATTTGGAAATTTCCCTCATTAAACTGGAACTTTTTAGGCTTTCTCTAAAAACACTATTTTTGAAGACGGTGGACGCGATTTTTCCAAAACAAAATGCCGGGATCTTGCTTACATTTTGCACACTTCTACAAAATAGGATTGATTAGTGATTACACGGAGGTTTCTTTTCGATTGCAACTAATTTTGCAAAGTGTAGCGTGAATTGTACCAAAAATTTTATTGTTTTGCATACAACTCTGCCAAAAATTCAAATTTTAATTTTTTTAAATACTTTTTATAATCATTAGCTATACTTATCCAATAATAGATTGAATGTGTTTTTTTTAATTTCAGATAAAGATATCATGAGTTATCTTGACCACCACGAGGACATTTTTTTAGGATCGTTCAATTAAATAATTCATTTATTATGTTAAAAAAAATAGAGAAAATATGCTTTTTTTAATATCTAAAACTCATTTAAGATTGTTGAGACCCGAATCGCAAATGATGAGAAAATTCTGAAAATTTGGTATGTTTTTCAATGAAGTATTTGAGAGGTTGTGTAAAAATTTCACGACGATTTGGAAGCTCGTTATCGAATAATTAAGATTAACAAATTAAATAAAATTAAATGTAGTCTTATGGAAACTGATATAACTTTGCGATGAGTTTTTTTACCTTTCAATTTTTTAATATCTACAATATACTGAAAGCAACGGAAAGAAAACGAAGTTTATTGATAAATATTTTTTTAATTTGCTTAAAAAATTGTTTTTAACAAAACGCCAATTTCTTAATAACGAGCTTCCTAATCGTCGTGAAATTTTTACACGATCTCTTAAATACCTCATACAAAAACATGCCAAATTTTCAGCATTTTCTCATCATTTTTTATTTTAACCCTTAAGGAGGTTGAAGTAATGATGATAGCATTCTGAAAATTTGGTATGTTCTTACATGAAGTATTCAGGAGGTCGTGTAAAAATTTCACTACGATTAAGAAGCTATTTATTGAACAATTAACATTCAAAAGTTTCATAGTTTAACCTTAACCCCGTAAGGATTTGGTTTGAAAATTCTTTTGCAGAATAAATTCTATTTTTTCATATTTTCGTATCAGACCATAAAGATTACTTCTGAAAAAATAATTTTTATTTGGAATGCTCTATCTACGTATAAAACTACAATAACTGTGTGGATAAATTATATATATAAACCAACATCCTGACCACAAAACCCTTTGCTGGAGCTCGCCAGTCGCATTTTAACCAGTCGGAGAAAACTTTAATTAGCTTCTCCAAATCTTTCGCCACTGATTATAATTTCTCTTTTCTCGTTTCAGCGACCTCCAAGAGAGATAGCATATATAGCGAACGGCTTTCATTTTCCATCAGCGTTGGAAAAGCCCGATGAATGAAACGGAGCTTTTACCTCACTGCGGATCGACCTGATTATCGCATGTCTGACGAAGATTTACCGGAATCACAAGTTTCGAATATCTCTTTTTTTCCTCCTCTCTCGTTCACTGTCATCATTCACTCTCGTCACTGATTTTCATTCTATATTCCCATTTATGACAGGTATATTCACGGAACGATGGAACTTTCATTCGTCCATTCCAATCACATTTACATTTTTTTTTAAACGCTCGTCCCACGAAATATTCGCTGAATGTGATTGAGCAAAAATTGGAAAATAATCGGGACTGGATCAGAACTTTCTTAATTCTAAAAAAATATTAAGAAATTTTCTAAATGCAAAGACATCGGCAGTTTAATTAGAGAACAGAATCGACCGGAGCGGATAATAAATAAATATTAATATAATATTAATAATACAATAATTAATATAAATATTAATATTCTCGTATCAATCCATAAATTTAGCCTTTTGGTCTTGTATTTCCACTTGATTATTTCCGTGCATTCCATGGAGTCAGTTGAAGCATGCGAATCCGGCTTTTCCGCGCTTCAAGACCGTTTTGAATCTACATTAATTAATTGAATAATTGAATAATAAAATTTAAGCAAAAAAGCCTCCTTTTTCACATCGACAATCATCAACGAGGCAATTATATTAAAATAATTAATGATTGATGAATTATGGATTAGTTGGGAATTGTGTGAATGAATTAACGGATTAATAAATCAATTAATCATTGATTAAGGGGTTAGACCACTCTACAGACCAAAAAGGGCGTGTTTCGAGATTTTTTTTTTCCGGCAAAACCATAAAATAAATCGGACCTACAAAACAGGTGTTTTATTATACATCTAATTGGTAATACAAAATTATTTTTGCACGGCGATACATGTCAAAATGGTGACAGTGCAGCATTTTTCCTTTGACGCCTTTATTTCTGGAAGGGCGACGGCCGCACCAACAGCTTTAATAATTTTTTAGTTACAATGAGGCGTCAAATTTTTCGATTATATATACGAATAGCTATAGAAGTACGTAGGATTTTTTTAATATAGTGGTTTTTTTTAGAAATGGCGAGTTTATAAATCAAAATATGAAATGCCATGAGAAAATCGTCAGGAAGTTATTTATAAAAAAGCAACTATGCAATATAATGTAAAAATCCTACGTACTGCTTTAGAGAACATTATTTTACATGTACAGTTGAAATTTCAAATGAATCGGTTTAAAATTTGGTCGAATTATGAGTGCGGCCAACTTGAAAAATGTAGTTCTGAGATAAACGTGTTTGAAGTTTATAGAGAGAAAAATTCAAAAATCGAGTAGTTAGGGATTTTTTACGTACATAACCTTTTGGAATAGAATTCTATAAGCTACCTTTTTGACAACAAAAAATCGATTTTTTTAAAATCGCAGAGTCGCCTAACCCCTTAATGAAGCTGGATTAATCCGATTCGTCTTGGCGACAAAAAAAATGCCAGAGTGTTGCATATAAAAAAAATAAAATGATACTAGAGGCTGGAAAATAAATGAGAAAAAAACTTCTTGAAAATATTTCAGCTTGGAAAAGCGTCAGCGTGGAATGCTCACTGAGAAAACAGTTTATTTGTAGTAAAGAAATATATTTACTCGGCATTTTTACTTAATATTCTTTACTCAACTGTTACAAGATTTGTTAGTCGTTAAAAAACATTTTATTTGTGTCAAAATAATTTACTAACTGTTAAAAAATATTAATTCAATTTATTAATTGTTGAAAAATAATTGATTTCGCTATATTCAACGTTACATTTGTTAACAGTTAACAAATCCTGGTATATTGTTTTTTCAGTGCTTGCAATTTTAGATCAGATATATTTTGAAGACGGATTCATCAGAGTCATTCATATTGCCCCGAAATGTTCGTCGTAGAGACGGAAAATTTGTAAACAGATTTACGTGTTTATGCGTGCAAGAGAAAACACAGAGAATTCCTTCGCTCTGATTATACCCTCCGGTGCATTTCGGGGCGTTGAAGATAAGTCGCACTCCTGGTGCATAAGGCGATAGGCGAATCTCTCGCACAGCCCGATCTCTCTATCCTCAAGGGTTATATGTGAATTGTCGTTCTCACTTCACTCGTACATTCGAGAGTGGAGCTTTGAGAGCGAAGCTTCGTGAATCGAGCTTCACTCCCCCTTATCCTGTTAGCATTAGCGCAGCAGCGACGGAGGATTTCGTCTCATTTGCTCTCTCACTCTCTGGTAAAATCTCATCCCCCGCTTCACATCAATCATTCCACGCCACTCGTCGACGACTCCTCGTCTCTTAATTAAAAATTGAATTTTAACCTTGTCGACTCACTCATTCATTTTCCCCCTTTCTCTTTTTCCCTCCTTTTGTGGTCGAGGATGGATCCTTGATTCTTGATCCTTGATGACAATTAAGGAAATGGCAAAATCAGGCGCAATCAACGATGCCATAAAAAGTTATTAATCCAAACATTCTTCCGTCTCGACTCAGTAATATCAGCATGAAAATACACAAAACAAAATTATATCCAGATTGGTGCGTACGAGCACGTCACAAAAGGGACAAAGAGGAAAGTTGTAGAGAGAGAAAGAGAGAGAGAGAGAGAGAGAGAAAGAGAGAGGGAGAGAGAGAGAGAGAGAGAGAGAGAGAGACGGGGAGCTTAAAGAGAAAAAAAATCGATAGAGTCGTCGAGTGACGTACCTTTCCACTGCGAGTAAAGAAACGGAGATAAGGACGAAAAGAGGGATGAAAGAGGACTTGAGAGGCCTCGTAAAGAACTGTCTGTTTCGAAGACAGCTCTTTTATCCTCATAGAGAGAGACCTTGCGTAGGCAGAAGTACCGTCAACCTCGTCTGAGGGATGGAATTCGAAAAAATGAGCGAGTGAGACACTGTAGGGATGAATTTCGACGTACAACGAGGAATCTCAGGGACAAAAAGATAAAGAATGAAGGGAAAGGAATCGAATAAATACATTTATACACAGACTATCGATTCCCGAGAGATACGTGAAAAAATTATAGTTGTATATTGTAAATGCGACGTGAAGTCTCAGCTTGAGACTCCAGGAGCTTCTTTCAATGCCACTCGTACCATAAATCATCATTATCATACCGGAGCTCACGATCGAGAAAAAATCCGAGACTGTATTTTATACTACTTGGAATGAATACCATACTCCGACATGAGCTTGAGTCTCGAGTCGCATTTATCCAGACGAGCAAAACCGACCTCGAGAAACTAGTTTGTCATTCCACGTCAAATCGACCAAGAGTTGGAATCGACCCCTTTCATTTCGATGAAATTTGGTCAGAAGTTTACGTTTTTAATGAAACGAAGTTCTACCAAAGGAAAACAAATTAAAATTTTTTTTCGAAAGTTAGGCAAAATTCTACAATTTTTCAAATCTTGCAAGTTCATTTTTAAATTATCTCGAAAACTATCATAGTTACGAAAAATCGTTCTGAATGATCTGAATTCGTCTTAAAGAGTATACTTAGGGCTACGAAAAAAAAAAATTCCGAAAAGAATTTTTGAAAAATGATGAATTTGGAGAATTTTGAATTTTCAAAAATCTCGAAAATCCAAGTTCGGCATTACATTTTTGGTTTGGTTTGGTTTTCAGAAAGGTATTTTCTGTTTTTTCAAAAATATGAATTTTTGAATTTTTAAAACCGTGTAAATCCACGATGAACATTAAATTTTTTGTTCAATTTTTTTTTATATCATACCTTGTATTGATCTTAAAAGATCCTGTAATTTTCAGGATGGTGTTTTTTTTTTTCAAAAATATAAATTTTTTATTTTTCGTAAAAAAAATCACTTCTCCGTTAATTAAAGTTGAGCAATCATGTAGTTTTGTAATTTTGAGCAGTGAAAAAAAGTAAAAGTGACAGTATCTTAATAAATAAATAAATAAAAAATTTACCAAAATTCAAAATTTTTTTTTCTTCGGTAGAACTTAGTTTTATTAAAAACGAAAATTTTCTGATCAAATTTCATCGAAATTGAAAGGGGTCGATTGAAACTCTTGGTCGATTTTACACAGAATGAACTTACTTCTGTGATAGAAGTCCAGATGGAAAATTCGCGTGTCTTGTGCATCATTACTTGGATGACGGCTTCCCTATTCATTTTTTGGATTGATTGCTCCTAAATTTCCATATCTAAATGCATTTACTATGCACGATTTTTCGAAATCTCTGTCTTCTCTTATTTCTATCTCGAATAATTTCATTTTGAATTGTGAAATTGTCATGCCCTGAAGATTCCACAGAAATGCCTTTAATTATTATTAATTTTTTTAATTAATTTTAATTTCAAATTTCAATTAATTTTTTTTCTCACAAACTTTCATTATTATGATAACTAATATACTCATAGTGGAAAATAACAAACAGTATAAACGCCAGAAAAAATGGATGCTTGGAAGGAAAGCGACGACGTAAAATCGATAAAGGTATGAAGTGCGAGCAAAGAAGAATCTGAGAAAACGGCCAGTGGGCGTTAAATAAAAAAAAAAAAACAAAAAACAAGTTGCTTGTAAACCAGGTCCATCCTCGGAACGTTGCGTTGGAACCGCACGCGAGATTTTGATAAAAATTTATATCGTAACCAGGATATATTTATTATCTCCCGACACGACTTTCCCTCGTTTCGAAGCTCGCCATATTATGCAAGTGTGCACTTTCATGCACGTTTGTACACATATTGTTGCAGCTCCCCCGTCCCAGTTTTTCACTCGTTTTCCTTCCCTGAACTCTTTTTCCACCCCCTCCCCATCCCTTTATCTCGTTCTCGCCAAACGCTTTTCCTCCCGTTACCACACAAACACACCGACACACACGCACACATACACAGTCGATATTACACACACGGGGATGGGAAATCCAATGAGGGCATATAGAGCGCGTAGAGGCTATACGTTATGGTAACGGTCCTCGGAACTTTCTTCCTCCCTCTCTTATTTTCTCGCGCATTTTACAACGCTCTCGCGCTCACGGCGTTACCACATTGTTTTCCAACGACGAGCACGGTAAACTACTCTATCCACGTGTACTTATCGCTTTCAACCCTCCGACCCGCCCCCGTTCCAACTATTTTTCGTCCCTCCTGAAAGACCCGCTCACTTCTTATTCCAGGTTTTTCCGCTAACCGCAAAGGAGAATAACTGCCGCGAGTCGGAGAAGAATATTCTCTTAGCGCTGCTCACGTATCCCCCTTTCCGACCTCTCACCAAGTGTTTCGCTATCCAAGGGGAGAAACATTCGTTGCTCAGTTTGCAGCGCGTTACGCTCCATTCCACGCCTCCGTATCTCTTTAGCTTTTACCGAGATGCTGTGTTCGCGCAAACGCTTAGCAAACATGATCACGGACTCGAGGAACCATTCACCCTCGTACTACTCGTAACACACTTTTGCTACGATGAATTTGCCGTTTATCCATGAGGGAATCAAGGCGGAAATTACGGGGGAAATTGAGCCTCGCTTTGGGCGCTTAAAATAGGCTGTCTTACCGCAATCTTTCGCAAATTTGAGTGAGACTAGGTTGTCTATATTGTTCATGAATCTCGCGTGAGACTGGAAAAAGACTGGTGAAATTGTCGAGAGCATTGGGAGAAGCGAAATACTCAATGGGCAGGAAGATCAATCGCGCGTCTGACTATTTCGTGCTCGTACTACTGCGAATATCATTCGAGGAAGAAACTCGGCAGACTTATTCGACAAATTTTCACGTAGAAACGAGATCAATAGTTCTCTACTTACACTACATATGAGGCATTCCAGCTATAACCGAGCGGCCATTACCTCGACATTTTTTTTTTCGTGTCGCCGATTTTTTTTCAGTTAATTTTCGACAAAAAAAACATACCTATTTTTCAAAAAAAATAGTTTTCATCCTCTTCCGTTTTAACACCTTTCAAAGTACAATTTTTGTTTTTCCGACAAGAATGTATCTTCCGATTTTTTTCAAATAAATTGACAAAGAAGAACATTTAAAATCGCATCTTTTGATCGCTATCTCATCATGGAGAAATAATTTTTCGATTTTTTCTGTGTGTATGAAACTTTGAAAAATGTGTTTTCAATGTATACAAAAATGTTACATGCAATTCTCGATTCCACGACCTCCACGATTTTAGAATCGTATGAGAATCCGTCGGATAATCGGTCACCTTACATTCAATTCTCGGAAGAGTCCCTGCTCGTTAAGCTGACATGTTCTCAGTAATCTTACTCTGATTAGAGACCAGTAATGGTCAAAGCACGATTCCACAACCTCCACGATTTTAGAATCGTATGAGAATTCGTCGGATAATCGGTCACCTTACATGCAATTCTCGATTCCACGACCTCCACGATTTTAGAATCGTATATTTATGCACACATAAATATTGTAACTGCATTAATAAATAATAGCATCCATAACGTTACCTGTGTCCTTACTCCTTCTTTACGAATAAAAACACGTTTTTCAAAGTTTCATACACATAGCAAAAATCGAAAAATGATTTCTCCATGATGGGATAGCGATCAAAAGATGCGGTTTTAAATGTGCTTCCTTGTCAATTTATTTGAAAAAAATCGGAGGTTATACTCTTGTCGAAAAAACAAAAATCGTACTTTGAAAGGTGTTAAAACGGAAGAGGATGAAAAATAATTTTTTTTGAGAAATACGTATGTTTTTTTTTGTCGAAAAGTAGCTGAAAAAAAATCGGCCACACGAAAAAAAAATGTTGAGGTAATGGCCGCTCGGTTATAGCTGCAATGCCTCATATATAAGAACATCGTAACAAAGAAAAAAACGTACCGATTTCGAATCTAAAGAATATGGGAAAAATTAAAAAAGCATCGGTAACTCGGGAACGAGTGTCTGACTATACAACGCTCGTACTACTGCCATCATTTCTCAATCGAGAATTTTAGTAATTGCAGGAAGTTTCACTTTGCAAAATCAAATACAACATTATTCATTAATTTTCCAGATGTCTCGTAAAGAATAATCGTGAAATGGCTATTTTTCATTAGCTGTTCAATGTAAAATAACGTCACAAAATGATATTGTAGCAAATGATTCGTTTTCTTTTTTACTTTGCTTCAGCTTGAATAGCCCCTGTCAATTTGTTCGCGATTTTTCAGTTATCCCATGTTGTGGGCGTTGAAAAAAAACGTTCGGAATTCGAGTCTAAAGAAGATGAAAAAAAATAAAAATGGTTTTCCAAGTGGAAAACGAACTTCTGACTAAACAGCGTTCGTACTACTGCAATCATTTCTCTGTAAAAAATTTTGTTCTCGCACGACATTTCTCATTGACGAATCAAAGTCAACATTATTAATTAATTTCCAAAGTGACACGTAAAGTATAATGGTGAAATGGCAATTTTTCTCTAGCTATTCAATTTGAAATAACGTCACAAAATGATAACGTGGCAAATGATTCATTTTCTTTTTTCTCTTGGTCCAACCTGAATAGCCCCTGTCAATTTGTTCACGATTTTTCCGTTACGTTGTGTTGTGGGCGTTGAAAAATAAAATTTGTCGATCCTGCTCTATCGCGTCTGAAGCACACACGGGCGCAATCGTTTTTGTCCCGGTTATCTTCCTCGCGCTACAACGAGAAAAAACATTGTACACGTGTGTGTGTGTGTGTGTACTTTGTTGTTCGTGTATTTTGCGGTTTTACCGAGTGAGACAAGTGTGTTAGTGTGTTGGGGACTCTCGTATATGTGTCATCGGTACATGAGGGATCTTACGAAGCGTATAGTTTGTCGGGGCGAGCGGAAGGTGAACGTTCGTCGGGAGAGGCGAGAGCTCTCTCGCTCTGCGGCGTTCCCTCACGGACCGATTTATTATCTCGATGCGAGAACGAGACGGACATTGCCAGTGTAGATGGCATATATATATCTCTGTTCCCTGCTATATATTTATGCCTCGCACACAGAGCAAACATAGATGAGCGAAGATTTTACGAGAACCGTACATACCTGCATTCTGGTATTTATCATCCCACGAAGATGGACGTCCACACATTCATCCTTTCCTTATGTAGACTGGTTGCATAATGGACCATCTGAAACAAAAAGTAAGCAAGTGCCATTAATATTCGTAATATCGATTTTCTAGTTGCAAAATATTTCCTGGCAAAGCAAACGTGAAGCTTTAATTGTAGATATTTCGAAAATGCTTTTTTTTTAAATGTATTTCAGAATTGACAGCGCTTTAGATAGTAATAGTAGAATGGTGACTTATTTTTCACAGAAATAGTGACATAATAGTGACTTTTTCATCTAAATAGTGATATTTTCCCACTCAATTTAGGAACTTTTGTGAAAGCTAGTTGTGTTTTTTTTCACCATTTTAGAGCTAATTTGCAGTATTTCCATGAGAAATAATTTTTTTTAGTTTATCCTTGCTTTTTCTCATGAATACATTTTTTTCGACAAAAATTCTGCGTGATTTGCAATCAGCGATGAATTTTTCAACGAAATAACGTTTAAAGACGATAAAAATAAAAATAAATTTTTTCGCTCAATTTTGACTCAATTTTAAAAAACCTCAAAATAGCGAAATTTCAAGTGCTCATAACTTCATTTTGGTTTAACCGATTCCAAAATTTCTTTTTCGTACTTAAAGGCTGTGAGTAAACTTAAAAAATGTCGTTTCGTTCATTTAGATAACTTAATTTTTGTAGAAATGAGAGCGCTTTGAAAATCGTCGAAAAAAATGGAAAGGGGTATGTATGCAAAAATTTGCAAAAATCGATGATCAAACTTTAAAAATCTGCCAAAAATTGAAAAATTATCCGAATTGGATGAATCAAGCGGCATTTTGAAGCTTCAACGACCCCGAAAAGAATGAGTCCAAATTGAAATCGGAATTCTATCTAGAAAAAAAGCTACAGCCATTTTAGTGAACAGACATAATTTTGGCCAAAATGCGAGAAAAAACAAATTTCAATTTTTTCTTTTTAATCCTTATATCGATGTATTTTTTCTCCCTGAATCCGAATTTATCAATAGTTATACTAAAAAATCAAAATTTCCAAGAAATTTCATCAAAAACCTTTCTTGTTAAATTTTTGTCCCATTGCCAAAAACCTCAAAATCGTTAAATTTCAAGTGCTCATAACTTTCCTTCAGATTGACCAATTCCAAAATTTCAGGTAGAATCACCTCTTTAAAAAACGTATATAAAAAAACACGGTGAATCGAAAGTGATTCCGCGCGGGACAAATTTGTCCACTACGCGAGTTTACCGTAGTAAGCCACTCGAGGTACAAATTTGTTCGCTATTCTGACACGCACCTCACTTCTAACCACTTCTGAGCTCTGAAATAGTTACATGATTTTAAAGTAGTGATCAATAGTGACAATAATGACTCACTGGCAACTCTGACCAAAATCATTCATTTGTACCATGATCAATATACATTTACCAAAATCATCATCATTCAATTCCTCTCGAGATACGTCTTAAAATACAGTTTAGTGAAATCGTATATAATCCCTTAACTTTATAACAGAGCTGGCTTCAGATGTGGTTCGCATGCTTAAGGTATAATGGTCAAGTCTAAAATGCACCCCGTAAAGTCGTGAACTACAAAATTATAAAAAAATGCAACAAGCATCGACAGTTTGGGGGAGGTAGGAGCATGCATGATAAAAACACCTTACATCGTGTACTTCACGTCAATGCAATTGAATTTTGTTCGCGAGAGGGCAGTAAAGAGCGAGCACCTCCACCCTTCTCCCGTGACCCCCTTCGAACACTCTGTGTTTCGCATACCTCGTAGATAGTCTGGCTGTGAACTGCTACCGCATCGTTGTAATTCTACTCGCCTCCCCATACACGAATGACGTTAGCCCAAGCACGTGAATAAGAGTTAATGGCATTGGTGGTTCGGCATGGGGTTACGACGCTCGTGTCTCTGTGCATCATGCGATACACCGGAAACGAGAAAGCGAAAGACACATAAAACTCTAAATATATAGCGGACATTCCACGTCAAATCACGCGGTCACCGACTTGACCGCATCGGAAATTTTTTCACAGAAACCAGGGCCCAAAACGGATATTTTCGTCATAGTGCGATAATAGACCAAAAATAATTACTCATAGTCATATTTTGGGCCAAACGAAACCCACAATTCATTGGACATCAAAATCCGAGGGGGTCAGGCCGATGACCGCGTGACTTGACGTGGAATGCCCCATATGTATAAGAAACCACGAAGGGTATGCAAGCGCATGAGTATCGGTAAAGAGTGAGCCAGAGAAAGAGAGAGGGCGCTTTGGCGCGTTACACGCCCTCACGGTGCTCGGCGCTTGAAAGAATTAAGCCGGTGATTCAGGAAGGGAAGCGTTCGAGTACTTCCCCGTGTCAAGCTTCGCTCCTCGTTCTCGGCTTCTTTCCCCACTCCTCTCGCACTCTATATCGGCTCTCTCCTTGCCTTCAGCATCGTCGTCTCTTCTCTCGGGATCTTAATTAAGTATATCGTCGTAGACACACTCCCGTCTCTCATCCCCCAGCATTTCCCACTCTTTCGCAGCTCTGTATAATGCAATGCTACAAGCAAATATACAGATCTATACACTAGACTGACCTGGAATAAAACGTTATTTCTTTGATTTACTTCCTGTTTGACAAAATCATAGTTTTTATCATAATATTGCACTCCGTGAAAGAAGGGCTACGTGCGATTTATTTAAGAGGTATCGCAATCAACTTTTCTATAATTGTAGTTTTAATAGGAAAAAAATCATTCTATGAAATAAACCGAAGTACAAGTGATCTCGTATGACGGCGTCTTTTTTTTTTTTGGCGAGTCATTGAACAATTTAGAAAACACGGTTGACAAGATAAACAACATGGAGTTGACAAATAATTGTTCACTTGGATAGTGGATTTTTTTTTTCAATCTGACTGAACTCGTACCTTGAGGGGAGGCACATTCACCGATTTATTTGATTTTTTTTCTCGAAAATGCGAAAAACAATGTTTCTGTAGGGTAATATGGGTCGGAATAAATTTCAAGGGCAAAATGAATATAGTGTCCTTTTTACGTTACATTTTTTTTCCGCCAGAACTTTGACTTGGCCGAAGTATATTGGACTGAGAGACGTTATTTTCACTTGAAGGTTTGGTAAAAAAAAGTACGGGGCAAAACGGACGCTATTACCGTTTTGCCGTGCACATTATCATAGGATACTATTTATACTTTGTTTTATTCCATGGAATGATTTTTTTTTTCTGGATCGAAACTGTAGCATCGATTTTCCATGTGTTAATTAAATGGCGAATAGAAAAGCCAATTGCGATACCTCGAAATGAAATTGTACGTATCCCTCCTTTCACGTTGTCCAATTGAATACTAAAAATAATGTTCAAAGTGGGCCAGTCTAATCTATATGGGTCATTCCATGTCCAATCGACCACTTTGGAACCTGACCCCTTTCGATTTGACGGAAATTTCGTTTTCCTTTTCTATCCAATTAAAAACATTCTTCAGGAAATTTTCAAAATTTTTTACCCAACCCAAAATAAAAACCTTTTTTTAAATGGCTATAACTACTTAAAAAATTGACTAATTGGGACGTTTCTTTTTTAAAATTTTTGTTTTTAAATGTACTATCCGAAAAAATACAAAAAAAATGTTAAGATATTAAAATCTATGAAAATTTTCACTTTTTGAGAAAAATTATCCTTTTCTCGAAGTTCGCAATTTTTAATTTTTTTTTTACTCAAAAAATACTTCGATCAATTCCGGAAAAAATGCCGCCCAACCTGGAGTGGGTCAGCTTTTCGTTCTATTTTTTTTTTTCACTTTTTTGAAAAAAAATAAAAAAAAATTTAATTTTCTGAAAAATGTTTTTAATTGGGTCGAAAAGGAAAACAAAATTTCAGCCAAATCGAAAGGGGTCGGGTTTAAAAGTGGTCGATTTGACATAGAATGCCCCATATACACACGATTATTCGCCCATCCAACAAAGATCCATCTGTATAACTATGTAACGTTGACGGGCAAGTACCGACAAAGTTGACTTCCTGATTCAATTAATTCGCCAAGTATCCATCAATTAACTCGCTCGATATCTCAAGTCGCGTTCCGCTGCCGCAGCGTGCGTCCATCTCATCGAATATCGACGAGAAGATTCATCAATACACTCGAGAGACAGTAAACTGTCATGGGTGTTGAACCAAACTCACGCAACGCGGTAGTTTAATTGAGAAGGGTTATTCGAAGATGGAGTGCGCATAAAGACATTTGCGGTTCTTGGTCGAGTCGATCGATTTTACGTCAATCTCACATCCGTCGTCAATTATTTCCAGGCTCTCTGATATTCGGGACAATCGGTTGGGCAAAAAATTTTTATGTCGGGCCAGAAGGCGATCCTCGTTCGTGCGAATGGGGGAATCCAATGTCCCGAACCTACCGTAAAGTGGTCGTTGGAAATCCCGAAATCCCTGACAATGCCGGGAACAATTGAGGAGAAAATGCTGACCACGAGCGCGCGCACCCACGGTTCTAGTATCGGGTGGTAGATTATGGCCGATATAATTTAGGCTCTGACCAGAGCCAGTGTTACGATGCTCGTTAATAAACATTTCCACCAAAAGGATACGGACAATTGGAATCCTTAGAGCCAAACGGATATCCCCCCAATTGGCGTATTCTCGACCTCGCAGGACAGTGATTAATGGACAACGAGGAGCCCGAGTAATAGGGCAAAGGATATAAAATATGAAATAGAGGACTAAGGCACGAATAGGGAATAGAAGGTGAGATCCTTGTGTATCAGGCTGTCCGTTATTTGCCAAGTTGGTTTATTTTTATAGCACCCCCAAATTTTTAGTTTATGACCCAACAAAAAATATCAGACCAAAAAAAGTCCTTAATACTCACATTAAATCTTGCCCCAGAGACGATATATTTTCCGTTTAAATAACATGGAATTTCTCCACGTTTTACATTAAATTGTTGTTCTCCGAAACAATTAAATATATAGCAATGAGAGATACATATTTTTGTAGGAAATTGAACGCTCTGCAAAAAAGGTCTCTTATGATGTTTCGATGAACTTCCTCCTTCAAAAGTTATTCAAGGTTAAAGTTGAACTAGGAAATATTTCAGATTTTCTTGCTTTGACCGTAAAATTATTATTATTTCGATTCAAATTAATTGTTTATTATGAAAAATATCTGAGTCTGACTGTGTTATAATAAAAAATTGTTGAAAAAAAATGTGAAAAATGAAAAATTATGTATTACATTACATGTATTTGGTTCTAGATTTAATAATTTTTGGGACTTGATCAATTTGTGTCACACAATTAATTAATTTCCATAGAATTTCAGGAAATTTTATACGCTTTTATCAAATTTGATATAATCTCTTTAACAGCAACGAACATACTCGTATGATATTAAATGGAAGCTAGATGCAGTTTTAAAAAAATTTAGAAACCATTTATGGTATTTGAGTCCGGAAGCAGCGACTTTATAGTTTTTTTATCAAAGTATATCTTTTGATGTAAAGCAAAATATGGTTGAGGCTTTAAAATTGAGTGACGATGATCAGTTCGACATTGCTAAACGCTCTATTTTCAATTTAGATGTTTTTAAATGGTCTCTTAATAAAAACATTGATTATTTAATAAATTCTACAAATTTTCCTAAATTTTTTGAAAGATTCAATATCGATACAAACTTTCTTCAGGTCAATAGTAGTAAATCGTCGGACAATCCAGAATATTTAAGGATGTTGAGTCCCAAATCGCAAATGATGAGAAAATTCTGAAAATTTGGTATGTTTTTGGATGAATTATTTAAGAGGTCGTGTAAAATTTTTACGACGATTAGGAAGCTCGTTATCGAACAATTAACATTAACAAATTAAATTGAATTAAATGTAGTCTTATGGAAACTGATATAACTTTGCGATACGTTTTTTTTGACCTCGCAATTTTTTAATATCTACACTATATTAAAAGCAACGGAAACAAAACAAAGTTTATTGATAAATATTTTTTTATATGTTTAAAAAATTGTTCTTAACAAAATGTTGATATTTCAATAACGAGCTTCCTAATTGTCGTGAAATTTTTGCACGACCTCTTAAATACTTTATACAAAAACATACCAAATTTTCAGAATTATCTCATCACTTTTCATTTTAACCCTTAAGGAGGTTGAAGTAATGATGATAGAATTATGAAAATTTAATATGTTTTTACATGAAGTATTTAGGAGGTCGTGTAAAAATTTCACGATGATTAAGAAGCTATTTATTGAACAATTAACATTAAAAGATTTCATAGGGACTCAACATCCTCAAGAGGCTTATAAATTGTCAAACATCTGAGAGTAGTCAATGATAGTGCAGAAAGGGCTGTAAAATTGACCGAAGAATATATTAATATTCTAGCTAGACAGAAAGATCAAAAACAATACGTGATTCAAATTGTAAACGAGTATAAAAAAAAAATATCCAAAAGAAACCAAAGAAAGTTTGATAAATTTAATGGTGTACATTAATATGTTAAGAATTTTATTTGAGCTCATCCATTTGTCACGATAAATCCTAGAATTCCGAACTTAATTTTGACCGTGAATAACTTTTGAATCAATAATATTATCGTAAATTGATTAGAGAGCTTGTTTGTAAAGAATTTTTACAAATAATAACGTTTTTACTCATTTATATCATTCTGACCCCTCATAATTTCGAAAACGTTTCAAATTCTTCCTCTTCACCGATCTGTTCAAAATTCCTACGGAATGTACTAAAATGTACTTGTTAGCCATTATTTTCCATTCTTTGAAATTATTTCTCAATCATTTTCACTATAGTACAGTCAGAATCAGATATTTTTAAAAATGAACAATTAGTTTCAATCCATAGAATAATAATTTTGCCGTCAAAGCAAGAAAATCTAAAAAAATTTCCCACAAGTTCAACTTTAACCTTGAATAGCTTTCGAAGGAGTGAGTTTATCGAAAATTCATAAGAGTCCTTCTTTGTAGAGCGTTCAATTCCCTAAAAATTGTGTAAGGTTTAATATAAATATAAATGGCTTTTTTGGTCTGATATTTTTTGTTAGGTCATAAACTAAAAATTTGGAAGGCGCTATAAGAAACAAAACCAACTTTGTAAATTGGACAGCCCATTATGTATGTGTTTAAGAATCGGTGGATGCGGTGACGATAGGCATGCGATGCCTCGGAGTATAGAAATACAAACGGGGTTGTTCTGGGTGAGAGTATAAGGGATGGGTTCTTGGCGCGCGCCTTCGAAATCTCAGACTCGAACCACCTCGGGCAGGCTCTCTCTCTCTCCCTCTCTCTGGGTGGTGTTGCCGGCGGTGTACAGCGAGATACTCTGTGGGCTAGACTCGGGATATTTCCCACTGCCGTATCGACCGTCCATGCGGCCGACTGCGAGAGACGGACGGAGAGGGGATGAGGTAGAACTGAGAGGGTTGGACAGAGGGGCAGAGAGAGAGAGAGAGAGAGGAGAGACAGACCGTGGTATACCGCGCGTACATAGGGGTTGTTCTCTTCGCTGCGATGACGCGAAGGTGCGGGGCATGCGCAACTCACCGGCGAGGCTCTCACTCGACGCCAGTTTGTCGGGATTCGAGGCAAGGGTAACATCGAATTCAGGACGCGCCTCGCGAGCGATAACGTCCCGGACTCGTGAATTTTTTTTTCCGATTCCGCCAACTGCGAATCCAAAGAGTGTCCTGAATGTAAGTTCGTGGGAAAGACGAAGTAATTGAAGGAATTCGAGGACATCCTGGAAATACCGAGAATATTGACGGAATTTCCGGTGTGAAGAGTCTCGTGTTGATCCGACTGGAAAGCACGAGTTTCGTTGATATTCCAGGACGGATGTCCTTATTTCGGGAACCGAACTTTCGGGCGCAGCGTTTGAACTCTATCACTTTTGGATGACTTTGGAGTCGAGGGAATGGTTGAGCAAGGAACGGTACTCTTGAATTGTTCCGCCGCCGAGGATTAAAGAGGAATGTCAGTGTGATGGGAAATACATTTGGAGCGAGATGTCCAGTTGATAGCGCTGAGCTAGACCATTCTTAGGGTCACCTTGAAAATTATCAATCTGCCAAGACCCTTCGAGTGGGATGATTAATTACGTTGTACTTGGATTTTGATGACCTTGAGACAGAATTGTTCACGCTGACAGTGTCGCGAGATAAACGTGGCAGAACAGCCGATAAAACTGCATGGCACAAACGATGAAATGAGTTTACCTTGTGGTTTTGAATCAGCAAACGCAATGGGAAATCCTAGTCATCTCGAGAGGATCGATGCACCAGCGTCGTTTGAACGAATCGGTTCTATTGCCGGGTTGATTCTATACCTGTCAGAACGGAGAGTCCTCTGAATGGTTCTCTTCCTCCTCATCCGTAGAATATTCTTCGATTCAACGCGTGCACATATATTTATATATACACATGTTAACTCAAATATACGTACTCAGCGACAAGTGCACCGATGTTGCCGTTGTCAACAGAGTTGAAATCCAAATATAACCGCAGGATCGTCGAATCTCGATCGTTTCTCGTCGTCAGGAAGATCAAAGTGGTCGGGAACACTCGTGGATTTATCAGTGTTTATGGCTTATTTATCGAAGTGAAAGTGAGTGCCTACGACAACGACTTTCCGATCGACCCTGTCTCTGTATCTTCAATCGTACACAGTTTTTAATCCCGCGTCTTTTGATACATATTCCAACGGTTCGTTCCTCGATTAATGCTCCACGATCCTAAAATGAGCTTCCAACTACAGATTTTCGTCTCATTGAGCCAAAACTTTCACTGCCGTGAAATTCGAGAGGACACAGACTGAATGAGAACAGATTCATCTCAACGGCACTTTTTGCACAATCTCAAACCTATTGTTTTTAATGCAGTAACGTCGGATGAGTCTTGGAATTGTGAAACGGGAGAACACCTCAATTTGCAGTTTTTCATCGCTTTCGGGCTATTGTGCGAAAACGTATGTCCCGACTTTGGTACGAATTTGGTACATTTTGGAATGAATGAGTCGGGCTTGGAAAGGATTTTCTATGAAAAAAGAGCCCCGAGGAGAGAGAAGCTTTGCCACTTTTGGATGTTTCTCGGACGATGTCACTTCTAAAATCCCTTTTGCCAGGAATGACGAAGGGATGACGCGCTTTCAACGCTAAGGATAACCCTTGTCCACGATCTTGAGGAGAAAAAGGACTGGAAAGGAGAATAAACTAAAAGTAGGATAATCAACGTCTCGAGCGAATTTGCAATCAGAATCACACGGATCACATTTTGTTCCTCGTCTTTTTACGTGTTTTCATCATAATCATTCATTCGTTTGCTCGTCGTTCGCGCAGAATGAGATAAAACCCGTGAAGAGGGCATTTATCGCTCGAGCTCTTTCAGTTCGAGAATCTGGAAAGAGCTCGTGGGAGAAAAAAGGATTCTATAGCTATTAAGAGTGAAACGATCAATCTTCGTGGCAGATGGGGTTCACGGTTGCCATTCGGTGGTGCGAATAATCCGTCGAATTGACATTGGAGCGTCGTTGAAAGTTCATATCAAAACTTTTATGCTGATACGAGACGAAGATTTCATTCTGTTGCGTCTTGCTTTGTATCGGTTGAAATCATAAGGATTCGAGCATAGCTATCTGGTGAAAGATTGGAGCAATTTATCGCGGCATCTTGGCCTAGAGAAAAAGTCTGGACGACAGATTGTCTCGAATTCATCCTCCCAATTGTAATGAACGATCCGATAACGAGGAATCAACCCAGAGATCCCATTTGGTCGAATCACCGTTCGTGGATTGATGAAAAAGGTTTGCAAAGACCCGGGTTGAGCAGATGGAAATTGACGGATTGAGGGAGGCGGTTTTGTGCTGCAGCGGTGGAGAAACTCGACGAGGGACCGATGCCCGACGGCGTTTCTCAAAGTTCGGCTATTTGCCTTTCAAAACGCTGACTCGATAATGGCCCAGCGGCGGTGCTAACTTTTGGGCTACAATCTACCAGCATATTTCTCCCTGTTTCCCGGTAGCAGTCGGCATAGTTATAGAGAGGAGAAAGGTGGAAGGTAGAGAGAAAGCGAGAATTGGCGCGCATGATGTCCGTTAGCCCGCGGTTAGGCGTATATTGAACGAGCAAAGGGCGGAAGGAAGGAGGCAAAAGCGGACACAGGGAGAAGTTATTTCAGCAAACACCATCCCCGTTGATCGAGCAACTTCAACACGAGTATTCGCGTTGGTGATTGATGACCGGCGTGGGAAAGTTCGTGCATCAACGAGCGTCCAAAATCGACGATACGATCAAGTTGAAGGATTAACTTACACGATTATCGAGAGTAGATTAGAGCGCGATTGACTCCCAGAAAAAATAAATTCAATCTACGCAACGAATGTCTCGAGAAATTCGCGTTCGCCCGAAGAAGACGCGGTGGACGAACGCCAGTGGCGAAAGAACAATTGATCTTCCTCGATGGGATTATCCGGAAGGACGTCCTACGATTTGGCATGACTGTGGGCCAAAGTAGCGAATCAACGATCAGAGCGTTGACGAGTGAGGCTGAAAGAATGTTCGTGTCAAGGAGAATGAAGAGAACGAGAGAGCAAAGGAAAGGTACGATCGCGAGGACTCGAAAGTCACGAACGACAATGAAAATCGAAGCGCCTCATGCGCGATTACCGATGCTGTGATTTTCACAGAAGAGAAGGGATTTTCTTGGTACAATCGAAGGACGACCAAGATGTCGATTTCAGGAGATTCGAGCGGTCTTCGGAGGTCGTTTGTTCTCGTGATTAAAATGGCACTCGTGATTTTGGCATTGGTCCCGATAGTCGCAAGCGGTGACCTGAATTCACGCACGGTCAAGACGAAATACGGCGATTTGAAGGGTGTCATTGTTAAACTCGAGCGCAATCTCGGTGGTGTTGAGGTTTTTCGAGGTGTTCCTTATGCTTCGCCGCCCGTTGGCAGCTTACGTTTCATGCCACCGGTAAACGGTGCACCTTGGCACGGTGTTAAGGTCGCCGATAAATTTGGACCTGTGTGCCCCCAAAAATTGCCGGAATTGACGAACGCAATGCCACCAGGAAGAATGGAGTACCTGAGGAGATTGTTGCCGTTGCTGCGCAATCAGAGCGAGGATTGCCTCTACTTGAATATCTACGCACCTGCACAAGGTACGTACTTTTCATCGTGTCATCGACGAGCTCTCATCTTTGTGATTCGAGTGACATTGGTGTGTCCTTCAATTTGCTTCCACGTGTTTATCCATGTGAAAGGCCGACCCAGAGTCGGAGGAAGATTTTACCACTTGTATTTTGGCTCGAAATCCGCCTCTGTGCAAAGTGCATGCTGAAGAGTCGAATTAAGCTCAACGACTGAAACAGAGTCGAGCACACTTCGACATTCCGGGTCAACTATGTCCGCGCGGATATGTACCGCGTTCCGTCAACCCAGATTCATGATATCGTGCACACTCTCGCGTGAGAAAGAGAGCAAATATGAATTTCACATTCACCACGAGGCCACGCTGATTCGGTGGTCTGTGGAATTAGTGGCTGCAATTAGGAATACCAAAAAATTCTAGCTGAATGCCTGGTCACGTTGTGATGAGCGAATACGAAATTTAGAAATACTTTTGGATAATCTGGGCTGTGAACTTTTGAGTCTTGATTATTGAAAATCTTATGGGTCTTTGGATTCATACTTCACAAGCGTTATGGCATATCCATCGGTTCTGTTGACGAAATTCTAGACCCTGCTTAAAGTACTAGTCTACTTTAGAAGGCCAAAAACAGCAAATTTGATTTTTTTTCACCCCTATCAGATATGGCTATAAAACTGTTTTTACAACATTGTTTCATCCTTTGAAAATAAAAATAAAATTATTTTGATTCTTTGAATAATTTATGGAAGGCGCCAAAGTCGAAAATGTCTTGTCCTATGGCCGACAGTTAATCTCAGGATTGGCAAGCCTGAAACAAAAAAATAAAGAAGCATTTTAACCCTCCATTTGTACACTGGGGTTTTGAAGTCACAAGCCAAATTTTCAAATCGAAAATCTCTAGAATTAGAAAAATTGTTAATAAATTTTGTTTACTGTAAATGGTTAAATAAATGATTGGATCATGGAAACAAACGTTGTCAAAGTAATTCAGAATTTTTTCAGTTTTTTTGCGTTTTTTTCTTAGAAAAAACATTAGCAAGACTTTAACGACCCAAAGTATAGACGGCATCCTAAAATTTGAGTGTACAGACGGAGGGTTAAAGAGGAAGGTTTCTTACACAACAATTTACTATTGTTAATGAAAGATCGATTGAAAAAAAATGGCGGATGTTTTGAATAAAAATGAGAAATTGAAATTGTCACCATTTATTTAAAACGTCCGCGAAATTTTTTATAATCGATTTTTCATTAACGATGGTAAACTGTTGTGTAAGAATCCTTCCTCTTTAAAATGCTTTTATTCAGACTTGCCAATCCTGGGATTAACTGTCGGCCATGAGACAAGACATTTTCGACTTTGGCGCCTTCTACAAATTATTATTTAAAAAAAAAACAACATAAAACAAAATTTCATTTTGTTTTTGAAGGATGAAACAATGTTGTAAACACAGTTTTATAGACGTATCTTATAAAGGAGATGAGAAAAAAAATCTTAAAAAATTGGTTTCTTGGCCTTTTAAAGTAAACTAGTACCTCAATGGTGAAATCGGTATTTAATTCTAGAAATTGTTTCCAGAAATAA
Source organism: Alloplasta piceator (assembly GCA_946863875.1). Lineage (NCBI taxonomy): Eukaryota > Metazoa > Arthropoda > Insecta > Hymenoptera > Ichneumonidae > Alloplasta > Alloplasta piceator. Next base: position 11,990,666 of record OX333080.1, read on the forward strand.
CTACTCATAAATTGCCAAGAGCTAATCATAGGTACACTTTAATATGCACTCCGAATCCAGAAAAATGGTCATAGGGACCAATTTGCCACAATTCCAGCTATTTTGAGCCTATTTTTGATAAGTCGTACTCTAGTTCAGTTTTATCTATAGACCATTCGCTTTTTTGGCCAATTCATCTCAGATTATTGTTTATATTTATCGTTAGAAATCCTAAGCTTTCACAATTAACGAATGCTTGTAATTTTTTCTTAATAATTACTGATAAAATTCTCCTCGATGAAATATCAGAACCCTGATCATCAGAATCCGAAAAAAATTGAGGATTATTTTTTTGAATAACGTAAAATAAAAAATTGTGGTAATTAATATTTTGCTTTAAATGTTCTATACTGATGCATAAATATTTGTAAAATCGATTTTTTTTTTTAATTTAGCAGTGATTTTACTGGGGTGAAGTGTTCAAACCTTCTCAAGGCACTTCCATGGATAACCGATGGGCCAAAATAATTGAACTCAAATAATTGAACTATTCATGTTAACGAAATTTTTTTTGAATGACCTACTAGGAAAATATATTGCGATCTAATGAATGTTTATTTAATATTAATAAATATAATTTCAAATTGAACAAATATGTATTTAAATGAAATAGTTTTTTTTTAATATTTACACAATATATATTTTTAAACATTTCAATCTTTGAATGTGTAGCTACACACATGAAGTCTACAATTTCGTAAAGCTTCGTCTTTTCTTTAACGGAAGGGAAAAGAAAAAAGACACTTTTTTTTATGGGAATCCTTTTCCGGGATTCGACCAACTTGCGTTTTGCCGCAATGTTCAATGTATTAAATATCCATACTGACAAATAAGGATATCAAACATAGACGAGCTTGGAAAGGATATAGGCGTCGAGAGGCAGGTTCGTTTGCGCGAGAGGTAGCCACCTGGCGGATTTTTGGAGCACTGACAAATCTGCAGATATGATCTGATGAGATTACGGTTGAATAGGTATTTAGTAACGACGAATAGAATTTTTCTTCAACGCCTGTTTCTCGATGACAGGGACTTCAAATAAATAAATATAGTGAAAGTAAATATCGCCCAAAATTGGATGGAAATAAAATTTTCTTTAAAGTAACTAAAAAATAATTAAATAAACGATTGTAGTACCTACGACTAGATCTTTTTTCTGGGTGTACAGTCCACAGCGAAGAGAAACGTACCTCAAGGTGATGGTATGATTCAGAAAAACCGCCTAACGCAAGATTTCCATAGGGAGGCTTTAGGGGGTTAAATTACTCAGGAGCACTGGCAAAAACTTTTTTGAGAATCTTTTTACCAAAAATAAATCGAAATAAAGTTTAGAGATTCTATTCTATACGTATTGATGTGTAGAAAAATATTTCTTATTTAAATTTAAGGTACAAAATTGCGTCATTGCAGTAACTTGATTACATGTTTTATCTCATTCTCCTGTTCTTTGTCTCTGTTCATTGAAGTCTCAATCTACTTCAGTTTTTCTTTGGAATGACTCGGAATGTAATTTTTTTTACAATTTCACAAATTGGCATCAATTTTCAGTTTCTACTTTTGGTGAAACATCGACCTTAAAATGTACCAATGTAAAAGATGCAAAAGATGGATATCTCGAAGAAAAATGATTGATGATTTCGCAGACTATGGTTATCTTTCTACTCGTGGATTCATCTATCGATTTATCATTTATTTAGCAAATCGATCAGCTTTACCTCGCGAATTCATTGTGAAGTCAGCTTTATCTTCCGAGCACATCGAAGCTCGACTTGAAAGCCAAATTTTCGAGCTTTCCTGGGATCATTCTAATTCGTTGGCCGAGCTTTCAGCGTACGATTCTTCATTGGACTTTTCGGACGTAGGCTCGGCCAACGGCGAATGTGTGTTCGCCGGTACTTTTGCTCCACTATTTCTGATTTTCAAACACACTTTTATCACTGTATATTATCTGACCACCCACTGGCCGGAACCATTCGCCGTTCCAATATTACCAAACCCTTCTCCTCTTTCCGTGTGTGCGTTGCCGCTGTCTCGACCGTTCCATTTCAGTATAATAACTCAGAGGGACCACCCGGGGTTGTGCGACCCAGCGGCCCATTGTCGAGAAGCGCAAACAAAGAATCCATGAAAACGCCCATTAATTTGGCGATTTGAATGGGGAAGTGTTATTTTATAGCCAGGCGTATTCGTTCGTCGGCCATAAATTGGAAACGTGACCAACGTGGAATGCGCGTGTGCATCTCGTCGCTTTCCAACTCTCTCTACAACCCCCTTTTCTCTCGCTTGCTTTTCGCCCGATTCTCCGTTTTCCGTGCCGGTTCTTGCCTCTTTTTCCGGAGTCCGAATGGCGACCAACCCTCTGCACATCCAGGCAGACTCTTTTCTGCCTCTTCGCTCCCGTATTCCATTATCTATTTTTCGCAAATGCAAAGGAATGCCGCATGCAAGTCGATACGACGTGCATTCTCGTCGAGGTATCGCAAGAGCAACAGAAACGAATCAAAGGTGACGTTGTCGCACGTTGATGCGAGAAGCTATGCGTGCGTTTAACCCTTTAACGGCTGGTTGAACACATAAGTCCCACCTACTTTGAAAACGCAGAACTTCCATAAAAATGAACATATCAACATTGTGAAGGTCGCATTTTGAAGATGAAAGATGCATTTGATCATGAAAAATTCGGCAAACGCAAGGGTTCCACCCCTTCAGTCTCACACCCTTCCAAAAAGTGCGAAAATTGCGAAGAAATTAAAAATGAGCGTAACTTTCAGGCGACATTTTTTTTAGAGTCGCGATTTCAAGTGTGTGCTTCGAAATAAAATTGAAAATTTGTAGCAAGAATATCCAATTGAAAAACTACCCATAACAGTAACGAAACATCGAAAACCACCCCTACAAATGGCGATACGCCCAAAAGTGGACTTCCATTGATGTTGGGTTCATATATATTTTCGAAAACGCATGGAAAATGTGTATCAAGAACATCCGATTCAAAAACTAACCCTAACAGTAACGAAACATCGAAAAGCACCCTTAGAAATGGTGATAGGCCCAAAAGTGCACTTCCATTGATGTTCAATTCTGAAACACTCATATTTCGATTCAGATCAGGATAAAATAACAGAAAATGCGATAACAACATTTTAACCCTTGAGGGGTCAATTTCCCTCAATTGAGGGGTAGTTCATAAGGGTTGATTGATTCGTAAGTTCTTCAGAATCCCACTACGTGTTCCGGAATAACTTTTCCTCAATTTCTGGCAGAAGTGAACAATGAGAAATAAAATTAAGATGTTTTCTCAGGTTGTTTTTCTCACATTGGCTACCCATGAATTCAGATTCATTATCTACGAACTTTGCCAAACGCTCAAAAAAAAATCAGCTGTTAAAGGGTTAAATTACAACGCCGGCAGGAGTTCTTACGTGTAATCTAATGAGATAAGATGAGGAAAAAAAACGAGACATTACACCTCGTTGTAATGTATCTGGGAAAAAAAAATTCATTATAGTTTGAGAAAGTAAGCGCTGCGTGCACGAAAAATGATTTCGTCGCCGTAGCGAGGAAAAAGTTCGACGGGGGTTAACGTAATTTACGTACTTCTTTTCTTTTGTTCATCCCCTTGCATTCCCAAACCAAACTATCCGTGTATAGCGTATAGCCCCGGTTCTTTTTATTCCTGGGTCTTCGTCTATCCGGCCTTGTCTATTCCCCGTGCACGATAAAACAAACTTCGTTACGGCTTGCTCGGCGGAGCCTCTCGTAACAACAAGTAGAAACTTTACGAGATCGTCCGAGCCTGCGAGCGAGAAAACCAGTAGCGAAAAAGAAAACGAGAGGGAGAGAGAGAGAGAGAGAAGGGATGAGGGATGGTTGAGCAGGAAAAGCTCCCTCGTAGAGTAAAGGAGAAAAAGGAGAAAAAGAGAGGAAAGGTAGGAGAGAACGAAGGAGAGGAGTATGCGGATTGCGTATTCTTGGCAATTCTTGGATCAGGCAAAAGAAATTGCAATTTAAATGGGGCATGCTAATCCCGGGGTATATAAGAGGGATAAAATTCATGCACAGCTCTCTCTCTCTCTCTCTCTCTCTCTCTCTCTCTCTCTCTATATCGCACTACGATTTTAGAGGATCATCTTATGCAAACACGAAAAGATTCCATCCGCTTTCCTGTCTCGTTCCCCGTCTCCAGTCTTCAACCCCCAACCTTAGGCTTCTCATTCCAAATCTCTTTGCGTGCTCCGTGCTGCAGCTTCTTTATCCATACAGAGAGACATCACGCGATAAGACGCCGTGTTCCACCTGCCGAGATTCCACGAGCGAATGGGATTTTTTTTTGCCTCTCGATGGCCATTTTCTTCTTTCGATGATAAATCCTCGTATCTGTACCAATGAAAAATCGCTTCCGAGCGACACTTTGGACTGGGAATGTACAGCGCCAACATCAGCCGCAGAGCGGCGGATCGGGCCGAGTTCCCATGAAACGCACAGCATGCCGCGACTGTAAACTTCCTCCCCCGTTTTCAACCCCAGGCCCCGCGCCCTCGACTCCCCCCACCCTCACAGACTCCGCTCCTGGCCTCAAGAGTTAATTATTAAATTTAATTAAAGTACCGCCTTCGCTGTAGTCGGGTCGCACTAGCACGTTGTTCCATCACCTTAACTGTCCTGTATAATATGCACAGTAATGGCAAGCTTCTATCGCAGACAGCCTACTTTTCCAACTTTTCGATTGTTCGATCTTATCCCCGCGTATCTTTCGTTTGATAATTGGAACAGCTTTTGCATGGCTCATTTAAAAAATTGACTCAGAAAGACTGAGAACTCTTCCAGAAAAGGAATTCTAGGAATTATTCTAGGACTCAAAAGCTGATGACTCAAAAACGGTGTATTTTTTTCTATTTACGGATTCTTCTCCATGAGCAACAAGCTTCCACAGTTTTGGCTTCCTCATAGATGAAGATTTGTAAACTGAGAAAACAATGTAACAGGATTTGTTAACTGTTAACAAATGTAAAGTTGAATATGGCGAAATCAATGATTTCTTTAACAGTTAATAAATTAAATAAATATTAATAAATTGAATAAATAAATATTCGAGGAAGTTAAAGTGATGAAACTCCGTTAAAGTGATGATACCGCAAAATTTACAGACGCTAGTGCGATGAAGCATTTTTTTTTTTTTTTGAAATTTTGAAATTGAAAAATCTGCACAGTTTGAGCAATTTTTGCAAAATTGAATACCAAGTATTCATCCAACATCAACAATCTGTATCTCTCAGTAAGTATAAATTTTGTTAACATGATATCTCAAAATTCGTGGAAGCTAGATTAACGACGCCCTTTTCGAAAATTGTAAAGTCGCATAAAATTCGCATACCCCAGAGAATTTTTAAAAAAATCTCATAACAAAAAAAAGCATGAGTCTCAGCTTATGTGCAAAACTACTCAAATGTGGTCTTGAGCAGTGATCGGAAAAAAAAACTATCTATTTTTATTATCCAATTTTTTTGGAAAGTTAATCATTAGCAAAAAAATATTACAAATTTTTTGTTAACATTAGTAATTAGTGACAAAATATAACAATTTTTTTCCAAGAATGAGTAATTAGCGAGAAAGATATTGCTAAATAACCAAAAAAATCAATAATTCATGTAGAATTATTATAGAAATGTTGTATTAATTTTGAAAAAAGTAATAAATGAATAAAAATTACTAATGCATTTTTTAATAGGTACTGATTAAATATTCGTATTAATAATAATTTATGTGATATCGTACGACATTCGATACAATAAATACTAATGTGGAAAATATTCAAAAGATCTAGTTATTATAAAAAATAAAACAACTTTTGTAATAGAGTTGTTTGAGCTTCTAACCATTACTCAATCCGTACACACAAGTACGTAAATAAACACAATACTTTCTACAAATAACTGTTTTTCACCAATTACTATATTTAGAAAAAAACTTGCTAATATTTTTTTGCTAATTTCTAATTTTGTTGGAAAAATTAGAAATATTTTGTCGCTGATTACTAATTTTTTTTGAAAAATAAGAAATATTTTGTCACTAATTACTACTTATTAATTTAAAAAAAAAAATGATTACTAAAATCAATATCGTTGACGAAAAAATCGATACTGCCGATGACTGGTCTTGAGACATAGTTTGAATTTTTTCACGAGACGAAAGCTTCTTCCATTCAAAAGCAAAAAAATCAAGGCACAAACCGTCAAGAATTCATCATGCTATCAAAGTAGCAACCTCAAAATTCCCTTTCTTGAGACTTTCGCCGAAATTGGGAGATTAATAAGTTTAAGCTCAGCCAAAGTTGGATTTCCTTCCCCAAGAATGAACCTGGATCAGTGGTCGGAAGTTTGTGATCTTCTCGATCAAATTCTACTTCGTTATTGACGAACGTTTCGACGGAATTGACGACGACCAAAGTTGAGCATCGGCTCGGTGATCCTCGTGGAAGACCGAGAGTCAATAAGTTTCACAAACACTCGGTGGCGCACGATGATGGAGAACTTGAGCGAAACTATTTCAATCCCCTTCACCCCGCCCCATCGTTCAGTACGAAATACACTTCAGAGAGGAGATTTTGTGTCCATTGTCGGGACAACGCCTCAGCGAAACCGTGGCAATTGTGGCTGAGGAGGGCAAAGCCACGATTATGTACCTCAACTATTTCTTATTCCATCGCTTCTCGTGGCCTCTTTCACGATTTCTCTCTCTCTCTCTTTCTAGAGAGAGATGAATACATAGCTCGGGAAATCTCTCGCGGATCGGACGCGATAGAGGGAAAGTAGTTTGGAGAGATTTGAGGTTAGGCGCCGAATTCTCAGTGTATGTATTACGGGCAAGTCCAAGTCGCTTTGAATGGAAAACAGAGCAGAAAAGCGTGAAACGTTCGGCAACCGGACACGACTTTTCAATTTCAAACGGGAATATGTGTCTGTGTGGGACTCCCACACAAAAGGAGGACTCATCCATTCTCTATGTGTGCTCCCCAAATTCCTTCTCTCGCTTTCTTTCTCACTGGCTTTTCTCTCCCCGCTTTTATCGCTTCTCCATCCTCTTTGCTTTTCAAACGGTGAACGACTAGATCCGGGTATCGGATTCGTGAAATCCTGAAATCGCGTATGCGTATCGGAAATCTCGGCGTTTATATATATATATATATGCATAGAAATCTGTGTGGGCACTCTTATTGTGGATATAACCTCGGGACGTTTGTCTCGAGGTTGGAGACCACGAGAGGCACTCACAGGGCTCTCCCCAGTGCGAAGGGATATTCTGGTTGTACGGTCGTTGACAAAACGACAGTGCAAACGTGTGGAAATTCGCCCCTCGCTTGTGGTTAAGAGAATATATAGCATTTACACGTGGGTCATTCCATATCAAATCGACCAAGAGTTGGAATCGACCCCCTTCAATTTCGATGAAATTTGGTCAGAAGCTTTCGTTTATAATAACACGAAGTTCTGTCAAAGGGAAAAAAATTAATTTTTTTTTCGCATGTTATGCAAAATTAAAAATTTCGCAATTTTTTCAATCTTTCAAGTTTATTTTTTAAATATCTCGAAAACTATTATAGTTACGGAAAATCGTTCTGAATTCGTCGTAAGAGTATACTTGAGGCTCAAAAAAAAATATTCTAAAACAAATTTTGATACATGATGAATTTGGAGAATTTCGAATTTTCAAAAATCGTGAAAATCCACTACCAACACTGGATTTTTTGTTCAATTTTTTTAATATAGAACCTTGTACTAACCTTGAAAGATCCTGGAATTTGCAGAAAGGTGTTGAAAAGGTGTTTCGGAAAAGATTAAGATCAGTACAAGTTATTATATTTAAAAAAAAATTGAACAAAAGATTTGCACGATTTAAAAAAATGAAACATTCTCCAAATTCATCATTTTTCAAAATTGTTTTTCGTAGCCACAAGTAAACTCTTCAAGGTGAACCCAGAACGATTTTTTCGTAACTATAATAGTTTTTGCATAACTTTCGAACAAAATTTTTCAATTTTTTTTCCTTTGGTGGAACTTCATTTTATTAAAAACGAAAACTTCTGACCAAATTTCATCGAAATTGAAAGGAATTGATTCCAGCTCTTGGTCGATTTGACATGGAATGACCCACGCATATTTGGTTTATCGGGAGCTTGAAAGTCGAGCATCGCTGGAAAATCTACTTACATTTATACGACGGATTCATGCGGGAATAACTGTCTGTGGGCCAAAACCGAGAAACCACGGAGCATTTTAAGGACGAATGGACTGAGAAATAGATGGCAAAGATTGAAAAATATAAATTAAGGCATTTACTTTCGGGAATAATGGATCGCGGTTACCAAACCCTGATTGAAGTGAAAAAGAGCCATCCCAGACAATCTCCGGCGACTTGTAATCCAGAATTTACTCTGGTCGATAATCCATCGTTTTGTCGACGCCGCCCACATGTCCTCCTGAGCCTCGACCGTCCCCTGGGTGCCACAAAGAGGCCCCGGAGACCCGGACAGCATCGTCCACAATGCGTTAAATTGAATCGAGAAGTTTAACCGCTGGAAACTCTCAGGTTGAACGATAGTCACGTATACGCTGCCGCAAAAAATTCAAGTTATACGATACTCGTACATGCAAGAAAACGGACAAAAGCGTTAATTGGCGATGAACATTGCGTCGTTAATTACCGAGCTTCGAAACGTATGAATCTATCTCTTTTTGCTAGCTATTTTCGTCGATTTTTCGTTCGAACAAAATGTACTGCACTTTAATCATCGATTTTTTACGTCTATTATAATTGAGACCACTGGACCAAAAATTATTAGAAAAATAATTTTAACATCTTTGAAGGTCAAATGATACATCAAATATGTTTTTCAGGAACACTGTCGAAATAACGGGTATTTTTCCTGTAATTTATTTATTTATTATTATTATTATTATTTATTATTTATTTATTACTCAATATCGATTAATCCTATTAAAATCTGAATTCTAGCTTTAGAAACCTAAGAGATTTGAGTGGAACGATCATTTCTAGAAAATTTTGAACTACATATCATTAAAACCACAGGACCAAAAATTAAAATTAAATATATCCTTTTAGAAATCTCAGAGGCAGATTTTTCAAAGCTTTTAAGGTAATGCCAAATTGAAAATTCTTACATTACATCGTTTTTGAGAAAAACTCTTCTGTAACAAACGAACGACACGACGTGAGGATCTTGTGAGGATTCCATTTTTCTTTTCTTTTCAAAGAACGAAACTTAAAAAAAACATCTCTTACTCATGAACATTAAAAATTCAATTTTACAAAAACTTCAAGACTTCAAAATCTGCTCGTATTAGAGTCTGCTCAGTTATTTTGCTGTCAAATAATCCCTTTATATTTTCGTACATTATCAACATTTTTCAAACTTGAGTTCCATAGATAAAACTTTTTTGGAATATAGAGGCAAGACATATCCCCCAATTTCCAAAAGTAATCATTTTCGCCGGACGTTCGACAAACGTTATCAGCATTCAAATTTATCAGATGCATGAATCAGGTTTATCAAGTGTCTTCCATCTTTCGATGTAACAATTCCCTCCGGACGAAATATTTGTGACGAGGATGTTGAGAATTTTGAACATGCTGGACACGTTGTTTGCTCTTCTTTCGTCTTGTAAAGTGTCTTGAAGAGAGATAACGTAGTTCGAAATGTTGTCATTTGAGAATGTCCATTACGTCGCTCGTTGAAATGGGCGGCTTCTCCCTGTACATGTACGTCAGCGGCGTGTCAGAAGCCGCGGGGTAGACGCAGATAAAGGGGGTTTGAGTTCTCGCAGGCGTGAGAAACAGCGAAGCTGTAGGAAGAACACGCCGCCCCGAGGCATTTGTCTCTGTGTGCGCTTTGTTATATAACATTGAGGAATTCTTGTTACATCCTCGAAGTAATATTTTACGCAAAGTATCTCGCGTGCATGTGTATATACACTCCCGCTCAAAAGTTTGAAAACACACTGAGAAAAAAAAATGTTTGTATCAACTAAATCTGTGATTCAATACGTCCAAACGAATATTTAGTTGGTACATTTCAATATTTTTTTGCCTGAATAATATTTCGGTTAACCGAAGGGCATAAATATTCAAAGAACTAATTATTTAGTTAAAACCAAATACGTTTGGACGTATTGAATCGCAGATTTAGTTGATTCAAACATTTTTTTTCTCAGTGCACCAGTCAATATTTTTTACCGCATAACTCCGCAAAAAAAAAAATTTCGAGCAAAAATAATAATAAAAAAAAAAATTACAGAAAAATTCTGCAATAATTCCAGGCGATTTCATGAATACGTGCGCTACTTTTTTCATACTTGGCATTTTCTCTTAAACTCCATAATAGTTTTTGAGTTACGTTGCATCTTTCAAAATTTGTCTTTTTTAGCTAAAAGTGAAATAACTTAGCGGGAAAAAATCGTACAAAAATTTTTAGAACACAAAATTACCGTAAATAAAAAAGTAAAAAAAAAATGTCCTTAAGTTATGCGCCCAATTTGCGATTGTCGAAAAAAGGCAGAAAAACGGTCGCGTAGAAAAATGCGTAGCGCATCGAAAAAAAATCATAAAAAATATTTTAAAAAAAGCAAAATAAAGCTGAATTCCTTTCCGTCAAAACGCTTTTTTGAAAATTCGATTATATTTTTTTTTTGACCGAGTTATACAACTTCTAGTGCGGCAAGAAATATTGACTGGTGTTTCCAAACTTTTGAGCGGGAGTGTATATTGTAAAGGTTGAAAAAGGGGTGTTCAGAAAAGCGTGTAGTTGCCAGAGCTCCCGCGAGAGACCCTCAGTGAACGGTCAAGCTCTCGCTGGACTCTGCATTACCCGTGGCTCTCGCGACTCTATCCCCTCCAAACGGCGGCTCTCTCGCGGTGATCGATGATCGCCTCGTCACTTCGTTTTGGCGAGCCCTTCGATTATCATCGATTTTCGGCCATCTTTCACTCCGCGGTTTTCATTCTTTCTTTTCAAGAGCTCTTGGACGATTTACGACCGGCCAAGAGCGCTAACGGTTCGGCTTCCTTCGATAATTTCATGGAAAGTATTTCCTTAGATTCGGTGCGGTTCACTTCGATAATTCGTGAGAAAGGTTATTCGCGCGACACGTGGCGTCGAACGATCCGACCGCCATTTTCCGGCCTTGCTTCGATTTCGCGTGATCAACGCCACTGCGAAAAGACCGACTTCTTTGAATATTATAATCATTATTTTTGACCTTTAACCCTTTATTAATAAAAACCGAAATATTGTTTGCACGCGAGTGAGTTTTTTCTTCGTCCGCATCGAACTTCCGGCCACTTCGTTCCCTTCAATCTTCCACCGTTTTCTCCCAATTTCCCAACCAGATCAATTCAGGCACTTTTCCGAACATGGTCCTTCGAGCCGGATAGGGAAATTGGTGAAGATTGTGGAAGTGCTTCAGTTCGCGAAAGAGAAAAGTGCGAGAGAGAACCGGCGTTCCGTTGTCCGACAACGTGCTCGTCACGCTTCGCTATTTCGGTCTCTCTCGCTCACGTTCAGTGCGCATAAGTCTCTCTCTCTTACTTTCGCGCGAGAGGAGAGCCCGGACGCCTCGAGAAATTTCTTCGTTGAGCGCGCGGGGATAGCATCGCGCTCTCGCGCGCGCCAAGAAAGCTATCGCTTCGTCCGCTTTGTGCGGATCTTCGCTCCTCGCTGGACATTATCGCTCAACGAGTGTGTATGCGTATCTCGTGAGTTTTGCATCTTTCGCGATCATCGGGAATTTTCTGGACATTCGTTCGACGCGTCTCACGGACATTCTCGATATTCGAGTGTGGGTGCGCGTCACGTGATTCTTTGTGCGCTTCGGGATTTTCTTCGCGTTTAATTACGCAGTCTTCGGATATTTTCGGCGCATTTAGTATTTCTTTGGATTCCTTCGCTACGCATCGCGTGACAAACTTCGTGAATCGAGTTTGTTCGCGTAGCTACTCGTTTTTTTTGGTTCGTCGTGCGCGTTACACGAACATTCTCGTCACCGAGTGTGTGCGCGTACTTCGTTTTCTTCGGTTTTTGGTTTTTTTCAAGTGCGTCACACGAACATTCTCGTCACCGAGTGTGTGCGTGTACTTTGTTTTCTTCGGCTTTTGGTTTTTTTTCAAGTGCGTCACACGAACATTCTCGTCGCCGAGTGTGTGCGCGTACTTCGTTTTCTTCGGTTTTTGGTTTTTTTCAAGTGCGTCACACGAACATTCTCGTCACCGAGTGTGTGCGCGTACTTCGTTTTCTTCGGTTTTTTGGTTTTTGGGTTTTTTTTCGTGCGCGTTACACAAACATTCTCGCAACATCGAGTGTGTGCGCGTTTTTCGCAGTTACCAACCTTGTGAGCATACGCTCGCCACAGACGGTCTCGGTTTTCGAGCGTGTATGCGTGTCACGTGACTCTTCGCGTGGTTGTGATTTCTTTCGCGCGCTTGTGCTTCGTCGCCATCCTCGCGCTCTCTGACACGCGTTAGCCGGAGAGAGACAGTGACTTCGCGCGCTCGTGAATTCTTCACGGGTTTGGATTTTCTTCGCTTCAAGTGCGCGTTACACGAACTTTCGCTTCGATATCTTCGCCGAGTTGCGTGTTCGTGGGTTTTCGTTTCCGTGCTACGCATCGATATTTTTCATTGCTTCGCGCGCGGCCCTTCTTCAACGAGAAAAAAGGTAACCGATTTACGCCCGGTTATTCTTCAATCTCGCTGTCTCCTCGTGCTTCACTTCATCTGAGATATTAAAGATCAAATTCAGTGCGATTTTCTTTGATGACTTTAGTCCCTTCAGTTTCTCGAGTCCTACGACTCACTCCGAATGAACGGAAATTCATCATTCATTCGCGGTCTTCTTTCCTGAGAAAGATGTTGAACGATTTACGACCGGTCAATATTCGATCTCGTGGTTGTCTTCGGGATTAGTTTCAGTGAAATTCTTCGGTACTATTCAGCAACCGTCAATGCGACGCTTTGTCTGGCTCGCTGGATACACCGGTACAACTTCTGATTTCGGCTACTTCCGATTTTTTCAATTCTACGGTAACTTCGAAGAGTGCTTCTACCAATCTGGATATTCGGCCTTCAGTTTTGCTGGCAACGAGCCAGGCAACTCTGACCTCTTCTTCTGGCAGTTCACATCGAGTTCGGTTTTTAATCGATCCCATTGCTGAACTTGCGTTCATTTCGGAACGTACGATTCAACTTCTTCGATTGGAAAGAATGGCCGCCTCAATTAATATCTTGGAATTGGGAGTCAGTCAGCTAGCCGCACGCGGGGAGCTACCACCGTCACCCACTCTTTAATGTCTGATTCTACTTCAAGCTCGGTTCGTATTCAGCACACTTCAATTGATAATGAGTTCGCTTCCTTGCTTTAGAAATTTCTGGGAACAGGAGAAAATTCCGTCGGACTCAGCCTCTATATCTGAGCCCGAGGATTCCTCCTGTGAACAACACTTCAAGGACACGCATTCGCGAGACGAAGACGGGCGATCTACAGTTCGCCTTCCTCTCAACACTTCACCATCGTCTCTCGGGGATTCCTTCATGGCAGCGTGGCGCTCCCTTCTTCAACTTCAAAAGCGGCTCTCGCGTAATTCAACTTATCGAGAGTTGTATCACGGTTTTCTTCAGGAGTACGAGACGTTGTATCACATGGTGCGAGCTTCTACTGGGCCAGCTTCAACTCCCGTGCATTATTTGCCCCATCACGGTGTTGTTCGGGCTCACGGTACCACCACCAAGCTTCGAGTGGTCTTCAACGGGTCGTGCAAGACGAGCAGTGGTGTCTCGCTTAACGACCTCCTCTACACGGGCGCCAAACTTCAACAGGACACTTCTGACGTACTTCTTTGGATCCGACGGCATCGCTTCATCTTCGCGACGGACATCACAAAGATGTACCGTCAAATCAACCTTCATTTGAATGATTGGAACCTTCAACGGATCCTGTGGGTTGATGAGCAGGAGCACATCTTCCCCTTCTGCCTCACCACCGTCAAGTACGGCCTCAGTTGCGCCCCGTTCTTGGCAATTCGAGTCATGCTGCAACTTGTCGAGGACGAAGGGCACAACTTTCCATTGGCGGTACTTCCGTTGACGAAGGGCAGGTACGTCGATGATATCTTCGGAGGTGCCGATTCAACGGCGGAACTTCAAGCATCCTCACGTCAACTTCAGGAGATCTGCAACCAAGGGTGCTTTCCACTTCAAAAATGGTCGTCAAACTCCACGGAACTTCTTCAAAGGGTGAGCCATCCCACTTCAGAATCACACGCAGTCGTGATTCAACCAGAGGACTCCAGCGTCAAACTTCTTGGGCTCGTTTGGAACCCCCAAACCGACCACTTCAAGTTCACGCTTCAGCCGAACTTCAGTCAATCTGTGACAAAACGGACAATCCTCTCGGAAACGGCGCAACTATTTGATCCGTTGGGCTTCATTTCGCCAATCATCATCACGGCAAAGATGTTTCTTCAAGAGCTCTGGTTAGCAAAACTTCACTGGGACGACCCTCTTCCGGTTTCGCTTCAACAACGGTGGCTTCACTTCCGAGAGAACTTGGCGGATCTCTCGCTCATTTCTCTCCCTCGGTGGCTTCAACTAAAACCCTCGGCAACGGTTCAGCTTCACGGTTTTTCGGACGCCTCGCAATTGGCCATGTCAGCCGTGGTTTACCTTCGTTCAACTTCAGATGATGGCTCTTCAACCATCACGCTTGTCGCTTCAAAGACGAAGGTTGCACCTCTCAAGCGACTGACAATTCCGCGGCTTGAGCTCACCGCCGCATTACTTCTTTCACGGCTGGTTTCGTACGTCCAGAAGACACTCGAACTTGGAACTGTTCCAGTGTTCCTTTGGACCGACTCGTCGGTAACCTTAACTTGGATCACGTCGCCTTCGGCTCGTTGGAAGGACTTTGTCCGAAATCGAGTTATTTCAATCCAAGAAATCACTTCGCAAGCGACGTGGCGCTTCATTTCAGGCAAGGAAAATCCCGCAGACTGTGCGTCTCGCAGAATGACACCTCGGCAACTTTCTCGGCATCCCCTCTGGTAAAATGGACCAACCTGGCTTTCGCAGCCTTGCACCAGTTGGCCCACTTCGTCGTTCGAGGTCGTAACCGACTGCGACCTCGAACAGCGTCCAGGTCTCGCCTTCACTTCAACTTCAGGGGCTCTTCTACCGGTTTGGGACCTTCTGGAGCGATATTCGTCCCTAAATCGGCTACTTCGAATCACGGCCATTTGCAAAAGAGCTCTTGGCCGCTTCAGGCGAGTTCCACATACTTCAATGACCAACCCGATATCACCGGGAGACCTGGAAGACGCAACAATTTTCTGGATACGCCTCATCCAACAGTCGTACTTCACTGCTGAGCTACGGATAATTTCAAGCGGAGCGACACTTCAACGGAGCAATGCAATGGCCGCCCTCACACCTTTCATCGACCAACTCGGAGTCCTTCGTGTGGGTGGACGCCTCCAGCATTCGATCCTTCACTCCGAGGCGAAACATCCACCTGTCTTGCCTCGGAATTCACGGCTAACTACATTGATAATTTCAAATGCCCATCTCCGGACCCTTCACGGCGGCACACAAGCAACACTGGCCTATCTCCGCAGATCGTACTGGATTTTGGGTGGTCGAGCGCCAGTACGATCATACATTCTTCGCTGCACCACTTGCGCACGGTTTCGAGGCCTCAGAGCTCAGCAGTTGATGGGGCAACTTCCCTCGCCACGAGTCACACCTTCACGTGCCTTCCTTCATTCGGGCTTAGATTATGCTGGACCCTTCACGGTTAAGACTTGGCGAGGAAGAGCAGCAAAAACATACAAGGGTTATCTCGCAGTTTTTGTCTGTTTCTCTACTTCAGCGGTGCACCTCGAATTGGTAACGGACTACACTTCAGAAGCCTTCATCGCAGCATATCGGCGGTTCTCTGGTCGACGGGGCATTTGTCACACGCTGTATAGTGACTGTGGAACGAACTTCAGCGGTGCAGATGCCACTCTTCAGGCTCTCTTCAAGGCTGGCTCAATGGAATTGAGTCACACCATTTCCGCATTAACCAGCCTTGGCACAAAGTGGTCCTTCAATCCCCCGGCAGCCCCTCACATGGGTGGAAAATGGGAGGCTGCCGTGAAATCGGCCAAATATCATCTTCGGCGGGTCATCGGTGAGACTGCACTTACGTATGAAGAATTTACGACTCTTCTCACGCAAGTCGAGGCAGTGCTCAATTCAAGGCCGCTTTGTGCTCTCTCGGACGACCCGGAGGACTTGTCATCCTTAACTCCGGGTCACTTCATCGTCGGTGAGGCACTTACTACAGTGCCTGAGCCATCTCTGACTTCAACGGCGGAATCTCGGTTGTCTCGGTGGCAACTTCTTCAGGCACGGCTTCAGCACTTCTGGCAGAGATGGTCAAGAGAGTACCTCCATCAAAGTCTCTCTACTTCAAAATGGCATCATCCTTCGAATGAGATACGAGTGGGGTCACTCGTTCTCATAACCGACGAAAGACTTCCTCCGACGCGGTAGCCACTCGCGCGGATCCTCGAACTTCACCCTGGCGAAGACGGCCTCACTCGAGTCGTCACACTTCGAACGGCAACTTCCACCTTCAAGCGGCCGGTCGCAAAATTATGCGTTCTGCCGACGGACTCTTCGTCAACGGAGTTTGCCGAAGGCGGGGAGTGTGTTCAGAAAAGCGTGTAGTTGCCAGAGCTCCCGCGAGAGACCCTCAGTGAACGGTCAAGCTCTCGCTGGACTCTGCATTACCCGTGGCTCTCGCGACTCTATCCCCTCCAAACGGCGGCTCTCTCGCGGTGATCGATGATCGCCTCGTCACTTCGTTTTGGCGAGCCCTTCGATTATCATCGATTTTCGGCCATCTTTCACTCCGCGGTTTTCATTCTTTCTTTTCAAGAGCTCTTGGACGATTTACGACCGGCCAAGAGCGCTAACGGTTCGGCTTCCTTCGATAATTTCATGGAAAGTATTTCCTTAGATTCGGTGCGGTTCACTTCGATAATTCGTGAGAAAGGTTATTCGCGCGACACGTGGCGTCGAACGATCCGACCGCCATTTTCCGGCCTTGCTTCGATTTCGCGTGATCAACGCCACTGCGAAAAGACCGACTTCTTTGAATATTATAATCATTATTTTTGACCTTTAACCCTTTATTAATAAAAACCGAAATATTGTTTGCACGCGAGTGAGTTTTTTCTTCGTCCGCATCGAACTTCCGGCCACTTCGTTCCCTTCAATCTTCCACCGTTTTCTCCCAATTTCCCAACCAGATCAATTCAGGCACTTTTCCGAACAAGGGGGTTGAAAAGAGCAGAACGTGGACCGAGCGAGGCTCCTCTTTTCGTCTTGACGGGACGAGAAAGAGTGCCGAACGAGGTCGTAATTTTCAATGCTGTAAACTGCAGCGAGAGGCAATTAATTTCGGGATAATGATGCGGCCATTGGAAAAAAGTGCGAAAATTACTTAAGAGTGCGAGAGAGGTTAAACGAAAAGCAGGGGATGCCCGATAATTGTCCGATTATTATCGATCCAATGCTCGGCCGAATTAACTTCCCCCTGCAGATGCAATCCCATATATTATTGTATATGGGGCGGGGGGGGGGGGGGGCATACGTTTGCCCGAATCTAACGGATCAGTGAGAGGACCGTTGAGGCAAATGAGTTAAATGAGACGTGAAAAACGATTTACGCCGGACCGATTCGTGAACGTAATTAAAATTCACCCTCATTCCGTCTCCTCCACCATCTCCTCGTTTGCCCCGACTCTTCTTCCCATTCCGTGACTCTTCCCGTCGACGTGTACGCGCATTCCCCGGTTGTTTTTTTATTTCAACCCCCGTGATGCGACCTCCATCCCTCTTCACCCTCGTTAGTTAGAAATTTTCATCGGTAACGAAACGCCAGAGGGTTTACTCATTATTACAACGATGAGACGAAACTCACAAACTCCCCCTTGGGCTCTCTCATAGCTTCCGGTCTCTTTTGCAGTACAAGCGTTACATGCTGGAGAAAGAAAGGTCTTTGTATTTTGATAATCATGAAGCACGCGATCGTGCAAGCGAACGGAAAAATTAAACCTTGGCGAAAGTTTTGAGATTTTGAGTTTGAAGATTTTTCGTCGTCAACTTTTTAGGGCTTGTTTCGATATTTTTCATTTTTGTAATTGACAATTTGTCCCCTCATTTCTGGAGAATCGATAGAGTTTATAATATAAAGTAAATGTCCCAATTATTGAACACTGGAAGTGCCTATGTCCCTAATATTGAACAGGCATGTCCCAGTTATTGTACACTCTCGAGAATTCTTTTCCCGTTCTGAAAATATTATTTTGGGTAAAATATTAAGAAATGAAAGCAAAACCAAACACTTGAATAATCCTTTATTAATCATGTAAAAATACAAAAATGTATATTTAGTCTCTTTTGACAGGTTTTTGGTTAATTCGCATTTGGTTAATTTTTGCTTTTCATCTCGAACTTTATTTTATTTTTATTTTCAGCTTCCTCGTTTTTATGTTCTGTTTTTGTTTGATTCAGTCGCAGCTTTTTTGTTTTTCAACTGAAACATCGGAGAGCAGAAAATATTGAACATTACGTTCATATTTTTAGGTTACATTTAGGTTATGTTCTCCTTTTACTTTTCTTTTTATGTTTATTGCAGGAAAATACAAATAAAAAATATATTTGACGATCTCAGAGTTATTATTAAAAGAATAAAGGTAAGTTTATTCAGGAACTTACAGTTTTTGTTTGAATAAATCCGATTCACACGATCTGTCACACGTTAACTGTCTCGATGTTTTGATGGGTTTAATGACGCCATCTTGGAGAAACCGAACCGAACAATAATTGGGACATTTACCTTAGTAACAATAAAATTGTTCGATTGATGAAATTAAATTTTTTACGCTTAATGTTTGAGGTTGCGTGAGCATAAATCAGGGTTTATGCTCGAAGGAAGAGAAAGAGAGGGAGGAGTATATCTTTATCCGATAATTTCATTCGGTCAATCTTCTCATTTTTCCACCCCCGCCATAATTATCCTTGCGTATGTTTGTGTACATATAAATACACACACACAAACAAGAGAAAGCTATATCCACGCAGAAAAGGAGGCTCGTATCGACAACTGGCGGATAAAATGGTGCGTTTTTCCGTTACAAGGGACAGTTGGTATATATCGAGAAGGGTGCTAAGGACATCTGAAGATTAGGGTTCTTATTTTCTCATATGAGAAGACCAAAATCGCTTGGCACCTCGTCTTCCCCTCCCATCGAAGCCGTCTGCCCAGCGGTCATTTTTCCCTGGCAAACGCGATATCGGAGGGAGAAACGACTCCCGCCGCTCGTATCCGTAACACGAGACCCCATTTCATCGGGTTTCATCCCCCAAAACTATACGCACAATACGCGAGGGTCGTATTTTCCTCATAGCCCTCTCGAGAATCACTATCGCGGTGACGCGTTTCCCAAACGTTTTCAGCGATATTTCCTTTCTTTTTTTTTTCTTTTCGCCTCGTTCTCGCATCGACGATTCCGCATTTATTCTCTCGACAAAATGGCGGAACTGCGTCAGGTTATTTCTTTTTTTTTTTGGTCACCGAGTGAAATTTTTTTTTTAATACAAAAAAAATCAGACAAAGTTACTTAAAAAAAATTTAAATAATTAAATTAGTACCAAAGTGAAAAATCTTTGAATTTCGAAATTTGCACATCGACTTCTCATCTTTTTTTTTGTGTTTACAAAGCTTCCTGTTTGAGAAAGCCAAAACTGTGAAAGCTTTTTACTCATAAAGGAGGATTTGTAATTTTTTTTATATCAAAGAAAGCATCAAGTGGATTAAAATTAATTTCAAACTTGAAAAAACTAATGCACTTGAAATTTCGAACGTTCATTTGAACGAAAAATCAGAAAAAGTATTCATTGAAACGAGAAATTATAATAACTTGCAAACATTTGGTAAATAATAATTTTCATAATTCGAAAATATTTGAAGAATTATTTCCAAAGTGTTACCAAAATCTCGAAATTGGTTTCCAAAAAAATAAATTGATCGATTTTTCGGTCATCTCAACGTTAAAAACTTCATGCCCATAAATAATTTTGAGCTGATTTTTTGTGTGGTTTCTTACAGTTAAAAAGCATCATATTTAATATTATAATGGCGGCGCATAATGTTTTCACCAAACTTTTTTTATTTAAAATCTTTTTTTCTTAAATTTGTTTTAAGAAAATAAATTTAGCTATACTAGAATAGATATCCGTTGCGGAGTTTCTGTTGTTTTTTTGGGCTTGACGAAAAACCAAGCTTTTATCATTTCAAAAAATTTGTTTTCATCAAACACAAAAAAACAACAGAAACTCTGCAACGGGAATATCTATTCTAGTAGCTAAATTCCTTCATTTTATTTTATTTTTTAAAAAGTTTGAAATTTTTTTAAAAAAATTATAAAAATTGGGTAAAAACATTCTGCGCCATTAAAATATAACTTAATATGAGGTATTATAATCATAAAGAATTGATTAAAAAAAATGTACAGCCTCTTTTTAGCCTGAGTCACACTTCCAAATATTTACCCAACTAATAATTATGTCTCATCTTCATCATTAACCAATTTATTAATCAATAATGTTCAATCTTTAAAAAAAAAATTGAGTAAGTTAAAAATTGAAACTTGAAATTCAAAAAAGCCTTGCCCATTGTCATTCGTAGAAAAATATGAGCGAGAATAAAAATAGAAATCGAAATTATTTTTCAAAAGTATGATGATAATTCAGGACAAGTCGCAGGGATTTTTTTTAATATATATATTCTACGTTGGAAAGACGAACGACGATGGTTAAAAATCGATTGATCGAGTGGTGCGTGAGAAGAAAAAATTGTGGTTGCCACGTTGGAATTGGTACAGTGATGAATTTTTATTACACTCCATAATTCATATTCTTTGATAACGTTGTATGAAGGACTTTTTGTACGCGTTACTCTTCACACAAACGCACACACACACACACACACATTTATAAATATATATTTTTGAATGTACAGAGCGGGAGCCATAGAAAGAGAGAACGAGGGATGGAAACGTGGGACAAATCTGAAGCTGGGTCGCGGGGTTCTATTATCGGTGGCAAGAAGTCCATAAAACTTGAAATATGACTTCCGTCCCTCGCTCGACCCTGGTTTATACGTCTCTGTGTGTGCGCGATGCGTTTGTGTGTTTAAAAAAATTTGAATTCACATCGCGAGAACAATTGAAACGAGCAATTTGAGTCGCTCGCAGATAAATAAGAAGAGGAGTGAAGGAGAGAAAAAACAGTGTAATTGTTCATTGAGATCCTCGATCGAGTGTCCTCAATTGGAGAAGAGAAAGAATAAATGTTTGCGCTGCAAAACACACACACACACACACACACGTATACTCGAAGCTTGAGGATAATTCAGTCTTTCGAGAATCGACATACAGACACGAGAAAAGAATGGGAATGAAGAGAAGAGAGGATTTGAAGTAGGGAGAGATGGAGATAAAGGGACGACTGAAGCTCGATCAAAGGTGAAGCGTGGTCTCTCGTGGATTAAAAGGCGAGATACCTACGCTCTCTCTCTCTCTCTCGCTCTCTCTCTCCCTCTCTCTCTCTCTCCCCTTCTCTCTCTCTTTTTATATCATACGGTTCGTGCCGCGATTTTCCCGGGAGATACGAACGGAAGTGCTACACGTATAGATTGCGTTTGCGTACAAGGGACAAATATTTAAATTCACCCTGTGAACAAAGTCGAGAAGGATGAAAAAAGAGAGCGGGACTCACAGACGAATCGAGTGAGCTTTTTTTTCTCTCCTTTATACAGTCGGAGAGATAGCGGACAATTGTGCCGGGGAGGGATGATGGAGGGTAGATGGACGGATAGTCGTACAATGAGAGGGCGAAACGTGGAATCAAGTTTTGATCGGTAATCTTATCAACTCGCCCCATGCTCGCCGCACTTGGATCAAAGTGGTCTTGGGAGAATGTACGTTTGAATGGCACAATTTTTATCCTCACACTTTTTTTTTTTATTTTTATTTCAAGCATAACAAATATTTCCTTTGCTCTACTCATCCAATCATCTTCAAATATCTTCCATCAGACCCTTGATTCCAGAATATTAATTCTCTTGCTAGAAATAAATTTATCGTCAGAGAGAGATCGGCAGCGTTGTCAGTTTTTCGGAGGGTCAAAAATAGTAGAATAGTGACTGCCTTTTTCGTCTAAAATTGTGCAGAAATGTTTTTGATGAAAATTCCTAGAAATTTTGATTTCTTGAGAAAACTATGAGTGAATTCGTGTTCAGGGGGACAAAATACATCGATATAAGTTTGAAAAAAAAAAATTTTTTTTTTTGCATTTTGGCCAAAATTGAGTTTGTTCACTAAAATGGCTGTAAATTATTTTTAGGATAGAATTGTGGGTTGGACACGAGCTCATTCTCTTCGTAATCGTTCAAGCTTCAAAACCCCGCTTGGTTCATCCAATTTGGATCATTTTTCAATTTTTGGCAGATTTTTAAAGTTTGACAATCGATTTTTTGAAATTTTTGCATACATACCCCTTTCCATTTTTTTCGGCGATTTTTATAGTGCTCTCATTTCTACAAAAATTGAGTTACCGGAATGAACCAAACGGCATTTTCTAAGTTCAGTGACACGGTTTACGTACGAATAAGAAATTTCCAAATTGGTCAAACCGATCGAAAGTTATGAGCGCTTGAAATTTCACGATTTTGAAGTTTCTCGGAATGGGGCTAAAATTGAGCAAAAATATTTTTGATGAAAATTCATAAAAATTTGGTTTTTTCGAGAAAACTATTAGTAGATTCATATTCAGGGGGACAAAATACATCGATATAAAGTTTGAAAAAATAAATTTTTAAATTTTTTTTCTGCATTTTGGCCGAAATTGAATATGTCCACTAAAATACGTGTAATTTTTATGTACTCAAAATTTCGGCTCTAGACTACGCTCATTCTCTTCGTAATCGTTGAAGGTTCAAAATCCCGCTTTGTGCTTTTTCGAAATTTATCCCCTTTTCTAACCGGCATCTCTATTCTAACCACTTCTGAGCTCTGAAATAGTGATAATAGTGACCAAGTTTCGAAAATAAAGAGAAAAGTGGACAATAGTGACACACTGGCAACTCTCGAGATTGGAAATAAAAAAATGATTGATTAAAAAAAAACATTAAAGTGAGCAATTTTATCACATTTCATTTGTTTTCTTTTCATACTCTTTATTTTTATTTTAACCATAACAAATATTTTCTTTGCTCTCTAAATTTAATCATCCTCAACTATCTTTTCTCAGATTTAAGATCTTTGATTCCAGAATATTAATTCTCTTGCTAAAAATAAATTCATCATGAGAGAGAGGTTGGAAAAAAAATGATTGATTAAAAAATGAACATTGAAGTGAGCAATTCGATAAAAATATCCCGTTTATCACATTTCATTTGCTTTCTTTTTATACCCTATTTTATTGGGGCCTTCCCCAAAGCGTGGTGCCCAACACAAACATCATTTCATCGTAAAACCAATCTGACAAATATCCCGAAGAGTATTATCCGAGAGAAAGAGAGGGAGAGAGAGAATGTGAAGGACGAAGGAAGAGAATAATCTCTTCATTCAACGACTCCTACGCACATCCTACCCCCGGTGATAAGAGTAAATTGTCTGGAAGAGAAAGTCTCGTTGAGTGAATGAAGAAATGAATCTGTGAGCTCTCGTTTCGATGCAATGAACAATATGTTTCGTGTAGAACGAAATTTCATCGTAACTCATCTTTTTATGGCTGATGACCTCTTCATAAATTCCACAAAAAATTAAGTAAATCCTCGATACACAAGATAACAAAATCGAATATTCGAAAAATTGAAGCCTTTTGTAACATACACTTTCGAGGGCAAATCGTTCGCCAAAAAAAAAAATAAGTAACCACGTATCGATTCTCGTTCAGAGTTGCAATTACTTTTATGCAATTCAGGGGAAATGCCTCGAAGGACTGATGAGCGCGAGAAAGTTATTGAATTCGTCGGGACTTTCTCAACTTGACCGCAACG
Organism: Alloplasta piceator; assembly: GCA_946863875.1. Taxonomy (NCBI): domain Eukaryota; kingdom Metazoa; phylum Arthropoda; class Insecta; order Hymenoptera; family Ichneumonidae; genus Alloplasta; species Alloplasta piceator. The sequence continues at coordinate 12,014,880 of OX333080.1, forward strand.
GAGGAAATTCGATCGATCGAATGCGCGAATGAGGTTAAATTCAACGATCCCTGCCTCACTCTTCTTCTTTCTCGCTTGCGGATAACTGACGCTCGGCAATTGCCATTGGGACGGATTTCTCACTCAAAAGACAAGTCCTCGGAGTGGGTTGGCGGTGAGAGGAGGGTGGGGGGGGGTGATTGCCGTTCGCTTCGAACAATGGTAATTCGGATTGTGGTCGTGTGATCAGCGTTTGAAGGGAAGACGAGAGGGGATAAACGACCTATCTCTGCCTCAAATGAATCCGTCTCTGGTATTCTCTCGCACGAATCTCCTCACTTGTCATTGATTCGAACTCTCCGATGAACATCCGCCCTTCGGCGCAAGAAAAGCTTTCCAAAGCCGATGGGCGTTGCGCCCCTGAGGCTTTTGTGTCCGTCTGTATGTGTGTGTGTGTATTTCCGTTTGTGACCATCGTCGATTTCACCAGCCAATAATTAAGCCTGGTACTCAATTAACGGAATCCAAATGGTCAGTATATTTAGTCAACGCCGGGATTCATCAGATTTATGTAGCTAGTAAGAAGTACGAAAATAAAAAAAAGGGATGAAAAAGAAGATATAGGAGGATGAAAAGGGAGACCACGAGAAAATAACCCTGCTAGGAACGTCTGTAAAGTTAACAGAGGCAAGTCTCCAAAATTAATTTGAATTGTACGAGTATAGTTTACCATAATCCTGTTAGAATACGTTGGGGTTATTTTTTTAATGCAATGAGAATGACAATTTAAAAAAAAATCCAAATTCTGCGAAGACATTGTCATGAAAATATCCAAATCTAGGTCTGCTTTCGCGTAGGTGTGTCTATTTGGGTCAACGCTAGTTATAATGACAATTTCCTAATTTTTAGAATTTTTATTTTATTTTTTTTATACAATTTTTTTTATTATAATTTTTGTCATTATTGTCGAATTTATTTAAATCTCATTCTACATTCTTCAATCTTCATAACTCTTTTAAGGCGGTATTCTGGTCTAGAATTTTGAAAAATAATTTTTTTTCATATTCTTAAAGTTTAGAGCCTTGAGACTATATCCTCGAAAGGAAATTTCTTAAGGTTGTTTAGAAGCAAATCACGTTTAATGAGAAAATTCGGAAAATTTGGTATGTTTTTCAATGAAGTATTTAAGAGGTCGTGTAAAAATTTCACGACGATTTGGAAGCTCGTTATTGAATCATTAAGGTGAACAAATTAAATAAAATTAAATGTAGTCTTATGGAAACTGATATAACTTTGTGATAAGTTTTTTTTTTGACCTCTCAAATTTTTAATATCCACAATATACTGAAAGCAACAGAAATAAAACGAAGTTTATTGATAAATATTTTTTTTATTTGTTTAAAAAATTCCTAATCGTCGTGAAATTTTGACACGACCTCTTAAATACCTCGTAAAAAAACATACCAAATTTTCAGAATTTTCTCATCATTTTTTATTTTAACCCTTAAGGAGGTTGAAGTAATGATGATAGAATTCTGAAAAATTGGTATGTTCTTACATGAAGTATTCAGGAGGTCGTGTAAAAATTTCACTACGATTAAGAAGCTATTTATTGAACAATTAACATTCAAAGGTTTCATAGCTTCGAAAGAACCTTGAGGCAAAAAAAAGCAAATTAAAAAAAAATTCTCAGCTTCTCTATCAGATGTGACTGTTATTACTACATTGTTTCATCCTTGGCAAGCCTGAAACAAAAAAATAAAAAAGCATTTCAAAGTGGAAGGTTTCTTACACAACAATTTACCACCGTTAATGGAAAATCGAAAAAAATGGCGGATGTTTGAAATAAATTGTGACAAATTCATCCTTTCATTTTTGTTTTGCACTTTCGAAGGTAAAACAATGTTGTAATAACAGTTTTATAGTCATAGCTGATATAAGAGCTGCAAATTTTTTTTAAATTTGTTTTTTTTGCCTTCTAAAATAGTGCCTTAATTCCAATAATTTACGGAATTACAGATATTTTAGTAACGCAGCAACGACGTCCGTCACGTCAGAGCAAATCGAATTTATAGACGTTTAAGAACTAAAAACTAAACTAAACAAACAAAAATTAAAAACTATGAAAAAAAGAGTCGAAAAACGCCTGTATTGTTTATTGTCAAAATATTAATACGTATGGTAGAAAAAAAAAGAATCGTAAAAATATTTTTTTATCGAGCTCGAAAAAAACGCTCAAAATGTATGTCTCTGGACCAGAATAGCGCTTTAAACTATGAAAGAAAAACCTTTGTCGCTGTTTATTAAAAAAATGTAATTCTTTTATCAAAGGATTTCCGGACTAAATGACTGTTCTCGAGGCTTTGTGCATGCGTGTAGGTGTAATGGAGGTCCTGGGATATGGCGAATGAAGCGAGAATCCTGCGGTTCAAAGGCACCGGAAGACGCTCGAATTACGAGTCGGACTAAGGCCGCACAACGGTGGCCTCTCGCGCCAGATTACTGAACTGCCTGGTGGACCCCGAGAGTTTTCGAACCCCTCGTCTCGTTAATTGAACCCAACGAGGCAGAAATGGAAATTTGCTACCGTAATTATGACCTAACCCCTAATAGCCTTCGAAGACACAGGAGACTCGAAGAAAAGAGCAGAGAAAAAAGAAATCGCGGAATCAAGCACCGAATTCATCGGCGTTGATACTCTGAGAGATATCTTCGTCCTCTCATTGATTATAAGTCTCTTCGTTCGCTGACTTTGTTCTATATATATTATTTTTTTATGCTCTCTTCCTTTCGTTCCATCTTTTGTCGAGTGTCCGATTCAATTGATTCTCAAAGACTATTTAGGAACAAAGCTGAGAGACGCTTCTCTCTAAGTGAGATCGAGTGACTCGGAAAGAATGAAGAGAGCGGGAGATCGATTTCTAAAATGAAGCAAGTCTCAAAGTGCTGTCGAAGTAAGAGTGAACCGAGAGACCCTTCGCGTTACAATGGCCTCCTGATCATCTGCGGATTCGCCCTATGTATGGGGCATTCCATCCCAAATCGGACTGTTTGAAAAACTTTTTTTTTTATTTCCTCAATTTTTTTATATTTTTGAGTACCCATCAAAAGACCCTTCCTGTTAAATTTTGAGATTTTTTTGATTACCCGTTCAAAAGATATTAAATTAACAAAAAAACCGCTCTTTTTTGGTATTTTCGTCATAACTTCTTTAATAATGGTCCAAATTAAAAGTTTTTTTTCAAAATATTTTTGTTTTTTTATGGCCTTTTCAGAAAAAAATACAACAAAAATATTCGACGTGTCTTTGAATGTGTTTTTCGAGTTTTAAACGTAAAATCGCGTTTTTAAAATTGAATGTCATTTTTTATTTTTTTAAATATTTTTTTGTTCTAAACATCTATCTATTCAACAATTTTTAAGACTACTCCGATCGTGGGATCTCAATGACTGCTATTTTTTTCGATTTTTGAAAATTAAAAAAAAAAAAATTTTAATAAATTATTATGAATACCAATTTTTATTACTATATAGTATTTTTTTCAATATTTAGAATTTATTTTGACCCAATTTTTGTTACTGTATCGAATTTTTTTCAATATTTAGAATTTATTTCGACACTTTTTTATTGTTAACACGTTCTTAAAATTAATAATTAATCGTTAAGTCTGTTTATGAACAATAATAGCATCAGTTTTTATTTATTCACGTATTTTTTTGAAAACCTTACATATACGATTATTTCATGAATCAGAATATTTCTTTGCCAATACATTTCCGTTGCTCATTGGAATAATTGAATGAAATTTTTGTGTCCCCCTGTGATTGACTTCGCAGTATTTTATTGCAAATAAAATCTTTCTTTCGCATCTGATTAATTAATAAAACTCAAAAAACTCATTTAAAAACACGTCGAATATTTTTGTTGTATTTTTTTCTGAAAAGGCCATAAAAAAACAAAAAATTTGAAAAAAAAACTTTTAATTTGGACCATTATTAAAGAAGTTATGACCAAAATACCAAAAAAAGAACGGTTTTTTTGTTAATTTAATATCTTTTGAACGGGTAATAAAAAAAATCTCAAAATTTAACAGGAAGGTCTTTTGATGGGTACTCAAGAATATAGAAAAATTGAGGAAATAAAAAAAAAAGTTTTTCAAACTGTCCGATTTGGGATGAAATGCCCCATATATACTCGTACAACTCTAGGGAAATTGAGGAACTTCCTCGTCTCTTTGTTTCTATCTGTTACTTCCACTTTCCCGTTTCGCTTGATCCTTGATCCTTCAATGGAGATTCCACGCTCTTGGCTTTTCCTCGGAAATGAACCTTTCGAGCTAACTTTCGTTCCGACTCTTCGTCCTTCAACTTTTCCAAATCTTCGCCTACCCCTTCCCGCACTCGATACGATGGAAAAAGAGCAATACAGTTCGGTTATGAGGATTTCTTTCGTTCTTGCACCATTCTTAACTCCCGATTGAACATCGGGAATGAATTGAAAAAATTTTCCGCCACTTTTCGGAACGTGCGAGTTCCCCTTTGAGGAGACATTTTTACGAGTATGGGCTTGGATTTAAGGATTCCTGATTTCTGACGCATATTCTTTTGTCTGTAAAGGACAATTGCTCCGCTTTTTTCCATTGGGAAATTATTGAGGAGGACCATTGGTGGCGTAAACAAGATAGAGGATTGGAAAAAACGTTAACAGAAAGAAATAAGCGAGAGACAAAACGACTCGGGGAAACTCGCTACGGATATTATAGCTGGGGGAAATGACCAAAACCATTTCGAGCGACATGCGGTACGAAAGTGTCAGCCGAAGGACATACGAGCCAGTTAGCGGTCATCCAGTTCGAGCGTCGTATGAACGCGCCATATGGAGTTAACACGAAAATCCGCGATTCAGTAGATACGCCACGATATTGGTCGGACATCGGGTGTGTAACGGCTCTACCAAACTGCCCGATCGTAAAGATTCTCATTGCGCTCTTTTTCCTTCTTTAGCGTCTCGACGCTCTCTCGTACAATAGAGTATCTTTAATATCCTCACACTCTCCTTTGTGATAACGATTTGAGTCGTTTTTTCACCCTCATTCCTCTATATTTTATCGAAGAATCACTTGACGATTTGAGAAGAATCGGCAGAACGGAAATGAAGTTACGAGCGCTTGAAAATTGAGAGAAATTGGGAAAAAATCCGCTTAAAAATTGATTTTGATGAAAATTCATAAAAATGTTGATTTTTTGGAAAAATCATTGATAGATTCGCGTTTAGGTCAGTGTACATCGATATAAGGTTCTAAAAAAATTAATTAAATTTTTTTTTCTTAACTTTGGCTAAAATTGAATCTCTTCACTAAAATGGCTGTAATTTATTTTCTAGATTAAATTTCGACTTTGCTAATAGCTCATTCTCTTCCTGATGGTTCGAGCTTCAAAACCCCGTTTGGCTTATCCGATTTCGATCATTTTTCAATTTTTGGCAGATTTTTAAAGTTTGACCTTCGATTTTTACAATTTCTTAAGGCATACCCCTTTCCATTTTTTTCGGTGATTTTCAAAGTGCTCTCATTTCTACAAAAATTAAGTTATCGAAATGAACTAAATGCCAATCTCTAAGTTTAGTGACAGCATTTAAGTGCGAAAAAGAAATTTTGGAATCGGTGAAACCGAAGAAAAATTATGAGCACTTGAAATTTCGCTATTTTGAGGTCTTTGAAATTGGGGCCAAAATTGAGCAAAAGTGTTTTTAATGAAAATTCATGAAAATTTTGATTAAAAAAAAAACTATTGGTAGATTCGTGTTCAGGGGGACAAAATACATCGATATGAGATTTAAATAAATTAAAATTAAAAAATAAAAAATTCTGTATTTTGACCGTATTTAGATCGGTTCGCTAAAATGACTATAACTTTTTTTCCAGATAGCATTTCGCCCATTTATTTAGTCTGTTCTCTTTTTAATCGTTTAACCTTTGATACCCCGCTTGGTTCATTAAATTCGGATCATTTTTTTATTTTTGGGAGATTTTTAAAGTTGGACCATCGATTTTTGCAAATTTTTGCGTACCTTTCTATTTTGTTCGGCAATGTTCAAACTGCTCTCATTTCTGTAAAAAATTAGATATTGCAATAAACCAAACGGCATTCTCTAAGTGTACTGACAATCTTTGAGTAGGAAAAAAAAATTAAAATCGGTTGAACAGAAGTAAAGTTACGAGCACTTGAAATTTCGCTGTTTAAAGATTTGCGAAAATAGGCCCAGAATTGAGCAGAGATGTTTTTAATGAAAATTCATGAAAATTTTCATTTGTCGAGAAAACTATCGCTAGGTTCGTATTTGGGAAGGAAAAATACATCGATATAGGGTTCTAAAAAAATCAAATAAATTCTTTAAAAAATCGCATTCCGGCCAAAATTGAATCTGTTCACTAAAATGACTGTAATTTATTTTCTAGATTACATTTCAACTTTACTAATAGCTTATTCTCTTCCTTATCGTTCAAGCTTCAGAACCCTCGTTCGGTTAATCCGATTTCAATAATTTTTCAATTTTTTGCAGATTTTTAAAGTTGGACCATCGATTTTTGCAATTTTTTGAATGTTCAAACAGCATTTTCCAAGTTAATGGTAAGAAATTTCTAAGAAATGTTTAAATCGGTTAAGCCAGAAAAAAATTTGTCGACCAATGAATTTTGACGGGAAATTCATCGTTGACTTTGAATCACGGGGAGTTTTTCTCGGAACATGTTCATTCGCGAGAGAGAAAGGGGAAGAAAGAACTTTGAAAAATATTTTTGGGGAGGTCGTCGTTTCATTCCGGACGAGAAAACTCGAACAAAGAAGAGCTTTGACCGTTTCATCACACATGTACACCACTTTCGCGACAATGCAAACGTTGTACGCGTTTTTTTCTTCTCGTTCTCTTTATTTTCATCCTTCTCTCGGTGCGCAAAATTTTCGTTCGGAACTTTCCCATAAACAATCCCCGAGCTTTTCCTCGTCGAGCATCTTCCCTCGCGCGGTGTTCCCGTTGTTACCGGCAGGAAAAGCGAAACGATAGTGTGTAATTCCTGGCTTATATATACTTTTATGTTGGTCGTAAGGTGAACGATGTTACTTCCCCCGATTTTTTCCTCCCCTCGTTTCTTTCTTCCGAAGCTCTTTTCAGGGCTCTAAGCTCCGACCTCTCGCTCGCTCGCTCGTTCTCTTTCGCTTTTCCGACGTGGACCGGCCTCGACGTCCGAGACTTTTATGATTTAGTTATACGCCAATGGCGGTTCCAGAGAGGAGAAAATAAAACACGCACGGAAGGGGGATGGTGAAAAGTGGAGAACGGGAAAAAAAGGAGGCGCACGGTGAGGAGGAAAAGCAAGAGAGAAAAGGAAAAAGACGAAGCACGCGCGGATATTGCTGATACCTGGAAAAGCAGCAGCGAGAAGCAAAAGGGATGAATTATGGGAGTACCGTCAACGACGACGACGACGACGGCGACGAAAAACTGAGAGCCACGAACCCAACCCTCGTTCTCACTCTTCCCACGCCTGCACTCGTTTTCTTTCCCTCCCTCATTCTTTTATCTCTTTTTCTCTCTTCCTTTATATATTCCCTCTTTCATTCGTCTTTTTGCGCTCCCATTCGCCACCAACGAGAAAAAAACCTTCGGGCGAAGTACCTACTCGTGTGTGTGTGTGTGTGTGCAGATATAGAGGAGAACCTCCCTATTATTTCTTCAGAACGACGTCGTTCTGAAGAGGAGAAAAAAAAGTGCCCCGCTCTCGTTCGTCCTTTCGACACTCTCGTCACGCCCGAGACCGCGCTGATCGCTGAATTCGGTAATTTGATGAATAAAGAGGGATGATTGAAAAAAATGAAAAGTTTTCCAACAATGGAATTCGCAATTAATTGTGAGAGCCGCTCTCGCTATTCAGTTTGGAGCGCTCTGAATTTAATAGGTTAATTAAACTCATTTTATTGGGAGTCGTGGTAGAAAATACCCTTAAAAATTGTTTCAGCAACTTTTCAAATGAAAAAAAATACACTGTAAAAAAATTTTGTATTAGATTTAATTAAAAAATATGAAGTTTTTATGCATATACAGTATATTAATTTTCATATACATAAAATCAAAAGACTTCTTTTAATTTTAATATACGCTCGTATATTAAAATTCTAATGCATAGTATGATTTTTAAAGCAGAATCATGAAAAAAGATAAGAAAATTAATATTCTTTTGTATAGTAGTTCTACATTACATGTCTGAATTTTAATATTCACGTTATGAAAATAACGTTATCGTCACTGGAATTAATTGTTGTTAAAGGTGTTATAAAAAATCTATAGCCCTTGAAAAATAATTTAATATGCATAGTTTACCGGCCCCAAAAAGAGATAAGAAAAGACCCTACCTACTATCCTACCTATCGTACCTAACTACCTAACACGCTACCTATTACATAACCGACTACTTATGAACTCCCTCTACTTGTGGGATATATGAATGATGTAAACTCTCAAAACTTTATTCCTGAATACCTGATCCCTCATAACTTAAGTGACCCCTCGTAACTTAAGTTACCTCTCGTAACTCAATTTCGTGACCCTTGATCCCTCGTAGGTTACGTAAAGCCGCGCAAAACTTAATTACAGCATTCCTGACCCCTCATAAGTTATGTGATCCCTCCCCGTGTAGAAATGTGATAGGGCAACCATTAGTTGATTCTTGCCCCTGATCCGCCCTGCCTGATCCGATTTTCCTGGCAGGGCCCTGACATGGAACTTAACGACCTGGTCCCTAGTTATTACATTGAAATAATCACTTATTACCAGTGCCCTGCATGATCAGAATATGAACAGTTTCCGACGACGTTATTTTTACACTTTTAAGCAAAAAATATTTTTATTTTATTACCCTGGCAGGGCTCTGATGTGAAAACTATTGGATTGCCCTGAGTATTTATTAAAATAAAATTATTTGTATATCGGCTTTCAGTAGTATAATAATAATAATAATAATAATAATAATAATAATAATAATAATAATAATAATAATAAATAACAATAATAGTAATAACAATAATAATAAATTAACAATCATTGCCTCGTTTATTATTATTATTATTATTATTATTATTATTATTATTATTATTATTATTATTATTTAATTATTATTTACTTTTATCCCGCGAGAATAACAAGCAATTGTGCGCCTGTCACAAGTTCGTTACGTAGGCAGAGGATTATTATTATTATCACGACGAACCGCATCGCGTTAGTTCCGAGACTTGGCGCGAGATGGCGCAGGACAGCAACCGTTGAACTCGCATACGGATAATGTGTTCAGTATGCTTATATAGACGGGTGCGAGCACGGATGTCAGCAGAAGTCGGTGTCGGAAGAATCCATACAAGGTGTTCCTGCCGTCTTATGTAATTGTACTTATTTATTTAATTCTCGTAGAGAATTTCCGTTCACTCGGAATCTAATATTCTCTTCGAGGATTGCCAAAAGAAAAGTGTACCCTAAGAAAGGGTTGCCTCGAAATAAATAATAAGATGCATACATTGAAAAAGGAGTACCTCGTAAAAACGAATTGTTTAAAAAGCGCTTCGGTGTATGATCGCGACCGTGATCAGGGCCTTTAAGGGCATGATTCTAAAAATCTTAGGGGCCTGATCAGGATCTGCTAGGGCCGGATCATATCGTCATAGGGGCCTGATCATGATCGCCGGATCCGAAAATGGCCAGCCAGGTGTTACATGGCTAAACAGGGCCTGTTAGGATGAGCGGATCATTTCCCTACATTAGTTAGGGAGGGCAAGTCAGGGGCAGAAGTTTTTCCCCACCAAAATTTCTACACGGGTCGTAACTTAATTTTAGAGCCCATGACCCTTCATTAGTTAGGTAAACCCTTAAAACTGGTTGAAAAAAACCAGTGACCCTCTCATAAGTATTTTTTTAAATATTATTTTTGACGACATTCTTTTCAGTGATTGATTGAAATTTTAAGAAATAAGTGTATTACTTTTCAATAATGTATCTTAAAATTGCGAAAAAGCATACAGAAACCATTTTCATATACGGGGATATTAATTTTCAATGTTCACTCTTTTAATTTTAATATAGTAATATACAAATATTAAATTTGAGATGAAATTGTTAATTTTCTAATTTACTAATCTCGAGTTTGCATACTTGTTAATGAAATTTCATCTACTTTTGTATATCAAATTTAATAATATTTTTTACAGTGTAAAATGAAATATTGACCACACTAGCTACTTTTCTCGCTATAGCTTTAATTTGAATATTGCACAGGCCTCAAAAAAATGACAATGTTGAGGATATGAAGAATTATAATGCATTATCCATACGAAACGTATAATATTCTCCATTATACACGGTCACTTTATTCAGGAAAAGAAAATGAGCCTGCAAAGTGAAAGGGAAAGAAAAGGGAGTGTGTGTGACAATACAAGCAAGAAAGCCTCTTCCAGAGTCTCTTTGCTCGAGAGAGAATGACGGAGAAAGGGACTTTCAGGCTCACATTTTTGATCTCACAAACTTTTTGAATTACGGTTGGTGAGCCACGATTTCGGGAAACAGAATAGTCGGACACGGAAGAATGAAAAGCTGGAAGAATTTACCGTGGACTGAGCCTATCGTGGATGGACTTGGAAAAGCGAACGGTTACGACTCGTAAGAATTACGATTCCAGGAAATTATGAAAGAGCGAGAAATTTGCTTTGATTTTAATTAGAAAAAAATGCTAGAATTTGAGTGCAAGTTCTTCAAATTTCCTTGGAAGTGAATGAGAAAAATTGATTTTTTCTCCAAAAAATTATTTCCATGCATTTTCATTATCAGGATATCAATTAATATTTAAAAATGATAATTCAATTACTTGGAACCAAATTATAGGTTCTGACACAAAAAAAAATTTCTTTCAAATTTCAATTTAGTAAACTAAATGGCCGATTTTTTGTTTCACTTTAATTTGAAAAATGCTTTCCAAATTTCCTGACGATAAATTGAAAATATATGTTTCCACGTATCAATATTCAATTTCTCATTCCACCTTTATAAATAATAAATGTGCCATTATTCAGAGGGAAATGTTGATATTCGTTGAGAGGATAATCTCTCATAATTACCGACGCTTCGATAATGTAAATGGATACGAAATTAATGAAATTCTCTGAAAGATATAACATTACCGATCGAAAACTTCTCACCGCACGCAAAATAAGCGAGATATGTAAAAAAAAAAAAAAGAAACGCGAAACTCGAAAAAAAAACTATATATCAACTTTCTCGTTACTGAGCTCAGCGACGTTGAGTGATTACTTTTTTACGCCGAGGGAAATACGACAGAGAGTCGGCAGGTTGAAGTGCAATACATACACATTTTTTATACGTTACAAGCATAAAAGCTTGGAAAATGAGAGAAAAAAAAATTGTCTCGCTGATATCTGTATCTTTGGAGTCACGCATTCGAGCCCCGAGTCACGCAGGTATATTTTCCTTTTTTCTTCATTAAAACGAACTTATCAAACTCGTGTGATTAAAACTAACTCGCAAACGTCGCTCCATCGTCGACTCTAAAAGTGTAATTAATACCGTTATCCGCTGTTCGCGCGGCATAACGAGAGGAAAAAGTGAAAAAATAAAACGGGCTCGACATTATCGACAGTTGATAAGCGAAAGGACGCAGTTTTCATTGTTAGAAACAAAGAGATACGCCTTCTTTGTTTTATCAATCGATGCGTTCATTAAAAAGTGCAAACACGGGTAAAACCTTGCTATTCTCGTAAAGTTATTCGAACACGCGAATGTTGAGGAAAAAAACATTGAAAAAGAACCTAAATCTGCGCTTGCGGATGGCGGTTTTTTGAACTAAAACTCTAATAGTTCAATTGAATATTGAGGGAACCGACTGGATACGTGGTTTATTTGATGGGGACCTCGCTGCACAAACTAAATATTTACTTTGCAACCGACAAGCGTGAATTTAGGTATTTTCGTGGCATAATTTCCTCATAAAGCACGCTTGAAGTAGGATTATCGGTTTCGCAACGTATCCATCATTTTCTCACTAAATAATGGCCCTTAATCCATTATTCTGCTAGTGATAAACGACATTTGATCCAGTGTCCATTATTTGGGCAACAAGTAGAGGAACCTCGATCATTTTACTATTTTTCAAATGTTTATGCATCATTACCGACTGAGGAGACTCCAAAGTGTCGGTAAAAGTCTGACAGAGCCATTTTGTTCAAAAATTGAATGCCGAGTCGAACCGACTAACTGTGCAAGGGTTAACTTTTCCTTTAAGGTTGCATAGAAGCTATGAAACCTGTGAATGTTAATTGTTCAATAAATAGCTTCTTAATCGTAGTGAAATTTTTACACGACCTCCTGAATACTTCATGCAAGAACATACCAATTTTTCAGAATTCTATCATCATTACTTCAACCTCCTTAAGGGTTAAAATAACAAACGATGAGAAAATTCTGAAAATTTGGTATGTTTTTGTATGATATATTTAAGAGGTCATGTAAAAAATTCACGACGATTAGGAAGCTCGTTATTAAGAAATTGACGTTTTGTTAAAAACAATTTTTTAAACAAATAAAAAAAATATTTATCAATAAACTTCGTTTTCTTTCCGTTCCTTTCAGTATATTGTGGATATTAAAAAATTGAGAGGTCAAAAAAAAAAAACTTATCGCAAAGTTATATCAGTTTCCATAAGACTACAATTAATTTTATTTAATTTGTTAATCTTAATTATTCGATAACAAGCTTCCAAATCGTCGTGAAATTTTTACACGACCTCTTAAATACTTCATTGAAAAACATTCCAAGTTTTCAGAATTTTCTCATTGAACGTGATTTGCTTCCAAACAACGTTAAGTCCTACAATTATGCACACTAGAAATATCGGTGAAATAGAGGTAAACAAAAGACAAACTTAAAGTCTGAGTGACTTTGGCCCTTTTCTATCGACAGTTAATATACAAGAACCGTATATCCGTATGCCAGGATTATGAAACAAAACGCCAACAACAAGGACAATGCTTTTATGCAAGCCAAAGAGGTCCATTGTATTTGTACAATGCCCTTATTATCGCGCGTACATGATCTAACGAGGGGAAGAGAGAATAACGTAAATTTAACACCATCGTCGGACGCACGAGATGTTCCGCACAGTTAACCTGGGTTAACACACGACAAGGTACTGGTTAAACTGCACCCCCAAACTTTGCAAAAGCCATGATACGTAATATATACATAAATAAAGGGAAGGGAAAATGGACATCACTCTAATATTTATTTTTTTTGAAAATTTCTCTTTGAATTATTCATTCATTCAAGATGATTGATTCAATGAATTTAAAATAATTCAGTCAACATTGTTAGTCAAATTAAGGGGCCAATAATGTCGCGCGATTTCTGGGAGAGCTTAGAATGATCGGTTGACCTTTACTGTCCGAATTGAAACCGTCGTTTGATGCATCATTATTATCGAGTCATCGATACGTCATTTCAATAAATAAAATATAAAAATATACCCGAATTATTGTACTTTCAATGCAGCAGCAGCGATAAAAAAAAGCATCATTTTCATGTAGGACAACTTACCATAGATCGGCCTTGCTGATTATCCACGAGGAAATATTTTAGATGCGAGAACGAAACTTGAAAAAAAAAATCGCGTACCGCGACGGAACCGAAATTTGATCACGATTGATCGAGAGGTTTAAAGAAAACTTTTGTGAATGTGAAAAAAAAATTGGTTAAAAAATACTGCACTGATGTAATCCAAACGGCGATGCGATGTAATCCAAAAGGCGATGCGGTGTAATCCAATCGGTAGTGCACTTTGTAACCAAGCGGAAAATATTCCTGACAGCGATGAGCGCCGTTCGAGGAAAAAAATCATCTTTGAACGTTTTAAGAACGAAATAAACGGTAAATGTTTGAGATAAATGCCAATATCCACCGAGAAATAATTATCATTTGAAATTTATTGATTCGAACGGAAAGAAAACAGATGATTTTATCGACAACAAGCCCGTGAGTACATAGAAAATTCGTTACGAGTGATTTTTTTCATTCAAACGATACGCATCGCCGTTTCTTGGTTAAGAAACACATTTCACACTTCAACACTGCTTACGTACTAAAAAGGCCATTGAAAATATCACTTTTTCACATTTAAATTCACTGCACTGTATTCCAAAGCACTGTAATCCAAAATGTGTACCTGTAAAGCTCCTGCAAAGTTGGCATCGTCATGATTAATGCGAAAAAATGCATGCACAATGTAGTTGATCTATTCTGCAGTGAGTTTCGAGATATATATTGAATTGGCTTGTTAAATGTAGAAAGTGTCTCGAAAAACTAGCGATCGATGCAAGACTCGCACATTGTCAGTTAAATCGAAAAGCGTGAGGTTAAAAATTGTCCGAGTGATTCTAAGAAATATCAACGACTTCAAAAGTATTACAGAATAGATCGTGAGGATGGAAAAACTTTGCATAGTGACGAAAAAATGATGACTGTCCATTTTTGAAAAAATGGAGCGCCATCGATAGTTGCCCTCTTCGACTCCGGCGCGCTAGGCCGGAGGGGCCTCTTCGGCACATGGCCTCTTCTTTTGTCTTCGAGCTCGTCGAATGCCGCGATGACCTGAAAAAATACTCGGAGATTCCCAAAATGCATCTCGATCGAGTTGGAATCACATCAGGGTGACCGAATCGCATGTCCAAGCGATTCGACAGCGATCAAAATATGATCGCTGCTCTTCCTCGATCGATGGGTTATCTCTGATTTTTCATTTGCTGTGGAAAAAGAGAGAAAAACATTTCAAGCCTGCCTGCGTTGTCAGACTCACACGAGAAAACTCTCTACGTTACTTATAGGCTACGCGACCTTCCTGACTTTTGTTTAAGGCTGAAAATCGGAAGAGGCAAATTTGAAAAAGGCGCATTCGTACAATTTACGTTACTTATGAGCTACGCGACCTCCCTCAATTGTCTCTAGAGCTGAAAACGGAAAAGCAAATGCAAACAAATCCACTCCACGGTTATCAATCACACCACCCGGGTGCAAAAACCTAAACTAGGACCTTCAACGTCCCGGGACGCGGTCGACACCCGAGTTCAGTATGACCTCGCGCCACCGAGGAAATACCCTTTCATACTTGCTAAAAATTATCAAGAATATTTCATCATCATCAATTGTCCACCATCGCCAGCGTGACTTTACATAGTCACAGTAACGTTGATGGAACACAAAACAATTCAAGCTTATACGAAGAATCTGAAAATCCTATAATTCTAACGATTGGTATTTTTGGAAAATCGATTAATCGGACCAATGACTCGAATTCATCTAAAATTATGAATATCAAAAATAAGCTTCGCGATAAAAAAATATGAAAACCGAACAAAAATATAATTATTAAAACGCGCCCGTGATTGTCCCGCTTTTTTCTTCAATCTTTCAATTCAAACGCAACTCTACATTGTTCACGCGGCTCTAATTTATCGCGGGACGAAATTTTCTAAAAGAGTGAAGCTCTGTTGGAACAACAGATTTCAGAAATCTAAAATGAGTCCGAATTAGCGCATGATATCGCAAAGTGCATGCGGTTCAAGAATTTGATGTAATTAATCCAAAAAATTGATAGTGACCGTCCAAAATGGAGTCACGTGCTGGAAGAGCTGGAGAACCTTGGTTTCAGAATGCGTCGAAGCGGTAGTTTATAGATGATGGAAAATTTGACATTTGCAGGCGTTTGAACAAAAAGGCCACTTCGACGCAGGCGAGGATCCTGATCTACGATGAAACACAGATTGTTCGCCCAGTCGCAAGTCGATGAGAAATACATTGAATGGAGTCTTCGACTCGATTCGATTGATTTTCCATCGAGTTGCGGTCACTATGCAAAATGGGCTGTTAATTACAACCAGCATCTCGTATCGGTTCGGACCTTTCATCCTGCGACATGATTGAGATTACTGGAGGGATTTCTGAATCCGACTCACTCATCGTTGTTTCTCTAAGCAATCTTCCTCGACGTTCATCCTGATGTGAAGTTCAATTCCCGCGTCGTTCTGCCTTCCCCTTTTCTTTTTTAGCCCAGTTGGCTCGTCCTCTGTTGCAGACCTAGGCCAGTCTCTTAATTCTTCCTTCCTTTCGATGTCCACGAATCCAAAAAGTAAACCTAAAATTTTAATCAAAACAATTAATTTGCAGATTTAGTATATTCACGATTTTTCAAAAAATCTTGCAATTTTCAGTAACGTAATTTTTTATTGGTTATTAGGATTTTTTGATATACAAAACTTCTCAGTTAAATTTGTATAACTTTGAAATCTGTTCAGATTGGAGCAGGGTTGCAAGTAATGCATTACTTTTTGTAATGCATAGCCATTTTCATTACTCATTACAATGTAGTGTGTAGTGGAAAAAATTTCCATTACCCATTACAACGTAGTGTGTAATGGAAAAAAATTCCATTACCCATTGCAATGTAGTGTGTAATGGAAAAAAATTTCCATTACCTATTAAAATGTAGTGCGTAATGGAAAAAATTTTCATTACCCATTACAATGTAGTGTGTAATGAAAAAAAATTCTATTACCCATTAAAATGTAGTGTGTAATGGCAAAATTGTCATTACCCATTACAATGTAGTGTGCAATGAACAAAAAAATCCATAACCTATTAAAATGTAGTGTGTAATGGAAAAAATATCCATTACCCATTGCAATGTAATGTGTAATGGACAAAACTTTGATTTTAATTTTGGAAATGGAAAAATATAGATGAATAAATTATTGCAATTTTGCATTAAATTTAATTGATTTAGGACTTAGATTTTTAGAAACCTTCAATTCTAAAATTATAATATAGATGCTTTTTAGAATTTAAGGTACCTTAAAATCTAAGTCCTAAGTCAATAAAATGTAATGCAAAATTGCAAAAATTTATTCATCTCTATTTTTCCATTCCCAAAATTGCAATCAAAGTTTTGTCCATTACACATTACATTGCAATGGGTGATGGAATTTTTTCCTATTACACACTACATTGTAATGTGTCATGAAATTTTCTTCCATTACACACTACATTATGAGTAATAAACAATTTTTCCATTACACACTACATTGTAATGGGTAATGAATTTTTTTTTTTTTTCAATTACACACTACATTTTAATGGATAATGGAAATTCGTTCTATTACGCACTACATTGTAATGGGTAATGCATTTTTTTTTCTATTACACATTTTAATGGGTAATGCAAATTTTTTCCATTACACATTCTAAAAGTAATGAATAATGCATTACTTTTACATTACAAATTTTGCAACCCTGAATTGGAAATCAGAAAAAGTTAAAAAAATGTTCTGGTTCGAATTTCATTCTGCAGACTACGTTTTTTCGAAAATTTGAACAAAAATTGCACAAAAGCTGTCCGAATTAGTGCGGAAGTCCAAAAAGTCCAGGACTGTTCCATATTTTCCGTGCTTTCAGACATTATCACTATATGTGGATTATTATGAGGATTATTATGGTACGTGGACGCTGCTTAGATAGAGCAAGCCATAAAAGGGACACGCAAGAGTCCACCAGCCGAACGACAGGTTATTACATCTTCCACCGAAGGCAAAATAGCGCCTCCGTTTCCTCGCTCGGCTTGTCTCTGTGCGTCATAAGCCACGTGATTTCACGTTGAGATAACGGGACACTAAAAATATTCAAGCTCGTATATTTGAACACACACGCATATCCGACAGCCAGAAATGCAATGTAAAATTTTCATGTCACCCGGAGATGGATTATTCGGGGACAAACAAGTCGTATAATAATGCGTCCCTCGTTTGATACTAAAAAGTCCAATTATTCGTGAGAAATTTGCCGACGTTGATCGTCCGACGAGGGTCGTTGAGATTTTATGTCCCACGAGGCGAGTCATTGTTTTGTTGAAACTTATTTTACACGTCGCACAATAATATTATCCCCGTTACAATGAGAAACTAAACAGCCCCCGGCATTCAGAAATCATTTGAGCTACGCAGTTGATTAATATTTTTCAACTCAGTAATTTGAATACAAAATACTAACCCTTGAGGATACTCCTGAAGAGTTAAAGTGACTCCCGATTACTTATTGATACTTAAAGTGACTTATTGGCCGTCATTTAACTTTAACTCATGTTGTAATTTCCAAAATTCTCCTTGAGGAGCATAAAGATCATCTAAGCATGACCTCTTAAGCCTTTACCAGTTCTTACCCGTAGTAAAAAACTCCATTGAATCGCCAATGGCAACCAATGGTCCTCATACGACTCCATTGGACCATGAATGGGGACCCATTGAGATTTCCGCATTTGTCAATGGCGTACAGGGCTGACCATTGATCAGTGAATGGGTATCCATTGAACATCAAATGCGGATGAATCGAATGATCATCATTACTCAATGATGCTCATTGGAAAGCCAATGCGGATGAATCGAACGATCATCATTACTCAATGATGCTCATTGGAAAGCCAATGCGGACGAATCGAATGATCATCATTACTCAATGATGCTCATTGGAAAGCCAATGCGGATGTATCGAGCGATCAGCATTGCCCAATGGTGTCCATGAGATGGTAAATGCTGATGAACGAAGTGATCCGCTTTACCCAATGATGTCCATTGGAAAGTCAATGCGGATGAACTGAAAGATCAGCATTTCCCACAGATGTTCATTGGAACCCAAATGCGGCTAACGATGAAATGATCAGCATTTACCAAGGATACCCATTGAATAATAAGTAACTACGAATTATACAATGATCAACATTCATCAATAATGTCACTTCATTGATGACTGATCGAATAATAAGCAGCATTCGTTAACGATGTTGCAATCCATATTCGAGGTTCAATGCTGAACAATTGAACCCATCGATCGATGAGAATTTTTCCGAATGCGATATTTCTCAAACGGCGGTGAATTAATAAAGTCAAGTAAGAGTAGATGTCGCTGATTCTCATATATGAACCAAATATTTTCTTCAATTGTAATAAATGCTGATGATTATATCGATGGTCAATTAATATTAGCATAAGCTCGGAAATTATTCGAAAGTAATTTTAAAAAAATGTATTATAAACTGCCCATCAAGTACGCGTACGTTTGGGATAAATGATTTTTAAAACCGTTTATTTTTAACATATACACATAATTTTATCAGTCCTTCTCAACCCGATTTGTGAGAGGAGAAACGTATATACTTTCATTATCAATCGTCATCTGAATACACTTACAATCTATTTTCTCAATTCTGAGCTTCAATAATTTCTATTAAATGTAATAATATATATCGCGTTACAGCTGCCATAAGGGCGTATCACCTCTTTTACGCCCTTATGGCATCCGGGAGCCATAAGGGCGTATTGAAATTTTTTTTTTCAGGAATCGACGTAATCATGACCGAAACGTATGGAACCGATAAAAAAAAAATTTTCCCAATTTTTTTTGTTTTTTTATACGCCCTTATGGCTTTCCGAGTTGGTGTCGAAAGCCATAAGGGCGTATCGAATTTTTTTTTTTCAGGAATCGACGTAATTATGACCGAAAAGTATAGAACCGATGAAAAAAAAATTTTATAAGCTCTTGCTCAAGCCGCAATTCTATCTAGAAAATATTTTTGTTTTTCGGGCCTCATATCGATGTATTTTTGCCCCCTAAACACGAATCTATCAATAGTTTTCTCAAAAAATCAAAATTTTCATGAATTTCGATAAAAAACTGTTTTGCTCAATTTTGAGCCTATTTTAAAAAACCTGAAAATAGCGAAATTTCAAGTGCTCATAACTTCACTTTGGTTCAACCGATTTCAAAATTTGTTTTTCGTACGCAAAGCTTGTGACCAAACTTAGAGAATGCCGTTAAGTTCATCCCGATAACTAATTTTTTGTAGAAATGAGAGTAGTTTGAAAATCGCCGAAAAAAATGGAAAGGGGTATACCTTAAAAAATTTACAAAAATCTATTGTTGAACTTTAAAAATCTGCCAAAAATCGAAAAATGATCGTAATGGGATGAACCAAACGGGATTTTGAAGCGTGAACGATTACGAAGAGAATGAGCTCATGCTCAAGCCGCAATTCTATCTAGAAAATAAATTGCAGCCATTTTAGTGAACCGATTAAATTTTGGCCAAAATGCAAAAAAAAAAAAAAAATTATTTTTGTTTTTCGGGCCTCATATCGATGTATTTTTGCCCCCTAAACACGAATCTATCAATAGTTTTTTCAAAAAATCAAAATTTTCATGAATTTCGATAAAAAACTGTTTTGCTCAATTTTGGGCCTATTTTAAAAAACCTGAAAATAGCGAAATTTCAAGTGCTCATAACTTCACTTTGGTTCAACCGATTTCAAAATTTGTTTTTCGTACGCAAAGCTTGTGACCAAACTTAGAGAATGCCGTTAAGTTCATCCCGATAACTAATTTTTTGTAGAAATGAGAGCAGTTTAAAAATCGCCGAAAAAAATGGAAAGGGGTATACCTTAAAAAATTTACAAAAATCTATTGTTGAACTTTAAAAATCTGCCAAAAATCGAAAAATGATCGTAATGGGATGAACCAAACGGGATTTTGAAGCGTGAACGATTACGAAGAGAATGAGCTCATGCTCAAGCCGCAATTCTATCTAGAAAATAAATTGCAGCCATTTTAGTGAACCGATTAAATTTTGGCCAAAATGCAAAAAAAAAAAAAAATTATTTTTGTTTTTCGGGCCTCATATCGATGTATTTTTGCCCCCTAAACACGAATCTATCAATAGTTTTCTCAAAAAATTAAAATTTTCATGAATTTCGATAAAAAACTGTTTTGCTCAATTTTGGGCCTATTTTAAAAAACCTGAAAATAGCGAAATTTCAAGTGCTCATAACTTCACTTTGGTTCAACCGATTTCAAAATTTGTTTTTCGTACGCAAAGCTTGTGACCAAACTTAGAGAATGCCGTTAAGTTCATCCCGATAACTAATTTTTTGTAGAAATGAGAGCAGTTTGAAAATCGCCGAAAAAAATGGAAAGGGGTATACCTTAAAAAATTTACAAAAATCTATTGTTGAACTTTAAAAATCTGCCAAAAATCGAAAAATGATCGTAATGGGATGAACCAAACGGGATTTTGAAGCGTGAACGATTACGAAGAGAATGAGCTCATGCTCAAGCCGCAATTCTATCTAGAAAATAAATTGCAGCCATTTTAGTGAACCGATTAAATTTTGGCCAAAATGCAAAAAAAAAAAAAAATTATTTTTGTTTTTCGGGCCTCATATCGATGTATTTTTGCCCCCTAAACACGAATCTATCAATAGTTTTCTCAAAAAATTAAAATTTTCATGAATTTCGATAAAAAACTGTTTTGCTCAATTTTGGGCCTATTTTAAAAAACCTGAAAATAGCGAAATTTCAAGTGCTCATAACTTCACTTTGGTTCAACCGATTTCAAAATTTGTTTTTCGTACGCAAAGCTTGTGACCAAACTTAGAGAATGCCGTTAAGTTCATCCCGATAACTAATTTTTTGTAGAAATGAGAGCAGTTTGAAAATCGCCGAAAAAAATGGAAAGGGGTATACCTTAAAAAATTTACAAAAATCTATTGTTGAACTTTAAAAATCTGCCAAAAATCGAAAAATGATCGTAATGGGATGAACCAAACGGGATTTTGAAGCGTGAACGATTACGAAGAGAATGAGCTCATGCTCAAGCCGCAATTCTATCTAGAAAATAAATTGCAGCCATTTTAGTGAACCGATTAAATTTTGGCCAAAATGCAAAAAAAAAAAAAAATTATTTTTGTTTTTCGGGCCTCATATCGATGTATTTTTGCCCCCTAAACACGAATCTATCAATAGTTTTCTCAAAAAATTAAAATTTTCATGAATTTCGATAAAAAACTGTTTTGCTCAATTTTGGGCCTATTTTAAAAAACCTGAAAATAGCGAAATTTCAAGTGCTCATAACTTCACTTTGGTTCAACCGATTTCAAAATTTGTTTTTCGTACGCAAAGCTTGTGACCAAACTTAGAGAATGCCGTTAAGTTCATCCCGATAACTAATTTTTTGTAGAAATGAGAGCAGTTTGAAAATCGCCGAAAAAAATGGAAAGGGGTATACCTTAAAAAATTTACAAAAATCTATTGTTGAACTTTAAAAATCTGCCAAAAATCGAAAAATGATCGTAATGGGATGAACCAAACGGGATTTTGAAGCGTGAACGATTACGAAGAGAATGAGCTCATGCTCAAGCCGCAATTCTATCTAGAAAATAAATTGCAGCCATTTTAGTGAACCGATTAAATTTTGGCCAAAATGCAAAAAAAAAAAAAAAATTATTTTTGTTTTTCGGGCCTCATATCGATGTATTTTTGCCCCCTAAACACGAATCTATCAATAGTTTTTTCAAAAAATCAAAATTTTCATGAATTTCGATAAAAAACTGTTTTGCTCAATTTTGGGCCTATTTTAAAAAACCTGAAAATAGCGAAATTTCAAGTGCTCATAACTTCACTTTGGTTCAACCGATTTCAAAATTTGTTTTTCGTACGCAAAGCTTGTGACCAAACTTAGAGAATGCCGTTAAGTTCATCCCGATAACTAATTTTTTGTAGAAATGAGAGCAGTTTGAAAATCGCCGAAAAAAATGGAAAGGGGTATACCTTAAAAAATTTACAAAAATCTATTGTTGAACTTTAAAAATCTGCCAAAAATCGAAAAATGATCGTAATGGGATGAACCAAACGGGATTTTGAAGCGTGAACGATTACGAAGAGAATGAGCTCATGCTCAAGCCGCAATTCTATCTAGAAAATAAATTGCAGCCATTTTAGTGAACCGATTAAATTTTGGCCAAAATGCAAAAAAAAAAAAAAATTATTTTTGTTTTTCGGGCCTCATATCGATGTATTTTTGCCCCCTAAACACGAATCTATCAATAGTTTTTTCAAAAAATCAAAATTTTCATGAATTTCGATAAAAAACTGTTTTGCTCAATTTTGGGCCTATTTTAAAAAACCTGAAAATAGCGAAATTTCAAGTGCTCATAACTTCACTTTGGTTCAACCGATTTCAAAATTTGTTTTTCGTACGCAAAGCTTGTGACCAAACTTAGAGAATGCCGTTAAGTTCATCCCGATAACTAATTTTTTGTAGAAATGAGAGCAGTTTGAAAATCGCCGAAAAAAATGGAAAGGGGTATACCTTAAAAAATTTACAAAAATCTATTGTTGAACTTTAAAAATCTGCAAAAAATCAAAAAATGATCGTAATGGGATGAACCAAACGGGATTTTGAAGCGTGAACGATTACGAAGAGAATAAGCTCATGCTCAAGCCGCAATTCTATCTAGAAAATAAATTGCAGCCATTTTAGTGAACCGATTAAATTTTGGCCAAAATGCAAAAAAAAAGAATAATTTTTGTTTTTCGGGCCTCATATCGATGTATTTTTGCCCCCTAAACACGAATCTATCAATAGTTTTTTCAAAAAATCAAAATTTTCATTAATTTCGATAAAAAGCTGTTTTGCTCAATTTTGGGCCTATTTTCAAAAACCTGAAAATAGCGAAATTTCAAGTCAACGTAATTATGACCGAAACGTATAGAACCGATGAAAAAAACATTTTCCCAATTTTTTTTTTGGGCAATGGGGAATGAGTGGCGAACAGCAACCGAGATTCTTTCGTATAGTAAAAACTCCATACATCGCCATTGAAAAATCCTCATTAATTCCCCATTGCCAAAATAACCAATGGGGATGAATGCCGAATTGCCTAAGGGGATTGTCTCCATTGAATCCCCATTAGATAATCCCCATTCCGTTTCAAATGGGGAATTCAATGGCGAAAATCCCCTTAGGCAATTCGGCATTCATCTCCATTGGTTATTTTGGCAATGGGGAATGAATGGGGATTTTTCAATGGCGACGAATGGAGTTTTTTACTACGGGTATCGACACTCAAAGTGACTCTAATTCGCTTGCAAACACTCAAAGACATTTAGCCAACTCAACAATAGGAAATTGAAAACTCTGCCTATTAAAAAAAGATCAGACATTCTCAAAATTTGTAGAATCCAAAAAAAAGCTGAAAATATACATTTGTGTATATGGGGCATTCCACGTCAGATGACGCGGTCATCGGCCTGACTCCCTCGGATTTTGATGTCCAATGAATTGTGGGTTTCGTTTGGTCCAAAATATGACCTCAAACTTTCAGAAATTTTTATTTCATTCTTTAGGGGGTTGCCCGAGCTAAGAAATTATTAAATTGAGGGAAAACGTAAAGAGGGGCCTTTTTAAAATTAATGAAATTTTTTCACATAAACTAGGGCCCAAAAGGGATATCTTCGTCATAGTTCGATAATGGGCCAAAAATAATTACTTTTTTTTAAAATTATTTTTTATTGTCTTTGAATCGTCCGTTTTATTTCAGGTTGTCGAGGCTAATAAATTTTCGAAAAATGTTGTCGTTCCACTCTTGAACAATGAAAAAAAAATCAAGTTTCATTAGAAAAATATTTTTGTTGTTGTTATTGTCAACAAATCGAATCGTTGCACTGAGACCTTCGTTTCAACGATGTCTTTGATTTTTTAAGGTAGCAAACAGTTTCCAAAATTTTCGATTCACCCTAATATATACACTTGTAAAAACTTGCAGTAACTCCTGATTACTTATTGATACTCAACGATACTTATTGGCTGTCAGAACTCCATAGAAGTTCATAAACTCCCTGAGTATTAGCTTCACTAATGATAAGTTCCCTAATTGTCCTTGAAGGGCATAAAAATCAACTCCTCAAGGAAACATCAACCCCTTAAGCCACTACTAATACCTATAGACACTGAAACTGCGTCTAATTCGAATTAAACAGATTCCAATTTGCCAGGAGACACTCAAAATCATTTAACCAACTCAAAAATACGAAATTGGACAGTCTGCCTATTAAAAATATTTCTCAAAGTTCCACTGACGCTCAAAAAACCCTCGAACAATTGCAAGCACAAACGAATCCTCTTGAACACTCGATGAGAAGCTCAAAGACATTTCTCGCGTCATTCGAGTATTTACAGAGTCACGTTGACCCACTTTTTCTAAAATATTCATGATGAATCTTTCACGAGCGTTCAAAGCGTCCGCACTCTTTCCGTATCCATTGGCTCAGAAACGTTTGAGTTAACTGGAAACATTGCTCGGGAATGAGTAAAAAGAAAAAAAGAGAAAAACACAGAAAATGTTCAGAGAGTAAAAGGGAGAGAGAGAAGGGGAGTCAATGGGGTGAATCGGATAACGCGCAAAGGTCTTAGTACACACGTCGAGCCGCTTCTGGTGGTGAACGAAAGGTTGTGCAGATGGGACATGGAGAAGGAAGGGAAGGGATAACGGGTGCACTTCGTCCCTCGAGGCCAAGATCCCTCCGGGCCAAGCTTCATCGCCCTCAAGCTCACTCGAACCTGCTCGAACCTTCCATCTCTCGCTCACGCAGGCGTTGAGCAAAAGCCTCCTTTCATGGCACACCCTGACTCTTATTTCTCTCGAATCTCTCCTTTAACCCCCCCCCCCCTCGACCTTACCCTTTCCCCGCAGCCGGAGATTTGCCGGACGACGAGATTGTCGTCGTTCTCGTTCACGTCAGAGCTTCCAGAACCGAGATTGGAGCTTGCCCTCTATCGTAACGTTAAGGTGAGAGAAAACAACCCCTTGCCTATAGATATAGACGCGTATATACATTAGAGTGTCGCCAAATAAATTTTTTATATTTCCTTATTTTTTTGTGTATTACGTTTTTACATTGATTAGTTAAATGAAGATTCGTGGAATTTTTAGTTGGATCCAGAAAAAAAATCAAGAGATCCTTTATAGCGATTTCAATATTTTGTTTCTGTCGAAATCGATTATTTAAAAAAATATAAATATTCAGCAACTTTTCGGTGTGCATAATTTCTGTGTAGAGTGATTCAACCAGCAGGTCAAAAAAATCAATGTCTCTGATCGTACTCTCGATATTTTCTTGTTCTCTATAATGAGAAAACATTGCCGTTAAATCGCTTGCCAAAAATTAAATTATTTGTACGGGTTATGATTTTTTGAAAATTGCGTACTTTTAACGACTCGAAAAACAACTTTTTTGCTTTTGTGTACAACTTCGCCGGATTTTGGAATTCGAGAATTTCACTTCGAGAAATCGAAACTGTATTCAAAACCCTTCAAAATAAGCGAAAATTAACCTCATTTGGTGCATTTGTAAAACTACGTTTTTTCTAAAATCAAAAATGACTGAAAAACCTCACTTTTTAAAAATCTGAAAAAATCATATTAAATTTTTGCGATAAAAAATCTACATTTCTGCGGAGTTTGAACTAGTTCTGACCAATAGATTCTGAATTATTGATCAATTTAATCTATTTTGGGACATTCAGGTTTTGACTTTAGGTTTTCTGAGAATTTCTTCAATAAAATCGATAGTCATTGTTTCAAAAAATTATAAAACAATTTATTTCCAATTCCTTGAAATCCATCTCCATCAAATGATGATAATCATTTTTTTCAACATTTTTAATAATTTTTTTCAATTTTTCAACTATTTTAACCAGTTCCAAATTACTAATTTTTAGCACATGCGAACAATTGGATTTATTGCACGAAAATGAGTGTACTCATTTTATAAACTATTTTTGTATAGGCGCACATTTTAATCTCGCATGGCAAACAAAAATGAAAGAGAAATGCGAAAAATGATTGGAAAAATTGCAATTTTAGGAATTGAGCAATTTGAGAATAATTGAACAGTATTGATACAAAAAATAGACACACTGGAGTCTATTTCAATACTCGAATTTTATAAATTTGATAATTATGGAAATCAGGAATTTCTTTTGTTTCGAGAACCTCTGAATAATTTTTTTTTTTTTCAAATAAAAATTTTTGAATCATTATTCAAGACCCACGAAAACTAAATTTTAGAAAAACAACAAAAAAGAAAAATTTTCATTTATTTTATGACACTCTAATGTATAAAAGAGCTTCCCACTTGGATCTGAGAGCGATATTCTACGGAGATGTGCATCGCCCCGAGAAAGACGATTGCGCAAACTTTAGAATTGTGACGACAACCGCCAACACAAACACAACGATCTCTTTCCCCTTTCCCCCTTTTCCTTCCACCCTTCTTCTCTCGATCCGACTCTTGAGACGTGGCATTTTTATTTCTCACGGAAGTTGCTACGCGGATTATTATTTCCGCTGTTTTCCTTCACCTTCCTTTTCCCCCTTTTTTCTGTTCTCTCAACAAGATATCTGCGCTGCTGAAACGATTGGCAAGTGGAATGAGGAATAACGTCGACCAACCGGAACGGAAAATTAATTCAAGATTCTGCTTAAATTGACGAAAGACGAGAAATTGTGGAGAGAATAAAGTTCTCACGGAATATTCAACAGAGTCAATTGCTCGAATGAAAAGTTACCTATTTTTTTCGTTATTTTTTTTCAATTAAAATAAAAAAATATTGTCCATTGAGTCGCATCGTGCGATAATCGATTATTCTCAAATCGTCGCCTTGGCTGATTAATTTCATCGAGAAAACTTTTATCGCTTTATCAATCGATGTGAAAAATTCGTATTGGTCTAAAAAAAAGAGTCTAATTACTCCAGCGAACAAAATTTCCTCTGCGGAATGTTCAGAAAAAAAATTGATACTAAAAATATTGCTGCCTTTCTCGCTCTTTTCCATCAGCATGAATTTAGTGACTTTTTCGAGTGTGAAAATGAAACATATTCAACTTTCGACAGTGAATAATAAAAGAAACACTTCAACTTTGTGCGATACACATAAATAGGTAAATAGGAAAGATTTTTATGAGTTTCGATTTTTCGCGGTAATTAAAATTAAATGGTTAATGATGATTATTTTCATTAAACATTAAAATTTAATGGTTGATGGAAATTATTTTCATTGACCATTAAAATTTGATGGTTAATGGTTAATGGATATTATTTTCATTAACCATTAAAATCATTTCCATTAACCATTAAATGTTAATCGTTAATGAAAATGCAATTGCATTAAAAGAAGTAATGCATTATTTGCAACCCTGCCCATTACAATGTAGTGTGTAAGAGAACAAATTTCCATTACCCATTGCAATGTAATGTGTAATAGACAAAACTTTGATTGCAATTTTGGGAATGGGAAAATATAAATGAATAAATTATTGAAATTTTGCATTACATTTTATTGACTTAGGACTTAGATTTTCAGGTACCTTAAATTCTAAGAAGCATCTATATTATAATTCCAAACATCTAAGTCCTAAGTCAATAAAATGTAATGCAAAACTGCAATAATTTATTCATCTATATTTTTCCATTCCCAAAAATGCGATCAAAGTTTTGTCCATTACACCCTACATTGCAGTGGGTAATGGAATTTTTTTCTATTACACACTACATTGTAATTGGCAGGGTTGCGAATATCGCATTACTTTTTTACATGCAATTGCATTTTCATTAACCATTAACATTTAATGGTTAATGGAAATAATTTCTATTGACCATTGAATTTGAATGGTTCATGAAAATAATCTCCATTAACCATTAAATTTTAATGGGTAATGAAAACAATTTCCATTAACCATTGAAATTTAATGGTTAATGATTAATGGAAATAATTTCCATTAACCATTAAACGTTAATGGTTAATGAAAATGCAAATGCATTAAAAAAAAGTAATGCATTATTTGCAACCCTGTCAGAGACATTTGCTCTTTCCACTTCTTCGTTTCGACGTTCGTGACTTGAAAAATTCGTACCGTTGGGGTCGTTATTTTACGGTAAAAGTCTGCGTGATCGTTGGTTTTCATAGTCGCAGTCGGCAAACTGCGGTAAAATAGCGCCGGAGTGTGAGAAATAAACCGAGGGCATGAGCCGAGAGGATGAGGACGAGGGTGAGGGTGACAACACCCTCTTCAAAGCAACTTTCAGAGCCTGTGCCACCTCTTTGCTCGCTGTAATGGTTATGCGCTCAAAGTACAGCGAGTACTCACAAACGCGAAACAAATCCCCTCTTCGGGCCTTCATTCTCGTTGTCTGACACGGCTCATCCAGTTCCACTTCACGTGGGGCTCGTCAAACGATTTTTTCAACTCTCCTTTATGACTTTGTCATCGACACAAAGTGTCGGAGATGTATTGAAATATCAATCAACGAATAATTACGAAAAATCATAACAATGACATTGTTGTCCATTATTTATTAAAGCCCAAAGGCAAAATAGTCATATTTTAAGAATTATTATTTTTTTTTTAAATAAGGCCCAGTGCAATCATCTTAGTCTCTCATGGGAGAATATTTTAGAAATTCTAATTTTTTAATTGTCATCAATAGAATTGATTCGATTTATACTTGACTAAATTTGGTATTCGCTTTTTTTAATTAATAGAAAACTCTAAAATCTTTTTTAAACTGTGAAAATGAAATTTGGCATTCTAACCCTTTGTTGTAGAAAATTTTGGTTTGAATTCCAAAAGTTGTGAAGATTTTATCCACCTTCTTCGTCTAAAATGTTAAAATATTGCACTAGGATTTTTTAGACAGTTTATAAAGTAATGGAGATTATTCCCTATTGAATTTGGTTCAAGTCGATTGAAGAGTTAAAATTATGTAAAAGATTTGAAGTTATTCCAAAATGAAATTGTAATTTTAGCAATATCCAGAATATTGGACTGAAAAATTCGGAATAGTTAATACATTGACTACAGTTTCTTACTATTTAATTTGGTTTCAATCAATTGAAGCGGTAAAATTATATGAAATGTTTAAAGTTGTTCCAAAATGAAATTGTAATTGTAGCAATATCCAGAATATTGGGCTAAAAAATTCAGAATAGTTAATACATTGACTAAAGTTTCTTACTATTTAATTTGGTTTCAATTAATTGAAGAGGTAAAATTATATGAAATATTTAAAGTTGTTCCAAAATGAAATTGTAATTTTAGCAATATCCAGAACATTGAGCTAAACATTTCAGAATAGTCAATACATTGACTAAAGTTTCTTACTATTGAATTTAGTTTCAATTCATTGAAGAGGTAAAATTATATGAAATATTTAAAGTTGTTCCAAAATGAAATTGTAATTTTAGCAATATCCAGAACATTGAGCTAAAAATTTCAGAATAGTTAATACATTGACTAAAGTTTCTTACTATTTAATTTCGATTCAATTAATTGAAGAGGTAAAATTATATGAAATATTTAAAATTGTTCCTAAATGAAATTGTAATTTTAGCAATATCCAGAATATTGGGCAAACAATTTCAAAAGAGCTAATACATTGACTGAAGTTTCTCACTATTTCATTTGGTTTTAATTAATTGAAGAGATAAAATTATATGAAATATTTAAAGTTGTTCCAAAATGAAATTGTAATTTTAGCAGTATCCAGAATATTGGGCTAAAAATTTTAGAATAATCAATACATTGACTGAAGTTTCTTACTATTGAATTTGACGTCAATCAATCAAGAGGTAAAGTTTCACAAACTCGGTATTCTTTAAAAATGTCAAAAAAAAAGAATTCACTGGTACAAACGTCTAATAGAAGGCTCTCTAAAATAATATTACAAAAAGGCTGATTGAGACTCGAAGGCGTTTAAAGGGCCAAGTTCATCGATAATCGCGTATTTCTTTATTCCAAAAGCGTTGGAAACCGCGTTCCTCGACGTCGGGCCATTGCTCGTCGCATTTCGAACGAGTTCATCGCTCAAAATTTGCGATATCACGACAACCCCATGATCTATGGCAGCACCCAAACCAATACTGCCAACTTTTACGTTACACAGGAATGAAAATGCCAAACGTGGGAGTATGCGTGTGAATAAAAGCCTGTGAGCATCACTCATCGGTGAACGATGCCGCCACCTCGTGGCTTTCGAGAGTGGCAAACTTAAGATACGACATTCCCGCTTCGTTGGTAAATTCTGATGGCTTATCCATCACTCTGTGACTGCAAATTTCTGTCGAGGATCACACTAATTCACCGCGAAACGTCATTTTTGACATTTCAACAACCACGTTCGACCTACACATACTTTATGGTCGGAATCGCTTCTAAATGGAGGTTAAGCACCGATATTACCACCTCAAAAATTTGACGCGAAAATTCTCAAGAACCACTGAATAAAAATTGACGAAATTTTGACGATAGTTGCAGAATGCTGGAACGTTTTCAGCCCCATTAAAGTTTTATGGTGGGTGATCTATTGATAATAGTATAATGAAAGCTTTTTCTTCATAGGCACAATCAAAATGGCGTCGAAAGCAACCATCTTGCCTATATTATTGGCACGCCATTTTGAAAAATTGTCGCTAAAGGTAAATTCCCCACTAAAGCGTATTTCCTTGCCATCCGAGCCAAGTGTTCGATATCGAACGAAGGAGAAAACAAAATCCTGGCAGTGATAATGTTCCGCAGTGGACGCGTCTCGTAAAGTCAATGACGCGGGTCAGAGAAAAAAAACGGTCAGATGTTCCTCGAATGAAAAAAGCATCGTCCCGTGAAATGAAAAGTGTGTCGAGGGCGTGTGAATTGTTTATTTTACCGACATTCGCTGCAAAACGGGGTCAAAAGTCGCTGAAGCAGACGAGAAAAGGGCGAGAGAATGAAGATTAGAGTGGAAAAGGGACCGGAGAACGGCGCTATAAACGTCGTATTTCACTCCCTCGGTCTGGCTCGGTGTCTCGGCTCTCTCTTCTTTGTCTTTCTTCGCCATAGCAAATGGACCGTTTCCCATTTTCAACCCCTAACAGGTTTGCCCGTTGTCGAGGAAATATCCGCGCGTCGTTCTCCGTCTAATGGAGAGTCGAGCGGGCTAAATTGACCCGAGATCGGAACATAACGGCGAATATCAAAAATATGTTTATGCAGACCTGATATTGATTTTTTCTACCGGAAAATTGATAAAGGGCAGCGGAATCGCCACAATATATTCGAGGATTATTTATCCAGTATCCATAAATTCCAAAATCGACCCAGGACTTCCGAAGGTATTCGAAGGACATTCAAGGACATCTCTGCGCAAAATGTTTGCTCGCACGTTTCGCATGATTTTTCTCCCTTCACCCTTTTTCCCCATCGATGTTCTTTGTTTGATCGGAGATTATTATCGTTTGAGCTCTTGATACACGTCGAAAGGAAAGGGGGAAAAAACTCATCGCTGAGGTTAATCCTTCTGACTGGAATTTGCGCACGCTCGAGTTAATGGAAATATTCGAATGAGGGAAATATTGAAAAGTCGTCGAGAAATCCTACAATGCGACGAGATGATGAGGAATAAAAATAAAAATGCAAAAATTAATTATTGAAGGAAAAATAGATGCAAAAATTATTTTCAATTTTCTCTCCAATATCTTTGCAAGTTATTTCCGGAAAATCATATATATTCAGAAAGCTATTTCCTTGATTCATCCAAGAACGAAAGTTCCCATCAAGGATCGTCAAGATGATTGCATTGATTCTCCATCTCCTCGCTATCTTTATCTCGAAATCCGACAATCGTGAATCTTTGTACGATAGTCGATTCTCACGAACCGGTGATAACGTTTGTTCTCTCTCGCGTCTTGGAGTCTTCATCTCCGGATGAGAATCGACTTTGTGGCGGACGTTCTGAGGAACGTCCGGTCCTCCGTCGTTCATCCTGAAGATGGGAATTGTCGACGAAAGTTTTTGTAACTCGAGAATCTCGATTTCGAAAGATAATTGTGAGAAATGGGCGGGTTGAAAAATAACGGTAATAAAGACTTTTGTAAAGAATTTTTCGAAATATAGTAAATCAATGTAGTTGGCAAAATTTAAAATAGTTCAAATCCATTTCCATCTATTTACCATCGAGATCATCTTTGTTGATTGAAATATCAAGTGAATATTGGAAATGTTTTTTTTTTTCGAGTGGAATTTCAAGAATTTCAAATAATTTATCCACCTCAGATTCTGACTTTTGGGGCTAACGTAAATATTGAAAATATTTTCATTTTTCGAATTGAATTTCAATAACTTTCGATTATTATCCATCTGACTTTATTATTATGCTGACTTTACGGCCTAAATTTTGAAATTATTAAAAAAAAAATAGAATTTGAATAATTTTGAATTATTCCAACTGAATCCTGACTTTTGGGAGTAAATATTATAGATATTTTCTTTTCAATGCAATTTCAATTATTTCGAATTATTTATCCACCTGAATTCTGACTTTTAGGGCTAAATATTAAATTTTTTTTTTCTAATGCAATTTGAATCATTTTGAATAATCCATTAACCAGAGGCCTGACTTTGAGGGCTAAATATTGAATATATTTTTTTCCAAAGAAATTTCAATAATTTAGAATTACTTGCCCACCCAAATTCCAACTATTCGGACTAAATATTAAAAACAATTTTTTTTTCCAATAGAATTCAAATAATTTTGAATTATTTGTACACCTAAATCTTGTCTTTTCAGACTAAATATTATAATTTTTTCATTTCAGTGCAATTTCAATAATTTCAAATTATTTATCCACCTGAACCCTGACTTTTAGGACTAAATACTAAAAATATATTTTTTCCAATGAAATTTCAATCATTTTGAATAATTTATCAACCAAAAGCCTGACTTTGAGGGCTCAATATTGCATATATTTTTTTTCCAATGAAATTTCAATAATTTCGAATTACTTGTCCACCAAAATTCTGACTTTCAGTACTAAATATTGAAAATATTATTTTTCAACTGGAATTTCAATAATTTCGAATTACTTGTCCACCAAAATTCTGACTTTTAGTACTAAATATTGAAAATATTCTTTTTCCACTGGAATTTAAATAATTTAAAATTACTCATTCACCAAAATCCGGACTTTGAGGGCTCTGCATTTAAAATATTTTTTTTTTCAATGGAATTTAAACGATTTCGAATTACTTGTCCACCCAAATTCTGACTTTTAGGACTAAATATTGAAAATATTTGTTTTCCAATGAAATTTTAATAAATTCACATTACTTATCCACAAAAATCGGGACCTTGCGGGCTCTATATTGAAAGTATCTTTATTCCAACGAAATTTCAATAATTTCGAATTACTTGTCCACTCAAATTCTGACTTTTAGTACTAAATATTGAAAATATTCTTTTTCCACTGGAATTTAAATAATTTCAAATAACTCATCCACCAAAATCCGGACTCTGAGGGCTCTGCATTGAAAATATATTTTTTTTCAATGAAATTTAAATGATTTCACATTACTCATTCACAAAAATCCTGACTTTGAGGGCTCTATATTGAAAGTATCTTTTTTTCCAATGGACTTTCAATAATCTCAAATTATTTATCCACCTAAATTTTTACTTTTGGAGATAAATTTTGAAAAATCTCCCTATAAACTTCGCTTGGTAGTCGCAGGGCGGGATTCGAGGAAGGAAATTTCACACTAGGATATGTGGGACAGAACTCTCTGTGAAAATCCTTTTCGGGGATGCACGCATTCTCCTGGAAGGGGCTCAGGATTTCGCAAACACAATCTTCTCGAGAGTTGGAAGCCTCTTGGCGTGTACAGGCGCTAATGCACTACTTAAACCCTCTTAAAAGCATTTCCCTTCCATCCCCCGTAGTCAACCCCGCTCTCGAAGGGTGACGTAATGCTCGCGACACTTTAATAATTCGGCATCTTCCCGGCCTCGTGTGACCCGATGAAACTTAATACCTCCGCTCCTCGGCTTTCGCGTGATGCGTTTACGACATTAAATCTGGATTGTGCACCGGAAGCGCATCAGGATGGGGTGAGAAAATCACGATTGGAGCGGAATCTCATATTCTCCAAGAGAAAGAGAGAAGAAAGGAAGAGGGACGAGGCGCGGTATACGAGATGATGAAAGGGACGCCATTTCGGTTCACCCAGTTTCTCGCCTCTCGTGAAAGCCTCGTATTTCTACGAGCTGGAAATGCCACACGTGTGCTCCGCAAAATCGATTCTCACTCACGGATTTGCGAATCACAAATTTACGATATAACACTAGAGAGATCGGCGAACATCGGGAGGGTTTCACATTCGTCGCGGAATATTTCATGCCCGAATACGAAATTCCGTATCTCGGATTTAGGCACGGAGAATGGAATCTGTGTCACTTTTAATTTTGAAGAAAGAATCATAACCGAAAAAATTACACTTTCAAGTAATTATAAGTTGTTTTCTTCGAATAATCCAAAGGGATGCTATTATTCATTGTTTTTTTAAATTCATACACTCTTTTTTCAACTGCTATGTAGTTCTTGAATTTTTGTAAAGCAATAATGAATTGCACTTATTTAATTTTTAAGTAATATAATTAATTCATTAATTTTTAATGAAATAATTAATTGCTTATTGAGATTCATTTACTCCTTTTTCGACTGCTAATGTCGATTTTGAATTTTTAGTGAAACTTCAATCACAATTGCGATAGATTGAAATTTCATCAGTGCGCTTCGAGTATTTGTTTGTTTGAACGTAACAATTTCTGAAGGTCTGGAAATTGTTGAAGGATTTAATTAAAAACTCTGCAAATTGGAATTTGCACATTACTTCCTCATCTTTATCCATAGTTCACATAGCTTCCTTTAACACACAGTAGCGATCAAATTTGGCTTCCTCATGAAGGAAGCTTTGTTAACTATATTGAAAAATATTAGTAATCAATGTGCAAATTCGATCAATTTTCCCCAAATTTGATAGCAAATAACATTAATAGCTATACTGGCTCTTCACAAAATTTCATTGCAATATCTAAACAATTTCAAAAGTTATAGCGTTTACGCTTCTTTTATAAAAATTAAAAATTCGATAAAAATTTAATCATTCGATCGATTTTCGCCAAATTTAATAACGAATATCCTCGATAGCTGTATTAGCTCTGTGTAAAGTTTCAGTGCAATATCTTAAAAATTGCACAAGTCAGAGCGTTTACGCTATTTTTCAAAAAAAGAAAAATTTCATAAATTTTCAATCCCTCGATGGATTTTTGCCAAATTTAATAGCGAACAACCTCGATAGCTATATTAGCTCTGTGCAAAGTTTCAGTACAATATCTTAAAAATTACACAAGTTAGAGCGTTTAGGCTATTTTTCAAAAAATTAAAAATTTCATAAAATTTTAATCCCTCGACGGATTTTCGCCAAATTCAATACCAAACAATCTCAATAGCTATACTTATTCTGTACAAAGTTTGAGTGCAATATCTTGAAAATTGCAGAGGTTAGAGCGTTTACGCCATTCTTGCAAAAACGAAAAAAGTCGATAAAATCTGAACACCCGTTATAATTAAAACAATTTTTTTTTCTTAATAAAGAGCAATTTGCGCTTGACAAGTGTGCCAAATTTTAGCTTAATATCTCGAAGCGTTTTCGAGTTATAATTATTTACATCTGAAACTCAAGACACACACACACACATACACACACACACATTCGGACATTTTTTCTAAATATGATTTCTCGATGTTTTAGGACATTTTGAACATATTGGCATAAAAATGGCGAATAAAAATTTTTTCACGAAAACAAAGCTTCCTTTACGAGGAAGCAAAATTGAATCGGAGATATAATTGAGCATTAAGTAATATTTAAAAATTTCAAAGAATTCTTAACCTCGAGCTATTTAACAGTCAAATCTAAGATTGAAATTAAATAAAAGATTTAATTGAGAATCGAATAATATTAAAAAAATTTCAACGAATTCTCAACCTCGAAATATTTAACTATTCAAAATTAAATCAAAGAATAAATTGAAAACTAAATAATTTTCAAAAATTTCAGAGAATTCTCATCCTCCAGATATTTAATTGTATTTCAATTTTTTTTCAATTTCTCGATTGATAAATCACTCATTTGAAACCAAGAGTTAATTTTAACGCAATTTCAATAAAATATAAATTATAAAATCCGATTTAAAATCATTCTAATGCGTTCAATTTCGAGATGATCGTTAAAATCACGTCAACTTGTAATTAATTAATTACTTTTAAATGGAAAAAAAGAAAATATCCGACGTTGACCTCGCATTGATAGGTCATTCTGGAAAAAAAAAAACGCCGGTGCAAAGCATTGTGACGATAATATCGATCGTTCTCCAGGGATAGAATTTATTTATGGCCCACTGTATATATAAACATATATATATATATATACACATATAAATCCTAATAAAGTGCGACTCTGTGTATGAGCGTAAAAGGATCTCTTCGAGCTTATTATGGTCTTTTTTTATAGCGCCTGTTTTCATGTCGTGATTTTAAAAGGTTTGACGTAACGATAAAAAGTATATGGATATTGCATAAAGAAGTGACACAGAGGGAGGGTGTTATGGGGAGAGGTGAGGGGTTGGAGGGTGTAAAACGATCGACGTGTGACGGGAGATCGTGAGTAGTGCCCTGTAATGCCTATTTCGAGAAAAAGAGCCCACCTGATTGATGTAAAAAAAAAATTTTAACTCAATTTTCTCAGACTGAGTCAGAAATACGAGAGCATACAGCCCGACAGTTCGCGTTTGATCTCGTAAAATGATTTTATACGAACGGGAGGTAAAATAATTCGCGACTCGTGTGATTGAAGCTCGTTTATCGGCGAACGCTAACGAATAAATTGGCTCGAGAGCAGAGCACGATGCTCTGTACGTTCGTCGATTCAATTTTATGGATTGTTCGTTAAAACAGCTAATGAACGTAACAGTGTACGACGATTTTTTTTATCGACAATTTTTATTAAGAATCATGACAGTGGAATATTGAGAAACAATAAAAATAAAAATTTGGAGAATGATGCGAGTGATAAGAATTAGAGAAAAGGATTGGAATGATAGGAAACATAAGCAAGTAAAAACCATAAGAATGATAGGAATAATAAGTTTAATCATAATTTTTATTTTTATCAAAAAACATTATAGTAAAATCATGAAAATGATAAGAATAAAAATTACTAAAATTATGGGAATGATAAGAATTATAAAAATGATGAGAATGATAGGAATAATCAGTTTGATCAGAATTATTATGTTTATCAAAAACCATGATAGTAAAATTTGGAAAATGATAAGAATAACAATTATAAAATTATGGGAGTGATAAGAAATATAAAAATAATGAGAATGATAAGAATAATAAGTTTGATAAGAATTATTATTCTTATCAAAAACCATGATAGTAAAATCTTGAAATGATAAGAATAAAAATTACTACAATTATGGGAGTGATAAGAATTATAAAAACGATGAGAATGATCGGAAAGATAAGTTTGATAAGAATTATTATTCTTATCAAGAAGCATGACAGTGAAATCGTGAAATTGATAAGAACCATGAGGATGATGAAAACAATAATAATGATAAGAAAAGAGCGAAAAGTAAGATTGATGAGAATTATCAAAATGATAAGAATGATAGAAACAATTATTAATAAAAATTGTAAAAAATTTAAGAATGACAAGGATAATAATAATGATGAAAATTATAAGAATTATCACAATTATAATATCAACGATGATATACAAAGCAATAAACATGATAACCCTGATAAGAATGAGTCACATAATTATTGCATATTTTCCATCGTAAAATATATTGTTCAAAAATGATTAATATTTCGTCAATATTTTTTTCCCTTTTTTATGACCATTAAACCGGCAAAATAAGTGGTCGTAAGAGCTTTTTCGATATGCAAAGTCACACGAATCGGTCATTACGAGCAATAATGTGTCTCAACGTTCCTCGAGTACCATAATCGCTCAAGAGGGTGGAGGGTCCTGCATACAGTCACACATTCCTATTGTATTATATATACTAGAGGAAAAAAGAGAGAGGAGGATAGAGAAAATGGGAGAGGTCAGTGAGGAAAAGCCCCTGAAAGAGTTCGTCGTACAGACCAAGGCATAAACATTGGAGTGACTCATTTTCAAGCTTAAAAAATATTTTTTATAGGTTCCCAAGTGCTTTTTCCAGGGAAAATAATTCAAGTCTTATTGGGAAAATTCAAAACCCTCAAAAATATACAAAATAAAAGCTGGATACACCAAATTCGAAAAATTGAAACAGTAAAACCTGTTTATGAATTTCTTGCTTTTTTTGGGAGCCAGTAATTCAATTCTCGTACTTTATGCAATTTTAAGTCGATCTGATAATCCAAACCTAATAAAATTAACTAAATCATAAAACCGGACTAATAAAATTCCTGACAGCAGGTAAAATTTTCAATATTAACAGTTAAAAAGTGGATCGAAAAATCAGTCAAGTTTGTCATGAATTCTTTTAATTGATCTCTAGATCTATATTCTTTAAACCTGACCAAATTCGAAGGTAATGATTTTGTTGAGAAAATTGCATAAAAACTGCCCAACAAGCTTCTGAATAATGACGAAAAAATTGGAGGAAACAAG
Source organism: Alloplasta piceator (assembly GCA_946863875.1). Taxonomy (NCBI): domain Eukaryota; kingdom Metazoa; phylum Arthropoda; class Insecta; order Hymenoptera; family Ichneumonidae; genus Alloplasta; species Alloplasta piceator. The sequence goes on from OX333080.1 coordinate 12,054,378, forward strand.
CCACCCTAATATAAAGATGAATTTCCGACGTTCTTGAGGCAGAAAGGCCACGAATGTACGGTACCATCAATTTGCCACCGCGGGACCGACGTGGAATACGAATTAGCAATCTGTGCCCCGTCATCAATTACTATCGTCGCACCGTCCGTCATACAAGTTTTTTCATCTTTTTTTTCCCACCCTTTTCTTTACTCCTCTTCTGCTTCTGGCGTGCGGACGCTATATCGTCGCCGTATAACCGTCGGGAAAATATGGACCACCCTAAATCCATCTGCGATGCTAAAATCCATATGGAGATATTGCCAATCGAATTTATGAGAGAGCGCGCGCGTTTCCTTCGGCAAACTTTTATTCCTCCAAACCCTCGAAGTCGCAAAGTTCAATAATTCCTCGGTTTTTTTTTCCAAACATTCATTTTCCGATGAACCTATTTTTTTCAACTGTATGTTATGTTCCCACAAAAGTTTTCTCAAGTCTTAATCTTACTTTTTTTAAAAAGTTTTTTTTTAATGATGAAATCCTCAGCTTTGCAATCCTCATCTCCACGAAAATACGATTTAATAATGGAAGAATCATTTTTTAAACGATATAAAGTAACCTTTTTATTTATTATTCGAGAATTAAGAGAGAAATCAGAATTAGAGCGCTAAAATAAGTTCAATTTTTGCGATTTTTTTGGCTTGAAAAAGAACAAAACAAGGATTTTCTTGATGTAAAAAATAATTTGTCAAGAATATCAACAAATGTCTTGATTTTTGTCTAATGTTGCCAATAATTAAAGTCAACAATTTTTCTAATAATTGAGTTCAAAATTGTCTGAGAAAAATTGCAAATTTCGTTCAAGTCTGGCAATTTGTGTAATTTGCATGACATTTAAAGAAAATTTTTCAAAGTAACCAAAAAAAAAAGAGAAAGTGCTCCGATTCTTCATTTCAGACAAAAAGTAAGCAGACCACAAAAAAACAATATTTCGGTTTTAAAAAAAAATGCTCATTGAAATATTATTAACTGTACTTTTCTCGATATTTTAATTAAATACCTCCCTCAAATGTTAAAAAATCCTTGGCCAATTAGCCTGTCTGAGTCATATTTCCCGCATCACCCCTTAATGTGGAAAACTGAGAACGATAGAATGGACAGAATGAGAATGCGAACGGATAATGGGGATGCGTGCAAGCCGGGGCGGAAACTCGCCAAGGAACGAGGACGGGGGTTGAAATAGAGGGCGCAGAGTGCAAGTGAAGGATCGGAGCGAAGGCAGAAAGAGAGAGAGGGAGAGGGAGAGAGAGAGAGGGAGAGAGAGAGAGAGAGAGAGAGAGAGAGAGAGAGAAGGGATTTAGAGTCAGAAGGTCCATTCTGTCTCGGTTTTGGTCCGTGGAATCGGATATCCTCAATCCCGGAATCCGAAAGGGCATTTGTGGATAATGAGGCAATCGTTGAGAATCGCTTGGATCCGATATAGATCGCCACGATTACGAGTCTCAGGTTGAAAATCATTTTTTTCTGATTTTTCTTTTTCACAACCCTTCACGATTTTTGTTTTAGTTCAGCTATAATTCCAATAATCATGTATACCGTATCGATATATATTTTAGAGGAATTTCGACTCATTTTGAGAGAAGAAACTAATTAATTGTCTACTTGGTTCGAGATTAATTATAATTTTTCCCATTAAAGAACAATTTCCGAGCATTTGGGGTGAAAAAATAAATTTTAAGATTGAAATTTAGCGTTGAAATCTGTGTTGAAATTTCGAGATTGTTTTTACCAATATTTATTTATGAATCGCCAAAAACAGATAGACTTTTGCGTTACACCATTTATTGTCAATTAGGGAAAATATAGATTTGCATGAATTGAATTCATTTGATGTAGATAGTTTATTTTATAATATCGAAAGAAATGATAAAGTCAGTTAAAAATAATTGAAAATTTAATTGAAATCGATAAATCAAAATTATAAGCAAAAATTTAAATTTATTGGCGATTCACGTAGAAATATTTGCAAATATGATTTAAAAAATTCAGCATCGATTTACACCCCGATTGCACAATTGACACCCTCCCACTTTCTCAGCGGTCAAATAAAAATTTATTGTTGAATTATTTCAAAATATTCCATGTCAATCGACCTCAATTTCTCAACCCTTCATATTTGGATTATGATTTATTTTACAATCGCATTGAGCCTGATGACCATTTAAATTTTTTTGAAATTTTGTATATCGTCCCATATAATTTATAAAATGAAGAAAAACCAGCGCAGTTCTGGTAAGACTTTCAAAAATTCGCAACTTTATAAAGGAAAATGTATTTAAAAAATATGCAATAATTATAAAATAATGTGGAATACTTTGATGTCCTAAACAAATTTGATCGACAATTTATTCTGTATATTTGCTTTTTTTTTAAACAAAACTATAAATGCAATCCTAAATTCCTGTAATTTTTTTTGTAATTCCCTCATGCGTAATTAAGTACTTTGGCATTTGCCCAGAGTGAGTCCACATTATTCTCTGATTTTACTCAATTTTTCCAACATTCCAATTTTATCCAATCACCTTAAAAAAATAAACACTATACTCAATGCCAAAAAAAAAAAAAATTGATAAAAAACATGACTAAAATGAATTTATATCTTTAGAAATATTAAGATACTGAAATTTATGATGATATAATATTTTTGTGCTATTATATTACCTCATATTGTTTATTTTACCAAATGAATTCTCAAAAAATGTCTTCACTTATCAATTTCTTCAATTTTAATTTTAATTTAATTTTAATTTCTTCTTCAAATTTATTCAAGGCCCATGAATTTTCGTTTATAATTAACGGATTTTTGTCAATTATTTTTGATAATTTAGTAAACGTGTTGCGTTTTTTACATGAGAAGATAAAACGAGAAATATTGTTATAAAAAATTCAAACAGCGGAATAAATTCAGTGCAAATGTAAAAAAAAATCATGTACCTCATTTAAGGACGTTGAGTCCCTATGAAATCTTTTAATGTTAATTGTTCAATAAATAGCTTCTTAATCGTCGTGAAATTTTTACACGACCTCGTGAATCCTTCATGTAAAAACATATTAAATTTTCAGAATTCTCTCATCATTGCTTCAACCTCCTTAAGGGTTAAAATGAAAAATGATGATAAAATTCTGAAAATTTGGTATGTTTTTGTATGAAGTATTTAAGAGGCCGTGTAAAAATTTCACGACGATTAGGAAGCTCGTTATTAAAATATTAAGATTTTGTTAAGAACAATTTTTTAAACAAATTAAAAAAAATATTTATCATTAAACTTCGTTTTTTTCCGTTGCTTTCAATATAGTGTAGATATTAAAAAATTAAGAGGTCAAAGAAAAAACTTATCGCAAAGTTATATCAGTTTCCATAAGACTACATTTAATTTAATTTAATCTGTTAATGTTAATTGTTCGATAACGAGCTTCCTAATAGTCGTGAAATTTTTACACGATCTCTTAAATAATTCATCCAAAAACAAACCAAATTTTCCCATCATTTGCGATTTGGGACTCAACATCCTTAAGAGGATCAAACGTTTAAATGACTAGGAATCCTTTGTTTGTATGTATATATATAGAGCTCACCGAGCTAAAAGAGGTGATTCGATACCCCGGAAAATCCTTCTTGGGAGATCGATTAATCGCCGCAACGACGAAAACGACGCCCGCACCAAGAAAATCCAGCCATAACGAACGACCAAGAGAGAATAGATGGATCTTTTGCCACGGCAATTTTATTTTTTTGCCTCGTTAACGATTCAGCGTCGAAGCCGCGAAGAAGTCGAGAAAGTGATATCCTCTTTTTATATGTTTTTGTTTCTCTCCCTTGCGGAAGTGGAGAGAAAAAATGTCCTCGATGAGGAAAAAGCCAAATAATAATTTCGACCTTTTCTCCTGTATTTTCAATCCAATCAGGATTATAATAGCGGACCAAGTCATTTTCCAATGACTGGTAGAAAAAAATAGATTTCAATTCAAATCCAAAATCGATCTTGTAAGCATCTTTTGTCCATTTTCTTACAAAATTCGCTCCTGAAATAATACTGGAAAAATACAGAATAAAGTTTTCATTAAATAAATCGTAACTACAAGTGATAACAAATTTCGATTTTTTTAAATTAAAAAATTAATTTTGAAGAATATTTTTTACATAAATAAGTTTATAAATGAAATTTCATCAAATGGAACAATTTGAATGGCTTTGAGAATCGTTAAACCCCACCTTTGACTAGTTTCTGATTTTTTAAGAAAATTAAGCATATTTTTTCAGAAAGTGAAAAAAAATTTTATCGTGAATGAGAAAAATTTCTGGCAAGATTAATTGTCGCAAAAAGACAACTATTTGTGTCTACATATTAATATATATATATAATTAATATATTACACCAAATCTTTGAATTGCCTTCACTCTTCTATACGAAAGCGGCGATTGAATATTTATTATTTATATTATATTTATATAAGGCTCATTGCAGAGAGAAAAGGAGACAAAATAATGTGTTCGACTCACTCTTTCTGTGGATCCTCATTTTTTCTTGTATCATCGGTCTTCGCATCACACGACCATGGCTGCTTTGTTTACATCAGCGCCACAGTATTTCGCCCTTCGCAACGGTTTCAGAATATTACCAGTCCTGATCTCCCCAACTCATTTATTTGTGAGTTTCGTATCGCTCTTGCCCTGTGTTAGAAAATTATCCAAATTAAAATTCGATAATCTCATACAAAACAAAAAGCTTATTATGTGCAAATTTTCAATTTGCATTTATCAATTCACAATTTTATATACTTTATTTATGTATATATATTTTTTTCAACTTCTGCAATGTAAAATAAAAGTTCAAAAGACAAAAAAGAAACAAAAAGCTTTTGATGTACAAATTTTCATCTTGCAATCATCAATTTACAATTTTATATACTTTATTTATTTAAATATATTTTTTTCAATTTCTGCAATGTAAAATGAAAGTTCATAAGAAAAAAAAAGAAACAAAAAGTTTATGATGTGCAAATTTTCAATTTGCAATTTTCAACTCACAATTTTATATACTTTATCTATTTCTATATATTTCTTTCAATGTCTGCAATGTAAAATGAAAGTTCAAAAGAAAGAAATAGAAACAAAAAACGTATTATTTGCGAATTTTCAATTTGCAATCATCAATTCACAATTTTATATACTTTATTTATTTAAATATATTTTTTTCAATTTCTGCAATGTAAAATAAAAGTTCAAAAGAAAAAAAAAGAAACAAAAAGCTTATGATGTGTAAATTTTCAATTTGCAATTATCAATTCACAATTTTATATACTTTATCTATTTATATATTTTTTTTCAATTTCTGCAATGTAAAATAAAAGTTCAAAAGAAAAAAAAAAGAAACAAAAAGCCTATGATGTGCAAATTTTCAATTTGCAATTATTAATTCACAATTTTATATACTTTATCTATTTATATATATTTTTTTCAATTTCTGCAATGTAAAATAAAAGTTCAAAAGAAAAAAAAGAAACAAAAAGCTTATTATGTGCAAATTGAAAATTGGCAATTATCAATTTACAATTTTATATACTTTATTTATTCACATATATTTTTTTCAATTTCTGCAATGTAAAATAAAAGTTCAAAAGAAAAAAAAGAAACAAAAAGCTTATTGTCTGCAAATTTTCAATTTGCAATTATCAATTCACAATTTTATAAACTTTATTTATTCACATATGTTTTTTTCAATTTCTGCAATGTAAAATAAAAGTTCGAAAGAAAAAAATAGAAACAAAAAGCTTATTATGTGCAAATTTTCAATTTGTAATTATCAATTTACAATTTTATATACTTTATTTATTTATATACTTTTTTTCAACTTCTGCAATGTAAAATAAATGTTCATAAGAAATAAAATGTAAAAGAAGAATGAAGAAAGAAGTAACAAAGAACAAAAAAAAACAGAAAAACTAACATTTTTTAATTTTTGCAGACTGCCGTACGCTGTATCGAAGCCAAAGGACCGAATTTCGAAAAAAAAATCGCCAAAACGCCTCGATTGATTCTCGTCCCGCCGACGAATTACTCTTCGCCATTTTGCAGAATTTTTTGCCGAATGATTTCCATTTCCTACAATTTTTTCATTCACGAAAGTTGAGAACGAAAAAAAAAGAAAAAAGTAAAATCCGAGGAATTAAGATTGCAAAATGTTGCAAAAATTTTATTGCTCGAAATGATCGCAATCGTAATATCAAAAAATGTTTCATCAAAAGTCTCACCCCGATCGATTTTCTACTGTAGGAAAAAAAAGACGCGCTCGACGAACAAAGAGATTATTCCCCCCCCCCCCCCCTCTAAATTCCAAAAAATTCTGCCGAATATTGCTTTTCATGGTTACGCCGAATGATTTACGAAAGAATTAATTATTATCGCGTTTCATTTCCTCACATTGAATCGTCAATTATTCGCTTTCTCGAGCGCGAGAAACGAGAACAAAAAAGACGCTGCCAAAATGGCGCGTGACGTCACGATTTCTCGTCAACAGGACGCCACATTTTTTTCACCGAGGAAAATCACGAAGCTTCAGCTCTAATCGTTAAATATTGTATTATTTCGCATTCGGCAATCGTGTTACATACCTGAGACGCGATATCGTGGATTTTCGAGCGACGATCGAACGATGAGAGACGGATGCTAGAAATCCGCGACGATCCGCCCTTTTTCCTTCTTTACGGCGACGAATGTTCGAGAATGTTCTTCACCAACGCTGATGCAAAATCTCTATCGATGTATGTATCAACCACCGCGCGCGTCGCTGGGCGCTGCGCCGTACATCCTCCCCCAGCCACCCGCTCGGCAGTGAAGGCCATGGCTACTGTGCGCATGCTCGCAGTGCCTTTGGGTGGTGAAACGCACAAGCTCCTCCCCCCCCCCCCCTCCTCGCACGCCGCTTCGCAACCGTTCTACGACAAAAAGACGATTACCAAATATGGCAATCGTTCCGATGTTTCTCGATGTTCGATAAAATGGCGTTTCGTCAAAAGCCCCAACGACTCTTGAACGAGATTTTCTTTCGCCAAATATTTTCAAATACTTTCGTGTCGAATTCATTGCGCGCACGATTCTTTTTTCTGCCGTTAACGTACCCGTCAAGACACTTATTTTTTCTCCACGAAATCAATGAAAGAACGATCGAAGCTAAATATTCAATAATTTCGTATCTCAATGTTATTTTACTCACTCGTGTTGCAAAATTTCCATCGATGACTGCACGATGCGAGAAATCCGCGACGATCCGCCTTTCTTCCTTCTTTGCGGCGAGGACGAATGTTCGAGAATGTTTTTTCACGCATGCGTCGCACGCTGATGTAAAATCTATCGATGTATGTATCAACCGCCGCGCCGCGCGCGCGTCGCTGGGCGCTGCGCCGTACATCCTCCCCCAGCCACGCGCTCACAGTACATGTAAGCGCCACTGAGCGCGTATGCCACGGCGCTCGCGACATTATCGAACATCGAACATTATCGAACGGATATCTTCAAGCCCCAACGACTCTTGAACGAGATTTTCTTTCGCCAAATATTTTCAAATACTTTGGTGTCGAATTCATTGCGTGCACGATTCTTTTTTCTGCCGTTAACGTACTCGTCAAGACACTTATTTTTTCTCCACGAAATCAATGAAAGAACGATCGAAGCTAAATATTCAATAATTTCGTATCTCAATGTTATTTTACTCACTCGTGTTGCAAAATTTCCATCGATGACTGCACGATTCGAGAAATCCGCGACGATCCGCCTTTCTTCCTTCTTTGCGGCGAGGACGAATGTTCGAGAATGTTTTTTCACGCATGCGTCGCACGCTGATGTAAAATCTATCGATGTATGTATCAACCGCCGCGCCGCGCGCGCGTCGCTGGGCGCTGCGCCGTACATCCTCCCCCAGCCACGCGCTCACAGTACATGTAAGCGCCACTGAGCGCGTACGCCACGGCGCTCGCGCCATTATCGAACATCGAACATTATCGAACGGATATCTTCAAGATGGCGCTTGCGAGGGTAATTGTTGTCCGTGAGTATGGAAAAAAATTCAGATATTATACAATCGTGGTAGATATTTATTTTTCCCCTTTGTCGCTTCAACGTTACGCGGGTATTTTTTCCGACACATTTGATCGTCCCGTGCGAGAAGCTCGTGTCCAACTGAACGTGTCGCATGTTTTTTATTTTCGACTCTCGGCCAGCAAGCGTTCTCGGACACTATCCCTCTCTCGCTTGTTTTTGACCCCTCTCTCTCTTTCTCATACACACTCGTTGCGATGTCGAGAAACGAGCAAGGGGCCCCCTCTCGCCTTCTTTTCGCAGAATTGCGCCGAGTGTGTATACGAAAAAGGCAGAGAGAAACAAAAAACGAGCGAGAGGACAGCCTCTCACTCGTACCTCTGCCCGAATGTGTACAAGAATGAGAGAGAGGGAGCGATTATAGTGTGCGAGCAAGAGAGAGCGCCCCTACTTCGCAGCATCACCCGCGCCGCGCGGCGGTTGATACATACATTAAAATATATTTTTTACGCAGTTGGCACACAACAACAAGTTCTCGAATCTTCTACCTTTCGCGGATGAGAACAAATGGCGGACGGACGTGGCTTGCTCGCGTCTCCGGATCATCGATCGAAATATCGCGATTAAAGTGAGTAAATGAAACGTTTGGATTCAATATTTAGTTTTGATCGTTATTTCGCTGATTTCTCGGGGTAAAAAAGAAGAATTCCTGCATATACGTTGTCGAGAAGAAAGTAAAGTCGGGGACGCGCCAAATTCAGTAGAAAAGCGTTGATGCTCGAATAAATTCTGCGAAATGAAATCTCGTTGTGGGGTCGTGCGTATTTGACGAAGTGCCTTCACGTCGAATTTCGAAGAAAAAAAGGATCGTGTTTTTTCTGTTTCTTTGTGCCGTCGTGGTCTCGGGCAGAGTTGGGGGGGGGGGGGGGAGTGCGGAGGCGATGTACGGCTCGTAGCGAAGCCATTGCGGCCCAGTGCCCACCGCCCAAGCGAATTAGTCCCGAGCGCTCCTCGGTCGGCCGAGGACGCGCATTCGCGGTAGATCTTTTGATTTTTCGTCTTCATCTCATTTAATGGTGTTTGATAATTGATACATTCATTCGGTGGTATATATGTATATGCATACATATATATTTATTTAACGGTATACATATTGTTTAACGACATTTTTTTTCAAACAAAATGGCGACGAAGCGCCATTTTGAAAATGTGACGTCACGCAGCACAATGGCGGCCGGCGGCGCCTCTCGTTCGCGCTTCTCGCGCCAACGGTAAGGAATAATTTTCGCGCGGTAGATCTTTTGATTTTTCGCCTTCATCTCATTCAAAGGTGTTTGATTCTTGATACATTCATAGAATAGTATATATGTATGTGCATATATATATATTTATTTAATGGTATACATATTTTTTAATTGCATTTTTTTTCAAACAAAATGGCGACGAAGCGCCATTTTGAAAATGTGATGTCACGCAGCACAATGGCGGCGCGTCTCTCGTCTCGTTCGCGCTTCTCGCGCCAACGGTAAGGAACAATTCAAGACTCGATGTGCGGTAATATAACGCCATAATTATTTTTTTTTTCTCAATTCAATCGGTAAAACCTTAGAAAGCGAGTATTCTGCAGACATTTTTAGAATTTGGTGCGAAAAAAGTAAATTCAACCTTAATGTTCGTAGCGCGTTATTTTTTTTTTCTGGAATGAAAAATTCAGAGTGTGAAAGTTCGAACGGACATTTTCCATGTTACAATACACGATCGTTGGTGCGAATTTCGATTGTTTTTTTATTTTTACGCTTTTGAGTTGCGTTTTTTTTTCATTCTTTTTTGTTATCGCGTTTGCGGAGTGAAAAAAGTGAAGCGTGCGTGAATAGTTGGGTGAAAAAAATTCAAAATGGCCATCGAAGAGTTCAGTGGGACGAGAATTCATGGCGGCGTGTTTCGGCGGATTTCTTTTTCGAAATTTGGTTTCTTCACTTCGAGCCAGTATGCGGCAGTCTGCAAAATGGTGAGTTTTCTTTATAACGATCATTTTTTTTCTTGTTTCTGTTTTCTCATTCTAAAAAAAGTTTGTGAAGCAAGCGCAGGGTTTTTCAAAACTTTTTTTACTTCGCAGGAATGAAAATAAAATACATATTGCCTGAAATTTCGAAAATTTTCCCAATTTACGCTTTTGAGACTTGCAACGGGCAAACTTTTGAGAAAATTTTACCCGTTTCTCATGTCCAGCGATTAATTTACAAATGTCCCTAAAATTCTATGATATTTTTGAAAAAAAATTGAGGAAAATGATCAAACTATCGGACCAACGCTATTCCCAAAATTTGCCGATGGCGAATGAATTGAAAAAAAAATCGACCCAAGTCTAACAGAGTTGCGAACCCTCGAAATATCAATTGTTTTAAATTTTTTAAGGCTTAATCAAAAATTGCAGATCTCTTTTTTTACAATTTTAACAATTTTCCAAATTTTCAATTTTTACGAAAAATTTCCCGCTGACCATCAATATATCATTTATCAAAATGTATTTGAAGATCCAAACGTTCATCTAACGATGAACATCTCTTCAAAAAATTAAAGAAAAATTTAAAAAGTTTTCCATAATTTATTTCCAGTTCCAAACGTTCATTTGAATAGAAATCTACAAATGTATCAATTGAAAAAACTACAAAAAAATTAACTAATTCCTTAGATCAACAAAAAAAACGTTCCAAGCATGATTTACCAACGATTCTAGAGTCTTTGAATTTTGTCAATAAAAAAAAATAAAAACTGCCGATGTTTTCTTCATTTCAAGTTCGGGCATCTCGCAATACACTCGAAAAGCTCAATTTTTCTGGAAACATGTTCGAATTATGTACAAAAAGAAGAATAATTTTTGGGCCGGGTCTGCCAGCGTCTTTTATCAATCGCCCTTCGTGAATGCGCGAAGGTCACAAGGTCGGAGAATTGATGAGGACGGAATTTCGTTCCGGATGTGAGATAATTAAGCTCCACCGGTGAAACGATGATTTTAGGGCGAAATACCGGGAGCAAAAGGGCTGATTTTGTCTCAGAATGAGAAAGGGCTCTTTCGCGGACGCTTCACGTGAAAGGGTGAAAGAGAAGAGCCCTTTTCGTAACAATCGTGATTGAATCATCTGGTCTCGTTTATCCCATGGCCATCGAGCCGTTGTTACATACTCTTCTCGACCCTTCCACTTAATTTACTTCCCTATTCCCTTCGACGTATGCCAGACGAACCCTCTCGCCACGATCAAGGCCTCGAGTGCATTACGAGAATATTAATTCCCCAATAGAACGATTAGGGGAGAAAGGGAAACAGAAGAAAGAGGGAAAAAGAGAGAAAAACATACGAAATATTGAGTTACGGTCGAGTGCCAATAAAGTTACATCACGAAAATTGCGTTTAGCGTTTCCGATGTTACCGGAAACTAAGGTAAACAATTTATTTTTAAGCAAAGAAAAAACGATTCAGGGTTGCGAAATATGTAATGTAAAAGTAATGCATTATTCATTACTTTTAGAATGTGTAATGAAAAAATTTCCATTACCCATTATAATGTAATGTGTAATGGAAAACAATTTCATTACCCATTAAAAAATGTAGTGTGTAATGGAAAAAAAATTCATTACCCAATAACATGTAGTGTGTAATGGAAAACACTTTCATTATCCATTACAATGTAGTGTGTAATGGTAAAATTTTTCATTACTCATTATAATATGTCACTGCCATCGTCTGCCCCGGTGAAACGGCTTTTCAGCTTTCACTTCAGCTTCAACTTTTTGTATGCATATAAATACTTTTTAGAATTTAAGGTACCTAAGTCATTAAAATGTAATGCAAAATTGCAATAATTTATTCATCTATATTTTTCCATTCCCAAAATTGCAATCGAAGTTTTGTCCATTACACATTACATTGCAATGGGTAATGGAAATTTTCCTATTACACACTACATTGTAATGGGTCATGAGATTTTTTTCCATTACATACCACATTGTAATGGGTAATGGCTTTTTTTTCATTACACACTACATTATAATGGGTAATGGAATTTTTTTCCATTACACCCTACATTGTAATGGGTAATGACATTTTTTCATTACACACTACATTGTAATGGGTAATGGATTTTTTTTCCGTTACATATTACATTGTAATGGGTAATGGATTTTTTTCATTACACACTACATTGTAATGGGTAATGGATTTTTTTTTCCATTACACACTACATTGTAATGGGTAATGAAATTTTTTTCATTCATGATTATTTTTTTCTTTTAATGGTATTCTAAAGAAAATTATGATGTTGATGTTTGCATCATTGCAATGCAATGAGAACAATTTTTTTTTTCCATTTACTTTTAACGAGATTTGCGAATTGCTTGTGCATTTGACATTCCAAAGTTCTTAATAAAAACCCAAAAATTAATTTTAACGTTTTTTACTTGCAAATTTCTGGGGAAGAAATAATTTAATTGAAAAAAAAACTGTTTCCGTTGCATTAAAACGATGAGAATAAAAATTTCGAAAATGATTCTTTTCAAGTAACCAAATTTTAATAATTCAATTATTCAAACAATTGAAGCAAAACTTCCTAATTGAACTTTTTCATCGTGGCACATTTTTAAATCGCATATTTTCGTTTCCTTATCATGAAGTAAACGAATCACGGATAAAAAAAACTCCTTTAATAAAATTAATCAAAATACGACCGTTGACTCAAAAACATTTTTCTATTTTCTGATCTCAATATTTTTCAATTTTTCTATACGAATAAACGGCTGTCTTGAATAATCTTGGAAATCTGCTGTTCAATTTTTTTCTGTCACAACAAATTGGAACACTTTTTTCTGGATCCTTTTGTTTTCTTTTCCCCTTCCCCTCTCTCGGGGCATATTAAATTACATTTTGCATCTTTAATGATCGATTGAGGGCGCGTTACACTTCGTTGACTTCCGACTCAATATTCCCTTCTGTTTGATCGTGCTTCTGTTTTTGTTTTTCCCTCTTATCGTCGTCGCAATCTCGCCCCCACTGTGATAACAAAGTTTTCCCCGGTTTTCCCCGCTACGAATTACCGAACTTGGGATCTCTCGGGCAGAGAGGGAAATGCTCATTCATGCGTCAAGCATATAGGATACGAATTTCGGTATAACGAAGTTTGAGGTTACGCTCGCACGGGATTTCCGAGAGTGAAATCAGTCATTGATGCGTGTACGAGGGCAAACAATTTTCGCCCGAGTGAAATCAGCCATTTACTCAAAATCAACTTTTCACTCTGCGAAATATTTACTTTCTTTTTTCCATCATCATAGCGAAAAAATTTTACCAAAGAAAACCCATTGTGAGGTTAAAACGATGCAGAATACGGAGAACGACGTGGCAAAGTTTGCCAAAAGGTTCTTTTTCGTTTTTCGGGAGATCCCTCTTTTCGCGCTTGTACATATATTTATGTACAAACAACGCCCGTTATCCAATCTGATGGGGGAATAGAGGGACATTTACCCTCTTTCTCACCCCCAAGAGAAGATTCTTTCGAAGAAAAATAATAAAACACTGAGAGATAACAGTGGTTTTTTTCTTTTAAGGGTTGACCCTTCCCCAAAAGTGAGGGTGAAATTTTCTGTCGGAAAAAATTAAAATTATGCAATAATTTTGTCGATTTTAATATACGCATGGGCCATTCCATACCAAGCCGACCTGAGTGTGACCCTCGACCTCGCTGATTTCGTTTACGATTTTTTTATATGATTCTTCCAACGCAAAATAGCATTCAGAATTTTTTTCAGATTTTTAAAACAAAATTTGAGTACGTTATGATTTTTTGAACATTTTTTTTGAAAACCTCGAGGGTCGTAGTTTAAAAATCTGAAAAAATTCTCCAAAATCCGGTGTCAAAAATGAAAATTTTGAAAACCTTTGAATAAATAAAATTACTAGGACATTTCAATACAATTAGGGAAGTGCGAGAATTTCCGTTTCGAAACGAGTGAAGCATCAGAATTCTTCGAAAGCATCCGAACAAACAAAAAAAATCAAGCTCTAAAGAAAATAAAACTTGTTTTTGGTCCTGCTCGTTATATCATAGTTTTATTTTATTTTTTTTCACCCCTCTGGTAAATAATACCCGGCAAACAAATTTATTTAACATTATAAATCTAGCTAACAAGATATTCGCATTTTCCTTTAATAATTCTAAATAATATTTAGAGCGTCGAAATGACGTGATTTATGAGCTGGTGGAAATCATAGGCCATTTTACCCCAATTTCAGCAAATATCCCTGACTTTCCCTACAAACGTAGATTTGAGGATATAACTGTGTTTGCACTGGATACACAAAGAATTGTACACATTGTCCCGAATCTCGTCTCGAAAATATAAAATGGTACACACCGGCATATATATATATATATATATATGAAACATTCTCCAATACTTCAGCTACTTTTTTCGTGACCCTTTTTTAGAAACTTTTGGAACTTCACCATTCCGTAGTACCTCTTGACGAGACTCTTTGTAAATCATTCCAATTTTTTGCTTCCAACCATTCTGGCTCACGGTATTTTTTTTTTGTAAATAAGCGCAACAAGAAAAATGAAAGTTAGAGAAAAATATTATTCGATGTAAAAGATGTAGTTTTCGCTTACTTTTGCAACAACAAATTTATCATTTGCAGAATATTTATCGCTTTTTCATGATTTAATAATAATAATAATAATAATAATAATAAGAGAATTTTAAAACATATGATTAAAAAACTTCACATTAATTTCGCTGCAGAATTTAAAATACCTTTTGGCATAAATTCAGTAAAAAAAAAAATCGTCACAATTACAAGATTAGAATAATTTTCGTCTAAGATCATTTTTTGTAACATTTGAAAACAAGTTCAGCAACAAAATTTTTGGATTCAATTATAAGGCTTATTTTTCCTTTTAATTTTTTTCTTATCTTATCTTCTCTTACATTATTCTTGTCCCATATTTTTTGTTTCTTCAGTAGAAAAAAATCAGGTATAATTATAATAATAATTTCATCCAGCTGGTGAGAAAAAACTGCAATCTTAGCCTCGGATTAATTTTCTTCAGTAAGTCGTATTTTTTCGAGATAAACGAGCTTCAATGAAAATACAGACACTATTCCAGAAGTATTGGACAAAAAAAACTGAAATAATTCGGAGAAAGTCTCGACGAGTCTCGCAGCAAACTGGTGCAATTTTTTAAAAAATCCGAAATGGCGACGAAAAAGAGTGGCTGGTGCGCTTTAGAATGCCCGATATAAAAATACATTGCTCACAATTCTCGACAAAATTCTTTGGCAGTTTTTTCTTCATGTCTCATACATTCGTTATGTACCGAAAGCTCACTGTATGAAAGCTATATATATGGGGCGTTCCATCCAAAATCGGACAGTTCAAAAAAATTTTTGTTCCATTTCCTCAATTTTTTAATATTTTTTAGTACCCATCCAAAGACCCTTGCTGGTAAATTTCAAGATTTTTTTTATTACACGTTCCAAAGGTATTAAATTAACAAAAAAGAACCGCTCTTTTTTTCCGTATTTTGGTCACAAGTTCTTTAATAATGGTCCAATTTAAAAGTTTTTTTTTTTAAATGTTTCGTTTTTTATGGACTTTTTATAAAAAAAAATACAACAAAATTATTCGACGTGTTTTTAAATGAGTTTTTTTAGTTTTAAACTTTAAATCGCGTTTTTAAAAGTGAGTGTATTTTGATTTTTTTTTTTAATTTTTTGTTTTAAGCATCTATATATTCAACAACTTTTGAGACTAGTCCGATCGTGGGATTTCCATAACTACTATTTTTTTGGATTTCTGAAAACTAAAATTTTTTATTTTATTTAAAAAGTTTTATAAAAAAGTGTCAAAATAACTTCTAAATAATGAAAAAAAAATACTATACAGTAACGAAAATTGATATTCATAATAATTGATAGAAAAAAAAAAATTATTTTCAAAAATCGAAAAATTAGTAGTTATGGAAATGCCACGATCGGACTAGTCTTAAAAGTTGTTGAATAGATAGATGTTTAAAACAAAAATTAAAAGAAAAACCAAAATATACACTCACTTTTAAAAACGCTATTTAAAGTTTAAAACTCAAAAACTCATTGAAAACACGTCGAATATTTTTGTTGTATTTTTTTTCTGAATTGGCCATAAAAAAACGAAAATTTAAAAAAAACTCTGTATTTGGACCATTATTAAAGAACTTATGACCAAAATACCGAAAAAAGAGCGGTTTATTGGTCTTTTGAACGGGTAATCAAAAAAATCTCAAAATTTACCAGCAAGGGTCTTTTGATGGGTACTAAGAAATATAAAAAATTTGAGGAAATAAAAAAAAAGTTTTTGTAACTGTCCGATTTGGGATGGAATGCCCCATATATATACCTATATAGTTGAGTTGTCAGGTTTGCCCTTTCGCCAAATCAAGATTGAGTAGAAACGTCGGTGAGAAAAGATTCGCGCGGAGAGCGAAGGAGGGACATTCAAAGATTCAATTACACGAAGAATCTGGTGAAAGTAAAAAAAAAAAAAAAGATAAAAACTGGGAAAGTTCCCCGTCTGTCAAGATGTGCTGTACCTCGACGAGATGAAAAACCTTGAGGGCGAAAAAAAAGGAAGAAATATGATTGGAGAAGAGTGAATGAGTGTGTATTCTCTGACTTTCGAGTACATGTGGGTTGGTCTCGCGAGAGCAAAAAAAAAGGAGTGAAATGAAAAAGACAAAAAAAGCTCGAACGCGAGTACACAACGTCGCATCCCCCCCCCCCCCCGCCCTTTTCTACCTTTTCTACCATTCCCCCAATCCCGCGGGAAAAACGACGAGACACTCGAATCTCGTCCTCGTTCGAGACAAAACGACCAAGAGTTGTATCCGTGCTCTTTTTTTTTTTTTTTTTTAAGAAAATAACACGACAGCTTTATATACATGAGGTGGAGAAAAAATGTGCCCGTGGCTTCCTTTTTTTTTCGAGGATTTCCCAAGCGCACAAAACTCTAAATGTTTAACTTTTTGCAACTGATATCGCAAAATTTGGAAATATTGAAGACATCACAGATACTTTTCGAAAAAATAAAATTTTCAAAATTCGCCACAAATTTGTGTATTTGAAGTTTCGAACGTTCAGATGAACGAAAAATCGGAAGAAGTATGTATGGAAAAATAAGAAGAGCTTCCGAGTATTTGTAAAATAATAATTACAAACATTCGAAAATATTTCAAAGATTATTTCCAAAAATAAACAAAGTCTCAAAATTCTTCTGTAAAATACTAAATTTATCGATTATTCGTTCATCTGAACCTTCAGAACTTTAAGTCCATACAAATTTATCCTCTGAGCAACCTAAATATTTTAATTCACTAATTTATAACCTCAAAAATATCAATGTAAATAGTTTATCAATAAGACAAATGATAATCTCATTTTTACATTATTAATATTATTATACCGATACTTTTTTTTCCATCACTCGAAAACGCAGATGCAAAAATGTATATTTTTATTGAAGAAAATCAATTAATTGGACTTATTTTAATCCACGCAAAATTAGTTACCAATTTGCAGTGCCATTAAAAGAGCCATTTTTTTGTTATAATTTAAGGAGGTATTCTGGTTCAGAATTTTGAAAAAAATATTTTTTTTTGCATATTCTTAAAGTTTAGACTTTTAAAAATATATCCTCGAAAGAAAATTTGTTTAAATTTAGTAGAAAGATTGCAATCGTGTCAGCCAGCACACCTCTTTTTTTTAGTCAAAATATTAATAATTATTAATATATTATTGTCAAAATATTGAAAAATATTATGTAAAAAAAATGGTGGAGATATGTTCTGTTTTTTTTTATTGAGCTCGACAAAACAATCAAAATGTATGTTTCTAGACCAGAATACCGCCTTAATTTGACTTATTTTAATCCACGTCAAATTGGTTACCAATTTTCTCAATCTATCATTTTCGTGTGACAATTAAACGTTTTTAATTGCATATTCGTGATCAGCGAGCAGTATATCCAATAAACACAGCACTCGAAATGTCAGGAAAGTCGTGAAATAAATTTAAAAAAATTTATATTTTTCTCCATGATAGGGATGTCTATTACTAGATCGACTTCTGTGCACCGGGAGTCAAATCCTGGGATTGGCTTTTAGGAGGTTTTATGTCGAATTGGGAAAAGCAAGATTCTGGACCGATGCAATCGAACCAAGAACGGGGGAGAGACAGGAAAAGAGAGGAAAAAAGGACGTGAGAGAGATTCCAGGGGAAGGGGAGGGAGGTGTAGGGTTTATCGAGGCAGAATTGGATACGGTGACATTTCTTCGAGGACGACGTTATATATATTGAATCGACGTCCTGTGCAAAGCTCCAATGTATTTATTTCCAGTCCGTATGAGAATCGGGGATTCTCCCATTTCGTTTCAACCTCAAACGACACATTTTCGCGAGGCTGAATGACATCGAACAGTTTATCGATTTCACAGCTTCCCTATAAAGATTTCTTTCCCTGGCGTTGATTTTTCTCCCTCTCATTTCCTCAAAACTGCTTTATTATTCCACGATCTAGATTTTATTCGCTCTCGATTGAACGATTGAGTGGAATAGATAAATAATACACGTGTGTCTCGTTCGAGTGACAAATTTCAATCTGAAAGTTATTGCAAATTTGATTAAATATTCGTTGAGAAATATTAATGATCGTCTAACATTTTCCGAAATAATTTCGTAGAAAGAAATAGAAAATTACCGATATTTTTGTCCATCGGCGGAGCTTTTTATTGCAAACGAGAAATCGAAAATTATTTTTTAGTTCGTTCAATGTCGAGACTGAAATTCTTATAACAATATTTCCAGCAATTTTCAATTTTTCCAGCGAAACAATTTTGTAGCATGAACTAGCATTTTTTCCCCGATCAGCAGAGCTTTTCATTCCGAACGAGAATACGAAAATTATTTTTTAATTCGCTGAATATCGAGAATGAAATTCTTTACGGCAATCTCGAGGAATTTTCAAATTTTCCAGGAAATCGATTCCAGAGCAAGAACTAGCAAATTAGCGATTTTTTTTCTCGATCGTCAGAGCTTTTCATTTCAAACGAAAGTTTGAAAATAATTATTCTTCAGTCAGTTCGACATCAATGATTATTAATTCAAAGTCCAAAAAAAAAGAAATAGAACCCTTCTGAATGTGGGTTAATGAAGTAACAATACTTATATTTCCACCGGATTTAATCCGTAAAGAAAAGTTTATCGCGAGGGATTCAGTGTGTTTTCTGGAAAAGCACGAAATCTAAATTCCAACATCTATGGCAATGAAAATGTTCCGTAGGACCGTGGATACATATATACATGTATATAAATTGGGGGAACCGATTTTGTATGTGTGTGCGAGAGTATGGGCGAGGATATCTTGGATGGAAAATCAGCGATGCGGAAATTCACGTGAATGCGAAAGCGAGCTTTCGAGATCGAGAAGAAAGTACGGAGTAATGGACCACGATGAAGCATAGAGAAGGAGAAAGGGAGGGATGGAGAGAGAGAGAGAGAGAGAGAGAGAGAGAGAGAGAGAGAGAGAGAGAGAGAGAGAGAGAGAGAGAGAGAGAGAGAGAGAGAGAGAGAAACAACGAAAATTTAAGTTTCGAACGATCGAGATATCCGCTCGGATGAGAATCGTGAAAATTACAACTTCGAAAGCGTCTTTTTGGCTGGCTGGATGGCCAAAAGTCGTCTCAAGATATCGAGACATATATGTGGGGCGTTCCGTCCCAAATCAGACAGTTTGAAAAACTTTTTTTTTATTTCCTCAAATTTTTTATATCTTTTAGTATCCATCAAAAGACCCTTAATGGTAAATTTTGAGATTTTTGTGATTGCCCGTTCAAAAGATATTGAATTAACAAAAAAACCACTTTTTTTCGGTATTTTGATCATAACTTCTTTAATAATGATCCAAATTAAGTTTTTTTTTAAATTTTTGTTTTCTTATGGCCTTTTTAGAAAAAAATACGAGAAAAATATTCGACGTGTTTTGAATGAGTTTTTTTAGTTTCAAATTTTAAATCGCGTTTTTAAAAGTGAGTGCATATTTTGATTTGAAAAAAATTTTTTTTTTAACATCTAACTATTCAACAACTTTTAAGACTAGTCCGATTATGGGCCTTCCACAACTACTTTTTTTTTAGATTTTTGAAAATTAAATTTTTTATTTTTAAAGTTTTATAAAGAAGTGTTAAAATAAATTCATAATAATTTATAAGAAAAAAAAAATTTATTTTCAAAAATCGAAAAAAATAGTAGTTATTGAAGGTCTACGATTGGACTAGTTTTAAGAGTTGTTGAATAGATGGATGTTTGAAACAATTTTTTTTTTTTTTAATCGAAATATGCACTCACTTTTAAAAACGCGATTTAAAGTTTAAAATTCAAAAAACTCATTTAAAAGAACGTCGAATATTTTTGTTGTACTTTTTTCTGAAAAGGCCATAAAAAACAAAAAGATTCAGAAATCTGAACCGCATTATTAAAGAAGTTGCGACCAAAATACCGAAAAAAGAACGGTTTTTTTGTCTATTGAACGGGAAATAAAAAAAAATCTCAAAATTTACCAACATGGCTCTTTTGATGGGTACTAAAAAATATAAAAATTTGAGGATATAAAAAAAAAAGTTTTTCAAACTGTCCGATTCGGGATGGAACGCCCCATATATACGTGCAGGTATAGTTCGTAAAATCCATCGGGATTTGCCAGTGGAAACTACGGTGACCGTTACTTCGCTCCCTCGAGTATTCCAGAGCGAATCGAAATCTTGTGTACGGGGAAAATCCGTACGAGATGCGTCAAGCTTCGGGATATCTGGGCGATAGGGAGACGTCGGAATAACGGGGGACGGGGTTGACGAGATATCTGACCGAAAGGGGTTGAAACGAGGTCGTGAAAGCTTGTTATTCTCGAAAGTTGAGGATCTCGCGCGCGCGTTTCCCCGGATAAATAGACCGATACCGCCAAAGGACGAATGTCCTGCCGGCAGATGGTCGCAAATGGACGTTTCACGTGAAATATGATGATAAAACATGCGCGGCGCCATATATTGTCGCAGTACGACCTCGTGCGCCTGTTTTATGCCCGGATTATTCGGGCGACTGTGGGTCGATCAAAGTTTGTAGCTTTCGTAAAATATGTTACACCGTGAGTTTGTTGTCGGGGGATGAGTCCTGCTCGGCATCTCTCCGTCTGGATGAGAAACATGCAGGATTAATGCGGCTGACATAACCGTTATTTTGACAAAGTGACCTCATGGGCACTTTACTTTAAGGTGGAAAGCGAAATGGTGCACTGAGAAAACAGTTTATTTGTAGTAAATAAATATTTTTAGTTGGCACTTTTACTTGAATATTCCTCAACTGTTACAAAATTTGTTAATCGTGAAGAAATATTTTATTTGGGTCAAATAATTTATTAACTATTGAAAAATATTCATTTAGTTTGTCAAGTGTTGAAAAAAATTGATTTACATTAGTTAACAGTTGAAAAATCCTACATCATTTTCTGAGTGTGAAAAAATTGTCTAGGAATTTTTTTCACGGACAAGTAGTTGTTGAAGGCTTGAATTATTGTTATTTTATTAAGTGTACATTCACTTATTGCGTAGCAATTTTTATTGAAAATTTTTAACCATGAACGGAGATATAGACATTATTTTAACGACAAAAAAGTGGTCTCTCCATTGTCCCATTAATATCGTGGTAAAGATTATCGGAAAATTAAAAAAAAAATCGCAATATCTATACGAACGTAGCTATAACTATTGGTAGCCGTTTTTTTTCTTTGATTACTCACAAAATTGCGACAAATTGAAATTTTCTCTATTTTTAAAGTGGTTTTTTTCATTCAAGCAGGTTTTGAAAATAGTAATTATCAAAATAAGGCTTGAAAATATTAAAAAACAAAATTAAAGCCTGCTCTCACTGAAATGACTGTAACTCGGTAAATTTTCAGAATTTTAACTGAAAATTTAAACTATATATTTTTAAAAATGTATACTTGAATGAATTTTTTTTTCTATATTCCCAGTGACTTCTTTGAGGATTAGTCCTTGCGGTGGAGTCGAGTTAGTAGAATATGTAGCTTAAAAAAATTGATTGTTCGCACTTCGAAGGAAAAATTAGCATAACTAAATTACAAAGTTCCAATTTAATATTTATAAAAATATATAATCGACAAATGAATTTACACGCCCTTCTTCTGAGGTCCAATTTATAATTTAAGTTTGATTCTAATGAGTCAATTTTGTTTGTTAAAGCATCTTACGAATTAACCTTTTTTTGTTGAGTTTCTTAACCAAATGAAAAGTTAAATAAAAGTCGTGACTACTTTTTTCAAATAAATAGCTTCAATTTGTGAATATTAACATGAATATTGTAATAAAGTCTCACCCCGAGGAGTTGCGAATCTCTAGGGGCTACTGGATGAATTAAGAGGGTGGGTCAAATTAAGGGAATGCATCTCAAAGGTGCACAGAGAGCCCGCTGTTATCGAAGGAATATAGAAACCTCATTAATCTGCGACGCTAACGACGAGGAAGTCCTAGCCGAGGAGCAGGTCAATGGATAGATTCCAGGTAATCTACATGCAAACACAGGTGTCAAAAAATTCAAGTGCATATTTGCATATTATACATATCGATTGCTTGGAGGCATAAGGACGCATCACGTGTATGTTGGGCATAGAGAGTATGTGCAAGACAAATTTTTTGATAAATTTACGAAATTTTTGTAGAAATGAGAGCACTTTAAAAATCGGCGAAAAAAATGGAAAGGGGCATGCCTTAAAAAACTTGCAAAAATCGATGGTCGAACTTAATAAATTTGCGAAAAATCGAAAAATAATCGGAATCGGATGAACCAATCGCGGTTTTAAAGCTTGAACGATTACGAAGAGAATGAGCTCATGTTCAAGCGGCAATTCTATCTAGAAAATTAATTACAGCCATTTTAGTGAACCGATTAAATTTTGGCTGAATTGCAAAAAAAAAAAAATTTAATTTACTTTTTCGCGCTTTATATCGATGTATTTTATCCCCCCTGAACATGAATCTAACAATAGTTTTTGCAAATTTTCATTAATTTTTATCAAAAACCTTTTTGCTCAATTTTGACCCGATTTTCAAAAATCTCCAAATTGCAAAATTTCGAGTGCTCATAATTTCACTTCGGTTTCACCGATTAAAAAATTTCCTTTTTGTACGTGAACGTTGGGACTGAACCCCCAGAGTCATAAGGGCGCATGGTATGTTTGTTGGGTCTAGAGAAAGTGCAAATCTTTTGATTTCATCACAAAATTTTACCTTATTATTTCTTAGCTTCAACTTGAAAATTAGTAACTCGAGTTTCAATCGCAAATGATGAGAAAACGAGTCCCAAATCGCAAATGATGAGAAAATTCTGAAAATTTAGTATGTTTTTGGATGAAGTATTTAAGAGGTCGTGTAAAAATTTCACGACGATTAGGAAGCTCGTTATCGAACAATTAACATTAACAAATTAAATTAAATTAAATTTAGTCTTATGGAAACTGATATAACTTTGCGATAATTTTTTTTTTGACCTCTCAATTTTTTAATATCTACAGTATATTGAAAGCAACGGAAACAAAAAGAAGTTTATTGAAAAATATTTTTTTTATTTGTTTACAAAATTGTTCTTAAGAAAATCTTAATATTTTAATAACGATCTTCCTAATCGTCGTGAAATTTTTACACGACCTCTTAAATACTTCATACAAAAACATACCGAATTTTCAGAATTTTCTCATCATTTTTTCATTTTGACCCTTAAGGAGGTTGAAGTAATGATGATAAAATTCTGAAAATTTGGTATGTTTTTACATGAAGTATTCAGGAGGTCGTGTAAAAATTTCACGACGATTAAGAAGTTATTTATTGAACAATTAACATTTAACAGTTTCATAGGGACTCAACATCCTTAAGAAGAGTGCATCGTGAAAGTTGCCAGGTTTAAAAGACTCTCTCTTCTTTTTTTTTTCATCATTCTCGATTTCTCGCTGCTCTCCTCATTTTCCACTGTCCAGCGTAAGCCGAGCTTTTCGCCGTTGTCCACTATAGAATCTCGGGTATTAAGTTAAGATCACCCCAAGCCCCCAACCCCTTTCCCCTGTTCCCAACTTTTCTCCCGACCTCTTTGCCAGGCTCGTTGAGGGATCAAAGAATCGTAAAATTCGCAGTTTATTTTCCCCATCATCGTTTTGTCCTCTTTGCAAAATCGCGTTCTTCCTGCACGACGTTTTTCCCTCGCTCTCACTTTTATTTTTATCTCCATACTTATGCCCTCGAACGAGCGACGAATAAAAAAAAAAGACGACGACGCCGAGTGTGACGCGCGTTTCTTATCGCTCTTGAACGCGAAATTGCGAGCATCACCGAGTGGACACACGAGAGCGATGAGAAATTCGCTCGGATTGTTCGAAAGTCCTTCGAGGATCTTCGTATCTCAAAGGGAGAATCGTAGAGAGACTTGAAAAAGAGAAAACTTTCATTGCACGAGCATTACAAAAATTCTATGAGCAATTTGGAATTCGACTTGACATAAAAAAAACCCTGCAAATTGGACATTTGCACATTGCTTCCTCATCTTTATCCATAGTTTACGGAGCTTCCTTTATCACAAAGTATGGCGATCAAATTTTGCTTCCTCATAAAGGAAGCTTTGTTAAGGGGCCATACCAGTGTGAACGCTCTAAATTTGGGTGATTTTCGCAAATTTTTTGCAAGAAAAGTACTCGATGAAATCTTTTGGAAAATGGAGAATATATTTGGCCATATTCGACGCGTGTTTCATAATTTTTTCACTTAAAAATACCGATGCATAATCGGTTTTCGAAAAATATCAAAAACTAACAAAATGGCGTAGTTATGAAAAAACAAGTCTGTTTTCTTGCTTAAAAAATGGTCGTATTTTCAATGACAAATCGTCAATTTTCATCCAATAAAAAATATCCTAGTTCATCGTACGGTAAATATATTCAAGAGTACTCAGTTCAAATTTCAAGTCAATCGGATAATTGCTCTTTGAGTTACAATTTCAGGAAATTTGAAAAATGTCATTTCGAGAAAAACGCGTTTGAAGATTTAACTATCGATTTCATACCTGCGAGCGATCGCTCTTTAGAAGGCTGCCATTCGGAGAGTATGAGAGATACGGCCTTGAAATTTTCACAGAATATTCTTGAAACAATAAACTGTCCAATAAGGCAAAAAAAATTGATTTTTTGAAAATTTTACACTGATATGGCCCCTTAATTATCGAAAAACATGAGTAATCAATGTGCAAATATGCCAAATTTTTTCAAATTTACTTCTTGCCGAATTGGGTTTTTATCGTCGATAAAATCTGAACACACGTTAGAATTACAACAACAAAAATTCATCATGAAGGGCAATTCGTGCTAGGCAAGTGTGCCAAATTTCAGCTCGATATCTCGAAGCGTTCTTGAGTTATTAATTATTTACATCAGAAACTCAGGACACACACACACGCACACACACACACACACACACACACACACACATATCTCGAAAAAAAAAATTCACAAAAACAAAGTTTATGAGGAAGCAGTAGCATAAGAAGATGAATAAAATTACAAAAAAATATTCTCTAATTAAAAAAAAAAAAAATTAATTACCATTTTTAATTGGCGATTTAATTGATTCTCGATATCGGCATATCGAAAAATCTCTTGACACGAGGTTTTTTTTCACAGCTTCACGCAAATGATTTCAGAATTTTAATTCGTCGATGAATTATTGCGCATTAAACTTCACGCCCCACCGAAATCCCCCCCCCCCCCCCCCCCTCATATGGCTCTCGTTTTTCCGGGCCGATTCCATGGGCTAAAGTTCACGCTGTATACAACAATTGGCATTGACATAACTGGACGCTCGCGACCCCTCGGCGAATCCCTTTACCCGTACCCTCGATCCTCTTCTGTCGGCCGCAGCTTTCACGGTTTGTGTCACAACTCTCCGTCGCTTCCAACCCCCCTCGATTCCCCCCTCGCCCCCTCCCGCGGATCGATGCAATTTTAATCGGATCCGGCTCAACGTTTTCGCATTGCAACCGGCTCTCCGGTATTACCATTCCCGTGGACAGAGGATACTCCAGGCCGAATGGTTTCTTCGCCAATGCGGTATTCGTCCTCTTTTTTTTCTCTTCCCACTTCCTTGTAGAAAAAAATTTCTGTAAATTGGATATTTGCAAATTGTTTCCTCATCGTTTTTTTCATCGTTCACAAAGTTTTCTTTGTCAAAAATTTCGGATATAAATTATGGTTTCCTTAGAAAAAAAGATCCGTGAACTATGAAATGAAATGAAAAAGCAATGTGCAAGTTTTTATGTTTTAGGGGTTTGCACTCAAATTTTATTGTAAACACATTAATTAAAGTCAATTATCATAAAATTTCAGTGCAATATCTTGAGATTTTCAAAAGGGTGAACATTTTATTGAGTCTTGATCCCTTCGTCGATTGTCCTCAAATTTTATTCGGAGCATTCTTGATCACTTTATCAACTGTGCGAAAATATTCTTCACAATATCTTGAATATTAAGAATATTTGAGCAAGTGACGCTTCTGCAATAAAAAACAAAATTTCATAATATTCGAACCATCAGATAAATTTCTGGTGAAATTCAATTTTCAATTTCAAGACAATATTTTTGAATATTTTGAATTCAAATTCCAAAGTTTTCTACATTGTTAATTTTTTTGCCGTGATTTCTCGACGTTTTAGAACATGAAAAACGATTTAAAATTTTCTACTTAGAATAAATGTAATATCTAAAACATTAATCACATTTGAGCAAATGACGCATTTTTAAAAAAATATCAAAATTTTATAAAACTTCGATACATTTTTAGCTAATTCAATAGCCAACAAACTTAACAATTGTTGTAACGGTATACAAAATTTCGAAGCAATCTTTTGAAATTCTTTGAATTAGAAATCCACAATTTTCTATAATAAAGGGCAATTAATTTTTTCGACATGAATTCTCGCCTGTTTTAGAACAGAAACATCGATTTGGCCTAGAATATCCTATATATAGAATAAATCACAAAATACTTCTCAGAAGTAATGTCAACTGTAGAAAAAAATTCCGTGCAATATCTTCAATATTAATAATATTTGATCAACTGAGATATTTGGAAAAAACAGTTTTATTAATAAGATTTCAAGCCTAAATTTTCGCCTAATTCAATTGCCAACAAACCTTGATGATTGTTTTAACTGTATACAAAATTTCGAGGCAATAATTTGAAACATTTTGAATTCAAATTTCAAAATTTTCTATAATAAAGGGCAATTAATTTATTCGATGTGATTTCTCATCGTTTTAAAACATGAAAATCGTTTTGGCCTCGAATATCCCATGCATGGAATATATGGATCGAATTATTGGGAGTGCAATTGGCACCGAGCAAACATTGTTTCTACAATTTTCTGTGTATGCATTCGGTCAACTGGATTGCATCATATATGTATATTCATTGAATTATTCCGCGTGAATGTGTTTTCGAGAGGGTCTAATTCTTTTACGATTGACTACGAGCGAGGATTTAATCGGTGCAAAGTGTTCCAGGAATTCAATATTTATAACCAAAAATTTCGCGCTGTCTGTCACAGAATCATTTTATCGCTTTATTTATTTTTTTTGTACGGCGATTCACCGTAAAATACGGGAGAAAATAAAATTTTCACGAATTCAGTAGCTTCAATTTGAACACACAAAATTCAATATTTAACCATTTCGAATGTCGCGCATATGCGAGTCGATTGAATATATTTATTTTTGAAAAAAAAAAATGTTCGTGTATTCAATCTTCGACATTCAATCCTATTTATCTCATTTCCATTAAAAAATTTGTCTATATTGTTTTTTTTTTCATTTTCACTATCAGATTTCTTCGTTTTGAGTCTTTTTAAAAATCATTTGCGCTACCAATCGTTGAGATTCATTCAATACCCTCTGAAAAATGCTTATCCGACTATCAGCTGATTTTTTTTTACTCAAAAGTCAATCATTTAAAAAAAAAAAGGATCATAGAAATATATCTTTTTCGCGTTGATTCAAGCACACTTCTCCGCTCATGAATGCCAAGAACCATTAAAAGAGGGAGGGGAAAAAAATTCATCACTGTAAAGTTTTTCTTTCATTCAAAATGCATTTACATTCGTGACGGGGAGTTACGAGAGGTTTTTTTTTCTCATCGTGGTGGAAAATGCGAGAGAGAGAGATGGAGAATTTCAATGTATAACCCTCACGGGGCAGTTTTCCAACGGTTCCCAGCTCTCTGCCACTTTAATCAAAACTCACTGGGCGCGTTTTATACACGAGAAATAACGTTGGATTCACGAGTGGATCTTCGACTCTCTCTCTCTCTCTCTCTCTCTCTCTCTCTCTCTCCTCCGCTCGTTGGAGCGCATTTTTTATTTTTGCATCCGACGTTAAAGTTTATCCATCGGTGTATCGATGATCGATATCATTACGACTGCGACTGTGCTAAACGAAGAAGGAGAGAGAGAGAGAGAGAGAGAGAGAGAAAGTTGTGAAACTGCTTTGCAAAGCAAATCCATCGAGGAACACCTCACCCAAACCGAGAAATCGACCAAGTGAAAAGAAAGAGAGAGGGACAGGTCTGATATATATGGGGCATTCCACGCCGATTCGACCTGGGCCTGACCCCTTCACCTCTTCAATTTTGTCTGCAATTTTTTATGGTTTTGTCGTACCTCTGAAAAGCATTCAGAATTTTTTTCATTTTTCGAGCGATTTGAATTAATGATAATTTTATAAACAAATTAACTGTCAGCCCGAATTTGAAAATCTGAAAACAATCACAAAAATCCCGATTCTTAGATAGAAAAAATTTCGAGCATCGAGCCAAAGTGGGCAGGGGTTTCCTTCTGTTTACAAGAAGTTTTTTTTTCGAAAAAAAAATATATAAAAAAATAGAAGGAGAAACCTGAATTGAATGTGCCGCTATTACACTTAATTCACATTTCTTCTTCTATTAAAAAAAAAAAAAAAATCGCAGAAGCTTGTTACAAACAGAAAAAAATCCCTGCCCACTTTGGCTTAACGTTTGAAATTCTTCCTATAAGAAGCGCGATTTTTGGGCCTTTTTCAGATTTTTTAATTCGGGCCAACAAATCATTTGTTTATGAAATTATCATTGAGTCAAATTGTCTAAATAAAATCTGAAAAAATCCTGAGTGCTCTTCAGAGGTACTACAAAATCATAAAAAATTGAGGAAAAATCGGAGAGGTGAGGGGTCAGACCCAAGTCGAGTCGATGTGGAATGCCTCATATATATCCACAGAGTTTGGAAAAAGTGTTCCATCGTTTCGCCTCTCATGTACACATAGGATTCGATAAATTGCCTTTTCACATCATGGAAAAACTTTTCATCCTCAATATATAGCAACGCTGGTAATAGTCCCTAAATACGTATCTGTATGCAATGTGCATTGATGGGAATAGAAGAACGTGAGCCCAAATTCTAAAATATTGTAAATTCACATCTGCTCTTTGGTGATGTACAGTTCGCGAAAATAGGGAAATGAGAAACGCTGGAAAAGAAACGTGTGGAATTTATAAATCGTTTTCTGCAAAATGTTGCTCTTTTCACAAGAAAAGCACGGAAACAACGACTTAGCTGCTTCAACCAACCAGCTTAGTGCTCTGAGCGCCAGAAGAGGAATTAGTTGGGTCAACTAGATAGTTGGTTGGGTCAACTAACCAACCTTATTTATTAGTTATCACAACAAGTCGATTAGTTGTGCTAACTAAAAAATTGGTTTGGTTAGTTGACTCAACCAACTATCTAGTTGATCCAATTAATTTCTCTTCTGGCGCTCAGAGCACTAAGCTGGTTGGTTGAACCAATTAAGTCGTTTTTTCCGTGAGCTTGAAGCACGATGAGAAAATAAAATAAGAAGCAATGCGGAAAATTCGAAGTTCTATGAATTTGCACTTTTTCTAAATTCAAGATGCATCATTATTATCAATCAATTAAAAAGTACGAAATATTAAGTGTTTTCAAACATTTTTGCGAAATTTTGAAATTTTATGCAATCTGCATCTGCTGATCCTTCCCAAAATCAATACTAATCATTCTCGTGAATAATTGCATTTTTGTAAAAAATTTGAACTTACTTTCCATCAGCAAATTAACGAGTTTCCAGAGCCTCTTATTGCATTAATTAATTTTTTATACCCGCGTCCCTTGAGCAATTAAAAAAAAATGTAATCCTAATTATTTTTGACGCTTAATGCATTAAAAAAAAAAAGTTTTCGCTCGTTCATTAAAAAAATCGGGAAATTAAGAACGTTTTGGCGCTCAAAAATATTTAGAGTATATAGGCTACTCACTGGAAAGTCTCGAATTTTTTTCCCCATAAAAACAAAGCTTTATTCACTAAGAAACAAAAAAAATCAACATATAACCGACGAACGTTCAACAGTATAATTTTTCATAATATTTTCTCTTTTCCAACCGTACTGAATGTTTCCTTGTCAGAGTTTACCTGGATTTCCCTCGTTAGGAATTTATATATATTTTTTTTAATTACGCGTGTCCAATTACGCATGGTTAGGTCGTATTTTTACGTTCAAAACGTTTCACAGAGGCGAAATAACGTCGGGAATCCTTACATTGGGCAGAAACGAATTTCCTCGCTACTTTACCGACCGAAGATACTGCAATTTTGCTATTTCTGAGAAATGTGAGAAAAATGAGGAGTGAAAGAGAGGAAAAAGAGGGCAACAGAGACACGTAATTTGCCAACAAGTTTTGGCGATGCATGAAAGAAGCTCGCATTTTCTTTCGGCCAAGTCAGAGAAGAAAATGCACGCGAGAGAGGTGTGAATATTACAATCGCCTCCGGAGTTGCCGGCACCTGTGCCTCGAACCTTATTCTATCGCTTATTTCCCTCGTGTCCGTCGAGTCTACCGAGCTCATATTTTTCTCCATTCTAACAGTCTCTCTATTCTCTCCTTTCCCTCTCTTTCGTCCGGAATATTTAATTCATCAAGTAAACATTTTGTCTTCTTCCCTCTTTTCTCAACGTTTCTTTTTTTGCCGTGGCACAAAATGAAGAATTAAGCCGCCGACAGCTGGCCAGACACGTGGTAAAAAAAAAAAAAAAAGACAAATGCGTACCATTCGAGCGATAAGCCGGGCAAAAAGACAAGGTGTAAAAAAGACCGACGCAGAGTCCATGAAAAAGAAAAAAAAATGAAATAAAATTATGCATATACGTGGAAGGGAGGCGCGAGTACTGAGAGAGAAAAAGTCAGTAGAACTTTTATTTCACTTTGTGCGCCGAGAATATAGAGAAAATATTCACTCGGCGTTGGGGCTTATTATTTCCGTGGTACAACATTGTGAATTATACGCGCTTTTGGCGCTCTAATGCAAGCATAAATACGTGAGGCATGGCGTGGATTTTTTTTTCCTCTTTAACTTTCGGCAAAATCTCTTCTGCACAAAATTATACAGACATCAATGAGAACGTTGCGCGAGGAGAAATAATATGAAGTCTTTTTTTTTCAATTTTGAATGAAATTTAGTTTAATTACACAAGTTTATATTCTGGAAATGCCTATTAATTATTTTTATGGTTTTATCGAATTTTTTTTTTGTGACTAAATTTTATGCTTGAAAAAATCAGAAATTAAATTCGTACAATCGTCCTGAAAGTTTTATAAAAAAATTCACCGCAACAGTCAAGTTAAATAATAGGTTTACTGTTTTTTTTTGTAAATATTTTTCCATAGATTGGAATTTTGATAGAAATTCTTATACATTTATCAATAAATTCTTATGAAATAAAACAATTGAGCAGGACAGATACAAATCTTATAAACTTGAAGTTTAGAAACTGAAAATTCAGTTGAACAAAAAATCGACGGATGGTTTTTTTAAAACAAAAAGTTAACCGACCTACGCCAACGCTTGAACAATTATTTGTTCACATTCAATTCTACACTTTGAACAATTTATCCTCAAATGTTAGCAGGGTCTTCAAATTTTTCATTAACGAAATGTATATATTAGGGTGAATCGAAAATTTGAAAACTGTTAGCCACCCTCAAAAATCAAAGATATCATTGAAATAAAGGTCTCAGTGCAACGATTTGATTTTTTTACAAAATATAGAGGGCGCGCGGGACGATTAAAAACGCTATTTTTAGCGTTAAATTCACTTTATCACTTATAAACGAAAACAGATCATTCAAAAAATTCTGAATTTCCACTATTTTTCAATTAATTATATAATTAAATATTGATTTTTGTCTTCTAAAACATCGTTGTATTTCTTCTATCTTTTTTCTTGTAAAACTCGGTATCAGTATTGCTTACAATGCGAAAATTGCTAAAAAGTAAATTTTAGCAATTTTCGCTTTGTAAGCAATACTGATACCGAGTTTTACAAGAAAAAAGATGAAAGAAATACAAAAACGGTTTAGAAGACAAAAATAAATATTTAACGATATAATTATTTCAAAAACAGTGAAAATATTGATTGCCAGAGATTTTTTCTCGAAGATATGAACCATTATTTCATGTTCAGTAAATTCAGAATTTTTTAAACGATCTATTTCCGTTTATCAGTGATAAAGTGAGTTTAACGCTAAAAATGGCGTTTTTAAACGGACGGCGCGCCCTCTATATATTGTCAAAAAATCGAATCGTTGCACTGGGAACTTCATTTCAACGATATCTTTGATTTTTGAGGGTAGCGGACAGTTTTCAAAATTTTCGATTCACCCTAATATTTATCAATTTTTTCATCTCTCAAAAAATCCTCATCTCAAGCTTCACGATGCAATTAATTACTCGAAAAGAGTCTCCAACAAAAACTCTGCGTCATTTTTCAAGTCAATGGTAAATTTTGCACCAAATTATTTATGTTTAATGGCTCCCTCGACGATTCTCAAACAAAATTTCTCACTCAAAAAGCTTTTCGCAGAAGAAAGCAAAATGATGGCTCATAATAACTTTTGTTATTTTCAGTGAATAACTTTATCGCCGGATAGAAGAATGTACGGTTGTCGTTGGTCAGCCAATTGCTTTGGGAAGTACAAATTTCACATAAATGGTATTGCTTACTGTATATTGTGTCGACACGGCACAGTTTTGGGGAAATAATGTGGAATAGTGGAAAGCTGGATTTGACCGATATGACGAAACCCCTAGAGAGTGCAAACGAAATGATCCCATCCTATGTCAATGCATGTATAACTATATAGATATATTTAACTCCGCGCAAACAGAAACGTGACGCGAAATTTACGGAAAATAGCGCAATTGAGTAACACGACTGTGTAGTTTCGCGGAATATGTGGTACGCGATGAGAGCCTCGACAAGCGTCGAAAATTTCGTGCTTTATGCGCCAAAGGGCTTTTTGAGCCCTTCGCAGAGTTTCCCGATATTCCCTTTCTAGAGTGAAATTCACATGCGAAAATGTGCAATGTTATAACGTCATTCTCAGCAACTCCATCAGCGAAACCTTTTGTTTTCGATATCACCAAAACGATCAAACGAGTTTGCTTACACTTGTAAGAAAAAAATATTCCTCACGCTCGATATTATTTTTTTAATCTCAAAAATTTGTTATTAATTGTAAAACCATTTTTTTTTCTCAAGTACTCTTTTAATATGTCGTTGTGACTTTTTAAATAGGTTCAATTACTATGAGATTTAATTCGCAAAAATTATATTCAATTATTAATGCCCGCAAAAATTTATTTATCGGACAGTAATGCGATTTTTTAAAAATATTTATACATAACTAATGAAAGCTTAAATATAAATCATGCCCTCAATTAGTTTGTTGAGATATGCCAATGGGAGATAAATATTGATTAGTGCTGAAAGAAAAATGTTCTGTCTTAAAACTAAAATCTCGTAAAACTTTCAGTCATCGAATTTTTTATTTCAATTTTCGTTATTTATTCCGATAGAGTTTCGTTTCGAAAATTCGTTATAATTAAATTTACCCTATTCTTTTCTGATTAACATTTTTACGTACATTAACATATTTTCACATTCTGATTTACAAAATAAATAATTTTTTTCGCACACGCTCTATTTTTAATTCAGAATATCAAATATTCTCCAAGTTCCGATTTTTTGTAGATAAACTATAAAATTTCCATCATCTCATTTTGAACTGGGAATTTTTTTTCATATCCAAAATCGAATTCTCAAAAAAAGTAATTCCGATTCACATAAGGATGTTTCGAAGTTACTTTGTAAAATTTAAATCTACAAGATATATTATCAATGAGAGAAATTATTTAAAAAATCTCTCTTTTTTACAAATTATAATATATCTTGAATATACAAAAATATTGCCATCGAAAAGTTGAGGCGCAAAATATATTTCAGCTTTGATCAAAGTATGCCGAAAATATATTTTCACAAAGTTTCTGTTTTCATATTAGGAAAAAATACAAGAAACAAGCCTATTTTTACAAAACGATGAAAATTCCATTTTCCAATGTCCCTTTGACTAAATTCAAATGGCCAATACATAACTTTTTTAGCCAGCAAGATCTGTTACCCCATTATTTCACTTATTGCCGAGTGTATATTCATCGATCGATCCTGAAAAACCTCTGTGTATATTTTTTCTGTATCCGTTACAATGGGAAAGAGAAAAACGTCGAGCATGATCGCACGTAGAGTCGGCAACGAAGTTGGATGACATTGGTTTGCCCGAGAGACAGGAAGAGAGAGCCAGAGAGAAAGAGCGAAAAATATACATATAAACTTATGAATACATATGGGGCGTTCCACGCCAAATCGGACACCATTTAGCTTCTGCATCTCCGATTTTTTTGAACATTTTTTATGTTTCATCATTGGTTGAAAGAGACCTCCATGATTTTTTTCAATTTTTTTTGTCGAGCCGTTTTCAAGATATCGATTTTTCAAAAATTACGTTACTTTTTTTTTAAACAACCATAACTGTGCGAAACATGGTCCAGTAGGACGGTTCTGTTCGAACTTTTTGTTTTTAAACGTACTTTTGATCAAGAATATTGAATAAAAATTTTAAATCGTACTTCTATAAGATTTTCAAGTGTTAAATATAAATTGCTGATCGATTTTCTTAAAATTTTTTTGTAAAAACTGTCATTCATTCCACAACTTTTAAGCCCAAATAGATAATGGAATAACGATGGGATCTATCTTTTTTCGTAAAGTTATGGATGTTTAAAAAAAAGTTACGTAATTTTTGAAAAATCGATATCTCGAAAACGGCTCGACAAAAAAATTTGAAAAAAATCATGGAAGCCTTAAACCCACACTAAAATATAAAAAAAAATCAAAAAAATCGGAGATGCAAAAGCTAAATTGTGTACGATTTGGCGTGGAACGCCTAATATATATTTACCTAAAACACAGCGAACCAGAAAGTATGGTTTGTTTTATGTTTACAATCATGCGAGAAGGTATCGTATCGAGAAAGCGCAAAACGCGTTTACGCGAGGAACGGTTCCTTGCCAATGTTGATTTATGCACTCAAAACAGTCTGGTAAATATTATCAGGCAATGTATAAAATCAACAACCAATACAGTAGGATTCGAGTCTTCAGAATATTCTTTTACCATGAAACATTTGGATGTTGGATTCTACTCTTATTTGCGTTGGGGGTGGAGGATGGCTAATTACCGGGAGGGGTTGATAAAAAAAAAGGTTAGGGCGCAGAAAGATCCTAAAAATGGCAAAAACTGCGTCAAAGCTCCTGTTTGTGTGGGTTTGGCCTAATGGCCCTGACAGCCTGGAGCTTTGGGATCAAGAAGAAGGGCATGGTGACAAACAAAAAAACAGCGTAAAAAAAACAAGAAGGAAGTTCGTGACGATGGGAATACGTGGGGAATATGAGAGGTTCGGGCGAAACGAATAGCGCGTACGTGAAATGAATGATGAAAGCTCTCACGTTAATGACTGTACGCGAGAGCTGCTCGTGAGATCTCTCCATGACCGACGTCTGGAGTGTCGCGCGCCATTTGTGTTACGAATTTCAAACGATCTCATTTTATTTTTTTCGTCCCTCATGAATTCTCGTGATTATTTGGAAAATTGAAGATTCTCACTTTTATTGAATCTTATTTTCTTCTCTCTCACTCCTTTATTGAATTTCACAAAGAAAAAAAATGGTTTAGTTTATTTCCAATAGCTTCAAAAACCCTTCATAAGCCCAGAGTGAAAAAATTACAACTAGAGCACAAAAGTCGTAGTTTTAATACAATAGTCATTCAGTAAACACTTTTTTGGCTCAAATTATAATTTTTGCGGTTGCGCTGCTACTTTTTTCTAGTTTGAGTTACTATAAAATTTAGGGGTTTCAAAGCACCACAATTTAATAAATTTCTTTAATAAATCGTGGCTTTAATCAAATAGTCGTTCAGTAGTTACTTTTTTGGCTAAAATTATAATTTTTGGGGTTGCGCTGCTGGTTTTTTCGAGTTTGAGTTACTATGAAATTTAAGGGTTGCAAAGTACCATAATTTAAGTAACCGCAGTTTAACAAATTTCTTTTAGGTTATACTTTGAACCTCTGACTGAAAAATAAGGGTTGCATCTTGAATTGAAAGAGAAATGAGTAATTGAAGTTTACAAAGAGTGGCTTTTTCAACCCCTAGTGAACCTCTGACTGGAAAATAAGGGTTGCATCTTTAATTGAAAAAAAAGAATATTTGGAGCTTACAAAGAGTGGTTTTCAACCCCTATTTTCGTTGCCTCTCATATCGGTGAATTTTTGAAGTAAATTCCGCGAATCAAGGGCGATTTTTGCGTCTGAATTGTTTATCTATGTGATAGAGGGTCTCGAAGTATTTTATTACGGAAGAATAATGTGATTTTTTGTGGGTGCATTCTGCACGATGGGCGAGAAAAGAAGGGTTCGTGCAATTAGAGCGTCGTCGGAGCGGTGCGTGAGTCATTAACTGGACGAGTGGAAAAATAAGGGTGGATGTTGAGAAGAAAAAAAGGGATGAAAAAACAAGGGGCGGTCATTACGGGGGTAAAGGGAGATAGATACAGGGATGGAATAAAGGGTGAAAAACACTAATATATAGCGTTTATCGCGGTTGAAGGGTAGTACGGATAATGATGTAACGAGAGCGAGGGGCGAGGCGGGGTGGGAGGGAGGGGTTGGTGGGTAAGTAGTCTGAAAAGCTCAGTGAAAAGTGGAGATTGCCATGGAAAATGAAAGGATATATACCTGCGTGCGTGTAATTAGTAACTGTTTGTCTCGAAGCTTCCCCTCGTGGGTAAAAAAAAATCCCGATACATATATGGACATACATATATTAGGGTGCTACGAAATTGACAACTTTTTTTTAAAGATATTTCTGTTCATCGAAAGTTTCTACAAAAAAAATAGAACTGGAGATTTTTTGAAATTGTTGCATCGGTGGCATTAAAGTTTCCAAAAAATACTGTTTTTCCAAAATTCTATATCTTGGGCTGTTCGCTCTAATATTTATATCATTTTGTAAATATATTCTGTGATGAGCTTCTTAAAAGTTTTATTCGAAAATTTTTGTTCGAGAGAGATTCTGAAAAAATTTGTTTGTTGATTAATCATTCAGGAGAATGTAAGCCATTTTGAATATTTATTTACTAGTTTGTTTGAAAATCGAGGAAACTGAGGAAAATGTTGACAAACGATTACCTTCATTTTCATGCGTTTTACATCTATGAATGTTCTGCGGAATTCAATTCCAGTCGTGGTTAAATTGTTAAATTATATTTGTTTACGATTATGGAGGTGTTTTTTGCTCTGGGCACCTCATTTTGCCTTGATCTCTGGATCATCGACGATATTTTAGTAAAAATGGGTTACCATAATACTGTTAGAGTTTGCTGAACTGTTTTTTTTATGCGATGAGAATGATAAATTTTTTGTAACTTTTCCAACTCTTGACAAGCGATTGTCATGAAAACGTAATTATCTAGATCTGATTTTGGGTGGGGAGTTTATTCCAGAATTTATATGCTCATTATGATAATCCTCGCATTTTTTAGATTTTTAAATGTTTTTCTATTATTTTGGGGGATGTCCACGTTGTCCCACATTCTATTAACCCTCCGTCAGTAAACTGGGTCTTTCAAAGCATAAGCCAAATTTTCAAATCGAATGTCTCTGGAATTAGAAAAACATTAGCAGGGCTTTAAGGATGTTGAGTCCCAAATCGCAAATGATGGGAAAATTCTGAAAATTTGGTATGTTTTTGGATGAATTATTTAAGAGGTCATGTAAAAATTTCATGACGATTAGGAAGCTCGTTATCGAACAATTAACATTAACAAATCAAATTAAATTAAATGTAGTCTTATGGAAACTGATATAACTTTGCGATAAGTTTTTTTTACCTCTCAATTTTTTTAATATCTACACTATATTGAAAGCAACGGAAACAAAACGAAGTTTATTGATACATAATTTTTTTTTAAAGTTGTTCTTAACAAAATGTTAATATTTTAATAACGAGCTATCTAATCGTCGTGAAATTTGTACACAACCTCTTAAATACTTCATACAAAAACATACCAAATTTTCAGAATTTTCTCATCATTTTTCATTTTAACCCTTAAGGAGGTTGATGTAATGATGATGGAATTCTGAAAATTTAATATGTTTTTACATGAAGTATTCAGGAGATCGTGTAAAAATTTCACGACGATTAAGAAGCTATTTATTGAACAATTAACATTAAAAGATTTGCATAAGGACTCAACATCCTTTTAACGACCTAAAGTACAGATGGTGTCCCAAAATTTAAGTGTACGTGCAGACGAAGGGTTAAAAAAATATTGAAACAAATTGTTTGTTTTCTTTCAAATCGTAGGTATTCATTCTGAACTTTGGTAGAAAAAATTTCGATGAAAAGGAGGTGATGTTAATTAATTTTAAAAAATTTGATTTTGTCTATTATTTTTGCCACAAATTCTGTCGAACAATTATTAGTTTCTTGGGAATTTTGCTGCCCTTGTTAATGTTCGGCTAAACTGTTTCCATGGAATTTCAAACGGTTGAATAGCGTGATTGAGGAGGGTGACAGAAAAAAGGGTTAATTTATTCCAACGCTCCGTAACGCTTATCCATAAATTTGATGAGTATTCGAGCATCACAACGAATATATATATATATATATATATATATATATATATATATATATATATATATTTGATATACACTTGTGTATATTTTACTCCACCTAGGAACATCGGTATAGATAATTCAGACAAATATATATATATTGTGTGTGTATACACGACCGACATGGAGAGTAGCTCAACAATAAAGTTCCATTATTCAGAGAGCCATGCTGGGGCTGCTCGGGGTCCGCCATGCTCGTTGGCCATTCGCCGATTTTGTGTTTCTCTCTCTGCCTCTCTCTCTCTCTCTCTCTCTAGGTGTATGTGTCCGTTTTTGTAAATACGTATTTGTGCGGTCGGTGGTTCGTACTTTCTCGTTTCTCCGGTTCCACCTCCGAATTCTCTCGCTCTCGTCCCTCCTTTTCTCTCCCGGCCATTTTCTGGCTCGTCGCCAAAAAGATTTTCGATATTTTTTGGCAACCGCTCAAACTGCATATAACCGGTTAAAATGTTCCCTTCCACGGCAAAGCAAGAGGAGGGACTCTCTTTCTCCGCCATTATACCGTTCCTTTAGCTCTCGTACGAGAAACAAAAAAAGTAAAACGTACGGATCTTCCCACACTCGCTCTCCTCCATTTAGCTCTTTGTTTTCTCTACAAGCCTTGTCCTTGCTTGAATTCGGCCGCCCTTGTGCCACATCGCCGAAGAATATATATGGCGACATTCGAATGAAAACAATTCAAAATTGGTTCAATTCAATTTAACTTAATTTACTTTAAAATCCATATGTGAAAAATTCCAAGTAAATATCAATGCACGTCTGATGACTAGAATTATTCTTTAGGGTCCAAATAATTAGAATTTCGCAATTATTCGTAAACGAGTCAAGGAAATACAAATTTTGGGCCCTTCTATTATTAAAAAAATTACACTTATTCTGTAGAAAAATGTTAGACATTTTTTTTGTTAGAATCGAAGTGGAATTCCGGTATGGATTGAATTATGAAATACTTTTGAAAAGTAAAAAAAGCCG
Source organism: Alloplasta piceator (assembly GCA_946863875.1). Taxonomy (NCBI): domain Eukaryota; kingdom Metazoa; phylum Arthropoda; class Insecta; order Hymenoptera; family Ichneumonidae; genus Alloplasta; species Alloplasta piceator. The sequence goes on from OX333080.1 coordinate 12,094,718, forward strand.
GCTAAGTATTTAAAAAAATTTTAAAAAAAATCGATTATTAAAATATAACAAAAAATAATGATTAAATTTAAAAGTCGGGTAATATTAAAAATTCGCCAATTAATATTAAATTATAAATCGAAAAATATTGAAAATTATTTTAAAAACGTAGCTTCGATTAGAATAATTAAGATTCAGAAAAAAATATTCCTAAAAATTATTCTTTTAAAATCATAAAGTTTTCATTAAGGACTTGGAACGTTAAATTCATAAGCAAAGCGTAAATCTGACTAAAAATGAATTGAAAAAACTTATTTTCGTTGCATTGCAACGTTGCAAACTTCAACATCCTAAAATCAGAGTTTCTACTTGATGTAGAAAAAAATTTACTTGATTTATGATTTCAATGTAACCCTCCGTCTGTACACTTACATTTTGGGACACCGTCTGTACTCTGGGTCATTAATGTCCTGCTAATGTTTTTTCTAAAAAAAAAACGTCAAAAAAATCTGAAAAGATTTTGAATTACTTTTATAACATTTTTTTCCATGATTCAATCATTTATTTAACCATTTATAGCATAGCATTTTTGAAAATTTGACTTGTGCCTTAAAAGACCCAGTGTACAAACGGAGGGTTAAAATCATAAATCAAATAATATAAGAAATTTTTTTTTTTTAAACGTATTTGTTTATAATAAATTATTTTTAAAAAAATTAAGGAAAATTATTTATAAGTTTAATGAGTGAAGTAGAATTATTAATTTTTTTTCATTTTTGATACGCAATATTCGTATACAAGCGATCGGCTTATGGCGGAATGGGAGGAGCGCCAGAAAGCTCGAGAGAGCCGAATGGTTCAAACGAGCCGCGCGTGTGGAAGGAGAAAATTCGTATTTTGGTATATTACACTGACGGCGGCGCGCGGCGAGAGAAAGAGAGAGAGAGAGAGGTCTCTCTTTGCCCGCCAGTCGGCAAATCAAAGCGACTGGCTCACAGTCGGCAGCAGTCGGCAGAGAGACAGCGCTCGCGACAAAGGCAATCGTCCCATGACAACAAAATCCAATTATAAGATGTGATTTTTTACATTTGTGCTCGGAGCCGACACTCTCGAAGTTGGAGGTGATGTTATCGACTTCATTTGAGTAAAAAAAAAAATCTTGAATAATAATCACACACTTAGCCCAGGTTTCAACGAAAATATAGATCTGCTCTTCGCAATTTGCAGAATTATTTTTTAAGGACTGAAACACAAGTTTTTGGCTTCAAAAAAATTCAAAAATTCGTCGTCGGGCTCAATAGAGTCCTTAAAGATGTTGAGTCCCAAATCGCAAATGATGAGAAAATTCTGAAAGTTTGGTATGTTTTTGAATGAATTATTTAAGAGGTCGTGTAAAAATTTCACGAGGATTAGGAAGCTCGTTATCGAACAATTAACATTAACAAATTAAATTAAATTAAATGTAGTCTTATGGAAACTTATATAACTTTGCGAAAAGTTTTTTTTTTGACCATTCAATTTTTTAATACCCACATTATATTGAAAGCAACGGAAACAAAACGAAGTTTATTGATAAATATTTTTTTTATTTGTTTAAAAAATTGTTCTTAACAAAATGTTAATATTCTAATAACTCGCTTCCTAATCGTCGTGCAATTTTTACACGACCTCTCAAATACTTCATACAAAAACATACCAAATTTTCAGAATTTTCTCATCATTTTTCATTTGAACCCTTAAGGAGGTTGAAGTAATGATGATAGAATTCGGAAAATTTAATATGTTTTTACATGAAGTATTTAGGAGGCCGTGTAAAAATTTCACGACGATTAAGAAGCTATTTATTGAACAATTAACATTGAAAGATTTCATAAGGACTCAACATCCTTAATAAAAATTTCAAACGATGCAAACTTCAACTTCATCTTCTTCCTCCTAATTTTCGACACTCGTACAGATTTATTTTGTTATTTATTCTCCATTTGTTTATAATTATCACTAATGACGTTTTTTTTTACAAAATTATCTTGGCCTGTTGAATTATTTTTTTCGCCGGTTAAAAATTTAATTGGCAGGATATTCGTTGGAGAATTTGCATCACGAAGGTTGCAGTTAATACGAAAGTTTCGTTTGTGGATAAAAGCAAATTCGATTATTGAGGGATGACAAATTAAATGGGTATTTTATGAAAATTTGGCAACGAACTCGTCGCTCGTCAGCTCGTGCATGATTAATTTACACAAAAAAAACACATACACACACGTGCAACAGGGAAAGCTGAATGTGTGCGTAACGGTATCAAAAGTCACGATCGCCAAATCTGCGTTCCCTTCCGCCGATTCGAAAATTTTTGGTCGACTCACGCTCTTGTAAACCAATTTGAAGAGGATAATTGACGGACCATCCGGACGAGCCGGATCGAGTTTGATCAGTGTCGAACCGAAGAGTCGTTCACCAAATTTATTTACACTCTGCTCTCGAAATGTTTATAATAACAAATACGTTTTTGAGCGTTACTCGTGACCTCCACCCAATGATTTCCGAACAAATATCGTTCACTGCGTATATTTGTAGAAGACTATTGTATAAAAAAAGGTGGCATTGATTCGTCAAATATTCGCTTTGCACAATTTTTATTAATTCGTCAAATATCGACGAGTAAAAAAAAAATTGAATTTTAATTTGCTATTCGAGAATCGCGGAAAAATTATTTGTATCTTGAGGATGAAGGATAAAGGCTCTCCGGTCGATTCACTCCATCTCGATGAGTAATTGAAAATTCCTGTTTCTTTTTTATCTAGTTATTGAAAAAATATTCGACAGAAAACGGGGAGTGAAGACAGAGAGCTCTTATTTTCATGCAATTCTTTGCTCCGATTGGCGAGAGATCCACGAAAATAAACAGATGCGGCGATGGAAAATCCATCGTCAATTCCTTGTGCAATTTCGTCGATATAAAATTGCGAATGCACACAGTGAGAGTCACGTCTCGCTCCTCGGGATTCTCGTTCGTTCATCTCTTCGTCGGTAAGAGACACACGAAACGTGGTCAGAGCCGAAGATCTCAACTTTGAGCCCGCTACTATCACTGTGGTCTGCTCTATTTTAAGGCCCTGAAAGATCCTCGGACTCAGGGAATCGTCACGATTCCGCGTGGCCATTCGATTTTTCATTTTCTCTTCCTCTATCTTTATATATGGGGCATTTCACGTCAAATCACGCGGTCATCGACCTGACCTTCTCGGATTTAGTTGTCCAATGAATTGTGGGTTTCGATTGGCCCAAAATACGACCTCGAATTTTTAGAAATTTTTATTTCATTTTTTAGGGGTTGTCCGAGCGAAAAATCATTCATTGAGGAAGAAGACAAAGAGGGGCCCCTTTTTTAAATTATTGATTTTTTTTTAAAAGAAACTAGGGCCCAAAACAGAACTTTTCGTCATAGTTCGTCAATGGGACAAAAAAAATAATTTTTTAAAAATTATAATTACTATTTTTTAAATTTTTTAAAAGTTTATCTGGTTTTTTTGAGGTCGTCGAGGCTAATAAATTTTCGAAAAAAGTTGTCGTTTCACTCTTAAACCAAGAAAAAAATGAAGGAAATATTTTTGTCGTTGTTATTCACACTACAAGGAACAATTAAAATAAAAAATTATAAAAATAAATTAATTAAAATACAAAAAAAAAATAGTAATTATTTTTGTCTCATTATCGAACTATGACGAAAATTTCTGTTTTGGGTCGTAGTTTCTGTGAAAAAATTTTCAATAATTTAAAAAAGGCCCCTCTTTGTGTTTTCCCTCAATTTAATGATTTTTCGCTCGGGCAACCCCTAAAAAATGAAATTAAAATGTCTAAAAATTTGAGGTCATATTTTGGGCCAAACGAAACCCACAATTCATTGGACATCAAAATCCGAGGAGGTCCGGCCGATGACCGCGTGATTTGACGTGGAATGCCCCATAGATATCTGTCTTTGTCGTGAATTCTCGGGATGTTAAAGTTGACATTGTTGCAATGCCACAAAAAAATTTTTTTTAAAACTCAAGTTTAGTCATATTTACATGAAATTTTTCACGTGGAAAACTTCTCAGGGTGAATTTTATTTATAAAAAAAAATTCTGCTGCAGTTGAACGATGTGAAATTCAACATCATGAATCCTCACTATTATTCACATTTTTTTTAAATGAAAATATATCACAAGATTTTAGGCTTTTAGATTTTTACATTCTTGGTTTCTCGTAAAAAAGGAAAAAGTGGATTTTCTGTTCATAATTTCAATGTTCTCAACATATTAAAAAATATTCATAAGCCGGATTTAGAATTTAAAAATACCCGGATGTTTATATTGTATCTTAAATATCACCCAAAGGATTCGAATTTCCTAAATGATTGAAATGTAAAAAAAAAAAACTATTTGCAAACGCTCTAATTTCAACAAATATCAAACTCAAACTTTTCACTGAAAAACCCTAAATTCAATTCTTAGGTTTTAATTGAAAAAATTTTATTCAAATTGAAGAAAATTTCCATAAATATGTAATCATTGTCGAGCATGATTTCAACTGAATTTGTCAAAAACTGCTCAAGGAAAAAATTAAATTATTTCTACGTGGATTAAATAATGGCAAAAAATTTGTTCAAAAAATTGTCAAAAATCGAGCAAATTGCGATAACCCAAAGAATGTATCGATCATCAATTCCAGCCAATGATAAATTAATTTATTTCACATTATTTATATCATAAAAAGGAGGTGCGAAGAATCTTTTGTGCAAGCTCGTGCGTTTATAAACATTTGGCGATTCAATTTGGGAATGTAATATCTGCGATACTTTCCATTATTGTTGCCAAGCTGAATGAACATTCGTGACGCTTTTGGCGGTGTATTTATCCAAGCTCGAGCCTGTGCTTTGAAGGTAACCGAGTCTGAGAGAGAAGGTAGGGAAACCTCTCCCGGTGTGTTCACATTGCATGCATCCGTTGGGAAATCATTTTCGAGCTGGTTCGAGCTGGAGAACACACATGTATACATACCCTTCCCCCTCTTCTGGCGCTGTTATAGGAGGCGTACAAGCTACTGGTCACCTAAATCCACCGATGGACATCGCATAATACATATGAGGTAATCCAGCCCAAGTGTGTAAACCCGTTTCCCTCACCCTCTTGGATTTGTGTCATTTTTTTTATATGATCGCATTGAGTCTAAAATATACCCTCATAATTTTTTCAGATTTTTCCAAACATCCCTTACTTCAGTTTTTTTTTTTTTGAAAAAAAACCGCCATTTTTTTTAAATATAAAAAAAATCTGAAAGAACCGTGACAATATATAAAGATTTTCAAGCTATCACCCGTAGTGGGCAAATGTCTGTGTTTTACGTGATAAATAAAGAAAAATTTTTTTTTTTTAAAACGCCATTTTTTTTTAATCTAAAAAAATTCTGAAAAAACCGTGATAGTATATAAAAAATTTCAAGCTATCACCCGTAGTGGGCAGATTTTTTTTTCTGTGTTTGAAAAGCTATTAACGTTCTCAAAATTCCAAAAAATTCTCAAATAGCTCACCTTGAGCAGATACTGAATTATTTTGGTACTCAAATTGAGTATCTGCTCAAGGTGAGCTATTTGAGAATGTTTTGGAATTTAGAGAACGTTAATAGCTTGTAAAACACAGAAAAAAAACATCTGCCCACTACGGGTGATGGCTTGAAAATTTTTATATTATCACGGTTTTTTCAAAATTTTTTTAGATTTTAAAAAAACGGCGTTTTTTTCAATAAAAAAAATTTTGAATTTTAGACTCAATGCGATCATATAAAAATAAATGACACAAATCCGAGAGGGTGAGGGAAACGGGCTTACACATTTGGGCTGGATTACCTCATATACAAGGACACATAAATTTACGAAAATATCAGCAACCTAACGCAGAGGAATTTTTTCACGAGTACATTTTTTCAACAAAAACCCTGCCCGATTTGCCATCAGCGTTGAATTTCTCATCGAAATAACGTTTGAAAACGATTTAAAAAAATAATAATAATACTTTTGCTCATTTTTGGGCGACTTTTCGAAAATCTCGAAATAGCGAAACTTCAAGTGCTCGTAACTTTATTCAGGTTTCACCGATTCTAAAAATTCTTTTTCGTATGTAAACGTGGTCACTAAACTTAGAGAATGCCGTTTGATTCATCCCGATAGCTAAATTTGTGTAGAAATGGGAGCAGTTTAAAAATCGCCAAACAAAATTTGCAAAAATCGATGATCCAACTTTAAAAATCTACAAAAAATCATGATCCAAATTGGATTAACCGAGCGGCATTTTGAAGCTTCATCGATCCCGAAGAGAATGAGCTTAAACCAGAGTAGAAATTTCATCAGGAAAAAAAATTACAGTTTTTTTTGTGAACTTATTCAAATTTGACCAAAATGCAGAAAAAAACATGTCTTAATTTTTTTTTCAAGCCTTATATCGATTTTTTTTTTCTCACTGAATACGAATCTACCAATAATTTCCGCAAAAACTCAAAATTTGTATGAATTTTTATTTAAAAACATTTTTTGCAGGGTTTGCTTGCTTTTTCTAACGAATAATTTTTTTTCGACATAAACTATGCATAATTTGCAATCAGCGGTGAATTTTCCATCAAAATAACGTTTAAAAACGATAAAAATAAAAAATAATTTTTTTGGCTCATTTTTGGGCGACTTTTCGGAAATCTCAAAATAGCGAAACTTCAAGCGCTCGTAACTTTAGTTCATATTGACCGATTCGGAAATTTCTTTTTCGTACTTGAAGGTTGTGACTAAACTTAGAGAATGGCGTTAGGTTCATTCCGATAGCTAAATTTTTGTAGAAATGGGAGCAGTTTGAAAATCGCTGAAAAAAATGGAAAGGGGTATGTATGCAAAAATTTGCAAAAATCGATGGTCCAACTTTAAAAATGTGCAAAAAATCGAAAAATGATCGCAATCGAATGAATCAAACGGCATTTTGAAGCTTGAACGATTACGAAGAGAATGAGCGCATGTAGAAGCTGAAATTTTATTTAGAACAGAAATCTCAGGCATTTTACTGAAGCGATTCAATTCCGTCCAAAATGTAAAAAAAAAATTTCTCAATTTTTTTTTTTAAAGCCTTATGTCGATGTATTTTTTCTTACTCGACACGAATCTACCAATAATTTCCGCAAAAACTCAAAATTTTTATGAATTTTCATAAAGAACCTTTTTCTCCAGATGTTCCTTGCTTTTTCTCACGAATAAAAACCTTACGGTTGCCCTATCACATTTCTACACGGGTTAATTGTAGGTAGGTGATTTTTTTTTTTTAATCAGCCATCGGAGAATTGAACGAGGGACAGAAAAGGTTTTTTTTCTCCGCGCTACAATTAATAAATAACGCTGAGCCAAAATCGAAAAACGCAGATGCATGAGAGCATTCAAAAATAATATAGATGCTTTAACTCATATCCCTGTTTAGATTTTTCAATAAATAATAATATGACGTTCCGGAAGACTCTCAAAAAAAAAATTCTCCGGCAATATAATTATCGATAATCAAAAGGTGCTAAAAAATATTCAAATTGTTACGGCAATATAATTTTTTAAAAATCGAAATTATTTATAAATAGTTACTTATATATATATCTATGCATATATTTATTTTCACACAAATTATTTATGATCGTTGAGGAACGTTTTTTTCGGTCTCTTCGGTCCGAATGTTGTCGAAATTCGTGGTGACGGGTGTGCACAGCGGTTTTCGCGCCACCCGGTGAAATCCTCGAGTATACGAATCGCGGGATATGTTGCAACGTCCATATACATATATATGAGGGATTCTCCGTCAATTCAGCCACTTTTTTCGACCATTTCAGATCTGCCCCATAATTGGTTATATCAAAGTACTACTAAAAGGCATTCTATGTGAATTTTTTCAAATTTTTTAATTCAACACTTTAGAAAATACAATTTTTTTCCGAATGAATATATCTCGGAAACTTGAAGTAACTGAAAAAAAATGGCTCTACATAAAAGTTATAGTTTTGTATTATCTTTCGAGCGGATGACTTGAAATAATTTTTACGTTCCGGTAACGCTGGTTTTTTTTTACCAAAAAAGTGGATAAATATTTTTTTATTTAAAAAAGGCCATTTTTTTTGGCTGAAAAAATTACAGGGTCTTTCAGCCGAATAGAAAGGGCTGTTTTTGAATAAAAAAATAATTTCCCCCTTTTTTGGTAAAAAATCAGCGTTACCGGAACGTAAAAATTATTTCAAATATTCCGCTTGAATGCTAACACAAAACTACAACTTTTATGTGTAGACATTTTTTTTCAGTTACTTCAAGTTTCCGAGATATATTCATTTGGAAAAAAACGGCGGTTTCTAAAATTTTGAATTGAAAAGTTCGAAAAAATTCACATAGAATGCTTTTTAGTAGCACTTTGATATAACCAATTATGGGGCACATCTGAGATGGTCGAAAAAAAAGTGGCTGAATTGACAGAGAATCCCTCATATATAAATGCACTTATATATGGGGCTCGAAACAGCAGAGAGCAGAGAAGAACCTACTCGACGACCACCGTCATTCGGGGCTGACGAGAAATCCGCGACCACGCTGTGACAATTCGATATACGAATTCGGGGCCAGCAGCGGTGCGGTTCTCGCGAGTGAGAGGGATGATATAAAATAGGCAAGAGAGAGGGAGAGCGAAGAATAGCCGTGTGAAATTTATCACTGCAGATCGGTCTGCCCGATTGAATTTGAACTTTGCCGAGCTTTTAATCGAGCTTGGATTCCCGCGCGAATTCTCTCTCAATGCCCCCTCCCCTCCCCTGCCCTAGTCCAGAGGCATCAGGTGCTAAACCGGAAGGAAGTTCGTATAGGAAAAACCTCTGGTGCGATCAGCGAACGCCAAACTTTGATGCAACGAAAATTGCATATTTTTTCATAACCCAGTTGATCCAAATGAAATTCGTGGTTCCCCCTTTTTTAGCCATCAGACAATACAATATAAACACCGTTATGGGATTTTCCATGCCGAATTGATACGCCAAATGATTAAATTATAAATTAATTATTAGCTTTCCCGTTCTTTATCATTTTCACGCCAGGTTTTCTTTGTAAGAGAGTAAGTAAAATTATTTTGAAAACATTTTCCGGACATTTATCTTTGTTTTTTCTCTATTCCGTCTATTTGCTTGTTGTGATATTCGAATCGGTTATAATTGATAGAGTCAAGCTGTTTAGCTTTGCCCAAGAATTTTAAGGCTGGATAAATTACGTTATAATTGAATAAAAGTATATTCGTTCGTGCCGAGGAAGTAAAGTTTATTGAGAATGAATTGAATTAATCCATTTGTTAGGGTGTCGCATTGTGTTGAGGAGGGTTAATTGTTCCCTTGGAAGAAATTCCATCACCTGATTTCGCCGGATTACGCAAGTTTCGCAGTCGCTTCGAGAAAGAGGGAAAGAGGTGCGAGAATTAGAGAACGATGGAATGAGAGAATGAAGTTTGCACTATGTCGCACAGTGACGTGGGCGCTTTCTCTCTTTCCTGGTTCCTCCAGAAACTTCGCCACTGCAGTAACGTTGTTTTCCCTCGTTGTTTCTCATTATTCGAGAACGCCGAGAATTTCAAGAGCGGCCATCCTAGGATTAATAATGCGAGATGGGGATCCCCGTGCATTACGCGAGCGTATGTAAGCGCTTCAACTACTCTGGCGGTAAATTTGAATTCTTTTGTAAAATACGCGGATGCACTTTCACGAAATAACGCGGAGAGGGCGAAACGTATTTTGCACCGGTGAGATGAATGTTGAAATTTAGGCGATCGCCTTGACCAACATTTGCGAATGAATCAGCGAAAAAGAAACGTAGTTTGCAGCGTCGCGTTGATCCAGATTGATCAACATCCAAATCCTTTCCAGATTTTTGTCTCAATTTCCGAGGTACATCTTTTCTCAGATTTTGTTGATCGACACCGAAGTTTATTTCATGTGAACTCTATTTTACAATTATTTATTTATAGTGGTCGATTTAAATTAAATAATATTTGTTTGAATCAACTTTGAAATATCAATATCAACATTCAAATCATGTTTGATTCATTCAAACAGATTCTAGACGATTGAAACAAGTCCTGTTTAATTCCAATGAATCTTTCATCTTCATGACGAGAATACAGAATTACCACCAGAAAATTATGGACTGTAATTATTTCTCTGACCTGTGACTCGCAGGACTTTGTGAGTCTTTGAGTTAACTTTATTCCTGTTATTGAATATCAAGACACCCCAAAATTGCCTAAATCCTCCCCCAAAGGCATCCCTAAAGCCCTGATCGAATCTAGAGTCGGTAAAAGGAATAATCAATTCGAACATTATCCAAGTCAGTCTTTGCGTTTTCACTATTTCTCCATTTTTGCTCGCCAGTATTTGTTGTTCGTGGATAGAAAAACGTAAACTCTTGGAGTTTTGAAGGAATCACTTAACGTTCCTATATACATATTAGGGCGATTTTTTTTTACTTCTTTTTATTTCTTTCACTGTCCACCCGAAATTTTGTTGCATATGTCTGAAAGAAAAATCCCTGAAAGTTACCGCCTTTAATATTAATATTAAGTACTTTCCCTTCGTGTGATGGGTTTTCCCATTCAAAATACACGTAAATCAAAAACTGTTTTCTTCAAAATTTTACCACTCCGCGGCTTTTTATGCTATCGCATTAATTTTGGTCGCCATTTGCGCAGAATTGAACGATCTTTGAAAGTGTCTTCAACAGCGTACAAAAAAGGTCCTTTAGACCTAATTGCTAAAATCAATGTTTCTTGAGATATTAAACCTTAACTTATCTGTGATATGAAATTTTTTATGGATTATCGAACCAAAAGTTTCAAATTGTTGATATTCCATATCATATCACCACTCGTGATATGATATGTGATATGGTGATACGATATAGAATATCAATAATTTGAAACTTTTGGTTCGAAAAACTATACAAATTTTATTACCATAAATAAGTTAACGTTCAATATCTCAAGAAATATTCATTTTAGCAGTTGGGTCTGAAGAACCTTTTTTGTAGGAAATTAAATTTCCAACAAAATTTCCTGTTACGATTTTTCGGTTCATTTGATCATTTCGGAGATAACACCAAAATATCGAGAATTTTGGGTAAAAATCAACTTGATGGGCACGTACCATCTCACCAGTATAAGTTAGACTTACGCTGTTGAGGACATTTTCAAAGATCGTTCAATTTTGCGTGAATTGCGACCAAAATCAATGTGATAGCATAAAAAACTGCGGAGTGGTAACATTTTGACGAAAAAAGTTTTTCATTTACGTGTATTTTAGATGGAAGAACTTATCACGCGAAGGGAAAGTACTCAATGTTAATATTAAGGGCTGTTACTTTCAGGGAATTTTCTTTCAGACATATGCAACAAAATTTCGGATGGGGAGTGAATGAAAAAAAATAAGTCGAAAAAAATCGCCATTTTTTGATATTTTGAACCCCAAAATTGCTTTTTCTGTAATTCATTATTTTTATTTCTATTTATTATTATTATTATTATTATTATTATTATTATTTTATTTTTAGTAATTAATTATTAACGTATTACTGAGTAAAAAAGTCCTCTGCCATTTTTTTTATATTTTTAACCCCTAAATCGTCATTAATTCAATTAATTATAATAACAATGCAGGGGTTGAAAATATTAAAAAATGGCAAAGGACTTTTCTACTCGATATTGCGTCACGAATCTACCCTCTCGAGGATTACCTTCATTCGTGGGGCACCCAGTATATATCGTACATAACTACACACAGGAAGATCTATACATATATATCGTGTCTCTGTCTCGAGAGGCATGATGGTGAAGAGAGAATCCAAAGGATATTGGTAATCTACCCACACGCGCTAACGAAAGACACCCCGGGAGTCGTAGATGGGGCAAGCTGAGGGTAAGAACGAGAGGGATGGAATAAACAGACACAAGAAAGTGATCCCTGAAGATTTTCGTGTGTCGTCTGTTTGGAGAACTAAGAGAAGATAGAGGTTAGGGTCGCAAATCCAAAGCTACTGTGAGCTTTCGATAGCTTACTCACTGTCTCGGCCGCGTCGACGCGCCTCTCTCTCTTTTCCTACCGCAGCGCCATCTAGCGGGAAAACTCTTTGCCCGCCACCGCAAACGTGTCGGAGATCCCGCCCTCTCGCGGTGGCGTCCTGCATCAAAATACTCGCTCGACTATAGCGCCCATAATCTCTCTTTCTTTCTCCATCTCTCATTCTCTTCTTCTCTGATTCGCCTGGCAGAGCGCGATTCGAGTTTGGAATTCCAAGCAGTAAATGCTCAAGCGCGCCGGTAGCAGCCGGTTGCCGAGCATATATCCAACGACCCTCCGTGGAATACTATGAGACGAATATGACTCCGGAGGGATGAAAGACCCTCGTCTATATCTCTCGTTATCTCTCCATCTCTATTGCGAACCTCGGTCGACCTCTCAAACTGTACATGACCCACAGTTATCCTTCCACATAACCTCTCTCTCAGCTTCTGTTCCGTCTCGTTTTCTTACGCTTCCCGCGTGGAAGCAGTGAAATTCGATGAATTCCACGAATCATTGATACCCATGAATTTAGTTGATAATTTTTTTACGATTTTTTTTCTGTAAGAGTGCTTTTGTGGTTATTCCTTTCTGTCGGTAAACGCAAGGACCGAAATTTGAAAGATCGATTCTAGGGCTTATATCCAGAAAATAGATTTATTAGTTTCGAATAGAGTTGCATTTTTCTAAAAATTTATTTTTGATTTAATAAATATTCTTTTGTGGCAATGGAACTCTTATTTTATCATACTGTTTAGTCATAATTGGAACAAATATATTATTATTTTTACTGATTACTAATAAATACGATATTGAAAATTGTTCATTTAAATATTAGTTTATTTACGTGAAATTAATTAAATTAATTAAATCAAAAATGTTCTATTTGAATAACAATTATTTATGTCAAATATATGAAAAACTTGAAAAGTATGTGACTGTGAATATGAAAAATCACATAAAGAAGCCAATTTATGCCAGAAAGTATTTTTTTATTGGAAACGAGTAAAAAAAAATTATTAGTAGCACTATAATATAAATTGAATAATAGAATTGTTTAATACATTTTTTATCACAGACAAATTTTTGACTGGGGTTAAAGTACTAATCTACTTTAGAAATTAAAAAAAAATAAAAAAAAATAAAAATTTCAGCTCCTTGATCGGATATAAAAAATATTTAAAAAAATCTTATTCTCTATTTTGATTCTTTGAATAATTTATAGAAGTGGCCAAACTCGAAAATGTCTTTTCCCATGACAGTTAATCTCAGGATTGGCAAGTGTGAAACAAAAAAAGAAAAAAAGCATTTTAAAGAGGAAATTTTTTTACACAACAATTTACCACCGTTAATGAAAATTCGATAAAAAAAAAATGGCGCATGTTTGAAATGAAAATGAACCGTTGATTTTTTCACAATTTATTTCAAGCATCCGCCATTTTTTATTAACATTTTTTCGTTAACGGTGATAAATTGTTGTGTAAGAAACCTTCCTCTTTAAAATGCTTTGTTGTTTTTTTTTATTCAGACTTGCCAATCCTGAGATTAAATGACGGCCATGGGACAAAACATTTTCGAATACTCGATTTTGGCTGCTTCAATAAATTATCCAGAAAATCAAAATAAAAAATAAAAATATTTTTTTTGTACTTTCGAAGAATGAAACAATGTTGCAAAAACAGTTTTATAGCCATTTGTGATAAAGGAACTGAGAAAAAAAATCTTATTTGCTTTTCTTGGCCTTCTAAAGGAGAATATAATCAATTTCTTCTTTGCAACAAATAAACTTTTTATTCGGAAGTACAATTCGCTAACAAATACTGAACGTGAAATTTAATGCAACAAAATGCGAGTTTTTAATGAACCCCAAAAAGGTTTTATTTTATTATTATTCATTTTTTTTTTATTAAATTATTTATTTATTATTAATTGCTGATTTTATAATTATTATAATCGGCCTAATGAGGCCGATATAAAAATGGCAAAATATATTCGATGCAAGTGAATTTTTGTTCTCGTTGTATTGTCACACTGAGAAACAAATTTTGTTGAAAATGCCAAAATTTGTTTGACTCAACCAAATATTTGTTTCCGGACGTTCAACGAGATCATTTTGGTAATTCAACAAAGATACAGTGGAAGTTTCAGTTAAATCGGTTAAATCGTTGCTCGAATGGGCAAACTTTCAGTTCAATCAAATAAATATCTTTTTAGCAAATATGTAACTTGTGTGATTGAAAATACGAATTGTTTTTTTCTTACAGCTAAATTTATCAAGTTTAAATGTACTAGAAATCAACGTAATATTTATGTACAGCAACTCAGTAACGTGTAAATTGGAGTAAACTGTATCTTGAAATTGACCAAATAATTTCGTTCACCTCATATCTTATGGTTAACCAAACCCATTTGTTGAATTAATTATAGTTTCATTATTTCAAACAAATTAATATTGAATCAACTAAATTTTTTTCAACTAAATGGAATTACTTGTTTCAACTGAACTCTTTTCTCAGTGCATAGATCTTGTCACTTTTAGAAAAAAATCTTTTATTTAGCGTTTTTCGGGTGGTAAAATGTGCGCAATGATACATCGTGCGAAAATGGAGCTCTGGCTAAGGTGCATCCGAGCGATGCTCTTTTCCACCTGTCGCGTGATCTCTCCGCAAGCTCTTCTCTCGCACATGCCTCAGCCGAGCTTTAATATACTCGGTCTGGGTGGAAAGAGGATGCGAGGCAAACTCTCGGGAGATGCCTCTGAATTTCTCTCTCTCTCTCTCTCCCTCCCTCCCTCCCTCTCTCTCTCTCTCTCCCTCTCTCTCTCTCTCTCTCTCTCTCTCTCTCTCTCTCTCTCTCTCTCTCTCTCTCTCTCTCCCTCTCTTTTGGTGTGCTGTGGTTCTGAAACTCTTGGGTTTTATGGCTGTGTATGTGCGAGTGTTCCGTGGGAGAACTTGCTAAGGCAGTCGATGCGATTCCTCCCGAGTGGCGTGATGCCTCTATCCCCGTGGCGAGAGAAGGATAAGGAGGAGGATGAGAAGTGGGAGCAGGAGGAGGAGTGAGTGAAACCTGGATGGAAGCTCGTTCCAACGAGACGAAATTGCCTACAGGCCTACGCCTTCGAATCTAAGTGGCTGCGCGAATCGATAAACTAGAGGGACTGCCCTCTCATGATGGAAAAGAGCCGACCGAGGGTCGAGAACTCTAAACCATATTGAAACCCGAGCGACCATGAAAGGACAATCGTTCCGAAGATTGTCACTTAATTTACGGTAAATCGACGCGGCCGAGAAGTCGGAAAAACATTGAATAAGGTGAATGAATTGTGATCGTTGTACGATGGCGAGGAGTCGCGAAGAAGGAGAATGAGAAAAGGGGGAACAAAAGTAACGCGCGTCGCTGCTGAAAAGGCATTCAATGCCCTTAATAATGTCATGGGCGTCAAAATAATCGGGTGAAGACACTTATTGAAAATTTAGAATTTCAGTGGATAAACATGAACCAAAACAATGATTTGGTTAATTTGGCGGAAAATTAAAAAATAGCTTCGCTCGTGACATTTTTCAAATTATCTTTCAGCAAACAATCGATTTCACAAAACTGATTATGACGAAAATTTTTGAAAAACGGGCAAGAGAATTTTATTTCTCAAAGCTCGATTTTAATCTTCAATAATCTGAATGTGTTTGGAAAATTGTGCATTTTTTTTCTAACAAATATTTTTATTAAAGCTTGATATTTAAAATAATTTGAATTATGCGAAGATATGAATCAGCCAAAAGGAAATTGGAGAATCGTTCTCAGACGTATCCGAGGAAATGGGTGAACTTTTGCCTGAATTAAAACGACTCTTATGACGAGAAATACAAAAAATATCCCCTGTACAAAATATATATAGGGGTCATTCCATGTCAAATCGACTAAGAGTTGGAATTACCCCTTTCAATTTCGATGAAATTCGGTGAGAAGTTTTCGTTTATAATACAACAAAGGTCTACCAAAGGAAAAAAATGGAATTTTTTTTTCGAAAGTTATGCAAGGTTCAAAATTTTACAATTTTTTTAATCTTCCAAGTTTATTTTTTATGTATCTCGAAAAATATCATAGTTACGAAAAAATCGTTCTGGGTTCGTCTTGATAAGAGTATATTCGTGGCTACGAAAAAAAATATATTCCGAAAAAAAAATTTGAAAAATGATGCAATTTGAGGATTTTGAATTTTTAAAAATCGTGCAAATCCACGATCAACATTAAAAAAAAAAAAAATTTGTTTCCCAAAATTCAAAAATTCATATTTTTGAAAAAAATAAACACCATTCTGAAAATTTCAGGATCTTTTAAGATCAGTACAAGGTATTATATAAATAAATTGAACAAAAAATTTAATGTTATTGTGGAATTGCACGCGTTTTAAAAATTCATCTATGAAAAATATTTGAAAAAAAAACACACACACCTTTCTGAAAATTTTAGGATCTTTTAAGCTCAGTACAAGGTATTATGTATAAAAAATTGAGACAAAAATTTAATGTTGATCGTAAATTTTCACGATTTTTGAAAATTCAAAATTCTCCAAATTCATCATTATTCAAAATTTTGTTTCGGAATATTTTTTTTATCATAGCCCCAAGATACTCTTTAAAACGAATTCAAAAGGATTTTTCGTAACTATAATAGTTTTCGAGATATTTAAAAAATAAACTTGAAAGATTTCAAAAATTGTGAAATTTTGAATCTTGCATAACTTTTGAAAAAAAAAATTTATATTTTTTTCCTTTGGTACAACTTCGTTTTATTATAAACGAAAACTTCCGACCAAATTTGACATTGAAATTGAAAGGGGTCGATTCCAATTTGGTCGATTTGACATGGAATAACCAATATATATAAACATTTAACCTCGGTGCAGGCTTCGATGGACCGATAAAAAACATCAATTTCCGGCTCACAGAGATGCTCAGAGACGAGCTCAATCCGCTAATCCGGATTATCGGATTGATATTCTTCATGATGCAAACACCTGGCTCTCAAAAGTTCGTATGCACTTTACAGAAAACTCGAGTGAGCTTTTCGCAGTCAGTGTTCTCTTCTTTTTGACATGCAATCGCCAAGTAGCATCAATACTGCGTATGATGCGTCCTCTACGATCGAATTACCTTGCGATCGAGTATCGCGCTTTTAGTCGCGAAAAAAACATCCTGCGCTTGAATTCAGCCTCGTTAAAAACACTCGAGTTCCATCAGTAGCTAACTCGATGCTGTAAGATGAAAGACGCCCCGGTAAAGCAAGAGAGAGGGGGAGAATAAATGAATGAAAAAAAATTGCGATAAAAATTGAAGCGAATAAATTCCAACGGAAATCCTCTTGTGCAACCTGGCGGTTTATTGCACCCCGGGGACAGCCCTGTGCAATGGCATTTTCGCACAGAGATGAAATAGTGAAATCTGTATGAATTTCATTTTATTTTTTTTTTTCTGAACGTAAAAGGGAGGATTTCGATTTACTTTCAGTTTGCGGAATACCTGAATATGTGCCGCACCATTAAACGGTTCATATTCCATTAGGGTGGTTTAAATAACCCTTTTTTTAAATTACTCATCGACATTCGTGTGTCTTGAACAGTTTTAACACGTAGCAGCATTTTTTTCAGCATTCGCATTTTTTTGCATCGATTTACAAAGGAATTTACAAATTAATTTGCAAATTGATTTTTAAATAGATTGCGACCATTTTCCAAGTATTGAGTCCAGATATTGGCTCTCATCGAAGTTCTCCCGTTGATTCCCTTATTGAAATTGGTTTTGCAAAATCTGAGATAAATATGATGATGTTCAGTACAATTAAAGTTTTTTGAAGTTATTTAGCAAATTTGAAGTTGCAATAAAATAATAATTAAAAAAAAAAGATATGTTGGATATTCGATGAAGAAACTAGCCGCGATTATTTGTCAAATCTGAATATTTGCTATAATCCGATTGATTGATTGATCAGATTATCCTAAATCAATGGATCCGATTTTTGATTAATCACTAAGTTTTCATTACAATTATAAATCTTCCGAAAGTTACTCTAATCAGGATCGAAACGTCTTAATAAAAGCGGAACTTTTTTTCTTCGACAAATTTATTTTTCTAAATGAAAATAATTTTGAGACCTCGTTGACACTTTGAAAATGCATTGCATCGATCCTGATTTGCAGGCTCGTCTAATTTTACTTTAAATTAATTAATTAATTAATCAATTTATCTTTTATTTATCTTAACTTCGGGTCCATATTTTCATCTTAATCTTCAATGTGAAAAATTTTCAATTGTTCATCTGTGCTAAAGAAATATTTTTATTAATCATCTGAAACCTCGAATCTCGTCTTCAACATTTTTTCCAATAATTCTTTTTTATCGCAAAACGAATTTCGCTATTATTTAATATTTTACATTATAACGGTTATTTGATCTTATACGTTAACAAAAAATAATTAAATTTTTGCTGTCGCGACTTTACGAATATCACCTTCAAAATTTTTCATAATAGAGTCAAAAGGCTCGGAATAAGCGCTGGCGTTTTGCTCGAGTGCGTTTTGTCTCTGTGCACCTTTCTCTCGCCTCGCCTTCAACGAATATCGCGAACGAAAGGGTGGTAAAAAATAGTTGACGACGGGGGTGGAAAAAGAAAAGTTAAAGCCTGTACGTCGCGAGTTGAGCCTTTTCCTGAAACACGCCGGGACTTCGGAGAACAAAAGGTACAAGGTGAGGGAATTTAAAAGAATAAAAAACAGTAACAACAATGAAAAAAAAGTATATAAAATAATTTGAGTGACGCCTCGGCGAAGTAATAAGGACCGACTCTTTGTTGAGTCCTCATTCGCGATTATTGTGGCGTAATCTCAACAATTCGTTTTTCATTAAAGCTCGGAGGAGAGAAAAAATCCCCCACCGAGCGTGGATAATGGCTCCTTCTTTGCACTCCCGGAAATACGATTTTCATTAAGTTTCATTCATGTCTATATATGGGCCATTCCATACCAAGTCGACCTGAGTGTGACCCTCGACCTCGCTGATATCGTTTACGATTTTTTATACGATTCTCCCAACTCAAAATAGCATTCAAAATTTTTTTCAGATTTTTAAAACCAAATTTTAGTACGTTATGATTTTTTGAACATTTTTTTCGAAAACTTCGAGGGCCGCAATTTAAAAATCTGAAAAAATTCTCAAAAATCCGGTGTCGAAGATGAAAATTTTTGACCCAAAATTCATGATATCCAGGCTCTCGCTTCCACCTCGATTTTGGGTTTTTATGAAAAAAAACTTAAAAAAATAGAGGTTGACTTAGTATGGAATGCCCCATATACATATATTTATTTACGTCCCACGATTCAACGACATTCTTTCTTTCACTGGGAGACCAATTTTTCTCGAGACATTGGAATTTTCTTTTTCAATCTCTCCTCTCGTTGCAATTAAAATGATTGTTTTCCATCCTAATTGTTTTACTCGTTCTCGAGTACGTTTCTTCGCTCTTCTTCCATTCTCACTTCATCATTCTCGATATTTCAATGCAACTGGAGGCAAAAATTGAGGGCATTGAGCGAAGATTGTTTTCGTAAATTCTGAAGAAATGAAATCGTTTTTCTTGCCATTTTTGGAAGTCGAGAGAATATTATGATTATCAGTGAATTTCAGAAAATGTGATTTTTGAATTTGCTGCTGATTACAAAAATAATTTATTAATAATCTATAAATAATAAATAACGAATTTTTCTTGTATATTTATTATTGAAAAATATTTAATGGATTCTAATGATAAATTGTTCATCATTTCCTCGTTAAAAAACTGTAAGTGAATCATAATTGCAAAATGAAATCGAAATACTTTTTCGAGGGCGCGAATGATATTTAGCGGTCGAATATATATTTTGGTAGGAGAAAAAAACGAAACGATTGTAAGAAATTCTTGGACGAGAATCAAGAAACAACGCTATAGAAAATCTCACTTCCTCTCGCTATCTTTTTCGCGATTTTCATATCTCTCTCTCTCTCCCTCTCTCTCTCTCTCTCTCTCTCTCTCTCTCTCTCTCTCTCTCTCTCTCTCTCTCTCTCTTTCTTCCCGAGTCTAATTCCACGAATGTGGGCTAATGCATTTTTAGCACGACGACGAAGACGACTCGGCCCTTCTTTTTTCCTCTTCTTCTACTTCTTATCCTTCTTTCTCCACTTCTCGTATTTCTCGTTCTCTCACCAGAGCCAAGAGCGTGGAATCCTGCGTTTTGTAAACCGCAGAGTCTTCTCGAGAAGAAGAGCGAGGGGGTGATTTCTCGAGGCACTCTTCGCGTTTCCTAGTCCTTCTAGCCCGGGGTTTTAGCACCCCCTCCGCCCCCCCCCCCCCTAAGACTCGGAATCCTCGATGAAGCCGTTGCCAATCCCCCTTCTCGTGTATTTTTCTCTTCGTCCTCAGGCTCTCAGCCCGCGGATAGGAGAGACTTAACGTCTTCGCCTTTTTTGTATCGTTCCTATTTTTTTTTATCTTCTTATATGGATGCTAACTCGGCTCTAACTTCTTTTTTTACGGAAAAAGCAGGCTGCACTGTGAGCAATCCCGATCTCGTTAAGCTTGCAACCGACTAAAAGTATCCTCTTTCCTTCGGCATCAATATGTATGCAAGATAGTGCAACAAAACTGTAAACAAATGTCATACAGGACCATTTATGTGATAATTATTCATGTTATTTCAGGGGTTGTCCTTGTCTAAGGGTTGTCCCGTGATAATAGGGCCTGATTTCAACAGAATATTTTCCTAGCGTTTAATTTACATAATTTTGCTGCCTCATAAAGAAAGCTTTGTTTTCGTGAAAACATTTTTTTTCGAGATTTGTATGCCAATGGGCTCAAAATGTCCCAAAATATCGAGAAATCATATTTCGAAAAAATGACCGGATGGATGTGTGTGCATGTGTATCCTGAG
Source organism: Alloplasta piceator (assembly GCA_946863875.1). Taxonomy (NCBI): domain Eukaryota; kingdom Metazoa; phylum Arthropoda; class Insecta; order Hymenoptera; family Ichneumonidae; genus Alloplasta; species Alloplasta piceator. The sequence continues at coordinate 12,115,782 of OX333080.1, forward strand.
GTTCAGGTGTAAATAATTAATAACTCGAGAACGCTTCGAGATATCGATCTAAAATTTGGCACACTTGTCCAGCACGAATTGCTCTTAATTATGGAAAAATTTTGTTTTAATTCTAACGGGTGTTCAGATTTTATCGACTTTTATCATTTTTGCATGAATGGCGTAAACGCTCTAACTTCTGCAATTTTCAAGACATTGCACATAAACTTTGTGCAGAATTAGTATAGCTATTGAGGTTATTTGGTATTGAATTTGGCGAAATTTTTAATTCTTTGAAAAATAGCATACTCTGAGCTTAGGCTATTTGCGTGATATTGTACTGAAATTTTGTACACATTCAAAATAGTGATAAAGTTTGTTTGCAAATAAATTTGGCAAAAATCAATTTTGGCAAGAAGTAAATTAAAAGCATTTGGCAACTTTGCACATTGATTACTCATGTTTTTTCGATAGTTAACAAAGCTTCCTTTATGAGAAAGCCAAATTTGATCGCCTTACTTTATGGATAAAGGAAGCTGTGTGAACTATGGATAAAGATGAGGAAGCAATGTGCAAATATCTAATTTCCAAGGTTTTATTTATTTATTATCATTAATAATGCGGAGTCTTCATTTCAAATCGTAGAAAAAAATTGAAACTACTTTTACTTTTGTTTAAAAAAAAAAAAAAAAAAAAAAAAAAACTTTTGCTCGCTTCTTTATGAAGGAAGCTTTGTGGATTCACCAATGTGATTAAAATTCTCATACGGAATTTCGATGAAGAGACGAGAAATGTCGAACAAAAAATTGAATATCGAACAATATTCCATGGGATTAATATTCCATTGAATTCTCCCACGAATTCGTACTGACCGTTCATATTTCGAGGCGGAAATAATTCGATTGTACATTTTTGTTCGTTCTCGCGTGGGCGAAAAAAGTCCCATAGATATCCGAGTTATATACACACATATATATCAGTATGTAGATAGATAACACAGTGGATAGATATCGCAGGTGCAACAGATTTTTCCAAATTGAATCGTTCCCAAAATAGTGATCACCCTACTAAATTGAAGCACAATGACCGGTAATTCGGCCACTCCGTCGGAGTTTTACGTTTATTTCAATCAAAAAGGCTCGCACCGGTCCGCATCCCTTCGGGATAATCCTCTTTTCGTCTCTCTTTCATCCCCAACTGGTCGGGATTTTGTCACGACGAAGCGTGCTCGCGATTGGACGAAGCTCGTCAAATGTAATTGGTCGGACAAAAAACTTTTTCTTCCCTTCCCACCTCCGGCCCTGTGAACTACAAATGTTCGTGTCGACATCCGGTGAGAGTTAGGGAGACAGGTATAGAAAAAAAAACGTAAAAGCGATACACGAGAGTTTGTGAATGAGGCACTTGGTGCATTGTGCAATTTCAACATATCGTCGAAATCGTCGGGACAAAAGGGACGAAAAATTGGTTCACGCAGCCCGATAGGGAGGAAAATGTCGATGAGGAAAAACAAAAATGGCGTGTTGGAAAAAAAAGGCTCGGTTCTGCTCTTTTTTTTCATGTACGGTGCACTGAACTAGAGAGAGTGATACACGTGGATATAGGACGTGCGGGTTCAATGGAAAAAAAAAAATGTATATACATTTTTGAAACCCCTCGGGGGTTGCAACGGCCTCGTTTTCGTTCTATACACGTTCGTATATGGCCCATTCTTCGGTATTCCGGCCGCCCTTATCCGCGAACCCTTCCAGAAGTTCTTGAAACTTTGCCAGTTTTCAAAGTCTGACTTGGACAGACTTGCCCAGAATTATTTTGGATTTTTAGAACCGGCTATTTTGAGACTACCATTATTTTTTCTCAAGTAATTTTTAGAGACATGCTTTCTTTGAAAATACAAAACAGATTCTACTTCGAAATGGTTGGCTCAGAAAGTCTGAGACGATTAGAGGTCACTCCAAATAGTGTTGCATAAAAGTAGAGGGAATTTCTAAAAAGGGTTACCAAACAAAAAATCGATGGCATACTGGAGAATGGCCCATATATTATACCATATGTACAGAAAAAATGTGTATATACAAATTTCTATACATTTGTATGTGTAAAAAAATATATAAATGTGTGTTCATGTAGATCTACAAGCACTGACCACACCCCAAACAAAAAAAGAACCGCAGGCAGTTGTAATTTGTTTTATCGATACTTGGTGACAGTTTCCACGAGCTTTTTTTATTTTATTTTATTTTTTTGTAAAAAAGGGTATCACGGGCTAGCATTTATAGACGGGGGGGGTAGTGAAAGTTTACGAAGGAGGGGGGAGGGGATTCGGTGGTGAACGAGCAAACGAGGGAACTCGCTCCTGGGGCTATTAGCCAGACACTTCGCTATCCATTGACTCGTCTCGTAATTGCCCGCGACGTGTAGCTGATTGCCGATGGGGCTTTTCCTCTTGCAGCTGCGGTGCGATATATCTATAAACTGGAGTGACTTCACCAACATTGACTGCACCAATATTGGACCACCTCGATAGTCACCGAAATTAGACGAGCTCGATATTCTTTCAGACTGGACGACCTTAATAGTCCGTCAGATTGGACCCAGATAGTCTTCCAGATTGGATAGTCTTTGGGATTGGACCGTGTCATTCCTCTCCTTTACATTTTTCTTGGTCCTCTGAATTGGGAAAATCTGTATGGTCTCGTAAATTTAATCAGTTAAACGGCCTCCTGGATTTAACCACTCCTTAACCACTAACAAGAGCTCCTTATTTGGTCCACTAATAATAATCTTCAAAATGAATAATAATAATAAGTTAATTACTAATTGAAAATTATAATTAATTCTAAATTAATAACAATTTGAATAATCTTCTAGATTGGACAACTAGCATTGTTTTTTTGGGAAATTCAAACTAACCCAATAGATTTCTTGATCAGATCATTTAAATGGATCCCCAAAATCGTTCGTGTCAATAGTTTTTTTATATCGGATCACATCGGTAGATCTAAAAATCGAATATTTTAATAATTTGCTCAATAAAACCATCTTAATACTCTCCGAGATGAGATCTCTATATTCTTTTATATTGATAATAATTTGCTCAATAAAACACCATCTTAATACTCTCCACACCCAGAAAAAAGATCTAGTCGTAGGTAGTATAATCGTTTATTTGATTATTTTTTAGTTACTTTAAAGAACATTTTTTTATTTAATTTAAATACATTAATATTTAAATGAAAAATTATTTAATTTAAATACATATTTGTTCAGTTTGAAATAATATTTATTTGATCGCAATATATTTTCCTAGTAGGTCATTCAAAAAAAAAATTTCGTTGACATGAATAGAGTTGTATTAGGCCGGCCTACAACTAACAAAATTTATTTGACTAGGATTTAGATAAATGTACTAGATCTTTTTTCTGGGTGCAAGATAAGATCCCTATATTTTTTATTGCACTCCGTGCGTAAAGTGACCACTTCTCGCATACTTCGCTTCGCTGCGCGTGCGAGAAGCGGGCACTTTACGCACTCGTGCGATAAAATTTTGTACGATACTCGGGCGAGAAACTTTTTCTCAACTCGTGTGATTGCAGCATTCGCCTTCGGCCCATGCTGCAAACTCACACTCGTCGAGAAAAAGTTTCATCGCACTCGTATCGTAACGTACTATTATTTTGAGCAACTTCGATAATCTTCTAGATTGGACTACCCCAACAGTCTCCAATATTAAATTTCCTCGAGTCTCTTGAATCGAATTAATATTTTTTTTCTAAAACCATTTTTTCTGTAAATTAATATGACGATACAACGATGATGAAGAGGGATTACGATATTGATTGTAATTGAGTATGAAAACGTGATCTCGATAAATCATAATTTTTGCGTACATTCCGATATTGATTTCGATCGAGCGCGTAAAGCATGAATTGTTCGATAAAAGTGAACTGACGAACAAAGTCAGGAAGTCAAGGATGAATGATGAATTTGACAGCGGCGTGAATAATTCGATGTGACTGTTTCTCGTGTTGGGGTGAAAAAAAATTGACGATCGTTCGATCCGCAGTTAGCGGGAAGAAAAGTAGAAAAAAAGGCGAATATAAGTAAAGCGATGGCGGGAGAGAGAGAGAGAGAGAGAGAGAGAGAGAGAGAGAGAGAGAGAGAGAGAGAGAGAGAGAGAGAGAGAGAGAGAGAGAGAGAGAGAGAGAGAGAGAGAGAGAGAGAGAGAGAGAGAGAGAGAGAGAGAGAGAGAGAGAGAGAGAGAGACAAAGATATCGACGAGGGTGATTTACCAGAATTTCTTTTTCATCATCCCTCACTTTCACTGCTTGTGCGATAAAACGAAGGGGAGTTAATACACTTGCCAACGAGACTGATATTCTCGACAGTAGTTAAGTCACTTTTTCCTTTCGTCAAACGCTTTTTCAACTCCACCGGGAACAATCTGGATTTACGACATTTTCTTCTTTCCTTTTATTGTCTCCCGAGTGACACGTTTCTTGAATGATGAATTATTGTATGTGATTTTCTTTTTCGCCAAATCAATTATTTATGATTTCCCATGAAAAATCATAAATTTCAACGGAACAATTATTTTTGATTTTCTATAAAAAATCAAAAACTTCATCTTCCGGATACTTTGAAAAAATTAAATTTTTTAGAAAATCATGATTTATACCTTGAAATTTGGATTATAAAGATTTATTCGTACAAGCCACAAAAATGGATCAGAAAATGTGAAATGTTAGTTTAGGCAAAGTTGTTTCATTGGGATTCTCGCTCTGTCGAACTAATTCGGCTGCAAACTGCTCCGAGGCACTCAATTCCTAGAATCGAGAAACTTTATTTCTTTTATTATAAAAAAAATGAATATTCCTATAGAATTATTTGCTTAAAGAAGAAAAACTAACTTTTCCGCGTTATGTTTCACGAATTTTCGGAGCATGAATTTTCAACCGGCTTTCCGGCAAAGTCCCTCGAGTGTACTGACCATTTATAGCCGGAATTGAAAGTAATGCCTTAGAGAATTAAATGAATTCCAACAACGTTTTTTTTTTCTTCTTTTTTTTCCAAACCCAACTTTTTACAACTTTGTTCCATCACCGAGATGAATTGGATGGAAAAAGAATAACGTTGAAAAAAGAACGCGATCATTCAACTTCGGGGAAAAGTTTTTTTGAGCGGTTTCGGATTAAAATGCAAACCAATCGACAAATGAATGTGAAAATTCAGTGTAAAGTTTACACTGTAAACTTGATAAAACTTTTTACCTGAGAATTTTTCTTTTTTTGTTATTAATTTTGACCCTTTTGACTTATAAATTTTATCTCAAAAAAACTTGACAAAATGGCATATAAATTTAAGAAAAAATAAAACTTATTCTAAATGACAATTTAAAAAAAAATTCATAAAATCAAAGGGGAACTTTTATTATCATTAGATATCATTGAACCCATTACGAAGCAATAAAATATCTGAATAAACCAAAAATCCAATTTTCATAGTGAAGGCTCAACATATTCCAAATCTAGAACGATAAAGCGATATTCTGGTTTAGAGACATACATTTTGATCGTTTTATCGAGGTCGATAAAAAAATACAAATAATATTTTTACCATTCTTTTTACAACATATTAATTAATATTTTGACAAAAAAAAATCGAGAAAAAAAAAGAAAATTAAACAAGTTATAAGCTGGTGAAGTTGGTGCTAGAAAAAGGGGTGTGTTAGCTGACACGATTGCAACCCTTCTAGTCATCCGATTCAAAATTCAAAAAAAGATTCTCAATAAGTAAGAATGTCGTTATAGCTCCTACCTCAGAGAAAACGGGGAAAGAAATCGCAAAATGGCGGCTGTCTGAACAAAAAAGGCGTTTTTCGACTCTTTTTATATAGCTTTTAATTTTTTTACAATAATATACAAAAAATTATGATACAAAAGTGGTAGGGGCGATGGAGAGTAATATATTGGAGATTGGTAAAAAATTCGAAGTGAATCGGTTGAGTAGATCTTGAGATGTCAGCCGTATTGAGAAAAGTAGTTTTAAGACGCAATGAAATTTGATTTTTTCAAAATTCCAGACCAGTATACCACCTTAATTCAACTATCTTAACTATTTATTATAAGGGATTAATCCAGATGTCCTTTTCGCACGTACCTTTTCAATAGCCTTGACACTGAACTTTCGATTTTTCATTCCCCTTTTTTCACCTAATTTTTCCGCGAGAGAGCGAGAGCAGAACCGAATTTTTGGGAAATTGCATTAGAGTATCCAGCTTGTTCGTTCTCGTGTCCGAGGGAGGAGGAAGGTTTGGGGGGCGGATTCTCGTTGCGACCAAAAGCCTTCTCGCGCGACAGCTCACGGTAATCGTCAAAGTTAGCGTCGCTTAACGACCGTGAGACAGAGACAGGAATAGAGGAGAGAGAGAGAGGGAGAGAGAGAGGGGGGGGGGGGGGTCGCGTTGTCCGATGGGAAACGAAGAAACGACGAGCACGAGGGAAGAAGGATAGAGGGCAAGAGGGTGGCTTAGAGTGAGAAGGAAGAGAAAAGTCGAGCTGCGGCTCTCTGGACTCGGTATTAAACACGGTTCCCATAAGCGATGGTGGAAGCAAGAAACTCTCTCGTTGCGACGGAAAAGGAGGGCTGGTTTCATGGGGTTGATGTTACCATGCATACCGGCAAAAGTGAGGGCTCTGGGTACAGAGAACGTTGGAATGTAACTTTAGTTACGGAATGTCCGGGCCAGTAACTGTCATCGGGTAAGCTCCGTTGGCCTTTTAGTCTCTCAGAAAACCGGGCTGAAAAGCACGGTTGAGCTTTCACGATATCCCAAAGCTCACACCATTCTGGCCTCTCTTCCGCCCATGATAAAGGTACTTTGAACGATAAAACATAAACTAAAATCCTTGTCAGTGTCCGCAGGCTCCGCTGAAACGCCCCCCTCCAACAATTTACGTCGACGTCGAAAATTCCCTTAATGCTCTGCATAATTGACGAAGAAACGTTGCCGAGTTTTTAACAATTTCCCTTTGACCTCATTGATGAAAAAAGCACAACCATGTCGAGACTGAATAATCCAGTTTTGCTCAAGCCAATTTGGGATATTAATTGTGTTGATTAATGAAAAATCAGTGGCGTTATCACGTGCGAAAGCAAATGACAATTCGATTATGGAAATGTGGAAAAATCGATTATTGAAAATTGACTTCAAAGCCCGAAGCCACATCAATTTGCGTCAGAGTGACGACAAAGGGTTTAGTCAACGATTGTTGGCAATTAGTAATCTAAATTAAGTAATATGGTTAATTGGCATTAGTTTCATTAGTTAATTAATTAGTATTAATCAGTATAATATTACTGATCGGTAATTGGCAATATCAATATTAGAATATTGGTTCTTGAATGAGTTAAGTGTATCAAAATTATTCGTCGTTGAAAGTAACGAAAAATTAAGCGCTTGAGCCCAGTAGAGAAATGTATTCTATGGTAATACCATTCGATTATAACATCTCTACCTAACAATTACACTCCCAAATTTACAAAAAAATGAACTTTTCCAGAAAATGAACGTCTAGAAACGACTCTGCAGATTTCTATTTCATAAATATTTGAAATGTATTTCCGCCACATATTTAACATATGGGGTATTCCATGTCAAATCGACCACTATTAAACCCAACCCCTTTCGATTTGGCTGAAATTTTGTTTTCCTTTTCTACCCAATTAAAAACATTTTTCAGGAAATTTTCAAATTTTTTTATCCAACCCGAAGGAGAGCTGTTTTTTTAAAATGACTAAAACTTCTTCAAAAATTGATTAATTGGGACGTTTGTTTTGGCTTATTTCACAAAGTACCACTCTGGAAATTTTTGAGGATTTATAAAGGCCCTCGGAACTTAAAAAATTGAGAAGAAATAAAAAATTGCAAGTGGTAATCGCCGAAAATTTGTTTGTTATTTTTCAAAAAAGTGAAAAAAATAGAAGGAAAAAGAATGCCAATTCAGGTTAGGCGGCATATATTTTTTCCGGAATAGATCAAAGTATTTTTTGAGTGAAAAAAAATTAAAAATGGCGAACTTCGATAAAAAGATGATTTTTCTCGAAAAACTGAAAAATGTCATAGATTGCAATATTTTGAAATTCTTTGTGATTTTTTCGGAACGTACATTCAAAAATGAAAATATTCACAAAAAAAAACGTCCCAATTAAAATTTTTGTATAAGTTATAGTCATTTAAAAAAAAAAAGCTTTTTCTTTTGGGTTGGACAACAAAATTTGAAAATTTCCTGAAAAATATTATTAATTGGGTAGAAAAGGAAAATAAAATTTCAGGTAAATCGAAAGGGGTCGGGTTTAAAAGAGGTCGATTTGACATGGAATACCATATTCTTTTCCAATAACATTCAGCAGTGTCGTAAGCTTTTATATTGCAATAGGCGGATTATTCGGTACAGTTTTTTTTTGCATTAGCCTCCTGTCAAACTCTCGTTTTTCTTTCAATCAGCGGTAACAAGACAGCCGTTCGTTTCTGGTTTAGCATTTTCTCACGTTCTCATGAAGTCAATTTAATCATTTTTCCGACGTTCTCTGACTCACGCAGTTTTTACAATGAGCTTTCAGCATCCATGAATGATGTATTCTCCACGAGTTAAGAAGCTTTTTAAAGCAGTATTCATTGACGAAGACCGGAGAGAGAAAAAGAGGAAAATGGTGGAAAATAGTGAGATAGGGACAGAAAAAAGTAAGCGAATAATGAGGGAAATAGTGCAGAAACCGTGCCAGAAATATCGACCATCTTTTCATGCGCTTGGGATACACATAAGGCAACGTAATAGTGGAAAGAGAGACGCTTTTCTACGCGACATTTTAATTAAAAGAGCACACGCACACACACAGCAGGGATTTTTTAATCAGACTAATATGGCTTAACGAACCCAGCACGTGAGTTCTTGTAACATATATATATATATATATATATATATATACATATACATATAATGTACGTGAGGAAAACTTTTTTCCTCATCCTCCAACATCATCCTTTTGCTCTCGAGGGCATCGTACACCACCTGCTGTTTTCCTGCCCACGTTATTTCGCAGAAAAAAACCCTGGATCCATATACTATATTATGTACATATATATACATAAACCCTGATCTGTTGCACCTTCCCGGGAGAAAATGGTCATATATAATCATATATGAACATATATAATTATTTATAATCATATATAATAGGCATATATAATTATATATAATTATATATGCCTTAACATGACATCATGAATGATCATATATTTAGATATATTACCATATATGTAATTGTATATGAGACCTTGTATATGAATCTATATGAGTTCTTTTTCAACCGGGCCACTTTTTTTTCACCCTCTCAAATTTTTTTCAAAATCTGCCAGTTTGAAATATTAGTCAAGAGGAACGTCTGTGATTTTTTAAAGATTTTTTTAGGCGTTCGTTCAGGATTTTCAATTTTTCATTACGAACACTGTATCTCAAAAAATACTCATCAAACAAAAAAAACATAAGAATAAAAACTTATTTGTTTTTTCCACTGTATAGAAAAAAATTAAAATTATAATTTTTCTGCATTGAGAAAATTGAAATTTGGCAAAAAAATGAGAATAAAATTTTTTTAATCCTAATAACACACTTTCGATTTCGGTACAAATTTTACAGGATGTCTGTCATTGGATAAAGAGTCTGCAAAAAAAAATCAGAATGGCCCCTGCAATGGTTACGATGTATCTTTATGCGGTTATGAGATTTCGCAGGGTTTTTTTTTTTTTTCATTGTAACCATTGCAGGTGCCATTCTGATTTTTTTTGCAGACTCCTTACCCAATGACAGAACATCCTGTAAAATTTGTACCGAAATCGAAAGCCCATTTTTTCGAGGGTTTCTTTTTTTCAACCGTTCTATAAATTTTTTCTTTTCTTCAGCCTTCACAAGCCTCCAATGAGTTGGTCCCACCCGAGCTTGCATGAAAATGACCTCTCGGGAAAATCAGAGTTTTTCTTCGTTGAAGTGTGGGCTCGCTCACTCTTGTTTTCTATTCAATAACTCCAACCTTTTTTTACCTTTTTTTTCCTCATCGATTTACTCCCCGAATCCACTCTCGAGCACGTTTCTTCGTTTATAACGCCAATAGATGGGTTTTTTTAGGCCTTAACCGCAAAAGTAAACCCTCAAAGTAGCGCGTAAAGCGTGACAAAGGACTTTATGGGGGAGAGTTGAAGGGCATCGAAAAGAAACGATCGATTCTCGTACCCTATTTTTCTCTTGATTTTTTCATAGTTATTTATATTTTACATACACATATATATATGTATATATATGTAAAAGGTGGATGAATATATGTATATAGGGAAAAGTGCTCAGTAGTAAATCGAGGAAACTCCAAAGGCATTATTCCTCGCTGAAGGACTCGAGCTTTTTCAATTAAGCGACGTGAATTAAGCCTTTGACACGCTTGCTGCTCAATGTCAATGAGGGAGGGCGGGGAAGGGATGAAAAAAAGCTTTGGTACTGTCGCCGAGAGGAAAATGTATGTACCATTGTTTCTGATTTTTCGACAAAGGCAAAAGGCGTGCGCCAAAAGAAAAATCATTGCTGCGATGTACATATAGTCATACGTAAGCGTGTATTTTGATGGAAAATGCGGGAAATGGTGGAAGGTGCAGAGGGAAAAGAGATAGAAAATGGAAAAATGTAATGGCAACGTGAGGTAGAATTGGGAAATATCGCAAAATTTGAAATCTTGCATCGATTTTTTTATTAACTTTCCACGAAAAAACCTTGATCGGTATATTTATTATTTATAACATTTTCATGCAATAATTTAGAAATGTTATTTGACTTGCTATCCTCCTTTTCTTTTTACGCGGGTATTCTGGTCTAGAATTTTGAAAAAAAATTAACCCTTCATCTGTAAATGTTTCTTTTGGCACCCACCGTCTGTCAGCCTGGGTCGTTCGCGTCCGGCTGTTTTATTGTGGGGTTAATGAACTCGGAAAAACTTAATAAAATTTGAGCTACTGTTCGAAACTTTCAACTTAGTATACCTACCATAAAATTTGTGGAAAGTTTATTTTTACATATTTTTTTATTAAAGAAATTGAGCAGCTCCGTAAACAATCAGTAGTTTGCTTAAAAAATCATAACTTTGCGAAAAATTGAGATACTTTAATGTACTTTACGGAAAATTGACCTGAATCATGCACCTTCAAGGAAAAAAAATATTATTGATGTAATATTAAATGCTTAAGTTTGGTGGGTAAAATGGGCAATAAATCATGTATTGATATGAACGCATTTTATTATCGAAAAACATTTTTTTCTTATAAAGTGTATTATTTTTAACTTATAATTGTTGATTCTACTGTTATGAACAAAATTGTACGTTCTTAAATGAAATTATTATTCTATGGATATACTTTAATATTAACAAAATAATGCAAAATAATGACAATTCAAAATCATTTTTTTGTCATTTTTTATATACAGGGTGTTAAGTAACTAGATAACCTGACTAGCTTCACCGTGTAGAGCGCGCCAAGACGAAAAATTAGCTTTTTTAAAAATTGTTATAGGACAAAAATTGGCTGAGTTATTAATGTTTTAAGCTGACCAATGACGGCTAGAATCTAGGCGCAATGCTACTGGTGAGCCGCGTGGTGGGGGTAACGGTGGGCGTGGCGTAAAAACCCCCACCAGCGGCATTTCTCCTAGATTCTAGCCGTCATTAGTCAACTTAAAAAACATTGATAACTCAGCCAATTTTTATCGTACAAAATTTTTAAAAAAAGCAATTTTTTTGTCTTGATGCGCTCTACACGGCGGACCTAGTCAGCTTATCAAATTGCTTAACATCCTGTATATGTGGGTACACTTAATTTTTTCGAGCGTCGTCGCTGGAGAGTAAAAAAGGAGAATTGATGGTAAATTTCTACTGTGGGATACCGTCGAGGCTGATTCTCGTGACCTCGACAATCTCGGAGACTCCTCTCTCTTCTCGTCTATCGTTTTCCTCTATTTCTCCCAGTCGGCCTGAAAACTCACACGGGGCGTCGCCGTCGGGATCTTAGCAATTACCGAGGCCTGCCAGCGACGTCGTCGTCGTCGTCCTCGTCCTCTCTCCTTCTTCCTTGTCGGTCGAATACTAGCGTCGGTTCTCCCCAGACTATGAGACCCCGCCAGGCATTCTGGAGACTCTCTCCATCCCTCCCCCCATCTTTCTCTCCCTCGTTTTTTCTCTCTTTCTCTGACTATGATGTTGGATGCTGGTCTCTGGCAATTTCTTTTTATCGATTTCTCCCACTGGGAAAAGCGCCCAACGACGCAGGAAAGATCGTCGATGTACGAAGGATTCTTCTCCAAGCGGGAGCTTACCTGTTTCCTCGTCTACCTTCGAATTTATTAATATCGCGTCGTCCAGGACAGAATTAGATTTCTATTATTATTTTACCACCTTCAGCAGTTGTTATCTCATAATTTCCATTACGTCATCTTTTTTTTATTCAATCGTCGATTACTTTGGTAATTAATGTAATAATCAAATGATATCAATTTACATTTACTGCAAAGGATTTTTTAAATAATTTTTTAAAAAATGCAGAAACGAAAAATCCGATTGAAAAATAGGGTTATTAGTTTGATTTGTATTTTTCATTTTTTCTAAAAATATTTTATTTGCACTTTACACTTTACATTTTTCAAGAGGCTAATCTTCATTCCCCATTTTTTGAAATTATCAAAAGAAATTGTAAGCATCATTACCCATTTTTAAAAAGCAGAAAATGGAAAAAAACGCCATTACGTCTGGTTAAAAAAATGAAAATGAAACAACCAAAGTCCCTTTAATCCTTAATCCTCCGCGTCTGTCCTTCATCCACTCTTCGTCGAGTAAAAGACGGTTCGTTTGAATGATTCAAAGCTTTCAAAGCACCGCTCTTTCCCTTCGGCCTGTATAAAATCGACGCTACTTTGAATTTGGCTCGCGCGATTTTTCTCACCGCCCCTTTTGCCTTTCTGAAACCCACCCCTCTGTTCGGTACTTTTCACCTTTGTATTTCTCCGAACCAAAGTGCGGCAAACCACCCTCACCGAGATCTCATAAATATATATATATAATTCAAGTGGGCAGGCGAATGAGTGGACAGCGGGAAAGCTGGAAAAAAAACCAAAGCGAGACAGGGAGGAAAATAAAGAATGCTCGACGATATCAGGGAAGAGATTAAACGACGGTGGATGTATAAAGGGGAAAAATAAACATGCGCTTTCGCGGAGATGATGAAAGGGGATGAAAAAAAAATGGCGTCGAGGGTGCAATGAGGCGTGGAAATAATCATGAAGGGTAAAAAAAACGAGAAAACGAGGAAAAAAACAAGCTCGAGCTTCTCCGCGAGGACGACGCGTCTGCTGATGCGCGCTGATGCCGCGACGGACTGAGGGAAAAGTGGAATGAGGCCAGAAGGGCGCGAACCAGTTGTCGTCGCGGAGAAGCCAAGGAGAAACGTGGAGGGATGAGAAATTTTTTTTGAAGCGCGAGAAAATGCCGAGGGACGAGAGAGAAGGACGAAGAGATGGGTGAGATCGAGGGAAAACTACAAGCCCGGAACGAAACAAGTTTGCGCTGGCTGAGACAATTCGATCAAGCGTTCGTGCCTCCAATGTAAATTCGCCTTTGCGTTATTTTTCTTTTTTTTTTCCTACTCTACCTCGCGCACTTTCTGGCCATTGGTGTTCTCCTTCTCGCTATGTTTTTTCTATTTTCTGTATAGCCGAAGAATGGGGCAAAATGGGACAGCCTAGACATTTTTTTGGTACATCAATGATTGTGAAATATTATTTTTTTCAATCGAATGTTACAGGGAGAAATTTTTGGTTATTTGAAAATCCGTCTTAATTATTTTAAATATCGAAATTAAATTTATTTAACCCCGTCATATGTGAAAAGTTTTAGTCAAAACAATATTTGGTACATTTAATTTTATGTTTAATATTTGTAAGCTTGATCTATGGTTGTTCCAAATAAGAAATTCATTTATCCCTGATAAAGAATTTACTTGACTTTAATGAGAAATTCATTGAAAACTTCTATTATCAAATTTGTATTACAGGGCCTCTAATTGCCTATTTGCTTGTTGCAAATTAAAATTTGTTTATAGCATAAGTTTTCTTACTTATGTAAATTATCATTATTCACATACTTTCGAAGATTTTCATGTATTACACCAAACCCGAATTAAAAAGAAATAAAAATGAAAGAAATTAAGGAAATTTTAAATATCGAATTTATTTGGTATCAGTAAATAGAATTATATTTTTGTTCCAAGTGTGACTAAATATAAAAATTTAAATAAAATAAAATAAATAAATTGAATTAAAAATGAAAAAAAAAAATGTTTTTAAAAATTAATCAATTAAAATCAATAAATTAAATTGAATAAAAATAAAAATTTAAAAATTAAATTAAAATTAAATTTTTTTTTACATACGCAAATTTATTTGAAACTAATAAATGCTTTTTCTGGGTGTTTATAGAATCAAGTACTTTCTTTCTGGTCCATTTTTCACTGATCTTTTTTTTTTATTCTGCTTGGTACGACATCTGTTTCTCTCTTATATCGACAATTTCCATTCCAACATTCTGAAGGGATCGGAAGAATAATGGTGGGGATTGGAAAAAAGGGCGCAAGCACGTATATATGACCAAGCTTGGCCATTTTATATCAGGCGCGTTCGCGCAGCGGTAAACTTATTACCGGAGTTGCTGCCACTCATCATTTTCACGAATACATCCCGCGACGCGTTATATTCCCTCGTACAAAATCTATATACATATATATATATATATTTTTTACGGCGCACCTTCTCGTCCAACATACCAGCGACGAAATTACGAAAATATGAAAGATAAAAAAGTGGAGCGATATGAGTGGAAAAAATGTTGGATATGGCGAAAAATCTGTGCGCGAGGTTGTCTGTAACAACGGAATTGGAACTCGTATGAATTTTTATACCCGTTGCGATAAAACTTTTCGCCCTTATCGTTTAACGCTGCACCCTTAAAAATTTATATATATATATATATATATATCAACAACCTTTCGCCGCGGAAATTTATTTTCGCAAAATTTTGATGAGCACTTCTGGCATTTCAGTGATAACAATGTAAAATTGCTCATCCTGGATTATAAAAAGAAATTTCATTCGCTTTAATCTAAAAAAAGACCACGAAATTTTCACCCCTTTTGTTATTAGGGAAAAATGTCGGGTAGAAAAAATTAATTTTTTTTGTTGCCTATTTTTGTCAACAATTTATTCATAAAATTATAAATTCATTATTATTCATAATAGATAATTCATCAAATTATGATTTCAGAAAAATTCAACCAAATTTTGGGAATGCGAAAACAAAAACTTCAAAACACTCCTACTTTAGTAATTTCGATTCTATTCAGCTGAGACTTTTACAAATACACCAGCTGACAAGAATTATTGATTTTCTGTTTGGTAAAAATTCTAGGATTGAAAAAGTTGCATGGTTTCTTAGATTTTCAAACAAAATGGAAAAAACCGAATGAATTGGGAATTTACACCCATTTCCCATATTTTTAGCTGTCGTTAAACTTTTTTGAAGACGGAGGCCAAAATTAATCATCTCTCAATAGGGAAAAAATCAAAAATTGCACTCGAATATGCAAGATTTTTCTTCGTAGAAAAGTAGAAGTGATACCGAAAGGATTTTCGATTTTAGCCTATGCTTGTTCATGTAAAATTTGGAGTATGAGCAAATCTCGACGAGGGCGTAAGACTCCGAAAAGGGAATCGCGCATACGTTTGCTACGTTTATTCTCGAGAGGTCTGAAACACGCGATTCCCTCGTTCGACGAGAATTAGTAGCGGAGAACCTTTTTGCGTGTCAGGACTTCTGATCGTCGCGTTTTGGAATTTACGGGACTGAGAGAGACGGAGGGAAAGTGAAAAAGCGCGCCAGGAGGAAGGGAAAGCGAAGGGGGTTGTCTCTCTTTCGCTCTGTTGCATTTGCGAATGCGGTAATGGCGTGTTTCGAGGGTCACAGTATGATACAAGTGAATTAACGAAGTTGCCGGCGAGACGAATGAAATAGCTAACGAGCCAGGAGAGCTTTCTTAATAAGCTCTGATAAATGTACTTCATAAACTCCGTTACAAAAGTCTTTTTTTGGAGTATCCAAATCGAAACAAATATTTCCATCCCAAATCACGTTCTAATGATCTCTTATACTTGAAACTTGAGCCTTAAAATTATATCATTTACATTTTCCTATACTGCAAATTTTGAAAATACAAAAATGTTCTAGTTTCTATTTAAAAAAAATGTTTCTAAGTAAATGTCCCAATTATTGAACACTGGAAGTGCCCATGTCCCTAATATTGAACAGGCATGTCCCGGTTATCGAACACTCTCGAAAATTCTTTTTCCGTTCTGAAAATATTATATTGGGTACAATATTAAGAAATAAAAGCAAAATCAAACATTTAAATAATCTTTTATTGATCATGTAATAATACAAAAATATATATTTAGTCTCTTTTGACAGGTTTTTGGTTCATTCGCATTTGGTTTATTTTTGCTTTTCAACTCGAACGTTATTTTATTTTTATTTTCAGCTTCCTCGTTTTTATCTTCTGTTTTTGTTTGATTCAGTCGCAGCTTTCTTGTTTTTCGACTGAAATATCGGAGAGCAAAAAAATATTGAACATTACATTACATTCGATAGCTAAAAGTTCCATATACTATGTAATGAAATTTTTATAAATAAGTCAATAATTGGGACATTTACCTTATGTGAAACCAGTTTTTCGAAATTGCTCTACGTTTTTGTAAATTACGAGAGATAATTTCGCACGTTGATTGGATAAATTAAAAAAAATGTTTATAGTTGCGATTACGAAATTTTTTCATCATTCCGGAACTTCGTGCAAACTTGATGCGTATGATATAAGTTATTTCGCGATGGATTTTGCATAACTTTTCGCATCTCTCCCGGCGCTTTCGCTCGGCCTTCTTTCTGCTCAAACCTCCCTCAACCTCAACCACCCTTCGTCCGCCTCGTCCTCGAGGGGATCCTCGTTCAATCAAAGTTATTTTTCCTCGCATAAGCAATTTTCCTCGCAATTTCTCCACACCCTTCACCGGTGTTCTCTCCCTTCTATCCTGTCTCTGGTCCCGGAAAACCCGTCGAGAAAATCGAGCAGGGAGATATTTTACTCGTCCCATTAACCCAAATACCAAGATACGGTACATCAACGAGATTTGCACGCAAACGAAAAAAATATTCCGCCGCATAATATATAAGAATATTGAAGATCCATCGAGGCAAATTTTCCCGCCGAAATAACATTTGTGCGAGGCTGATTCGCTTTTTTAGCAATTTTCCGCGACTTCCAAGTTTTTCTTTTAATTATTTCACAATTTCAAATCGTCCAAACGAATCTAACGAAACGGTGGGATTTTAGGACATATTTGATTCAATCATATTGTTGATTCAGCGTGCAATTTCTTCCGGTACAATTTTTTATTTATATTTTTATCCTTCGTACCTTTCACGCTCGTTCGTTTTTATATTTTATTTCTCCATTCAAACCTCGACCGATTTTCAATATCAATGCTCTCTCTCTCTCTCTCTCTCTCTCTCTCTCTCTCTCTCTCTCTCTCTCTCTCTCTCTCTCTCTCTCTCTCTCTCTCTCTCTCTCTCTCTCTCTCTCTCTCTTTCTCTCTTTCTCTCTCTCTCTCTCTCTCTCTCTCTCTCTCTCTCTCTCTCTCTCTCTTTCTCGCCTCTCACGTTTTTTTTTGTTTTCTTCATTTTTTTATTTTCCTAATCCGTTGCGCGAAATCGATGACCATTGGATTGAACGAGATCGGTGGTATATACGAAGTTAAACGTTTCCCTCGGTCTCTCGATTGTACGAAGCGTTGAAACACGCGCGTTTCTGTGTACACGAGAAGATTTTTCGTCGTTTCCGTGTTGGAGAGTGCGATGAAAAAAAGGAGCGTTGGAACGATCCACGCGATTGAATGTTCCGTCGAAAATTGAAACGACCAGAAATCGATTGAAATAAACGTTTTTGCGGAGCGACATTATTTGTTTGTTTTTTCCCTTTCAGCTTTTCAGCTGAAAGGGAAAAAAAATCTGAAGAAATATCTGAAAAAAAGTAAAAAAAAATAGCTTGGGAAAATATATATTGCAGTGCCAAAAATCAATTTTTTGTTCTGCAATCGTAAATTGAAAAAATTCTTTTAAAGATAAGCCTTCCAAAAGTAATTTGGAGTCGCAACAGCTATAAGGAGACTTTTTTTTTATCATATAATAAATTTTTCATTAATTTTTTTAACTACTTTCAACTATATCTATGGGTCCATGTCAAATCGACCACTTTTGAACCCGGACTTTTTTAATTTTTGGCTGATTTTTTTTGTCCTTTTCTACCCCATTAAAAACATTTTTCAGGAAATTTTCAAATTTTTTTACCCCACCCAGGAAATAGGCTTTTTTTTAAATAGCTATAATTTCTTCAAAAATTGACTGATTGGGATTGTTTTTCAAAATTTTCGTCTTTATTTAAATGTACTTTCCGAAAAAAAAATAGAAAAAAAATTTAAGATATTAAAATTTTTTAATAATATTTTTGTACAATTTTCCTTTTCTTCTCAATTTTTAGGGTTCCGTACCTCCAAAGGAAAAAACGGAACCCTTATTGGATCACTTTGTTTAAACTTTGAGGTCCTTTATAAATCCTCAAGAATTTCCAGGTGGTGTTTTTTGAAAAAAGCCCCAGCTGTGACATTTTTTTTTTCACTCGATAAAAAAAAATGGAAGGAAATGTCGGCCCGCTTCATGTTAGGTGGCATGTTTTCCGGAATTGATCACAGTATTTTTTGAGTGAAAACAAAAATGGCGAACTTTGAGAAAAAGATGATTTTTCTCGAAAAAGTGAAAAATTTCATAGATTTTAATATCTTAAATTTTTGTTGTTCTTTTTTTTCGATAAGTCCATTTAAAGACGTAATTTTTGAAAAAAAAACGTCCCAGTTAGTCAATTTTTGAAGAAGTTATAGCTATTTGAAAAAAAGCCTTGTTTGGGGTTGGGTAAAAAAATTTGAAAATTTCCTGACAAATGTTTTTGATGGGGTAAAAAAGGAAAAAAAAATTCAGCCAAATCGAAAGGGGTCGGTTTCAAAGGTGGTCGATTAGACATCGAATGCCCCCTATATATTTTTATTTTCATTGTAAATCTTCACAAACGTCGGAATGTCCAGTCTCCCTCGATAACTGAATCAATTTCCTTCACGAGCCAATTTTTGTGGAAGAATGCGCTTGGTGAACGGAATAAAAGGGTCGAAAACTCGTGTAACGATTACTCGTTATCGCTGTACGTTTTGCAAGAATAAAAAAAATTGACGAAAAAGGGAGCAAGAAGGAGAAAAAAGAGAGAGAAAGAGAGAGCTACAGACAGTGAGATGGTCGATAGAATCCAGAAAGATTTAACGATGGCAATTAATCGATCGGCAATAATCATCGAAGAGGGAGAGCAGAATGCCAAAAGCTCTCGTGTACGAATCAGTACACACACGTCGTTCGACGTATGAAGGTACTGTACAGTACTGTACGGTTTATCGTACTCGAAGCTTTTCGTTAACGACCCACCGAGCTCGCAAAAGCCTTAATTGGAATTTCGATATTACAAGAGAGACGCGGAGAAAATTGCTGGGAATTTTCAGAATCTGCCGGAGTAAAAGAAAATTCAAGCATAGATGGGACACTATTTTCTTTCTCTTCCCCCGGACTCATTCCATCAATCTTTATTGCCAATAGAAGTGCATTTTCCACCTCTTTTTTTCACGGATGGTTTATTGAGGTTCCTGCAAATCTAGGCCGTGGAATTTTTGCCAAGATCATATTTTGGTAAATTAAAAAAATGAAATACCATTTTTTAATTTAATGCAGGTTCGCGGAAACTTCCCTTTCACACAGGCACGCACACTATCGTAGGGCAAGGACACTTTGACCCTTTAACAACTTAATGAATGTGTATTTGATGAATAACGACCGTAAAGTGGGGGCAGGACGAGATATAATTGCAAAAGGGCGTTACGCCAAGTTCAACGACGGGAATGCATTTAATTACCTCCGACTTCTCTCTCTCTCTCTCTCTCTCTCTCTCTCTCTCTCTCTCTCTCTCTCTCTTTCTCTGCCACACACATACGCGGTAATATTACACGAATCTCACTAAATGCAGGAATGAAAATGGTGCTGTGGACCAGCTAGCTCATGTATAGACATTCACATGTATGGGGCATTCCATGTAAATTCAACAAATGCCAAATTCTTGTCCTCAGGGATTTGCCTCAGGATTTTTTCTGCTATTTTACTGAGGTTAATGAATACCCCCAAAATAAATGAAAAAAGACAAATTTCCATGATTTCCTATTGAAAAATAAATTTTTCAAGACCTCATTAAGTTAAAAATTGCAAAAAAAAAGATCTAGTTCAAAAAGTGAATTTATATGAGCCATTGGAAACATAATTCATAAAGAAATAAAATTTATTGACAATTTTTTGGTACCCAAATCGGATTTAATTGACGATTATCCAACGATTTTGGAGTCGGAATAAAAAAATTTCAATAGAATTGATCTTAAAAATTGAAAAATGATCGTTAGTGAACGTTTTAAGGGGACACTTTATATTACTATTATCGCAGCAAAGTTTTGATTCGAACTTTATCGTCAATAGATCAATGGAAATGCATACAATTTTGTTATCAAGCGCAGAACAAATTTCGCATGAAGTTTTTGAGGTTACGACGTCCATCTTTAGCCTCTTCTTAGGGGGATGATTCTGCGGATGCCAAAACAAATGTGCGATTTTGTGAGATTTCCACATTAATGATTTTCGTTGAAAATTCTCAAGGATGTCGAGTCCCTATGAAACTTTTAAATGTTAATTGTTCAATAAATAGCTTCTTAATCGTCATGAAATTTTTACACGACCTTCCGAATACTTCATGTAAAAACATATAAAATTTTCAGAATTCTATCATCATTACTTCAACCTCCTTGAGGGCTAAAATGAAAAATGATGAGAAAAATTTGAAAATTTGGTATGTTTTTGTATGAAGTATTTAAGAGGTCGTGTAAAAATTTCACGATGATTAGGAAGCTCGTTATTAAAATATTAACATTTTGATAAGAATAATTTTTTAAAGAAATAAAAAAAATATTTATCAATAAACTTCGTCTTGTTTCCGCTGCATTCGTCATATTGTAGATATTAAAAAATTGAGTGGTCAAAAAAAAAACTTATCGCAAAGTTATATCAGTTTACATAATACTGCATTTAATTTAATTTGATTTGTTAATGTTAATTGTTCGATAACGAGCTTCCTAATGGTTGTGAAATTTTTACACGACCTCTTAAATGCTTCATTCAAAACCACATCAAATTTTCAGAATTTTCTCATCATTTGCGATTTGGGACTCAACATCCTTAAATGAATTTTATTTCGAAAAATCAAATTACAATCTATCACTGATGAGACTTGTTTGGTACGGAATTGCCCATGCTTGTATATCCTGCGACGTTTTCGAGCTTCAGCGCAAGCAACGAAACACAACTACTTTTCACCCCCTTCAACCCTCTTCGCTGCTCCGCTCGAGCTTCACGTCCTGTACACAGTTTTGGACTCCTCTCGCGGTGGCACAAAGTCTGCCCGCACGTTAAACGTCCGACTTTAATAATGAAATGGCTTAAATAAATGCGGTACGAGCAAACCGCGGGTAGTTTTGACCCCTTCTATCCTCGGAAGGGAAAAAAAATACGAGTGGGAGGGACAAAAAAAGGAATGAATTTACGATACCATGACCGAGTCCCGGCGGGTATAAACGCGCACACGAAACCAGGAAACAATTTCAGCTCTCGAAACGGAAGTTTCAAAACGCTTTTGCCTCCTGTATACATTTGTATCGCATTATTTCTTCTCTCGCTCTTCCATCATTCTCGTTTCATTCCCAAATGTAGTTGTCGAACGAGAAAAAAAAAGAGTCGATCGATCTCTTTCTCATGCATTCAAAGTTACTTTTATTGATTGAACAAATTATTCAGGCCTGAGAGTAAATAATCCAGCAATATTAGAATCTGTTGGAGAATGTTATTTTGTTATTTCTGTTTGTTATTTCTGTTGGAGCAATATTAGAATCTGTTGGAGAATGTTATTTTAATTGTTATTTTATAATCCAGCAATATTAGAATCTGTTGGAGAATGTTATTTTGTTATTTCTGTTTGTTAT
Organism: Alloplasta piceator; assembly: GCA_946863875.1. NCBI lineage: Eukaryota > Metazoa > Arthropoda > Insecta > Hymenoptera > Ichneumonidae > Alloplasta > Alloplasta piceator. The sequence continues at coordinate 12,138,116 of OX333080.1, forward strand.
TTCTGTTGGAGAATGTTATTTTGTTATTTCTATTTGTTATTTCTGTTGGAGAATGTTATTTTGTTATTTCTATTTGTTGTTTCTGTTGGAGAATGTTATTTTGTTATATCTATTTGTTGTTTCTGTTGGAGAATGTTATTTTGTTATTTCTATTTGTTGTTTCTGTTGGAGAATTTAGGGGTTGCAAAAATATTCTTCCTCAACGAAAATTTTTCCTTCCATCAGCATATCTTTGCAGTCCATTATTGAGGGACGAATAAATAGAAAAATAGAAGATATTCAAATTATGTGTTTTTATGAGGTTGTTCTGTGGTGTGTTTTTTTAAAACAAATTCTTCCTTTTTTGCCATCAAGCGATTCACAAATGTCGTTTGAAAAAAAAAACGAGATTCTCGCCTGATCATCGGTGATTCAGAGTGACAAAAAAATTTCGCCCGTAATCGATATTCCATCCTGCCGATTGAATGCACCCCTTTACGCGAGGTATGTTTGGGTCGGGGGAGGGGCGCTAAAACGGGGGATGAATCTGTCGTCAAAGAGAAATGCTTCGGCGCGCAAATTCTCGTCTCTGCAGCGAGAATTTTCGTCGCAAATCGCGAAAGTTTTGCGAACGAACGCGTCTGATTTAACCACACCCTGATATATATATATATATATCTGTGGGTATCACAGGATTAGCGGATGAGCAGAGTGTCGAAAGAATCAAAGAAACGAGTTAAGGGGATGAAGGAGGGTGGGAATGAAAGCTCGAAGAGTTACGGAACGCGCCGGGCCTTTGAGCGAGCGACGATCGGATGCGAAAACGAGATGGGGGAGGGTTGAAAATCGCCCCTTAATCTAACCACGCATTCTCCTTGTGGGTCGGATGTTGTGGGACGATTTTCCGACGCTCTCCACTCCGTCTTTCACTCTCTTGCCCATCTCACATTGCGTCCCTTTGTTCGGATAATTCCATGTAATTGGCACACTCGTGGCTGATATAACGCCCCCTTAACCCTCGAAGCCTTTGTCAAAGAAGGCAAAATGTACAATAAAAATTTCTCCTAAGAAACTGTAGAAAAGAAGCTATGATCCAACCCCCAAAGCACGACCCTTTATCCCAAAAATTTCACTTTTCTGTCCATTTTTATTTGTGCCTTAATTATTCCCTCTATCCAAAATGGAGACCTTTCCCTTCTTCTTCATGGATAATGCCAACTCAACTCCCCAAGAAATTTTATTTCTGATACCGTAATCATTCGAGGCGTTTCATTAATTTAAAGTTTTTCTTTCACAATGGAAAAAATGATTAAAAAATTAAAAATGACAATTGAAAGTTGTTATCAGTCTCAGCAGAGTCGCCAGTCAGTAACTATTGTCACTATATTGGTCACTATTTTAAAATCGTATCACTCTTTTCACTATTTTTGAAATTTGGACACTATTGTCACGATTTCAGAGCTCAGAAGTGGTTAGAACCCGTTAGAAAAGGGGACAAATTTGTCCCACGCGGAATCACTTTCAATAGACCGTGTTCTTTTTGATATGCTTTTTTTTAGAAGTGGTTCTACCTGAAATTTTGAAATCGGCCAATCTGAAGTAAAGTTATGAGCACTTGAAATTTCGTGATTTTGAGATTTTTGAAAATGGGGCAAGAATTGAACGAAAAAGGTTTTTGATGAAATTTTTTAGAAATTTTGATTCTTCGGGAAAACGATTGGTAAATTCGTGTTCACGGGGGAAAAATACATCGATATAAGTTATTAAAAAGAAAAAAATTGAAAAAAAGATTTTTTCGCATTTTTGCCAAAATTGGATCTGTTCACTAAAATAGCCGCAGCTTTTTTTCTAAATGGGATTTTGGTTTCAACTTGAACTCATTCTTTTCGGGATCGTTGAAGCTTCAAAATGCCGCTTGGTTCATCCAATTCGGATAACTTCTCAATTTTTGGCAGATTTTTAAAGTTCGATCATCGATTTCTGCAAAGTTTTCCATCATACCCCTTTCCATTTTTTCGGCGACTTTCATAAAGCTCTCATTTATACAAAAATTGAGTCATCGAAATCAACCAAACGCCATTCTCTAAGTTCAATGACAGCCTTTAAGTAAGAAAATGAAATTATGGAATCAGTGAAACCAAAATAAAGTTATGAGCACTTGAAATTTCGCAATTTTGAGGTTTTTGAAAATTGAGTTAAAAATTGAGCAAAAAACAATTTTTGTTTTTTTATCGTCTTCAAACGTTATTTCGATGGGAAATTCACCGCTGATTGCAAATCACGCAGAGTATTTGTCGAAAAAAATGTATTCATACGAAAAAGTAAAGAAATGGTAAAAAAAAAAAAATACGATTAGCTTTCACAAAAGTTCCTAAATTGGTTGGGAAAATATCACTATTTGTCGCTATTTAGAAGGAAAAGTAACTTATATTATTAACCCCGAGTCTTAGAATCGATCGTTTAAAAATTTATCGAACAAAATACTCCATACACAATATCATCAATTTGATAGTGGAGAAAATGAGTTCTCGATCATTGTCTATCCAAAAAATTTCTTGCTTTTATCCTGGAATCTCTGGTCCGTTTGGTAAGGAAGAGGATAAAACGAAAAATTGTTGGAAAAACAAAATGAGAAAAATCAACGCCCGGAGAAGAGAGGGAGGTGCGGGAGAGCCCGAAGGTGAAACCGCATGAACAACACGGCGGCCCTTCCGTTGTTCGTGTATCGCGAAAATCTGCTGTTACTTCCCTCGGGGCTGTTCGCCGCGTTTATAAAGGGCGGGGAAAAAACGACGAGGAGTGTAAAACAAACACTTTGGACGGGACAAGGGACGAAAAAAGAGGGACCCAAAAGAAAAACAGGCGGGCATATGGAAGGCGAAAAATGTGCGAAGAAGGGAAAATAAATACGCGTCCATCCGAACCTTCTGCGAGGGTTCTTTGCGGTGTCTCTATGAGAAATCTCATCCTCGAGATTTTTGCACGAAGAGAGAAATAATATACACCATTTTTTTCTCCTGTTTCCTTTTTTTTTGTTTGTTGTACATTTTTCCTACCTTTCACGAGAAATCCTCGCAGCGCCACGTCGGTTTATCCGAGTTTTCCGGTTGCGAAAAAAAAAAATTTCCCCCTGCCCGAGACAAAGAGGGAGATGAATATGAATAAATTCGTAGCAACACCGACGCCACATGTGTTCCGTCGATAAATCAAACAGCAGGTATAGAGAAAACAAAGAAGGTAAGAAAAATACTGCTCTTGTATCCGCGCGAAGGAAACTTTGTTTTTTTTTTGGCCTCGTGGAATAGCTTTTATCGCAGCAAACAATAATTAATTTAGTTGACACCCGGTACTTCTCGATTTTATCTTTTTCGCATCCTCGCCAAAGGACCCTCGAACAAACCATTTCCCGAAGAAAAACAGCGCACATGTGTTACCGGAATTTTTTCTTCATCTCTCGTGCTTTACCTTTAATTAAATTATCAATTAAGAGCAGGAAATTCATAAAACACACACGACCTCTTATTTAATACCCTTTTTCCAATATTTATTGCTATTGTGTATGATTGGCAAGAAGTCGGAACGAAAAGGGCAATTTTTGAAAGAGTCCCTCCACGTCGATAACTTACCGACAGAAGATAACATCGACGGGTAGTCCGATTTGACCGAGGGCACCGAAATCACCGAGAAGAGGTATTTCCCGCCAAAGTTTGCAATGCGAAAATGATTTTGGGGCCCCAAAAAACACGAAAAGTCATTATTCATTCGCGGATATACAGGGCGAAAAGTTTCCGGACAAAACTTCGAAAAAGCTCTGGAACTTTTTTTTATGCCATTTCGCCGGAAGTCAACGCAGACTAATTTAACAAGCGGCATTTTAAAGGAAAAGAATTCGACTTTGTTTCCTAATTTTTTAATTATTGTTACAACTTGTTTTTGGATTTGGACTCTATTTTGAAAACAGCTGTTTTTCGCCTTCTTCCCCTCTTCAGGCGCACCCATCTTCTAAAAGAAATTTTTTAAAAACATTTTTACGATTGGATTCATAAAAGGGAAAGTTTGAGCTTCAATTTCCTTTTTTTTTTAACTTTGAGCGATTTTTTTTTCCAAAGTTATTCCGTTTTTTTATGAAAAAGAGGAAATTAAAAAAGTCGCGTGTAACACGAAAACAAAGAGGATTCATGAAAAACTTCAGGATAGCAAAAAGTTGCGTTTGTTTTTGTTGACCTCAGAGACATTTATTCAGATTTTTTTTCAAAAATTTTGTTTTCTCATGTTGAGGCTGAAAAAAAATTCGGGAAAAAAATTTGAAAAAAATCCAACGTGTTGAAAATAGTAAAATAAAGTATTATCTCCTCTTAAAATGTTAACAATAATCCCATAGTTCTCGAGTTATGGTAGTTGAATGATCTGAGCTCCGACCCAGAAAATGAGAAAAAATATGTTGGGAAAAAATCTGCAAAAATTCCTTTGCACTTAACAAAAACAGACGCAACTTTTCGCTATCCCGAAGCTTTTCATCAATCCTCTTTGTTTTCATGATATACGGGATTTTTCAAATTTCCTCTTTTTTCACAAAAAAAAAGAGTAACTTTGGAAAAAAAATCGCTCAAAGTTTTTAAAAAATGAAAATTGAAGCTCAAACTATCCTCTTTATGTATATCCAATCGTAAAAATGTATTAAAAAAATGTCCTCTTGGAGATAGGTGCCCCTGAAGAGAGGGGGAAAAAGGCGAAAAACAGCTGTTTTCAAAGTAGAGTCCAAATCTAAAAGCAAATTGTGAAAATAAATTTAAGGACGGGAAATAAAGCCGAATTCTTGCCCTTTAAAATGCCCCTTGTTAAATTAGTCCGCGTTGACTTTCGGCGAAATGGCATAAAAAACGTCGCAGACCTTTTTTGAAGTTTTGTTCGGAAACTTTTCGCTAATAATTTTGTCAAAAATGAAAAACTTTTCAGTGATGAGAGCGAAACGTTAATAACCAAATTCGTTGTTTTTTTTTTTTTTTTAATCTCATGTATCTCTCGGAATGGACTTTTCCTCATAATTCAGGATGGTTATTCCTGCAGAGGCCCATTGAATGTGCCCAGGAAACTCGTGAGATGTCTGCATGCGCGATCCACAAAGATTCTGGCGCAAGGGACATTCTCTCAGAGCGCGTGAGCTCGTTTTTTTCTCAAAGGCACAGCCGAGGTCGAAACGAGATGGTAAATGAAGCTTCCAAGCTTGACAGACGGAGCGAGGGAGACAGAAAATAGGGAGTCAGGTGGAGAAAGATGGAGAGAGAAGGCCCAGCAGTTTGCTGACGTCGACGTATAGGATACACACTCTGAAACGCTTATATGCATGCAAAGTCGAGGAGTGCGGCAAAAAAAAAAAAAAGAAAAATGTCTGTGCGAGACGAGCAAAGTGACCTGGGCGTGTACAGTCTGTCGTTGAGAAGCAGAGCGAAAGAACCGAGACCAAGAGAGAGGGTTGACGAGCTTTCGAAAAGCAAAATAGAAAAGACAAGCGGTTGAAAAAAATTCCGTTGGATAACATAAACCGGTATAAAAGAGTGCGCCGACCGCTCTTGCGGTCGGCGCGGTCGGCCATTTTATTTTTTATTACTAATTTTTTTTTCAAATTATCTTGCTCGTTTTTTGACATGCCTCGAGGAGCTTTTTCTCCTTTCCTCCTCGTTTCCACGGAGAATGCTCGCATAATCTCCCTCCCTTCTTTATTTTCCACTTTTTTTCCTTCTGCCTCAATCCTCCTAATCGGATCTTATTATGATTAGCAAATTAACAAAAAAAAAACGAAGAATGAAAAAAGTGAAGACATAATCGAAATGCCAAAGTATCTCCTGGGGAGATTGAATGGATAATGAAGATGAAAACGAGGGTGAACAAAGAAAAATGCAAAACCTAATTTTACAGCTTGCCTGATTATCGTCTTACGCTCTTCAGAATTTGTTTTTTGTTCCTCCAAATTTAAGAGACCTCGTCGTCGTCGTTCCACCAATTTCCTCTATCAAGCCAAAATCATCCCCCTTATCTCGGTACAAGATCAGAGATTACTCCGAAATTAGCATCAACTTGTGTACAGCAACCCCTAATTTACTTTCAGCTTAGCATCTAACCTAACCTCTGTGATTCGACGGAGCATCTGCTAGAAAGATTCCGCCATTCAATTAGAATTTCATCGTTGGGAAATTTTTCGGAGGCAGTTTTCATTGACTTATCTTTTTGTACGAGACTTTTGGACCAAAAATCCATCTGAACAGAGGGAAGTGAATGAGAAATGTAGCGGAGTACAGAGAGTATGCTTCTTCGATCGAAGAAGCTGCATTTTCGCGATTTTCTTTTGCCAGTCAATGTCCGGAATATTAGGGGCCATTAGATGGAAATGAAGACAGAACGATCGTGGCTTATGGTCCCAAAGTGGAGTGTCAGAAGGGAGGGCTGAAAGCGAAAAAAGAAAGGGTTGTCACGGGATTTACCGGGCCAAAATGAAACAGGTAATGCATTTGACTCGCCTCGAGGCCATCGATCACGTCAACGCACGGCCTGGAAAATTTTCCTCCCGATTCTCTTCGCTTCGACCCCTTAAAGCATTATAAGCTGCCCGAGGGACGCGTGTAAGAAATTTTTCCGTTGCGCACGCAGTATTCTCGCCTCGATTTCGTGTCTTACCGCGACATGAAAGCCAAGAGGAAGAAAAAAAAACAATCCCGTACAAAAGTAAAGCTTTCCACTTCCGGCGAACGTACGTCTTCGTCTCGCGCGAAAACGTGAATTCGCTCACTCTCCCCTATGCGCAAATGAAAAATCGTTGTAAAAAAATAACAATAAATCCGTCGTGGGAATAATAAATCTGCGGGGCTGCGAATGTCGCAACATGAAACTCGCCTTTGCCATATTCGAGGCGAATCGTAAAGAACACTGGGAAATACGTGATGCGATTGTTATTATTCCTTTGGTTTGCTTTTCGCGGTGATTTTTTTCCATCGCCGGGATCCTTGAAATAGGATTTTCGTTCCAATTTTCCATAGATATGACTTTGAGGAGGTTTAAGTTTTGCTGATAAAGTATGCGATGACGATTTGGTTCAATTAAATAGTCTTCAAAAATTGGAAACAAGATAATTATATAAAAACTTGCAATTCTTAATAATTAAGATTTTCACTGAAGTGCAGACGAGAAGAATTCCAAAACGTCTTTGATCTTGCGACTCAAATAACATCCAATTTTTCAATTTCAAATGTAAATTCTAATCAAAGAAACTACTTAAACCTTACGAGGCGTTACTTAACCTAAAAATTGACGAACTAAACTCAATCACAAGATAACAAACCGCACTGAATTAATTGATAAAATCCCGAATCACTTGCATAAAGATTTCTTAAAATTTGAACAAATAAGACTGAATTGAGTCTTAAAAAGTTTAATTGAAGTAAGAAAAGCTAATTAAATTAAAAAATTAAACAATAAATTTAAAAAAAAACGAATTGTATAGCAGCCTGTGAAAACAATTTTTTAGGATTTCTAGAATTAAATTAAATTCCACGATTTAAGTAACTTTACGATTTCATAATTACAAAAATTGCTAAAAAAAGCGATTGTTGCTCTATTTCCATTTATTTACGACGGCAATTTTGTCTTCTTTGTTATTGCTAATTATTTTTCTGTTATTATTGACACTTGTCTTCTATTCTTATTTATCTTGGTAGAAATGAACAGCTCGGAGCTTTTATTTTCTCCAAGCTCCACGAGCGTATATATATATATATGTATATGGATCATTCCATATCAAATCGACCAAGAGGTGGAATCGAATTTTTGAAACAAACAAACAGAATCCTGAAAATTTCAGGATCTTTTAAGATCAGTCCAAGATATTATATATTATATCCAAGGTATTATATAAAAAAAATTTAACCAAAAATTTAATGTTGATCGTGGATTTACACGATTTTTAAAAATTCAAAATTCTCCAAATTCATCATTTTTCAATTTTTTGTTTTTTAATATTTTTTTATTCTCTTCAAGACGAAACCAGAACCCAGAACGATTTTTTCGTAACTATAATAATTTTCGAGATATTTAAAAACTAAACTTGAAAGATTTTTAAAAAACTGTGAGTCTTGCATAACTTTCAAAAAAAAATTTTTTAATTTTTTTCCTTTGGCAGAACTTCGTTGTATTAAAAATGAAAGCTTCTGATCAAATTTCATCGAAATTGAAAGGGGTCGATTCCAACACTTGGTCGATTTGACATGGAATTACCCATATATATATATACAAATATAAAAAGCCTCACAGGTACAAGTTTCCACGTGCGATCTTAATGCAATTTTCTCGGCTCCCGTATGCCGTTTCGCGATACTTTTTTTTCCCTCCATTTTTCCTTTCCTCAAGGCGTTTCGTGAATATTTTCGTCGTTTTTTTTCCCTCTTTCTTTTCACGGATCAAGCCCCCTCCTCGATCCCCGCTCCTCGTTGACCGAGTGTGCCAACACATGTCCTTCGTCGACCCTCCAGGCTCGTTTCTTCTCATTCCCACACACGGGCCTCCACCCCCCTCCCTCCAAGACAGAGTCTCTCCACGATGAACGTTTTTTTTTCGTGCTCGTCGTCGTATACCTCCGGTTCTGTATTTTTTTTCACGCGCTTGTTCCACTGATTTTTCACAAAACCCACGGGAAATAAAGAACGTGGTCATGCGTATTTACGCTCCGGCAATAATTCCACCGACCTTCATCTCTCTGCCCTCTTTATTTGCCCTCCCTTATTTCTCTCGTTTCGCAAAATGGCTAAAATATTTCGTGCCCCTTTTTTTCCCTCTCTTTTCCCGATTCAATCAGCATTTCGTCACGTCTGCAAAAACAAAAATTAAAAATCTAATACACAGTAACAACTTTTTCTCATGACTTTCAGAAGAGATCAATTTCATTGCCTATGTATGAAATTATTATCGAGAGATGAAATCGAGATGCGTTTCCAATTTTGCCAGCGTTTGTAAAAATTGCAAGCTTTAACTGCGAGCAGCAAAAACGAAGAAAATGCGAATTCTTTTTAATTAATCGCGAACGAAACGACGCAGAAAGAGAGAGGTATATGTTTATCGAAGAAAAAACAGCGATAAAAAATCGTCTAGCTCGCGAATTCTCGTGATATTGGAACATCGAGTCATTAAAAAGCCTTTTTTCCTTCTTTCTTTCAATATCGTTCCAATATTTTGCGTTTGATTTTTTTTTGTTCTTCTCGTGTTTTGCTCGATATCGAGGATCGCGAGAGTCCGTGCAACACACGTCGATAACGTATCTGATATTTCTTCGAGAATTTCGTCGGACTTGTGCAAACACGAAAAACGAGACAGAGCGAAGAAAAGGAAAAAAATGACGAAAATTGCTATACCGAGATCGATCTTTCTCCATCCTCTCTCTCTCTCTCTCTCTCTCTCTCTCTCTCTCTCTCTCTCCCCCTCACTCCTTCTCCCTCCCTACTTCGCTCTTTGGCTGCTTGTACACAGTCGACGATGAGTTCAAGAAGTAATATAACGACCAGAGCGGACATCCGCCGGGGAAGATTCTCCCGCGATGCCCCAAGACTCTCTCGATTTATCTCGAAACTTTTTCGTCCGCCATCGAGCAGCAGCGAGCAACAGAAGTCACGGTATTTGCTGAAGTAACAGCGGGAGGTCGATGTAAGATTGAACACGTTAAGAGAACGACGAAGGAACTTATCGAGAAAGGATGAGGGAAAGGGATTGAGAATTTTCGGGTTTTTCGGGGAAATCGCGAATAATTGGAAAATCGAAGGTTTCGTTGCAAATCGAGTGATATTAATCGATTGGGAGCAAGAAATCTTTCACCGGAATAATCCCAAATTTTGTCTAGTTCCAATTTTCCGATAATTCAATTATTTCCAATTCTTATTGAATGTTTAAAACAGGCCTGCGAAATTTTTAAGTAATGCATTAACCATTACTTTTTTAATAGCTAATGAAATTAATTTCCATTAACCAGTAAAATTTAATGGTTAGTGAAAATAATTTCCATTAACCATTAAATTTTAATGGTTAATGAAAATAATTTCCATTAACCATTAAATTTTAATGGTTAATGGTTAATGAAAATGCAAATGCATTAAAAAAAGTAATGCATTATTTGCAACCCTGGTTTAAAACCATTGTTACAAAACTGCAGAACAGAAACTTAACGACAAATTCGCAAAATCAGTTGGGAACGAACTCGCGGAAAATACTTTTTATAGGTAAAACTTGTCGGGAAGTGAAGGGACGTTTCCTATCCGGGTCATTAATACTTTATCGATGTCACATTGATATCGACGGTCCAGCCACGACCGTCGATAATTACGACGTTGTTTTATCACGTGAATCAAGAAATGTTGTTGTTTTTTTCCCCTCTCAGGAAGATCGATTGACGGGTGTGGCGCATTACGCCTCATTTCCCACGAGACTCTCCGACGAGATATCCTAGGTTTCACGATTAAAGGGCGAAAAATATTGGCCGGACATCACGGTCGAATTTTGTTTTTGACACAAATCAGCTTCCCCATCTCCCTCGATTGTGATAATTTTTTTCCTCATTACATATTTACATCGTCAATTACATTATCGTTATTATGGGTCTGGTACTCATTTGAATACATTATCCAGATAATAATAATGAGCGACAGTGCAAAACGTGGCGTATGAAAGTTTGCCTCTACGTGGATAAGTTGACATAATTCGGAACACTCTGATAATCATGGCCAAAAGAAGATTTGATTGCATGAATTTTTGCAAATTAATTAAACTTCTCAGAATACTGGAAAAATATTTTGAAAGATATTTCGAAAGAAAAAATGCAAACATCGAAATTTTGAGAGGGTTTAAAATATAAACATTATGGCAATTTTCTGGGAAAATTGTTAGCTGAATTTTCTGGGAACTGCGAGTGCCAGAGTTTCGTATTGTTTATTCGATTAAATTAAAAAAATTATATTACAGTATAATTTTATTTATTCCAATTTATCAGTGTCCGAAAAAGTTGTGACGAGAATATTGAGATAATGATTTCTGATATATTTTCGTAGTTTTTATATTTTCTCTTAAGCACAATATTTTACATATTATTTATAAAATATATTATTAAAGTATTAATTATTTAATATAATAATATAATATAATATAATAAATTTATACTAAAGAGTTTATGTAATTAAATTACAAATCAGTAATCAGTTTTAAACTCGGAGAGAAATAATTCCTCTCAACCAAAAGCACTAATCTTGACGATTTATTCATTTTGATAAGTATAATAACGATTTTCAATTCATTTTTAACCTCTGTTTATATACCAGAGTCACTATGAAGACGCAAGACTCGATATTCGATGCCAAGATATTGATTTGAAAAATGTGAAAGCGAGGGGAAAAAAGCGCGGAATAAGCGAAAATTCTCGACGAAAATACATCCCTTATAAAGCCCGATATGGATTGCCCCGGTGAATTTTACGAGCAGATGAATCGGGGCGGTTCATATTGTCCCGATTCTCCACGGTTTCGATGCATAATATGAGAATTTGGATGAATTGTAACTTTGCGGTCGTGCGTCAAGTCCACGCAGACGTTGGAATAAATTATCGTGCAATTTCGTGCAATTTCGAGAAACATAATTCTCCTCGATATGAAACAAAAGCCCGTTGCTCGGTTTAATTGGTCATTGAAATATACCGTGCATAATGGCGTTGAAATATTTGATGCGTGTATTGGATCGATATTTATTTTCGGGGGTCTCACGAAATTTCACATTTCGCATCCACTTTGGCGTGTTTCTACCCTATATTCGTATACATATGGGGCATTCCACACCGGTTCGACCTGGGTCTGAGCCTTCACCTCTCCGATTTTATCCGCAGTTTTTTATAATTTTGTAGTACCTCTGAAAAGCACTTGGGATTTTTTCCAGATTTTTTTGGAGCGATTTGACTTCATGATAATTTTATAAACAAGTTATTTTCAGCCCAAGCTTGAAAATCTGAAAAAAATCACATTGAGCCGAAGCTGACAGGGGTTCCCTTCAGTTTACAACAAGCTTTTTCGAAAAAAATTTGTTTAAAAAAATAGAAAGAGAAACCTGAATTGAGTGAGTCCAAATATTTTTTGAAACCCCTCAATTCATACAAAAATGTTTGGATAATGGCCCACTCAATTCAGGTTCCTCCTGTTAAAAAAAAAAAATCGAGAAAGCTTACAATAAACAGAAAGAAATCCCCGCCAACTTTGGCTCAATGCCTGAAATTTTTTATATAAAAAACGTGATTTTTGTGATTTTTTTCAGATTTTTAAATTTGGGCTAAAAATTATTTGTATATAAAATTATAGTTGAGTCAAATCGCTCAAAAAAAAATCTGAAAAAAATCCTGAGGGCTTTTCACGGGTACTGCAAAACCATAAAAAATTGTGAACAAAATCGGAGAGGTGAAAGGTCAAACCGAGGTCGAATCGGCGTGGAATGCCCCATATACATGTGTATAGGTTAACTGTATCGTTTGAGCGATGACAATATTGGCGAATATGCTAATTACGTTTCGGGCACTCGCGAAAATGCCGACACAGCATTATATCTACTGGACCGCCATAAACGGCAACCCATTCGAAAGTGCACCCAACTCTAACTCGTCTAATTATTTCCGCGATAAAAAAAAAAGTAAAATTAATGAAGAAGAAAAAAGGTGCCTATGTCATTATTTGCTGTGAAAGAGACGATAACGTGAGGACGATAATTATGATTTAAAAAAAATTAATTTATGTACTATAATTATGAAATGATAAATTATTGGCTTTTCGCATCGTGGCGCAATCCACGGGGTGTTAAAAAAGGCTGGATTAGCCGGTTCGATAATTGCATTCAAAAGTGAGAGGGGGTTAAAACACTGAGACATTTTTTTTGTTGAAAATGCAAAAATTTATTCGACTCAACCAAATATTTGTTTCCGGACGTTCAACGAGATCATTTTGGTAATTCAACAAAGATACAGTGGAAGTTTTAGTTAAATTGGTTAAATCGTTGCTGGAATGGGCAAAGTTTCAGTTCAATCAAATAAATATCTTTGTACCAAATAAATTGTGTGATTGAAAATACGAATTGTTTTTTCGTTACAGCTAAATTTATCAAGTTAAAATATACTAGAAATCAACGAAATATTTCTGTACAGCGACTCAGTAACGTGTAAATTGGACTAAACTGTATCTGGAAATTGACCAAATAATTTCGTTCACCTCATATCTTATGGTTAACCAAATCCATTTGTTGAATTAACTATAGTTTCATTATTTCAAACAAATTAATATTGAACCAACTAAATTTTTTTCAACTAAATGGATTTAGTTGTTTTGACTGAACTTTTTTCTCAGTGAAAGAAAGACTCGATTAGTCGGTTCGAAAATTGCATTAAACATTGAGCGGGGGTGAAAAATAGATTCCACGATACTGATGATATATCCTGTTTGATATATCAATATATGAGATTCTATACATCGATTTCCCGATGTGGTTTTTCATCTGTTTTTTTTTTATCTTTAATTTCTGGACTTGTGCGCAATTCCGTGCTCAATATTTTACTTCTTGTCACGTTTGAACTGAGCACTAAGCTTCTTACTGGCTTAGCTGTGTATCCGTCTCGAATTTCACGTTGGCCGTAGCGAAGAAATAGTGAGACGGATCCAAGTGGTGTAACCAATATTTGGTCAGACCCTGGGGGCTCGATGATTCTCGGTTGGCTTTCACGATTTTGTACTTCCCAGCGTTTCTCCTTCTCGCGCGCGCGCGCGCGCGCTCAATGCGTCCCATTTTTCCACAAAAATTTTGCGTGATTCGAAATCAGCGGTAAATTTTGCATCGAAATACGATTCCAGAACATTGTAGAGGAAAAAAAATTTTGCTCATTTCCTGACGACTTTTCGAAATCCTCAAAATTGCGAAATTTTGAGTGCTCATAACTTTACTTCGGCTCGACCGATTGTACGTTTTTTTCTTCGCATTTAAAGACTATCACTAAACTTAGAGAATCGCGTTTGGTTCATTCCGATAACTTGATTTTTGTAGAAATGAGAGCACTTTGAAAATCGTCGAAAAAAAATGGAAAGGGAAAAATGCAAAAATTTGCAAAAATCGATGATCGATCTTTGAAAATCTGCCAAAAATCGAAAACTGATCAGAATCGAACGAATTAAGCGAAATTTTGAAGCTAGAACGATTACGAAAAGAATAAGCTAAACACAAGGCAGAAGTTCCATCTGAAAAAAAAGTTGTAGTAATTTTAGTGAACCGATCAAAATTTGTCCGAAATGTAGGAAATTTTTTTTTTTAATTAATTTTTTAATAATCTTAAATCGATGTATTTTGCCCTCCTGAACACGAATCTACCGATGGTTTTCTTAAAAAAAACAAAATTTCGAAGTATTTTTATCAAAAACCGTTTTCGCTCAATTTTAGCCTCGTTTTCAAAAACCTCAAAACGGCGAAATTTCAAGTGCTCATAACTTTACTTTGGTTCGACCGATTGTACATTTTTTTCTTCGTATTTAAAGACTATCACTAAACTAAGAGAATGGCATTTGGTTCATTCCGATAACTTGTTTTTTGTAGAAATAAGAGCAATTTGAAAATCGCCGAAAAAAATGGAAAGGGGTATGTATGGAAAAATTTGCAAAAATCGATGCCCGATCTTTAAAAATCTGCCAAAAATCGAAAAATGATCGGAATCGGATGAACCAAGCGAGGTTTTGAAGCTTGAACGATAACGAAGAGAATGCGTTCATGTCCAAGCCGCAAATCTATCTAGAATATAAATTACAGCCATTTTAGTGAACCGATTGAATTTTTGCCGAAAAAAAAATAAATTTTTTTTTCGGGCTTTATATTGATGTATTTCCGCCTCTGAACACGAATCTATCAACAGTTTTTTTTTTAAATCAAAATTTTCATGAATTTTCATTGAAAACCATTTTCCTCAATTTCGGTCTCATTTTCATTTGCAAAAATCGATGGTCAAACTTTTAAAATCTGCCAAAAATCGAAAAACGGTCGGAATCGGATGAACCAAGCGGGGTTTCGAAGCTTCAACGATTACGAAAAGAATGAGCTCGACTTGAAACCAATTCGCTATATCATTTTTCGTCACGTCGATACGTCACATCGACGTGACTTCCGTCTGGCCGTTGTGTTGTTTTATTTCGATCCTCCCCTCAACGTTCTCGCGTTTCTTTGCACTCCGCGCGTGTCTCGCTTGCGAAGCTCCTCGAAAGACGTTTTCACGAGGCTTGCACATCTTCGTGACTGACGTTTGTGTTGGGCGCGTCAAAGAAGCCGATAGTGTCATACGAATCCTCCAAGAAATACGCCTTATTACTCCCGAGATTGGGAAAAATGCGCGAGAAAAGAGCAGGATACGAGAGCCTTCGGGGAGGGAGTATTTTCTTTTTTTTTTTGGAGCAAGAAAAATCGAAGGGAGAAAATATATATAGGAAAAAAATGAGAAATATGAAAATCAATTTTGTGGGAAAATAATATTTGTCTTCCCACAATATTTTCTTTATACGGGGTTTAAAGTTTTCGAAGAAAGAATCGAAAAAAAGTGAGCGATACAGTTTTGACTGAAATTTCACCGCCGAGAGTTTGGCAGGGAAAAAAGCTCAATGTGAAACGTGGAAAGGAAGAAAGAGGGATGTTTAAACCCTCAATAGTCACACTTCGAAAAAAATACGTCAAAGTCATTGTGGGGTGAAATTTACCCCAATCATTCTGCATTGTGATAAATTATTGAAAATGTTTAAAAAAGACTGCAATGTACTTTCAGCTATTTTCTACACGATCATAAAGATTATTTTTGAAAAGTGTGATTTTAAATATGAAATTTCCCATTTTCCCGAATTTGATGGAAAGTATTCCAGGTCAAAAAACGGCTGGGGTATATTTAACCCTGCTATGAATATTGCGATTAATGTTTTCCTCTGAAAAACGAAAAAGGCAAACAAAATAACAAAAGCCAAAAAACACACGTGCAACGTTTTTTGTTTTGTTTTGCGACAATACAATCAAACGATGATTCACTCGCGTTTGCGTTACTGAATATTTCAAACTTTACGACGTCCTCTGCATTTGCATGCGAGGGAATCGTGGTTTGTTTTTCTGTATGCGGTAAAAGAGAATGTACACAAATCCATCGGCGCATGCATATTTGAGTCGACCATTATTTAAAAAAAAAAAAAAAATTCTAATTCAACCTTTGTACTTCGATTCTCCGGAGCAACACAAAAATGCCCGCAATTTATCTATCTCACTTTTTATTTAAATTTTTTCCAACGTTCGTCGTTTGCATTTTCAATTAGCGTGCGAGCCAAATGTTCGCCGAATAGAAAAATAAAAAGGATTAAAAAGATTGCACTTTCAATATCCGGAAAAAGCGAGCAGGAATCGATAGGCTAAATTTTGCAGCTATCGAGATAAAATTTCTTTTAGCAAATATACGAAGAAACACGCATGGTTGAAATTGAAATGGAATAAGCACGTTGATTCCTCTTTGAAAACCGAGATATTTTTTCTCATAAAATTGAAGTGGGACTCCGTATGTTGCTCCTCCTTTTATTTCCAAATTTTCTTCTCCTGGATAGAAAAAAAAAATTCTCCTCGAAGTTAGAGGGTCGGACAGTGATCGATTCCGGTTGAATTGTTTCATATATATATATATATTCCGAAAGTTACAAGAGCTTAAAACGCCAAGTAGGAACCGAGCGAACGAGAGCGATCGCTTTTTAATGAATTTTGAAAAGCCAATTACACACTCGTTAAGGGATAAGCTGAGATGTATAGAAGAAGAGTAATATCGAGGATCTCGTGATCGAAAAACGATCACGTTTGCCTCTGTTCGAGCGATTTTCCACCGAATGAAATATCGTGATTAAACTTTATGCTTGCAACGTACCATCCATTCGATCCTGGTCCTCGATACATATTTTTCCAATAACATCATTCGATTAAAATGTTATTCCAACTTTTCAGAATCCTTCAATTGAAATTGGAGTACAATATTTCATTGAAATCTACAAACTAGTCGTTCCTCGTCTAAATGTAAAAAAAACTTGGGAATAAAATCAGTTCGATTATATTTTAGCTTGGATAAAATTGAACGATTAAGATTAAGAAAAATTAATATCGTTTAAGACGTAATTCCAACTTTTGAGAATCCTTCAATTGAAATTGGAGTACAATATTTCAATTAAATCCACGAACTAGTCGTTTCTCGTCTCATTATGAAAAAACTTGGGAATAAGATCGATCCAAATGAATGTTAGCTTGGTAAAAATTATACAACGAAATCTTTGACCCTTACTTGACACATTTCTGCAGAATAACGTCCTTGACACACCGGGGTCGTTTGTACCCCAGCGATAAAAAATCTTATAAAGAATATACCATTTAATATTTTGACTTACAAATTTTTTTAGAACTTCTTAAGAGGTTACTTCCCAAAGTTATACAGGATTTACAGTAAAATATCAAAGTTAAATACAATAAAAAATTTAAATATTAAAAAAAAACTTTTACGAAAAAAATCATAACTTTTTTATTTTTCTACAAAAATGGATAAAAATTTAACTGAGTTTGCCTAATATATAGCACTACAAGACAAAAAATAGTAGTAGTAACATAATATAACAGAAACAAAATTCGCACAAAATTTTCGCTCTCGACCTTGGACTCGACTTTGGGGGGTTTCTACATAAAAACTTATAATCTTGGAGCGATGCTATAAGCTTAAAGGAGTAGTGGCATCCTCGAACTAACGACGGATGTCGCTATAGGTCCCATTTTTCTAAATTTAGGTACTTAAAATAAAGGAAATTAACGCCTGGGGTCTTTTGTAGCCCAGTGTGTCAAATAAGGGTTCAAACAACTGATTGATTGAAAGAAAAAATATTCAGACTTCAATCTGAAGAATCTATGGACAAATTGATGGATTCATTCATCAATTTTGCAACGCTTTTTTTCGCACTTTTTTGGCTCGTTAAAAAGACGATCAACGGTTGAGACAGCGAATGGAGGATAAAGTGCTTTATCGTCGCTGTCGATCAATTTAAAAAAAAAAATCTTCATCTGCAAAGGTTACTTGTCAATTTTCACTGATGCGTCGTATACGCTGTGTTGACGTTTCCATTCACTCGTGCACGATCCAACGAACGAACGAGTGGCTCGACGAGCATCGAAGCGAAGTATCATATTAAAAAAAGGGGGGGGGGGGGAATGACAACGATATTTTTTTTCCAACGCTAACGGTCGCCGACGAATTTTTGCTCTCTTTTGCATTTTCATCGTGCCAACATTTCGCATCGGCCTAACGAGGGAGATGAACGCGACGCACAGTGACGTACACCATTTTCGCCCTTCTTCTTTTCATTATCGTTATCATCATCATTGTTGCTTTTTCATTGTCACCTCGAATAGCTGCTTCAATGCTCGTCACATTCCGCCGAGCTTTTTCACACGTTTCAGCGGCCCTTGTCAAACCACGAGACCTTTCAATGGGCCGATGTAACACGCTCACGTCGGAGCAACCGTAAAATTTATATTTTTCGTCAAATCGATGAATTTTTTTTAACGAGCTGCGTCCGTAAATTTTTCTTTTCCTCCTTGATTTTTTTTCAAACGGGTTTTCAGTGAAATTCCGCTGTGTCAAAAGACAAATGTCACTCTTGTCTGTGACGATAACTTGCCATTGTTAACCCTTCGTCTGTGAACGCTTTTTTTGGCACGCCCGTCTATAAACCTGGGTCGTTCGCGTCCGGCCGTTTTTTGTGGGGTTAAGGAACTCGGAAAAATTTAATAAAATTTGAGCTACTGTTCGAAACCTTCAGCTTGATTTACCAACCATAAAATTTGTGAAAAGTTTATTTTTATATATATTTTTTATTTAAAAAATGGAGCAGCTCCGTAAAGAATCAGTAGTTTGCTTAAAAGATCATAACTTTTCGAAAAATTGAGATACCTTAGTGTACTTTACGGCAAATTGAAGCTGAATCATACACCCATGAGGAAAAAATGTTGGATTTTTTTATGTAATATTAAATGCTTAAGTTCGGTGAGTAAAATAGGTGAGTAAATCATGTATTGATATGAACGCATTTTATTATCGAAAAACATTTTTTTCTTATAAACTGTATTATTTTCAACTTATAATTGTTAATTCTACTGTTATAAACAAAATTATACGTTCTTAAATGAAATCATCATTCCCGTACACGTACTATCCGCTCAGCTGACGATGTCCAATTTTGTACTGACACTAAGAAAAATATACCTAATTTAGATTTTTTTTTCTAATTCCGTAGCTTCATTATGCAAAAAAAACACGTTAAAATAAAAAAAACATTTTCGCTTACCTGCGATTTTTGACAAACGCCGTCTGTAAACGTGGGTCATTTATGTCCAACCCAAATTTTGTCCACTCTTAGTGATGGGTCAAGGGCAGCTGAGACCTTGCATTTTGGAGGTCAAGTCCTTCTTCTATGTGAGTTTTTTTAGGTGGGTGGAGCGGTCCCCACGAAATAATCAGCGGAAACAATTTTGGGTGGGACAACAATGAACCAGGTTTACAGACGAAGGGTCAAATGTTACAAATTCATCGATATTGTTTAAATGGCCTGAATTATATTTTGGTTTTATTTTTTTACTCGACATTCACAAGTATGGCGTTTTGAATTTTCAATTAAATGACAATTAAATTAAAGAACAAGAAAATCGTTGAATTTTCGGTCATCGCAAAATCCTTCAGTAAGACCTTCAAATTTTGAAATGGAACAGATCAAGGATTAAAATCGATCCGTCAGTTGTCTTTCGCTCAATCAACCGAAGGAAAAGATTGAATAATGGAAACCAATTGAGATCCGATGAAATCCTCGACGTGCACCTAATTAAGTCACTTTCATATCGATTGGTGGAACAAAAATTGATTATGAAAAAAAAAAATGAATTGAACCATTTTCGTGCCTAAGACAGCCTGTTCGTGCCACCCCTATGTTATTACGCTAGTTTCTGTGGGATACGCGAGTCCTGAATACGTTTCTCCTTCTGTCACCACGTCACGAAAGATCGATGGATTTTACAGTCGAGAGCAATCCCTCTTCTTCATTTTTATTCTTCTTTCTTCTATCTCCCGATCCCTCCGACCCTCGGCATCATCATTCCTTGTTTACATTTGATCTCGATATTTTCATTCTCACCCTCTATTGTCAGTCCTCGAATGATGGGACTCGCGAGATCTGTCATGAGCTGTCTTTGCACCAGTCGACATCGATAATCACTCGATAATTCAATATACAGTACCTCTATTGTGCGTGAAGCTTTTATTTTTCGAAAAACGTCCCACTTTTCTCGCCTCCGCGAAACTTATCCCCGATATTATACTAAAGTTATTTTGATTATGTCATAAAAAATTCATTTGGTTCTCATATTGACATTTTACAGTGATGACAATGATATTTTATGCTAGAGATTGGAGATAGGAGAATGTGGGGCAAAATGGGCATCACCGGAAATTTCTTTTATTTGGAAAATTACGAAAACGAGGAAAAAATGTTGCAAAACAATTTCTTTTGATTCCAAGCCTTTCGAATCAACTTATTTTATTTTACCACAAATAACCTTAATATATTATATTATATAAAGTGGCTTACTATAAATACTATTAGAGTATATTGGATTGTTTTTATAAATGCAATGTGAAAGAAATTTTTTTTAATTTTTTCTATTTTTAATAGGCAATCGCCGAGAGTCTATTTTGGAAAAGGGGCATTTTAAAGGGGAAGAATTCTGCTTCATTTCCTGATCTTTTAAATTCTTTTTACTATTTATTTTTAGGTTTGGACTCTATTTTGAAAACCGCTGTTTTTCGCCTTTTCCCCCCTCTTTTCAGAGGCACCCATTTTCTAGAGGAAATTTTTAATACATTTTTACGATTGGATTCATAAAGAGGAAAGTTTGAGCTTCACTTTCCTTTTTTTTTTAAACTCAGACTTTAGATAACTCTAGAATAACTTTTTTCCAAAGTTATTCTGTTTTTTGTAACAAAAGAGGAAATTTAAAAAATCCCGTATAACACGAAACTATGGCATTATTGATAAAATTTTAAGAGGAGAAAAAAATATTTCATTTTACCATTTTAAACATATTAGAATTTTTTCAAAATTTTTTCCCTTATTTTTCTTCCAGCCTCAACATGAAAAAAACACAATTTTAGAAAACAAATCTGATAAAATTTCTCTGAACTCATCAAAAACAACGCAACTTTTTACTATCTTGAAGTTTTTCATGAATCATCTTTGTTTTCGTGTTATACGGGATTTTTTAAATTTCCTCTTTTTTCACAGAAAACAGAGTAAATGTGGAAAAAAAAATCGCTCAAAGAAAAAAAAAGGAAATTGAAGCTCAAACTTTCCCCTTTATGAATTCAAACGTCAAAATGTATTTAAAAAAATTCCTCTGGAAGATGGTCGCACCTGAAGAGAGGGGAAAAAGGCGAAAAACAGCTGTTTTCAAAATAGAGTCCAAACCTAAGAACAATTTTTAAAAATAATTGAAAAATCAGGAAATGAAGCCTAATTCTTCCTCTTTAAAACTCCGCTTATTAGATTAGTCTACGTTGACTTCTGGCAAAATGGCATAAAAAAACGTTCTAGACTTTTTTAAAAAAATGTTTACCATCGGTGTTTTTGCAACACCTTTTTCTCTCAGTCGTCATTTCACAGCCAATAATGTACACACGCTTTTTGACGCCCCCAATGCAGTCGCGCTTAATACTCATTTATGAAAAGGCATACTCGAACATTATTGCGAGATGCTTGAAACACAGATTGAGCGTAAAATGCAAACACTACATCGGCGCCAGCGAGCTTTGCCATTTTCGCAATTTTGGTTCACCCACAGTGTGAGTTCTCTCGGTTCCACGTTCTTGAACCAATGGTGGTGCACACACAATATTCCTCGCGTGGCCTCAAGCCGGGTGGATGTGTTTTTGCCTCTTTCCGCGGGCGGCGAAATTCCCCCATCGGCTGAGGTTTGCCTCCGCGGGGGAGGGCACCTCCACCCCCCGACCCCCCCAGTCCCCCACTTTTCTCAACGCAGCGGAGGCTCGGAGAGAGTTATGCGCGGCTTGCATACCATAAATTTAATATGCCGACTGAAAGGCTATCTGAATTGAACCAGGAGCGCCCGATGCAGAGGCCAAATTCTATTCGTTCCCGGCACGTCTGTTGTGCCCTTTACCCCTTTGCCTCCCCCGCCCCCCCCCCTCCCCACACTCCCCGTGCCAGTGCCGCTCTACCGAGCGATTTCTCTCCCGCAGAATATCACCCTCGAACCCCTCCAACACCGCAGAAAGTCACTATACGCGGTATGGTGAAATGTTCGTGCTCTGTTCTAAAATGGGCGATATTGGTCATTTTGCTGTCGAGCTTACAACCCTTTTATATTTCTCGACGCCACCGAGCTTCGATATCCTCGTTAACATGCAATTGAGGAGTTAGACTTAGGCCTAGGATTTTCAAAAAAAATCGATTTTTTTTTGTTAAAAAAGTAGCTTCGTATGTATAGAATTATATTCCAAAAGGTTATGTGTGCGAAATATCCCTAAGTACTCGATTTTCGTATTCCAGTGCAACCCCTCTTCATCCGCAGCGGGCTTTCTACAAACTTAAAACGCCCTATTTATCTCAAAACTACATTTTTCAAGATGGCCGCACTCGTAACTCAAACAAATTTCAACCCATTCATTTGAAATTTAAACTGTACATTTATCGTTACATTCTCTAAGGCAACGTTGGATTTTTTCGATATATTGCATAGATCCTTTTTTATAAACAATTTACTGACAATTTTCTCATAGAATTTTATACTTTTTAAGTTGAAAACGCGCTATCTTTAAAAAAAATAACACAAAAAAAATCCTACGTACTTCCATAGCTACTCTTATATATAATTGAAAAAACTTTGGTGCGTCATCGCAACTAAAAAATTATAGGAGTTGTTGGTGCAGCCATCGACCTTCCAGAATTAAAGGCCCCATCGGAAAAATGCTGCACAGTCGCCATTTTGACATATATCGCCGTAAAAAAATAATTTGGTATTGTCAATTGGATGCATAATAAAACACCTTTTTGTAAATTCGATTTACTTCATGGTTTAGCTGAAGAAAAATCTCAAAACATGCCCTTTTTTGGTCTGTAGAGTGGCCTAACCCCTTGAGAGCCTACATCCACGACAGAATCCTTTGTCAGTTCCCCATTTGTTAAAAAATCTAAGAATCCAGTTCCAAAGTCATGAGAAATCGCTCAAGGTCATCTCGATTTGCTGGTTTCCGCTGCCCTAGGAAAGTATTCGAATCTTCGTATGATTTCACATCGAAATAACATGAATTTAAAATTTCAAAATTAAATCAATTAATTTCATATACCTCGTTGAAGTGCATAATCTTGATAATTTTGAAAATCTTCTATCCAATTTTTTTTAAAAGTTTTTTTGTGAAATTTATTTACATCGATCCTTCTCATTATTTTATAACTTATTCATTGACAGAAAATCGAACAAGGGATGTGATTGAAGAAAAAAAAATTAATAAACAATTAATAATAACGGAAAATTCAGAATTCGTTTTTAACGAATTATGCTCATTTTTACTTAAATTCTTTTCCAAATGAAAAAGTCATTTCTTTGCCATTCCCAGTATTTTGTAATCATGATTCGAATCACAGGATGTCGATGAAATCACAATGAACTATGAATGATTTTTTTTCGATCATACCCGAGTCGAAATTTTTAGCCTCCCTTGAATGCCCGTAGGTCTCATTTCCTTTGTAATGTACAAGCCGCCGGCCTCCGTTGGACCTACGGAACCCCATTTGTCGAATCCGGTGCCTCCGAGAGGCCTCCGTTCGATTCCACTCAACCTCGGGCAGGCCTCCTAGGCCTCTTTTCGATCTAACGTATCAGTGATACAGGCCTCCGTAACCTCCTTTCGATTCCAAGTCGTTGTCTCCATCGTTTTTTGGTCCAAAACCCTCGGTTCAGCCTCAGAGGCCTCATCGGTAACCCATTGTGTGTTGATGCTCGTAGTGTTTTTGTGGCATTGCCGCAAAGGCGACAAAGTGATGTTGTGCGTCGTTCACTAGCGTGCGAATTCTGTGTCTGTGTGTATGTGCCTTCGCCCTTTTCTTTCTGTGTGAGTGCGCGTCTCTGCTTGCTTGAGCACGTTACGACTTCCCGCCATCCCGGCACCAGTCTCGTGTAGTCTCTTGTCTCGAGCGCACGTATAGTTTTTCATATTTTTTCATGTTCGATTGGATATTTTATAGTTGAGGATAATCAATCGTTGATAATTAGAAAAAACAATTCGACGATGAGCACGAAAGTGAAGAGACTTGTGCGCCCTTGTGGTTTATCAAAACCCAGAAAAAGATCCAAAGAAAAAAGGTGGTCGAGACTCGAAAACTTGTATGACGCTTTGGAACTTATTCAAATTCCGAAAAATCATTGCGTTGTCTGTGATCGAACGAGAATCACGTGGGTGGACTCGTAGACGAACAAGCGTTCCTGCTACTACGTCATTGTTGAATAATTGGTAAGAAAAAAGTCGAAACGCCGGTAGTCAACTTAAGTAAACCTAGCAAACTGAACCCTTGTGAACACCTGGTGGATTATATATTTCAGATAATCGTGACGAGCTGTGAAAAATATCTCCCGCCAATGCGTCTACGGGCGAGATAGCGGGTCCGCAAGCGAAAATTTTCACCACTGCAATCATCAATGAAAAAAAAGATGGAAGGTGTGCAAAAAGCCGAAAAAGTGGCTTGTATTGCTGCGTGGATGGTACTTGCAGAGGAAACTTCAAAGGATCGTCGGGTATGGGAAGACGTGCAATCTTCTGATGCATACTTCCCCGTTCAACAACCGTTCGACACTAGTGCGAGAAGAGGAGGCAAGTAGTACACCTGACGAGGTGGAAAAGAAAAAATATATTTAAAAAAAAATTAATATGTTGTTACGTTCAAATATATATTTAAGAGATATTATAAATTGCAATTCCTAGTAAGCCTTATCGCATTAATTATAGTTGATACGAAAAAAAAAAAAATTGGTTTTCTTTCTGTCCATTTTCAGTAAGTTTAATTTGTAATAATGTTGAACGTGGATATAACATAAATAAATGATACTATCCCTACATATGTGAAACATTCATGTATATATTCCCGTTACTTATCCCTACTCCGTGTACCATTGGTCAGAGGGTCTGAGGCCCTGGAGGGTCTACGGTACATTCGCAGCAGGCCGAAAGGAGGGCCAGGAGGATTTGCGAGAGAGCTGCAATAGGCCTAAAGGAGGCCCAGGAGGTTTTGGGTGAGAGCTGGAATAGGCCTAAAGGAGGCCTAGGAGGTTTTGAGGAAGAGCTGGAAGAGGCTCAAGCGAGGTTCCGGAGGCCTTGCGGCAGGGCTAAAATAGGCCCAAGCGAGGTTTCGGAGGTTCTATTCGTACCCTCATGGGCCTCCTTTGGGGAAAAAGTCTACTTTCGAGACTTTTTGAGGCTTTACCGAGGCCCTGACATATCCCTCTTCTATACGCTGTA
Organism: Alloplasta piceator; assembly: GCA_946863875.1. Taxonomy (NCBI): domain Eukaryota; kingdom Metazoa; phylum Arthropoda; class Insecta; order Hymenoptera; family Ichneumonidae; genus Alloplasta; species Alloplasta piceator. The sequence goes on from OX333080.1 coordinate 12,163,752, forward strand.
CCCTCGCTTCGATGCCCGATACTCCCCTAATCTTGTGACGAAGCCTCGGGTGTTGAAGGGAGGTCAAAAATTTCGACTCGGGTATTGAGTTTGCAATCACTAACATAGAACATGAAATCACGGAAAATTAAACACTCCCTGAAATCATTTGTACATTAAATAGGAGAGCGAATGGCCTTTCAATCAATAGTTTCCTTGAGAACATTATTATAGATTTTAAAAAAATTTAGAATCTTTCAGATTTAATTTTAGACCAATAAATATCCCTTCTATGAAGACTATATTAGCCAGACAGTTTATCATTGGAAAAATATTTGGCAGCTCGAAATGTGCCAATAAAAATATTTGTGGGTCTTTTTTTCGGTATATCAAAGAGGAACCCTTTTTCGTTCTGTTTTTGGGTTTTTTTACCGAGCACTCGAAATATCGTTTGAATCGTATAAAACAAAAACATTTCGCGATGTATCGCGTATTGAATTTTCGCACCGCGAATCTCTGTAGCGAATTCAGCCTGGATGATGCACAGCCCTTAAATATCCTTATCCCTCTGGATTTCGTTGTGTCGGGCAACCACGTTTCACGCGTATACTATGTTTCGCCTGTTCGCGAGATTTATCAAGCGCAATTTCGAATGAATCCATTCGCGCAGCGAAACAAAGATTTTTGGGATAAAGGGCAAGCGCGGTAAATTGTTGCTGCCAAAGTGAAAATGGTAAACGGCGATATTGTTGCCACAGGAATGCATGAATGATCCAAATGAATCGATCCTCAAAATATTCAACCATGTGTATTTCAGATAAATTTATTTTATAAATGAATTTCGGCAAACAAACGACCCTGAATTCAACTTATCTATTTTTATTTATTTATGATTTATTTATCGACGATTTACCAATTGTCGCTATATTTACTTATGCAATCATTCAAAATTTTATACTAACCGAATTTTTTATTTTGAATGTTTCAGGTAAGCCAGAGTTTTGATGATCTTACATTTAATCCCTCCTCAACGTTTCGATTGCGCGGAAACTTGGTATGTAAATTTTTTATCAGCTGTGTCAAGCCAACTGATTTAATCCTTTACCTAAAATAACCTTCAAGGTCAAAGGTTTTTTCAAACGAGAATATATTAATTTCCAGGTCAGTTTTCTGTCCTTTTGGGCTTTTACACTGAAAGCCTTGCTCTTCGTTTCGGTATCCCGAAATGTTATTATAATTATCATAACTTGCCCTGATACAATAGTTGGCAAAATTCTGGCCTCAAAGATACTTTCTCTCAATGCTGCCCATCATCATTCGAGGCTCTTGTCTCGGAAGACAATTGACCAAATGCCAGTTGTCACTTTCCCAGCAGCTGCTAACAGAACAAAGCTTCCTTCATGAGGAAGCAGAAGAGCTTGTCTTCAAGGTAACTTCCGCTGAAGACACTTGTCCATCGAGAATGCCCGGGAAGGCATTTTTTTCTGAAGACCGTTGTCAGAGCTTTCCTCAGCTTTTCTCAGAATCGTGTTCTTGACTCTTGGCTTTAACCACGGATCCGATGGCCTTGGCAAGGCGCGCGTAGTTTTGGCATTTGAGTAGAGCCAAATGTGTGCGATCGCCCTCGCCCAAGTCAGTTGACCCCAACTTAGAGGAGACGCGCCGAGACCACCTCGGAGATTTCCGGGCTTCTTGGGCTTGTACCGCATATCCAGGGACACTTTGGTCCTCCTCATTCCACTGACCTCTGCAGCTTTAGCTGACTCTCCAAACGGAACCACTAAACGGACCCTTCTTCGACCATCCCCAACCGTCTCTGTGTAGAACCAGAGGGATACTATGTTGCTCGATATACATCCATTGCGTTTGTGTAATCTAGGTTTAATTGAATTCGAGGCAAATAGTTACTCCAGACGTTTGGTGGATTCACCGGTGAAGGACTTGCCGGCAACGAAATATACCGTCGGATTTCACCTTCAATTTTCCCTTTCCCTCACAAGTCAATGCTTCTGAGCTTGCTCTCTATCCTTTGAAATAACAAGTCGATAGACTCGCGTCTGAGTGACAAGGTATATTCATCAGTCTCGGGCTTACATGATTCTTGGTGATTTTATTATTTCACGGTTTTCAAATGAACCAACGAAAATTAAGGGCATAATTCGAATTTAATTTGATTTATGAACAGATATTTATAGAGATACGATAGTTTGCCTCGATGAAATACTGAAGCTTTCATCGTTTTCATGCAACGCAAATAATTTATCTTTTAATCAATTACATCGTTCCTCAGAATTTTTCAAGGTAAAAATTCGTCAAAATGTGTTTTGGGGCTTTTTATTAAGAATTTGGAAATTTAAATGTACGAGCAAAGTGTAAACATCATTAAAAATTAAATTAAAAAGCTTATTTTTGTTGCATTACAACGATGCAAGCTTCAACGTGATTCGTTGAAACGTAAAGAATTTTCTCATATGCCCTTTAAGGATTTATTTTTGAAGTAAATTATCGTTGAAGTGAATTTTGGAGATTTTCATTAAAGGGGAAAGCCATCTGTGAAGGGTGAAAAAGTTGACAATCTTTAAGAATTTTTTTCACGGACACAAATAGATAATAAAGGATTGGGTTATTGTTATTTTATTAGGAATTCATCTTATTTCAGAGTAGTTTTTATTTTTATATTAATATAAAAAAATATTTAACACTAACAAATTAATTATTTTTATATTAATATAATATTTCTATGAATTTTTATAACGCCCTCTTTCTTATTTAAGCAGGATTCTAAAACAGTAATTATCAAAATTTTTTAAATCGACTACGTTTAGACCAAGACATTGGGATTTTATAAATTAAAAAAAAAAATCGGCCCTTAAGTTTTCCAAAAACGCGTTTAAAATATTTTTTTCTTAATTAATAGAAAATAATTTTTTTTTTTCTATTAATTATTATGAATATCAATTTACGTTACTGTATAGTATTTTTTTTCATTATTTATAATTTATTGTGACACTTTTTTATAAAACTTTTAAAATAAAATAAAAATTTAGTTTTCGAAAAAAAATAGTAGATATGGAAATCCTACGATCAGACTAGTCTTAAAAGTTGTTGAATAGATAGATGTTTAAAACAAAATTAAAAAAAAAATCAAAATATACCCTCACTTTTGAAAACGTGATTTAAAGTTTAGAACTCAACAAATTCATTTAAAAACACGTCGAATATTATTGTTGTATTTTTTTCTCAAAAGGCCATAAAAACAAAAATTAAAAAAAAAAACTTTTAATTTGGACCATTATTAAAGAACTTATGACCAAAATACCGAAAAAGAGCAGTTTTTTTTTGTTAATTTTATATCTTTCGAACGGGTAATCAAAAAAATCTCAAAATTTACCAGCAAAGGTCTTTTGATGGTTACTAGAAAATATAAAAAATTCGAGAAAATAAAAAAAAACGTTTTTCAAACTGTCCCATTTGGGATGGAACGCCCCATATGTTTTTACATGCAGGTTTATCGTCAGCTTTGAAAAGTTTCAAAGACACTAGGCAATAAAATAAATAAATACAGCCATTCTCAAAATTTCAAAACGGGAATTTCAAAATAGACGAAAAATCCTGAAAAAAATCACATGCGTTCAGAAAAATTAACGCACTCGATTTGTTGAAGAAAAAAAATAACTTACCGAAAAATTGTTGAATAATTATTTGTTCAAACAATTTTTTAATAACCTTTTAATATTATTATTATTGATAATTGTTGTTTATGACATACCAAATGTTGCTGAATTTTTTCAGAATTTTATTGTATCACGAAGTACGGAAATTTCATTCAGATACAATTTTTGGCTGCAAATTACCATAATCGTGATCCAAGTCCATATCATGGTAAATATAGTCACGTACAATGCGAGACGAAGCCAGAGCAAAGATGGAGCTTAATGAGCTTCTGACCTCCGCTGTGTCCACCTATTTCCCACGAATACCTATATATGTACGTCATACGCTTATGATGAAATCGACGGGGTTCCATAAATTACCGCAACAATCAGGATGACATGACAGTAATAGGACGACTATTAACTCTATGCTGAAACCACAAAACGCTGCTACGATAATAATCGCTAGTATATCGCAATAGAAAATTTACAATTCGCGTCTGGAAAATTAACGGCCTATTAACGCACTATTAATAACGAAAATAATTATTATTTCCATCACGATGTGAGATCACGTGGTCTCCTTGTCTATATAAGGGGACACGCGTATTTAGCAAAACCGCAAAATCCGCATTGCCGTTGTGTTAAACCGACCGACACAGGACATTCCAACATTCTATTATCGTGAACGAATAATCCAATTTTGCAAGTGAATAATTTAGAACTTGCGTGTGGATGAAAATCGCCCTGATGAGAGTTACATGTACATAGATATATATGTATATGGGGCATTCCATACCAAGTCGACCTGAGTGTGACCCTCGACCTCGCTGATTTCGTTCACGACTTTTTATATGATTCTTCCAACTCAAAATAGCATTCAGAATTTTTTTCAGATTTTTAAAACCAAATTTGAGTTCGTTTTCATTTTTTGAACATTTTTTTCGAAAACCTCGAGGACCGTAATTTGAAAATCTGTAAAAATACTCAAAAATCCGGTGTCAAGAATGAAATTTTTTTACCCGAAATTCATGATGTCCAGGAATACCATTTCATCTTGATTTGAGGTTTTTATGAAGAAAACTTGAAAAAAAAAAATAGATGCAGAAATTGATCTACCGTGAAAAGTGGCTTGATTATTTTTATCGTTAACCAACAATTTCTAAAAATAGTTGGTTAATTTCTGCATCTATTTTTTTTACGTTTTCTTCATAAAAACCTAAAATCAAGGTGGAAGCAAAAGCCTGGACATCATGAATTTTGGGTCAACAATTTTTATTTTTGACACGAGATTTTTGAGAATTTTTTCCGATTTTTAATTTACGGCCCTCGAAGTTTTCGAAAAAAATGTTCAAAAAATCATAACGTACTCAAATTTGGTTTTAAAAATACGAGAAAAATTCCGAATACTATTTTGAGTTGCAAGAATCATATAAAAAATCGTAAACGAAATCAGCGAGGTCGAGGGTCACACTCAGGTCGACTTGCTATGGAATGTCCCATATGTGTATTTACCGCTTCATCTGTGTACATAGCATGTATAATTTACCTGCATTCGAGGTTCCCTTCAGAGTTTCGGGCCGAATGTCCCCTTCATCCCCGTCCGAATTTCGCATCTGTATAATCGTCGATTATTCCATCACGCAGAAGCTCAATATACTTCCGGTTTTGAATTTATGAGCAGCTTGAGCTCAGTGCGAATTCATGAGAAACCGCTTGACCACCGAATCCCGTTAGTTGAATTCTAAAACAAAAATTTCAAAACTCCAATTGCAAGATCTCTTTTGTAAAAAATTCTAATTATAAATAAGAATTTTTTCACACGGAGATTTCAATTTTCTCAGTTATAAATTTCATTTCTAATTGAACTGATAAGGTACAATATTAAGGGATTGTACGCAGTCGAGAGACCGAGCAAAAACGATTTTTCAAGAATTTTTTCTGGAAAGACATTTTAATTTATTAATGTAAAAAATTATATACATATTTTTGTAACTTTGAACTCTATTTTGAAATTTTTCTTTTTAAAGAATAATTATTCTCTAAAAAAAACCCGTCCTCTAAAAAAAGCCATCCTGCGGTGACCACGATATCTCTTAATTGGTTCATCTAAAATCAGAAAATAAAAAAGATTTTGTTAATACAAAGTATAATCTAGTATTTGATCGAAGGAATAAGCAAAGTATCAAATTTAAACAAAATGGCGGCTTTTCAAAAAAAAAATCGAAAATCGAAAGAAATCGGCCACGCGCTCTGATCGTAACACGCAGGGGTCACTGAAGGTCACAATGACTCTAGCCATCTTTAAACGATAGCCACGTCGACTTTATCGGTCGGAACGTCTCAAAAAAATTGAAGACAATACTTTCAACCATGTAGAATGAGGAATGCACGGTAAAATTTTTTTTTCAATTTTTAAGATAGCAGAAAAAAATCTTGAAGGGGTTAATGCCATTTTTTACGAAAAAAATCATAATTTTCAGAATTTTTATTTTTTTCTCATAAAATTTTAGGGTGATACTCTTGAGACATGATACTTTAAGGGAAAAAATAGCTCTATAGAGGGCGTTTCAAAAAAGGTATTTATGTTGACATATATTATTATTATATGTCTACTAAATTTTGAAATTTTGGCTTCAAGTTGGGCTAGGGGTCATTTTGGCCCTGGATGACCGCGAAGGGTTAAATTTTCTTTGTATATACTTGAATATATTACGAAACTGAAATTCAAAACATCGATTTTTTAAAAATCCTAGCTGCGTATAAGCCCTTAAAGAACTCGTTTTAGTCAAAACCTTTGGCTCGACTCTGCTAAAATGGAGGTGAGAAATTCTTATTTTTAATAAAATATTTAAATCTCGATGAGTGACAAAATTGAAAAATCTGTACTTTTTCCAAAAGCGTTATAAGTAGTAAGAAAAAATTGATAAAAATTCGATCCAGATAAATTGTACGTCGGGTAATAGAAATTTCCTTGTGAGTTTGAAAAATTGTACTTTTTGGGTATAGGGCCGACACGTGAGGAAGGAAATATGTTGTAACGCATCATTCGTACGGGAAAATCGGTCAATGACAAAGGAAAATGGATGCGGGCCCCGGGGGCAGGGGAGACTGTTGATGTTTCTGATGGAAATTCCTCACAATATCTCTCGTAACATGGGAAAACACGCAGTATATTAACGCTGTCCATTCTTTCCGGGGTGACCGTGACAAATCGTTCCGTGCATCTATTCCTCTCCCCGCTATTCATCCCCTTTTGTTCCTTCGCATTCATGCTTGCCCGAGGGAGGCTAAAACATTTTTTTCCCTCCCGAATCCCAGATGTACCGTGTATCTTGAAACATGTGCCGGTTACTTTTAATCATGGAACAAACACGGCAAGGAGAAGGGCGCGAAGAATAATTGCCCGGGATTATTACGTGCCCCCGGATATTGGACGGGGTTCGTTCGATGGACGACAAATTTTCCGGTAGATTGAAAGCTGCTGGTTTTTCATCAGCACTGAATTTGATAGCGACCCTATTCTGTTTGATGTCGGTAAAATCGTGTTACATCGAATCTTAAGGAGGAAAAAGGGTCGGAGATAAAAAAAAAACATATTTTTGTCATTCTTTTTCAGACTACCTTATTTATTAATATTTTTTAAATTTTTTTACATTATTCAGCATTATTCTAGAAATATTCTGCGAAATTTTCATTGAAAAATATTCAAAAATAAGCCAGTGGTAGTGGTGAATCACCTAAAAAAAAAAATTTTCATGCGGTAGTCAGGACAACTCATGATTGCTTTACCTGAAATTGAAAAACCAAAAAGATTTCATTAGTACATAAGTTTATCTTGGAATTGAACGAAGGAATTAACCAAATATTCATTTTTGAATTTTTGGTAAAGGTGCAATCAAAAAATCGATAATTACCACTTTCAATTTTTGTTTTTATTTTATTTTTTTCAAATTTAGAAGTTCTCTGAACACCTTCAGAGAACACCATCGAGAAATTTTCAATTTTTTCCAAAAATATTTTAAAAAAACAATGTAAATAGGTTTCAATAATTTTTTTGTTTTTTTTTCCGATTAGCCAAATTTTTAAAAAGTTATAGCTGTTGAAAAAAAAAAACCATTTGTTTAAAAAATGCATAACTTTTTTTTGGTTGGGTGAAAAAATTTGTAAAAATTCTGAGAACCGTTTTTCATAGGGTAGAAAAGGATTAAAAACTTTCAGTCAAATCGAAAGGGGTCGGGTCCAAAAGCAGTCGATTGGGCGTGGAATGCCCCATATATATTCGAGATAAACGCATTTGAAGTTTGATAACTGAAAGGTGATGCTATCAAATAAACTTTTTTTTTAATGCAACTTTTTGATCCACCAAGATATAGAGGCGAACCCTTCAATTAATTAATTTAAAAAAACTCGCAGGTTCCCACGGGACAGAATTTTGGAAAATTGCGATTTTTTCAGCCATTAACGGCGGAACCCCCAATTCATGCTCTTAGGAACGACTCTTTTGTTCCGAACCTTGCGTGCATTCGACAGAACACATGCAACCAGCGTATGAAATACACGCTCAAAGAATATTCACCATATAGTTTATAGGTAACAAATTTACGGGAATACCTTTTCTAACCGAATAAATGTTCATCGTGGTGAGAGCTGGAGGGCGGTTTAATGGCGCTTTGTCGAAAGAGTGCACGCGGGATATTCCGAAGTGTATAATTTGCACCCCTGCGAAGAGTTACGTTTCGGGATGGGATTCGCATATATGGAACGCGGAGAATTGGCGCAACGAAGCCTGGAAAATTAATCGCGGGGCGAATATAAATTTTGATATTGTTCGTTGGAATGAGACACCGCGATGCATAAATCTTTGCAACAAATTAAACGATTTTGAAAATGCCAAATTTAACTATTTTTAAATGAAAACGGGCAAATGTGTTTTATTATGGAAGAAAATTCTGAAGAGAACCTTGGGCGAGAGTAATTTTTGGAAATAATTTTGGGAGTTTCGTTGGAATGAATTCCAATATAATTGAAAATAGATCTATAATTTATGGCAAATGTTTTGGCTATGTGAATTCGGACAGAGGAATTTTTCGGTATAGTTCCGAACGTGCTGAATGTATGGGAAGTGGTGCTTGAGTATATGTGGGGCGTTCCATCCCAAATCGGACAGTTTGAAAAACTTTTTTTTTTTATTTCTTCAAACTTTTAATATTTTTTAGACCCTTGCTGGTAAATTTTGAGATTTTTTTGATTACCCGTTCAAAAGATATTGAATTAACAAAAAACCGCTCTTTTTCGGTATTTTGGTCATAACTTCTTTAATAATAGTCCAAATTGAAAGTTTTTTTTTTAATTTTTGTTTTTTTATGGCCTATTCAGAAAAAAATACAACAAAAATATTCGACGTGTTTTTAAATGAGTTTTTTTAGTTTTAAACTTTAAATCGCGTTTTTAAAAGTGAGTGTATATTTTAGATTTCAATTTTTTCTTTTAAACATCTATCTATTCAACAACTTTTAAGACTAGTCCGATCGTGGGCTTTCCATAACTACTATTTTTTGTCGATTTGTGAAAACGAAATTTTTTCTTATTCATAAAGTTTTATAAAAAAAGTGTCAAAATAAATTCTGAATAATGAAAAAAATACTATACAGTAACGAAAATTGATATTCATAATAATTTATAGAAAAAAAAAATTAAATTTTCAAAAATCGAAAAAAATCGTAGTTACGGAAGGCCCACGATCAGACTAGTCTTAAAAGTTGTTGAATAGACAAATGTTTTAAAAAAAATTATAAAAAAAAAAATCAAAATATAAACTCACTTGTAAAAACGCGATTTGAAGTTTAAAACTGAAAAAAACTCATTTAAAAACACATCGAATATTTTTGTTGTATTTTTTTCTGAAAAGACCATAAAAATACGAAAATTAAAAAAAAAAACTTTTACTTAGAACCATTATGAAATAAGTTATGACCAAAATACCGTAGAAAGAGCGGTTATTTGGTCTTTTGAACGAGGAATCATAAAAACCTCAAAATTTACCAGCAAGGGTTTATTGATGGGTACTAAAAAATATAATAAATTTGAGGACATGAAAAAAAAAAAGTTTGTCAAACTGTCCGATTTGGGATGGAATGCCCCATGTATAGGGGTTGGTTTATGTATCGCTTTGGCGGCGGTCTAGCGACGCGAAGATGAGGGAGTGACGACCCTCTCGCCCGTGATTCGCGGATGTGCCGGTTGATTCCATTATGCAAAAATATGATAATACCGTATTATATATCCGGTACGAGGCTGGGGGAGATACCACGTCGCGAATCTCAACAGATAAATGTCCCGTCAAGCCCATCTGATCAATCCTGGAACAGGGAAGCGAAATATCTCTCACTCCCCTTTTTTTCCACCCTAATATAAAATATCACACGGAATAATGTATCCCTTACGTGCTCGTAACACTCTCTCTCTCTCTCTCTATACATTCTCCCATCTGCACGTACGCGAAATGGAGTATTAATAAAGCACAGTCATGTCGATGGAGTGCCAATCTAAAAAAAAAAAAAGGTTTACACACGTTTGGAAGGAAAAAATAGTGTGAAAAGTGCATCTGAATTACAGAGCTCTTATTTATCATTTTTTCGGTGCATAAAAACGACTCCCTACAGCAAAATAATTGAGTTTATGGTAACAAGTCCACAAACACAAGCTTATGTAGTTTTTCTTCAGTCAAATTTTTAATTATAATTCGATCTTGATGAGTGAAAGCTCATCAAGATTGTCGGTAGATTTATTAGCGCAAACTGCGTGATTTTTCTTCGATATTATTGCGTACTTTTTTTTTCACGCAATTTAATCCAGATTCATCTTAATTTTCTCTAATTTGCCCTTCGAAACGTGTAGAATCATTTTTTTTAGATCTCGGTTCTCGATTGACTTGAATGTGCCGCAAGGACTACCTAATTCAATTTTTTGCTTCAAAGCACATTATTTTTGGGAAACTTTGGTGCCAGCACAAATAGAATGCTCAAAAGAATTGCAAATATATAATTCCTTGGAAAAATGAAGAAAACCGGACAATAATAATTTTTTAAATCATAAAAAAAAGTTTTATAAATCATTTATCAAGAATTGGTAACGTCAATTTGTCAATTTTTCATGAATTTCAGGTCTTCAAGTATGTTTTTTAGGAGGAAGTTTTTCAGGAGGTCAATCTCAGCCATATCAGTCTTAGATTATATCAATCTTATACATTAAATCAATCTTAGATCATTTTTTAATTTAATTTAATTTAATCATTCTTTAATTTCTTTGGGAAGCCAATGTCTTCCTTACCAAGGATCTTATACAGGTGTTAAATGTTTACACGCTGCACACGCGACTATAACGAGGGGAGCATTTTGACCGAATGACCTTGCACACATACAGAAACCTGTGAGTCTTGCAAACACGCAAACAATCGAGAGTACCACAAACTGTCGTTTGTGCAAACTGACGAAATGTGCAAACAACGTGGCGCAGAGTGGCTGACTGAGTAATCTTCGTACACAGCTGTTTACGCACTTTCGGCTCAGTCTCTCACCCTTATCACAAAAGGGTCGAACATTGATGAGAAACATGATTTTCATATTATACCAATGATCCCCCATCTTTTTCCATGACGCACAAAATTCTCTCATGAGAAAGCAAAAAAAATTGATCCTCAAACTTTAACGTTTATCATTTGTGGACTATAAAAAAAAATGCAAAATCAATGTTCAAATTTCCAAACTGCAGACAAATCTCTTTTCTCATCTGTTCAATCGTTGCAATACAACAATTTTTTTCAGTTCACTTTTAGTGAGATTTACGTTTAACATGTGAATTTAAAACCTTAAATCCTTAATAAGGACCCCAAAATAAATGTTGACGATTTTTTAATTAAACAATTTTTTGAGAAAAACGAATTTTATTCATAAATAATCAATCTGTTCTTCATTCTGGTCTAGAGACACACATTTTGACCGTTTTGTTGAGCTCGATAAAAAAAAATATATGTTTACCATTCTTTTTTTTACAACATATTTATTGATATTTTGCCAATGAACAAAAAAAAATCGAGTAAAAAAAATGAGAAAAAGTTAGAAGCTGGTAATGTTGGGGTTAAAAAAAGGGGTGTGCTGGCTGACACGATTACAACCCTTCTAGTCATCCGATACAAAATTTAAAAAACGATTATTACCTATTAAGAATATCGTTATACCTCGGAGAAAACGAAAAAATAATCGCAAAATGGCGGCTATCTAAACCAAAAAAAAAGCGCTTTTCGACGCTTTTTTCATAGTTTTTAATTTTTTTACAATAGTAAAAAAAAAAATTTGATACAAGAGTGTCAGCGGCGATAGAGAGTTATACATTGAAGATTGGTAAAAAATTTGAAGTAAATCGGTTGATCAGAACTTGAGATATCAGTCATGTCAGCCACGTTGAGAAAAGTAGTTTTGAGAAAAACGTCTTTAGTCCGATTGCTGCGTCACTAAAATAGCTATGACTCCATAAATTATTGGAATTGAAAAATTTCCTTTCGAGGATGTATTCTTAAGGGTCTAAACTAAAAAAATATGCAAAAAAATTGATTTTTTCAAAATTCTGGACAAGAATACCGCCTTAAAATGTGCATTCGAAACCTCACGCCCTTAGAACCCAAAAATAAATGTCAACGATTTTTCAATTCAAAAATTTCTTGGGACAAATGAATTTCATTAATAAGCAATTGCCATCGTAATAAAACGATGCAAACTTCAGCATCACAGAAGCGATCGAATTTTAGAATAATATTGAAGGTTTATTTTTACAGGAAGATACTTGACAAATTTCTCGATGGAACAATTAAGCGCGGAATGTTTTCGTACAAAATTAAAATTAACATTAGGTGTATCCATGTTTATCGTTATAACATGCTTCAGCGAAATATTCGTAATACGCAAACCAGACGCATAGTTAAGAGAGAAGAGAGGGGGGAGGAGGCGCTGTAAGTGGATGGGAATAAGGAGTTGGCCAAAAGGTTTCCTCAGCCATGTTTGTTGTTCGGCAAGCGTTAACCCACAATTCTCCTCAATGCTTCAAGATGAAGGTGCAAACTATAAACTTGTTAGCGCATAGAGAATTTCTCGTAGCATTTGCCTAGGATCTCCCTTCTCCTCTCGGGCCATCGCCACGTTTCCACATGTATACGCTTTAACCCATTCTCTTGCCCTTTTCATTGTATATATATATGGGTCATTCCATGTCAAATCGACCAAGAGTTGGAATCGACCCCTTTCAATTTCGATGAAATTTCGTCAGAAGTTTTCGTTTATAACAAAACCAAGTTCTACCAAACGAAAAAAATTTAAAGATTTTTTTTCGAAAGTTATCAAAAATTCAAAATTTCACAATTTTTCGAATCTTTCAAGTTTATTTTTTAAATATCTCGGAAACTATTATAGTTACGAAAAAACGGTTTGAATTCATCTCAACGAGTATACTTGGGGCTATGAAAATAAAAATATTCCGAAATTTTTTTTTGAAAAATGATGAATTTGGAAAATTTTGAATTTTCGAAAATCGTGTAAATCCACGATCAACATTAAATTTTTGGTTAAGTTTTTTTTATATAATACCTTGGACTGATCTTAAAAGATCCTGACATTTTCAGAAAGGCGTTTTTTGTTTTTTCAAAAATTTGAATTTTTGAATTTTAAAAGGTCGTGTAAATCCCCGATCAACATTAAATTTTTGGTCAAGTTTTTTTTATATAATACCTTGGACTGATCTTAAAAGATCCTGACATTTTCAGGATGGTGTTGTTTCATTTCGAATATATAAATTTTTGAATTTTAGTAAAAAAAAATTTTATTTTTTGAAGATAGTGTTTTTTTGTTTCAAAAATTTATATTTTGAAAACAAAACAACACCATCCGGAAAATTTTAGGATCTTTTAAGATCGGTGCAAGGTATTATATAAAAAAAATTGAACCAAAAATTTAATGTTGATCGTGGATTTAGACGATTTTTAAAAATTCAAAAATTCATATTTTTGAAAAAACAAAAAACACCTTTCTGAAAATTTCAGGATCTTTTAAGATTAGTACAAGGTATTATATATAAAAAATGCACCAAAAATTTAATATCCAACTTGGATTTTCACGATTTTTTAAAATTCAAAATTCTCCAAATTCATCATTTTTCAAATTTTTTTTTCGGAATATTTTTTTTTTTTATATGCCCAAGTATACTTTAAAAGACGAATTCAAAACGATTTTTCGTAACTCCGTGATATTTAAAAAATAAACTTGAAAGATTCTAAAAATTGTGAAATTTTGAATTTTGTATAACTTATGAAAACAAAAATTTAAATTTTTTTCCTTTGGTAGAACTTCGTTTTGTTAAAAACGAAAACTTGTGACCGAATTTCATCGAAATTGAAAGGGGTCGATTCCAACTCTTGGTCGATTTGACATGGAATGACCCACATATATATATACACACACTGTTTATATATATACGGAAACTAGTTTAATCAGACTTAGACCACCCCTTTCCCGCTCGCTCTTCGGCGCGTCGACGTAAGAAACAATTACCGCGAAAGACCAGGAACGCCCCTCGATCCACTTTAATAATTGTTGAAGAGGCGAAATTTCGAGATATTCCGCCCCTCTTCTCTCCTTTGCTCGCGACAATAACAATAAAACGATCATTATTATCGTTATTATCGTCATTGTCAAAATTATAATGCAAAACTGCCGAAGGTTTCGTCTCTTTGGTCTCTCATCTCTTCTCATTCTCGACGTCTCCGTCACTGTCTTTTCAGCCCGTTCTCCTTAATTCATTCCCAGTTTCCCTCTCTATATCTCTATTTCTCTCCCCCTTTCTCTCGGTCGGTGGACCAAAAATTAAGGAGTCACCGGGCGCGTTTGTCGCGACGAACATCGAATGGGAGGGCTTGAAAGCCGCCCTTGAATAGACTTTAATGTAAAATACGGGGAACGCTTTGATGAATCGCCATCGTCGTCAACGACCGCGTCTCTTCTGCTCCTGGCAGAAGCTCTCCCTCTCGTTCGGCGATCTTCGTGGGGTAACTCTTGCCTCTCTTCGTCGTTATAACCCCTTTTGCATTCTTTCGCTGGGCAACTGATTATTCAACGTTAAGGGATGAGGGAAACGTTGGCCCAGACAGCGGCGGGGGAAGTAATTCAAGGATGACTTCTTCTTACTCCGGGATTGCGGTATGAAGAGATCCTGATTTCGGAGAATTTTTTTGCGGCTGCAAAATCATTTGCCCAATTGTCTTTTAATGTGAAGAGCATCTCTTCCAGTATCATTTGTATTTTTTAGCATGAAAAATATCCACAAAGTTCCGAGACAAATTCACTTTCCCATTTTATTTGACTGCGGTGACCTGATTAGAGATAGATAATTTGATATGAATCATTCGGAAGAATTTGTTTTTAGTGCAAAATGATTAGTCGATGGATTCTCAAATTAGCGTGAAGAATTAAGGGGCAGGTCCACACTCTTCGACTCTCCCCATCAACTCGTTCATTCAGCCGCACGATTTCTCATTATTCTTTCTCCCGTCCGCCATTTGCGTGCACGCCATCAAAAATTTCTGCGAAAGTAACCGAAGACGTTGTTTATTATCCCCTTCAGACCATCACGCAAAACTTGGACTCACCCCACTGCGAGAGGCGGCAACGCCGCTATTAGAAATCTCTTATAATGGTCCAAAGTTGAACTTTCCAAAGTTTTGACTCCTCCACTTCAAGCCGGCTCATCTCCGCGGCAGGGTGCAGAGGGAAAGTTACTTCTTCGCCCGCCATCGCAGAAAGTAGCACATTAGCCACGCTAGTTGCCCGTGAGAGACATTTTCCCTCGCAGAGGGGAAAATGCGGATAAAGCTTTTGTAAAAGCTCTCGAGACTCCCCCCTCTTGCTTTCTATCTGCTTCTCTCTCTCTCTCTCTCTCTCTCTCTCTCTGAATTATAAGATGATGCAGGGGTGTACATCCGTTTTAAGGACTTTAACTTCGTTGCTAGGAGGCTAATTATTTTTATAATTAAATTCTACCTCGTAACAGCTGGAATCTATCGAGTTTTAATTGTAATTGAGAAAGCTCTCTGTTCAGAATGTTTCGCAGCGGCCTTATTTATTTAAGACGGTATTCTGGTCTAAAGACATAACGTTTAGAACGTTTTGTCAGGCTCGATTTAAAAAAAAAATGAAAAATAATTTTACCATTCTTTTAGTCTGAACAAAAAAATGCGTTTTCGACTTTTTTCATAGTTCAAAATTTTTGTACAATAGCGAAAAAATTAATTTTGATACAAAAGTTGTAGGGGCGATAGAGGGTTATACATTGAAGATTGTTGAAAAATTTGAAGGAAATTGGTTGAGTAGAACTTGGAATATGTCAACCGTGTTGAAAAAAGCAGTTCTGAGAAAATCGTAGTCATTAAAATAGCGATAACTCCGTAAATGATTGGAATTTAAAAATTTCTTTTCGTCGATATATTCTTGAAGGTCTAAACTTTGAAAATACGAAGAAAAAAAATGATTTTTTCATAATTCTATATTAGAGTACCGCCTCAAAAAGAAGATCCTCATAATTTATTCTCATCGTTATACCTCGATCGAATTACCGAATGAAATATTTTTCTCGCGACGGCATCAAAATGGTGCCACAAATCACCGTCATTGTGCAGACCTTACGCGATACGAATGCTCTTTTCCAGGCTGACGTTGGCACGAACGGCGAAACTTCTTTCTTTGTCATTGAGGTTGAAAGACAAAAAGAAGGGGGAAAAAAATATTCCTCCCTTCTCAATCGTGTCGAACGACGCGGAGAATTGGCTGGAAAACGTGGAAAACACGTACCGCACATGTATACATAACGTGAAATGAAAAATAAAGAAAGAATGGGAAATAATTCCACGCGTTGCTACCGCGTTTGTTACGTGGTTGGGATCGGCAAGCAGGAAACTTTGACGCAGTCGAGAATTCAACTGAATTTTGCCTCGTTCTTTTCTAACCCGTTCTTACAATTAGTGATCGATAATCATCGATGTTTATTGAAATTTATGGTTCACCAGCTGGAAATAATCCATCGAGAGGAGGCTATTTCATAGTGAGGGGAAAAAAAATGATGCCGATTAATCGAGAATCAATTGTTTGAAAGATCCTTGTGCAAGAGTCGAAGATGCGACTCTTTGCAAAAACTCACCATTTTTTTGCTTAAGTTTTCGCAAATTGTTCAAATCTGACTAGAATGCTCTTCAACATTTTTAATCATGATCCGTAAGGAATCTTCGATTGGCAAATAGCATTTTCATGTTTTCCAGACAATTTTCGGCTCCAAACTCACCAGATGAATCTCTAAAAAACAAAGAAACAAAAATTCTCGACTTTTTTAAGCCACGGATCAACCAAAGGTTAAATAAACATAGGTCACCTCAAGAGCAGCAAAAAAAATTGTTTTTCTTTCTATCAAACTTTATGTAATTATTGGGTTTAATATCGAAGATCTATATGAACATTCGAAACTTTTTTCATACGGTTTCATTTTGCTTTGTCGTTTTTTTTTAATTCAAAATTTTCCAAATCGGTTATTGTATTACTTGATCTAATTACAAATAATTAATTTCTAGTGACATCTAATTTAAAGTTCATCTAACTTATATTCAATGTGGATTGATTTTTGCTATAAATAATTTTTTTCCACCATTACGACAATTTCTCTGAGTGTGACGTCGTTACATGATTCAATAGATTTCGTCTCAGTGGGACTTAAATATCCCATTATACGAACCGTGGAGAATTACCGAATCGACTTCGACCTCCTCCGAGCTCTTTTAACAACATCCCTTCACTCTATTTTATCTCTGACGACTGAAGCATTTCCATCCTTGAGGGGACAGTGACAAAATGGACAAAAAGATAGAAAGCGATGGAAAAAGAAAAAGAGAGAAGCACGTGTTCACCAAGAGCGTTGATAAATTCCCTCCGTTTAATTCGTCCTGCCATTTTCTCGGGAGTTTTATTTGTCCTGCTTCCCTCTTTTTTTTTGTATATCCTTTTAACTCGAGTGCGTCGACTAATTCAGCATGAATATTCGTTCCAATCGCAATGGCATTATTCAACCTAGCATACGGCTGTTTTTTCCTCTCTATTTTTCTCCACCCTTTCTCTCTTCCTCGCTCTCCCTCAATTTCCACCCGTTACGAATAATTCGATATTGCTTTTTAATTGGCTGCCTGCACCCAGGGAAAATTTACCTCGTATCCGGGTCTCACCCCCGTCATAACCAATTCTCGACAATGCTCAGTTCGCATATCCCAAACGGGATTATGGCTTCGCGCGTATCCCGCATATCCATGGATACGTCGATTTTTCTCGCAAACAAAGAGACGTATTTCATGCGAAAGTAGAATCGTTTCAGTGCGTGTTACGATCTACGTTATTATTCAGCGTGTATTCTATAGGGTTGGAAAATACAGCGATTGGGAGGTGTGATACGAAAAATCAACCCCAAAGACTTGACTCTGCGTTATTTTTATAACTTCCGTTGTAACATTGTCGGAAAAATGGACGTATTGGTACGAAGGACTGTTTTTCTCTGTTAAAATATATCCCGAGTATCTATAAATATTAGAACGGTGGAAGAAAAACAGTTTTTTTAATGCTTCTGCTTTCCTCGAGGTTTTCCAGTCCTTTTCACATCAAAAGCTATTTTCTCGGCTAAGGGAAACTGTCGAAGCTTTTGAGTGAAGATCGAAGACAGTTTATACTCTGAGCCGTCAGATAATGTTGAAAATTTTTATTACCCGAGAAAAAAAGTTTCGATCTAAGTAGAAATCATTAGATATAAAAACATATATTCTCATATCTAATTAAGTATTTTTAGATTTGAATTTTGGGTTGTTGAATATATGATTAGATCCGAATAGATTTGGTCATATATACCTATAAATTGATCGACATAATGCGCCATATCTGACCATGTATGAGTTGATAGTAAATTTTGTAGTCCACGAATAATCAATATAGTTTGATATATAACAAGTTCTAACCAGACAGCGTTATATATATATATTTATATAATATCTGTAAGTTTATATGGTCAGATATGAAAAGATATAAAATAAAGCGGATGGCGATGGCCGATGTCTAGCATAGTACATTTACCATATCTGATTATATATGAATATATATTTTGCTATATGGGAAATATTTGAACTTGTGCAATATTCATCGCCTCATATATACTTATATGATGCGATGAATTCCCAACAATAAATTTAAATAAGGAATTGATAGGTCAGTCAGTACGAGACCCAGTTTGGTGCATTCAAAGAATAAGATAATCAAAATAAAATTTAGTACATATATTCAATATGATACACATACATATACATATACATAAATTAAAAATGTTATAAATAACACAAATACATAAATGGTAATAATAACAATATAAATTAAGTAATAATATTCATTCTTATTCAATATTATTATTATTATTACAAATATATTGATAATATTTATTATTATTATTATTGTTGTTATTGTTATTCTTCTGATTCAATATTTGATTTTTTTAAATTAAGTTAAAAGACAAGTTGGACCAAAAAATGGCCTTCGGGTAATGAAAATAAATTCTTAATACTATTTTGGTACGTATTTATTTCTCGGCCTGTATTCTATAAATATGATATTTACATCGGCATATCATAAGTAGACGGTGGTGTAGTGGTTAGCGTCCCAGTCTTAGGTCGTTAGTTAGGCTCGATAAGTAGGTAGGTTTCAAATCCCAGTCTGGTCTCTCATATATTGTAGGGTCCGCGAATATGCAAGAAAACTAAATCAGTCGGAAAAATCCATGAACTTCCAAATTATCTATTTTATTTTAATTTAATTCATGTTGAATTTGAGGATTTGCGTAAAAACGAGGGTTGCGGGTTCAAATCCCACTGGGGGCAAAATTTTTTTTTTTTCTTTCGTTATTTGATCCTTAGAAACTATCAATTATGCATATGGAACTGATTTTCATCGTAACATCTGATAAATATATGGAAACAATAAATAATTCTGCACGAGTGGTTATGCATATCTACTTCGATCGCGCTAAATTGAGGATCTAATTAGATCTAAATAATGACATATAATAATATATAAATATTTCTGAAATTTTTTTCTCGGGTCAGACCTCCACTTTTGCAAGATCTATTTTTTATGAAGAGGGAGGAATTTTGATGAGAATTGCTAGACTTGAAAAGTTTTTCCATATGATCTTCGAAATTTTCTACAATCACTGAATCAACTGTTAATTTTGATTGCCGGTTAATTTTTGTATTAATCACGATGATGGAGTTAATCAAGCTATATATTTAACAAACATTCTGAAGCCAATCGATAAATACCACGCCTGACATTTTGGGATGGAAATATCACTGATGTACAAAACCATGAGGCATTACGAATCATGTTTAATCTGTTGCATTATACGGTTCGCCAAATCGCACTGACGCGTTTTACTCGTCCCACCAATCGTGCTCCTGTAGTTGGCGATCAGGAACGATTTCGATCAAATAGAATATTCTTCATGATGGACCATACTCGAACGGTTAATTATCGACATTCCGATAATTATCTCACGCAATGTAAAGCTGATCAATAATTACAGGAGACTCGGGCATACTTTCTCACCAATTATTTTTTTTCATTTCTTCGATATTTCGCCTATTTTGCCTATTCGAATAGTCAACGTTCCAATTTTTCTGCAAATTTCCAATATCATTATCCTTTTATATTTATATTTCAATACTTAAATTTTGCCCGACTGACAGAATTGAAAAAAATGGTTGAGTGGTCCAACTGTACCAAAAATGGTCGAGAAAACTTCCTGCCGCTTGAAACTTAAAATCCCATCCGTGTCCTTGGTTAACCTTGACGTAATACCTTATACTCTTAGACGTGGTTAAGCACAATTCCTGAAGGATTCTAATTTTGCAAATTACATATTCGTGTTTCTCAGGCAATTTGCGACCCCAGATCCACCAATTAAACCCCTGAAAATTAAAAAAAAAAAATTTATACCTCGGATGGGCAAGATTCACGTTGGTCAAAAGCGAATTCTCTTCTCTCTCGACTTTTTTGTAAACTTCAAGTACTTCAATTCGAGTCGTCTCTCACGAGCTTCGGACTCTTAATTTTGACCGCGGAATTAAATTGGATATACGAAGCTGCTGTGACGAAAACAGTATTCGTCATTGTTAGAGAGCAATGAAAGGAAGAGAGGGGGAAAGCGTAGGGGAAACAAGACTTTGCTCGAAGACTCTCATCCAGAAAGTGAAGAGAACACACCGGAGTCAGAGCGAGAAGGGAGAAGGGGAAGAATGAGGGAATGACGGAAACGACGTCATTATTTCAAACGAATGGTATATATACGTCGGCGTTAATTAAAAAGCCCCTGAGTGCGCTTCGGTTTCCGCGACCTCTTCTAACGCTATGAATTTCCCGTCTCGATGAAATCGTGCGCCGCGAAACAATGGAAAAAAATTATATTCTTCGCTCCTCTTCTAGTTCGTTCGCCCCGTGAATTTTCTATGTACGTGTATTATATTTCCATCGGTATCAACAACACTGATGAAAAACAAACCTTCTACCGCGTTGAAATTTATGACTTCCTGCCTCGGTGGCGTTCATTTTCCCGATTTTCCTTCGTTATACGAAATATCCCGCCGTTTGCGGGGATCTTGTCGTTCCTCGGAGGAGCTTTAACAACATTAATTCCTCTGAACAACCTTCTTTCGTTCGCAAAATTATAAACTTCAGCCTTTATTTGAATGAAACATCTGCAATATGTTGCGATTAGTTTCGCGTCGGAATTTCATTTCATTTTGGTTTGAATTTCAAATTTACTGGCTGCCTCAATCATGTTCAAGGCACCGAATCGACGATGTTTCGAAAAAAAAAGATTTTTTGGCTGTTTGCTAATTTTTTTAAAATAAATTTCAACTGTTGGCGGTCGAGCTTATTTCTGCTAATTTTTTTTTTTTTAATTTCTCTGGCTTTTTCATCAACCTAAACATATTTTAAAGTTCTTTCGGCCATGTTTAAATAGGCAACCTCGAACTTCTGGGGATTAACTTGCAATCCGCCTCGTTTATATAGACATTTGTATGGGGCATTCTACGCCAAATGCGCAGCTTAGGTTATTTACTTCCAAAATGCAAAAAAATAAATTTTTCAAATTTACTTTTTTCAAACCTTACTCATAACTTTTTGTTAGTTCGACTGATTCGGAAATTTCTTTTTCGGGAAATTCACCGCTGATTGCAAAAAACAAAAAAAATTATTCATGCGACAAAGCAAGGAAAAAATAAACAAAAAATGTTTGAAAATGTTTGAGGTTTGTAAATATATTCATATCTCAGAGTTCGTACCTCGACAGATACGGTTCGCTATTGAATCAATATTTTTGAAAAAAGCTTTTACAGCGAATTGTCATGTAAAAAACTTGAAAAAATGAAGAAAAGGGTTCGTCAACAACAAATCCGTAATATTACAGTTTCGAAGTCATCGAATAAGAAATCTTGTATACAAAAAAAAACCACTCTTAATCTCCAATTTACAAATTCTCCACAAATATCGACCACTAGATTCAGGGACGTCTCTGGCTTAATAACGACATCATACTGACGCAAAATTAAAATCAGCGAGAGTGAGAGCGCTGATTTGAGACGGATAGACCCATATATATATACATATGATTGGGCTCCATTTTCGAGAGGAACTTTCGAATCGACTAGCGACCTCTTATGCCACACGCCCTAATATTCGGAGCTTTCAGCCAGCGGGGGGTTGGAAAATTTTGTTCTGGGTTTCTCGGTTGAAATTCTGGGATTGAAAGTAACTCGAAATGGAAAACGCCAACGGCGTAAAGAATTCCCCGTTGAAAGTAGCTTCGGGCTATCCATTTTCCACAGCGGTTTTCAACCACTTTCCCATCACGCTACACACACACGCACACACGCGCGCGCGCGCGCGCACACACACACACACACACACACCTTGAAGAACCACCAAAAAGCGCCTACGGGGTTGTCAAGAATTATAACGCCCACCGTTGGACTTTCGAATGCGTAAGCGAGATGAAAATTTCACGCTTCTTCGCTCATATATAATATATATCTGTATTTAATATTGCGATAGCATATCCTTCGCACAATTTCGGTAAATCATTGCTACAGAAAAATGAATAAAAAGTCCTTTTAAATAATTCATCGTATCGCATATAAATCAGGGATGTGCGAGTATTTTTTTTTACCATGGGTATATAGCTAAACAAAAAAAAACAAAGGGGATATACCGTTTTTGCTATTGTTTGTTAACTTTTCTAGAATCGTTCGGCTCGATTGATTCTTTATAACATAATAATTGGTAAAAGATCGTTAATTTAAATACATAAGTAATAAATTATTTGTTTATTATCATTTATTATTATAACTTTTTTAATATCGTAATTTATTTATTATTGTTTATTTCTTATATTGGTTATTGCAGTTATTGCAGTATTCATTATTGTTGATTTCTTATATTAGTTATTATTATTTATTTTTCCAAATCTTTGAAGCTTCATTAAATCTAAAGCCTCAGGCGATTCTTTTCAAATTCAATATTAGCGATGATTGTTATTGTTGTTGTTATTTAATTTAATATACTCACGTAATGATTTTGCGATAAATTCCTTACGGAATTATACTTCAAGGATTATTTGAAAATTTTGAAATTGTTGAAAATCTGAATCTCTGTAAAGTTATTTTTATTAAAAAATTTGGCTGCTCTTTTCGTTATCCCAAAAATTGAATTTGAAAAGTTCTCTTGAGCTTTTGAATCATATTGAATTGGATCCCAAAATTTGAGCAAAAATATTTTTGAACAAATTAAATTTGTTGATTTGAACAAAAAAGAAGCTCAATAGTTGCACAATAACAAAAGTTAGGGGCATCAAAATTTTGTAAACATAATGATAAACTTGAAATCAATTTTGAATTTATTAAACAGCACACATTATCCGTTGCCAAAAGTTTTTCATATAACAAACGATTTCAAAATCGCGAAATGAGAATGATCAATAAGCAAATATCCAATTTCATCATTTTCTTTATTCTCATCCGGTTAAAGCGTCAATATAGGTAACAAAGGTGACAAGGCGATGTCCTACCCCGAAGCGTCGATACTTCACCGATGATATTTTTCCGGATTATGATAAGGAAGCAAGAGAGAAAGAGGCAAGACCATGACGACAGTGTCATTGACGTCGAGCCTCGGGCTCTTTGCCTCGTCTCGTCCCAATTTTTCCATGAGCAAAAACGAAAGGCCATGAAACGGCGTAGAAAGAAAACTGAAATCCCCGACGAAGGAGCTAGGCTTTTTTTTTTGTATATTCAAAGTGTATCCTTGGCGCGATAACAAGATCCGTGGGAAGAGGACGAAATGTTTAGGAGAGGAGAAAGAGGATGGGAAGGTTAGGTTGAACATGGAAATCGACGCCATACGCGATTGTGGTAACGCCGAGGAAATTGCCTCGCGGATTCGTAACTCCAGCGTCTCAAAAACGGGCAAGTGAATCGATCGTTGCCGAACCCCGGTAACACATCCTAAACCTGGGAAGGGTGGTCCACATTGACACACACACACATACGGACACACCATCATCCTCGGGAACAAAGTTATCGAGACGAAATATGGTTAGTGCCGCGTCTTACGACGCCGCGAGACTCAGGCTCGCGGAAACTCACCCCGATCCACCCTTGCACGTACGACGTGTCCCCTAAAGTTATCCGAAACCACTTTGCGGTTCGTTGTATAGAAAGCCACGAGAGGGGCGGTTTTCCGCGCACACCAATGAAGAAATAAGAAGATTGGGAAGACGATGGGCATTTTCATGTGGCTGTTTTGGATAAACGTTGCATTTTCCGTTCAAGTTTGTTCGGGGAAATCGCCACCAATTCCACTGTTTGTCTGGTCCCTTGATCCTTGAATGCTAACGTCTTTTTCGACACCTTTAAATGGTAACGGGGGTCGCTCGCGTCTGGCGCTTTAAAAAGTGCTCTAAAGTGCTGTAAAAAATTCCGCAAAATTCATGAAATCTCATCAACTATCCTGGAATAAGGACCAATCGATATATGGCTGATTTGATAATTTGTTTAAATAATATAATCATTTAAACCAAGGAAAACGGAAGAATGCACCATTTTGTTAAAAAAAAAACGTAACTTTGGATGTTATTAATGTTTTTGGAAATTTCAAACGGGAAAGTGAAGCTTAGGAATGGTACTTTGAGGAAACAAATATTCAGATTTTGTATGAATAAAAGGAATGCTTAAGTTTTGGGCATGAAAATCGAGTTTTTCAAAGTACATAAAGAAGCTGTCCGTTATTTACCAAGTTGGTTTTTTTTATAGCCCCCCCCCCCCAATTTTTAGTTTATGATCTAACAAAAAATAGCAGATAAAAAAGCCCTTAACATTTGCATTAAACCTTGCCCCAAAGACGATATATTTCCCGCTTAAGTAACATGGGATTTTTTCACGCTTTACATTTAATTTTTGTTCTCCGAAACAAGTAAATTTATAGGAATGACAGATACATATTTTTGTAGAAAATTAAACGCTCTACAAAAAAGGTTTCTTATGATTTTTCGATAAACTCACTCCTTGAAAGTTATTCAAGGTCAAAGTTGAACTTATAGGAAATTTTTTAGATTTTCTTGTTTTGACGGCAAAATTATTATTATTTAGATAAAAACTAATTGTTCATTTTCACGAATATCTGATTCTGACTGTACTATAATAAAATTGATTGAGAAATAATTTCGAAGAATGGAAAAAACCAACTTGGTAAATAACGGACAGCCTAATAAAGAGGTTCAATTTCCATTAAAGTAGACATCGTCTTATTTTTCACTCAATTTTATTAATCAGAATGACATCAATAATCAAAGTTCACTCAAGAATAAAAGGAACATTAAAAAAAAAAAAATGATGGCAATGCCGTAATGGCAAAAACATAATAAAATTTAAATTTCCATTAAAATTTACGTTAAAAAACTTTGAGTTAACTTTCAATCAATTTGTAGTCGGTAAAAATCGAAATTTGGAGACACAAATTTCAGGAATGCGAATTTACATTACAATTTATGTTAAAAAACTCTTTGGTATGTTTAATTTATCGATCCGTAATTAAAAAAAACATCGATTCATGATTTTAAAAAACATCAAAATCTGGAAAAAAAACAATTTTATTTACTTTACACTTTTAGTCAACGCGAATGGTAATGAGGGCGAATGGTAAATGGCCCAAATCGCGTCAGGATTTAAACGAGATCCATTACTATTTTTTTTCTCAATTTTCATGAACTATCAAGAGTCATGTCAAAATAACAAATAGGAAAAAATTCTACGAGACATACTTGAAATTACGCTTTTTCCTCTCCCGATGTCTCTCGTTTTCCTTGAGTCAATTTTCGATTCAACATTCCCGTTTAACTTGACGAAACAAATTTTGCAACCTTCCCCAAGGTCGCCGGAAATACCTTTTAACCTCCTGCACACACAAGTTCGTTACTTCCGGTGCGGGAGTTTGTGAACGAGCAAGAATGCCTTCCTCTCCCTCGTTCCGTCGATTTCTCTCTCGCTTCTTTCGGCTTTTCGTGAAATTTGCACTTCTCGCTTTTCGTATATGTAATCGCGCTACAATAACATACGATGCGAGGTAAATATTCCTCACCTTTTCGCGCATCCCGTTGAGCTGCCTTCGCCCCTAACAGAGTCAAACTACCCTTCCCCGAGCAGCCTGAATACACACATACAGAAGCTGACTGAGGAGAGAAGAGATTTCACGGACCAAATTTTCGTGCTTTGCCGAACCGCGAAGCAAAACTTTCGTCGGAATAGCACGAAATTTTCAACGCGAACGCACGCGCGTTTCCGCAACTTTCCAACACTTTGCGTTGTTGGAGTATATCGCGCTTGCTTTAAGCTCATATTGTTGGGCATGTGAATTCACAGCTATTCAGAATATATCCTTTCAATGACTGCTGCGTAAACTTCGACAAGGTTCTCGACGGTTGCCTCCACTCTGACATTATTCTCTTTCGTCCCACATGCTTAAACATCGTCGCTGTAAAATCGAGTGGCTCGAGTCTCAAGTTCGTTATGACTCTGTAATGATTATCCAAGTGCTTTGAAATTCCTTCCACTTTGCTCGAAGCCCTCGCGAAAATGGAAATCTCGTTTGTCGCATATATTCGAGGAAAAGTTATGATGGTTTCATCTTGTCTTCGAATACTTATCATCCACAATATCGTGGTAATTTTTATTGCATATTCAACGATGCGTAATCAACTTGCAGAATAAATCTAGACCGTAAGGCGGTATTTTGGTCCAGAGACATACATTTTGAGCGTTTTGTCAAGCTCGATAAAAAAAAAAACAACAAATATGTTTACCATTTTTTTTACAAAATTTTTATTAATATTTTGACAATAAAAAAAATGAAAATAAAATAAGTTCTAAGCGCATAAAGTTTCGAGGATGGATTCTTAAAGGTATAAATTTTAAGAATTTAAAAAATCTGATTTTTTCAAAATTCCAGACCAAAATACTCCCTTAAGAAAGAATAAGGTCGTAGAGTCATTTTTGTGGCATTACCATGATCTTCGACCAGTGTCAATCGACAAATTGGATTAAAAAATCGTAGGCTCACATAACCAATGATTGTCCCATCGTCTATTTTGATGACCAGCCTAATCTATTCGCTCAGAAGAATAATAAGAGTCCTAAAATACAAAAATACAAAAAAAATGTATTTTGTGGTTTTTGAAAATAGTGCCAAAATGGAGAAGGGTTTTCAATGAAAACGTATGAAAATTTTGATTTTTTCTGAAAACTATTGGTAGATTCGCGTTCAGAGGGAAAAAAGAAAATTAATTTTTGTTTTTTTGCATTTTGGCCAAAATTCAATTAGCTCAATAAAATGGCTGTAGCTTTTTTTCAAGATTTAATTACGGTTTCGCCATGAACTTATTTTTTTCGGGATCATTGAAACTTCAAAATGCTGCTTGGTTCATCCAATTCGGATTATTTTTAAATTTTTCGCAGATTTTTAAAGTTTGATCATCGATTTTTCCAAATTTTTCCATACATACCCCTTTTCATTTTTTTCGGCGATGTTCAAAGTGCTCTCATTTCTACAAAAAGTTAGTTATCAGGACGAACCAAACGCTATTCTCTAAGTTTGGGGATAGTCTTTAAGTACGAAAAAGAAATTTTGAAATCGGTCAAACCAATCGAAAGTTATGAGCACTTGAAATTTCGTGATTTTGAGGTTTCTGAAAATTGGACAAAAATCGAGGGGAAAATCTTTTTGATGAAAATTCATGAAAATTTCGATTAAAAATTGGATTAAAAAATCGTAGGCTCACATAACCAATTATTGTCCCATCGTCTATTTTGATGAGCAGCCTAATCTACTCGCTCAGAAGAATAATAAGAGTAACTCAAAAAAATGCTTCGAGCAATCCTACTCTTTCCAACTTTCGATGGTCAAAAACTGGGCAAAGGGTCCGGTGGTGCAAAATCGGGAGCAGGCAGAAAACTTGGCGAACGGCCCCGACCGGAGATTCCGTGAAAGTCCGGAGGAAAGAGGGCGCAGGAGCCGGAAGACTATAGTGGAACGGAAAAGAAATTTGTGGTAGACTGCGTACGTTTTCTTATCCAACGATCCAACCCTCGTCTTCGTTCATCCTGTCTCGTTTTACCTTCGGCAACTGCAGCGTGGAAACTTAACCCTTCGAATGGAGAGAAAAGCTGAAGGAGAAGGGCGAGGGAACGGCGCTGATGTGAAAGGCTCGGTACAAAAGGGGAATGGGAGGAAGGCATGATAAAATTACCATGAATGGCTTTTCAACTTCTTTTCGCGGGAGCTTTTTTCCTCTGGCGAAAGACGCGGTAATGACGAGATGCAAGGCGAGAAAGTGACAAAGGGATCACTAAGGTGAAACGAGAGCCAGCTGCTGGAGGAGGAGCAGCGGCCCGAGTCAGCATGCAAAGAACTTGGTTGGAGCTTTCGTGTTGGTCCGAAAGGATACCAACGTAAACACAGAGAGACGTGCACACGGGCACGAACATATTCGCGGTTGAGAACATGGCCTGGAAAAAAACTTTTGAGCTACTCCTCAGACTCGGCTCTCTTTGGGCATTAACAAGAGTTGGGTCGAGGCTGGATGGTTCTTTGAACGCTGGATGTTGAAACGGCTAACGTGTATGCAACCGTGCGAAAGGTGAAACTTTTGATCCCTTGTATGCTTTTGGGGTCGAGGGGAGAGAGAGAGAGAGAGAGAGAGAGAGAGAGAGAGGTGGCGATAAAGGGAGGAAAGCATCAACGAGCCAGTTACTCTTCTCTCGTTGTGTATTCAGCGTTAGAGGTCAGAGATTCTGCAGTCTAACTGACGAGTAAGGGCAATCTTTTGCAGCAACGTTAAGGCAATCGCGGGACCGTCGCAGCTTTCGTGCACGACTGACCTTTTTCCGCAGGCTGAGCCGAGACATTGATGGGCTAATAAGACACGACGGAAGGTCGTTTGACGAACTTTGCGGGAGGTCACTTCAGATGAGGGACTCCTTGATGCCACACTGCACAATCCAATAAATTCAGCCCCCATACTCTGATATTTTACGGTTGTTGAAGGACACATTTTCCGATTGCACTCCTCATCTCGATTTTCCTAACCTTTCGGGATATGCAGCTTGTATGATTTATATTTGGGGCGTTCGATCCCAAATCGAAAATTCATGCCATTTTCCGAACAATTATGAATACCAATTTTCGTCACTGTACAGTATTTTTTTCAATATTTAGAATTTATTTTGACACTTTTTTATTGTCAACAGGTTCTTAAAATTAATAATTAATCGTTATGTCTGTTTATGAACAATAATAACGACATTTTTTATTTATTCACGAATTTTTTTGAAAACCTTACATATACGGTTATTTCCTGAATTAGAATATTCCTTTGCCAATACGTTTCCGTTGCTCATTGGAATAATTGAATGAAATTTTGGTGTCCGCCTGTGATTGACTTCGCAGTATTGTATCGCAAATAAAATCTTTCTTTTGCATCTAAACAATGTTTCTCAGGTGAAAATTTGACAGAAATATTCGGTAGACTATTTAGGTTCAATGCCCACTCATACAATTCTTGAACTGTTGTTATTTGCTCATCGATTAATTATTAATTTCAAAAATGTGTTAACAATGAAAAAGTGGCAAAATTCATTTAGAATGGTTAAAAAAATACTATACAGTAACAAAAATTGGTATTCATGATAATTTATGAAAAAAAAAATGTAACATTCAAAAATCGAAAAAAATAGTTATTGAAATCCCACGATCGGACTAGTCTTAAAAATTGTCGAATAGATAGATGTTTAAAACAAAAAATTTAAAGAAAAATCAGAAATGACACTTTTAAAAACGCGATTTGAAGTTTAAAACTCGACAAACTTCAAAAACGCGTCGAATATTTTTGTTGTATTTTTTTCTGAAACGGCCATAAAAAAACAAAAATTTTGAAAAAAAAACTTTCAATTTGCACCATTATTAAAGAAGTTATGACCGAAATACCAAAAAAAGAGCGTTTTTTTTTGTTAATTCAATATCTTTTGAACGGGTGATCAAAAAAATCTCAAAATTTAACAGGATGGGTACTAAAAAATATAAAAAATTGAGGAAATGAAAAAAAAGTTTTTCAAACTGTCCGATTTGGGATGGAATGCCTCATTTATATTATTATTTATTTTATTTTACTTTAATTATTTCATTTTAGAACTGCCGCGTGAACTTTAAAATTCGCGAATTTGACAAAAGCCTTGAGATAGCTTTAATTTCTGTAATGCAGCTTTTTATCTAAAATAATAAAAAAATTACACTTTCAAAATTTCTACTCAAATCAAGTTTGAGTATTAGTCAACAAATGATGAGGTACGGATATACAAATTCTCATTTTGACGTTATTTTTTGGATAACGTTTCGTTTATTGATTCTTTTTTAATTGAATTATGAGGATCGAGTTCGTTTGTACCAAAAAAAATTTGGTTTCGTAAAAATCGAAGGATTTTATGTTATTTAAATTCCAGAATTTTTCAGATCCCAAAAATCCCATTAAAAAGCACAATGACGAAAAAACTTTTTTTTTTCAACCGCACGATTTTTCGCGACCCTTGTCGTATATTTGCAACCCTTATTATCCTTCTCACGACTGAATCTACAATTCACCGAAACTTTCTGCCCAACCGAACTTGAAGTGATACAAGTCCGCAAAAAAGCAGACCCGTGGGAGCCAAACGAGCTTTTTTGTGTGCTTCTCTCTCCCTCCCAACCCCATTTTTTCGCTGATGGGACTTGAACTTCGTTACACGACAAGCCTTTTGCTCTCTCACTTTGTGTCTCTCTCGAGACGTCATAAAACGATGCTTAAGGGGGAAAGTGCGAGCGTGCAAGACGCGCCTCGAGCCATTCAAAAAGCTGTGTGCTTGCGTGTTCTCAACAGCAGCTGCGAGTATATACATATATGCATACATCCAAGTATATATGTCATGATGTATCACGAGATAGTCAGCTGAAAAAGCTCCCTCGTCTGTTGGAAAATACACGTGCGAATGCGCCTACAAGCTTCGCCAGGGTCAAGCGGAAAAAACTTACACTGGTCAGAGGCATCTTTCGTCCGTAAAATGAGTTGGCAGATAACTCGGATCCTCGAGGTCCGAACATTTTTTGAAGGTCATAAGAATCATAGGCTTTTCATGGGGTCTCGAACCTCATATGAAAAAATGTTTTGGCTCGTTCCAGTTACGAGAAAATCCAAATTTTAGTGTGGGGGTGCTAGCTTCATGTGAAGCTGGCGCCAACTTTTTGTCCCAAAATACAAAAAAAAATCTATTTTGTGATTTTTAAAGATACTGCCAAAATGGCGAAGGGTTTTCAATGAAAAAATATGAAAATTTGGATTTTTTCTGAAAACTATTCGTAGATTCGCATTCAGGGGGAAAAAATACATCGATATAAGGCTCGAAAAAAAAAAAAAAAAAATTTATTGTATTTTGCATTTTAACCAAAATTTAATTAGTTCACTAAAATGGCTGTAGTTTTTTTTCTAGATAGAATTCTAGTTTCGCCGTGAACTCATTTTTTTCCGGATCGATGAAACTTCAAAATGCTGCTTGGTTCATCCAATTCGGATAATTTTTCAATTTTTGGCAGATTTTTAAAGTTTGATCATCGATTTTTGCAAATTTTTCCATACATACCCCTTTCCATTTTTTTCGGCGATTTTTAAAGTGCTCTCATTTCTACAAAAAGTTAGTTGTCAGGACGAACCAAACGCTATTTTCTAAGTTTGGGGATAGCCTTTAAGTACGAAAAAGAAATTTTGAAATCGGTCAAACCAATCGAAAGTTATGAGCACTTGAAATTTCGTGATTTTGAGGTTTCTGAAAATTGGACAAAAATCGAGGGAAAATCTTTTTGATGAAAATCCATGAAAATTTTCATTTTTCGAGATAACTATTGGTAGATTCGGGTTCAGGGGGAAAAAATACATCGATATAAGGTTTAAAAAGAAAAAAATTGAAAAATCATTTTTTTCGCATTTTGGCCAAAATTCAATCGGTTTACTAAAATGGCTGTAATTTATTTTCTAGATAGAACTGCGGCTTGGACATAAGCTCATTCTCTTCGTAATAGTTCAAGCTTCAAAATGTTGCTTAGTTCATCCGATTCCAATCATTTTTCAATTTTTGGCAGATTTTTAAATTTGGACCATCGAATTTCGCAAATTTTTGCATACCCCTTTCAATTTTTTTCGGCGATATTCAAAGTGCTCTCATTTCGACGAAAATTAAGTTATCGGAATGAACCAAACGCCATTCTCTGAGTTTAGTGGCAGCCTTAAAGCGCCGCATGAAAAAAAAATTGGGCTCATTCCAGATTAAGAGAAAATTGAAATTTTAAGAATATGCAAAAAAAAATTGATTTTTTCAAAATTCCAGACCAGAATACCACCTTCAGTTTTTTCCTCGAAATCGCACAAAATTCTCACATGTCTCGTGGTCTTTTGGCACTATTCGCGAATCCTGTGAACTTTATAATTGCCAGCGAGTTGCAATTAAAATTTATCGTTTCATCGCACTCGACGGTATTTCATTGTTGAAAACGTGAAGATTCGTCTTTTTACATGTATAATGATGCGTTTTGTACACGAGTGCATGTACTTTATGTAATACGGCAGCGTGAAACCTTTTCCCAAGCTCAAATGGAGAGAACACAAGAGCAGAGGTTGAAGGAGAGAGGGAAAGAAATAGAGAGTGGGACTCAAGCAAAGGACTTGGCAGAAGCGGATTTCCAGGCAAATCGTTGAGAACCTTGTTCCTCCTCGAAAAACCTCTCCTCCGGAGAATCGTCGAGGGAACGAACGACACTGGGTGCTTGTTGGAGTAAACTTAATTACTGGGTTTGTGCTTTGGCTCTCTCCCTCTTTCCCTCTTCCTCTCTTTTCTCTCGCTTCTCCACCTCTCTTCGGTTTTCGCTCTGACATTTGGCAACGAGCCTCTAAATCTTTTGGATAAACGACGACTACGCGTTTCGAGAGAAACTATACTCAATTCGCTCCATCCACCCTCCAACCAACTTCTTCTCTTTCTCTCCCACGCGAAAGCTTTGGATTCACCGATGCACGCGCCGTTTTGTGTTTTGCCATTCGAGTCACTGCGAGAGAGTTTATCATGCAGATTTTTGTTCGACCTTAATTGCAATAAGAGTATTTGTTGTAAAGGATTTGGAAGAATGGTGCAAGATTCCAAACACTTCAGTTGGATTCTGCTTGAACTTTCGGGTTTTATAAACATTTCAAACCAACGATGTTTTTTTACAAAAACCCACAAAAAAAATTGAATTTTCAAAGCTCCTGCATTTTCAAAAAATTCAGAATCGCGAGAATTCGGCAAAGCCATCAAACTGCATAATTACTATTTTTTTAAATACACTTGCGCCGTGACAAATTCTAAATTCATTAAGGATATTGTTCTTTAAAGATGATTAGGAAAGATATAATTAAAGATCAATAGGGAAGTGTGCGATAAACTGTACAATTACATTGCTACAAATTGGAAGATTTTTACATGTTGTTATTTGTATCTCGAAGAGGACAAAAAAATGTTGTTTACTTAATTTTACATGAATGTGTTGATGTTTTTGTACGTCCAAGTGGAGTCCTCGAAAAAGAGGTGACTTGTTTCGGGGGCGCTCACAGCCTTCTGTAATCATCTGAAATCAAAAATCCAAAGAGATTATTTTGTTTTGTAGGCTTAATTCTAGTTCTATAACCTATAATACGTATATTTTAAGAAAAAAAAAAGAAATGGCGGACGTGTGAACAAAAGTCTTCGAAATCGATTTTTTTTTGATAAATTGTTTAAACAAATTCATTTATTATTAAAAAATGGAATATTTCAAAGGTTGTAGACTTAGCTATGTATGTCTAAAATAACGGGTACAATTTTGAGCCAAATCGGTTGGATAGTTTTTAGTCAGGCCTTCTCCGAAGTTTCAAAAACGTAGTTTCAAGAAAATCGCGTTTAAAGTTTTGACAACAGATTGTGTATAAAACAAATTATACTTACATTGCCAAAACGTAGTAATGAGTCATTTTTGATATTAACTTATTAGTTAATTGCTCTCTTCTTTTGGCTATAACTTAAAAAATATTTTAAATTTCGGTCTGAAACTTTTACAGTATATTCTTAAGAGATTTATCTTACGAAAATTGTAAAAAAAAATTGATTTTCCGAACCCGTCACACTGGGCTACTTAACGAAGGAAGATCAATGAGCCATTCATTTTTTTATCCGTTTGTCCGAATTCTTATCGAGAATTATTCAAGTCGCGTTACCGACCGAGTTTAGAAGTCCAGGGAGTTCTTTTGGCCTGAAAATACGAAAAAGGGCGCGAACACTTTGTCGCTAAAGGCACGTATGTACAAGGCGGCAGAACCAAAGTGAGAAGAGGAAACGAATGGAGAACGTGTGAACCACACGTGATATAATGGGCTGTCTATATGTGCGGTCTTTCCGGGATAGTTCTGGTTCACTGATGCCGAGACTTTCACACTGTCCGCTCACTGTCCACTGGACCCTTGCATCCTCTCTCAACTCTGGGTGGCTCTTTTCATCGTTCTTTCTTTTCCTTTTTTTATTGTTCATACCTCCGTTCGTAGAGGCGAAAAGAAACCGCAAAGAAATGGAATATAAACTAATAAAAGGGTCGCGTTAACTAAAAGCTCTCCCTCTCAGTCAGTCAGTCTCTCCCTCCCTCTCTCTCTCTCCCTCTCTCTCTCTCTCCGCTCTCTCTCCGCTCTCTCTTTCTCCTCTCTCTCTCTCTCTCTCTCTCTCTCTCTCTCTCTCTCTCTCTCTCTCTCTCTCTCTCTCTCTCTCTCTCTCTATGCACGAATAGAATTCACCTTGCCGCGAGCTTTTGCCAACGAGGTTGAAGAAAATTCAGCCTGGACCTCACGTCCGAAAGAAAAGTGAGATGAAAAGCAGAAAAAAACCCTCCACCTCACTCCGAAGATTTACCGTCGATGCTTTGACCCTCCCAGCGAGAAAGCGTGAAAATTTATCGCTCTTGGCACGGGTCTCGCGGACCCTCGACAAGATGCCCTATCGATTTTTCTAAACGAATCTCCTTTATCGCTTAACGTATAAAATTCGAATCATCCGACTGCCCCGACATGAATTTTTCAATAATTTCATCTTGGGTAGGACTCGCAAAAAACGTTCGCATCATTACTGACATAAAAAATACAACTTAGTTAATTCCACAGAAAAAAAATGATTTAACAGGTTTATAATATGTTTAAGGAGCCTTTGTACTTTATAATAACCCTCAATCAAAAATTTTGTACGCCCAGTTATGAAAATTATAACTTTGACGTGAAGATTATTCGGCGGGAATTTTTTCACAATAAATTAACATTGAAAATGGTAAATCGATTAGTTAAAGAATTTTTCAAGAGTATTTCAAAATATTTCAAATATCATTTTTGTCCCCGGCTTATTCAACTATATTTTTTATCGATGCTGCCGGAGAATTGTACATTTTATTTTGGTTCAGGGATTATACGAGGCGCACTCAAATTTCTGCATAAATTGAGGTGTACCAAAAAAAGTTATTTATTGTATTTAAGGTACAAAATGGCGTCATTGCAGTACGCAACTTAAGACATGTTTTTTGTTCTGAGGAGGAAAGCATCGTACGCATCTTCGCCCATCACTAGGAAGAAAAAAAAATTTCTTGTCCTCAATCTACTTTGATTTTTGGAGATACCCAAGATTTGAATTTTTCTTTATATTCACAAATTGCCATCAATTATGATTTTTACCTTCTTTCAGTAAAAAATTCACCGCAAATTATTTATTGCAAATGTAATTATTTATCAATCGTAAATATTGTTCGTACTTCGATAGATAATCTATCTAAGAAAATGCAATTAAATTTTCAAGTCAATCCGATAAAAATTGATCGAGCTAACATGAGTTGTACGCAAACTTGAAAATCATAGTTTTGAGAAAATTGCATTTTGAGTTTCACTCCCTATGAAAATTGTTTATAAGTTTGTCTTCCCCAGAATAACTTTCGAACATAATTCCTTGATAGTTCAAGCATCATTTAAGCCAATAAAGAACAATGAGTAAAAATTCCTCCTCCTCCTCCTTATTTAACTCCTTCAGGAGTTAAATTCGAGGTTTACTTTTAAACCTTTTTGCTGCTGTACGTAATACTGAAACGTCAATTTCGATCCTTTCTCCGCGGTTTTGTTATTTTTTTTGCAAGTCATTTTCACCGTCCAATGAAATATGTGACGTGCTCGTTAATTCCGGAAGCTCCGAATTTTCGTGCGATGAGTATCGGTCGGCGAAATTAACCAGGGCATTGATACATCAGCTTTGCGGATCCTTTCAACGTTCGCTTAGGCTGTACATTTCCCGCGATACATACCAATGCCAATACAGCATTGTCCTATGTGCTTTTCATGTATTTTCCTGATTATGGAAATGACGCAATTCTCTCCTCTCTCTCTCTCTCGCTCTCCCTCCCTCTTCCCTATCTCCATCTGTATTTCGGGCTGTAACGCTCGATGAACTTTTGGTTCACGCTCGCATACGCTAATATTGATAGCGTTGACGCGAGATTGAAAGAGGGAGGCCTATATATATGGGATTCGGTGTTACATGCAGTGACGTTACGACAAATTAGCATTCTCATTCCGTCATCAGGACGAAGAGGCGCCGAGGCACGCGGCCACACGTGGTTTATTTGCCGATGGATTTGCCATACGCGATTTAACCCAAACTACCGCACACTGTGTGGATTTTGGTGAAACGCGAGAATTCGACCGTGCCAATAAACATATATGAAACATTTGTGTGTGTATCTTTATATACATGAGGCATTCCATGTCGAATCAACCATTTTTAAACCCAACACCTTTCGATTTGGCTGCAATTTTGTTTTCCTTTGCTGCCCTGTTAAAAACATTTTTCAGAAAATTTCCAAAAATTTTTTATCCATAAAAAAAACTTTTTTTCAAATTGCTATAACTTTTCTTCAAAAATTGACTAATTGGGACCTTTTTTTCCTCAGAATGTTTATCTTTGAATGTACTTTGCGAACAAAAATACAAACGAATTTTAAGATATTAAAATCCATGAAATTTTTCACTTTTTCGAGAAACATCTTTTTTTCGAAGTTGGTCATTTGCAATTTTTTTTTTCACTCAAAAAATTCTTTGATCAATTCCGGAAAAAATGCCGCCTAACATGGAGTGGGCCGACGGTTTTATTTTTGTTATCGATTAAAAACAACAAAAATTCCCAGCTGGGCTTATTTCACGAAATACCACTCCGGAAATTGTCGAGAATTTATAAAAGGCCTCATAGTTTGAAAAATTGAGAAGAAAAAGAAAATTGAAAGTGGTAATCGTTGGCAAAAAATTTATTTTTTATTTGTTAATTTAAAAAAATAGAAGGAAATGTCGGCCCACCCCATGTTGAGCGGCATTTTTTCCGGAGTTGATCAAAGTATTTTTTGAGTGTACGAAAAAAATGAAAATGCCCAACTTTGAGAAAAGGATGATTTTTATCGAAAAAGTAAAAATTTTCATAGATTTTAATATCTTAAATTTTTTTTGTATTTTTTTCGGAAAGTACATTTAAAGAGGAAAATTTTAAAGAAAAAAACGTCGCAATTAGTCAATTTTATAGTCAAGTCAATTAGTTTATTTTATTAGTCAAGAAGTTATAGCTATTTGAAAAAGAAAATTATTTTTTGTTTGGGTGGGTAAAAAAATTTGAAAATGTCCTGAAAAATGTATTTAATGGGGCAGAAAAGGAAAAACAACTTTCAGCCAAGTCGAAAGGGGTCGGCTTCAAAAGTGGTCGATTTGACATGGAATGATCTATATATACTATATACGTGTTTGTAAATTAGTCCCGCATCGTCAAACGTCCCGTCAGCGTTCATAGACACGTTTCGAGCACAAATTTCCAAATGCTCTTACCGAAATTCCCATTTATCAAGCATACGGCCATTGTCCACGATTCTAGATCCGTTATCCCCCGCCCCCTCCGCCACCATGTTGAACCAAAAATTTGACTAGCATCAGAATATTGTGCTATTTGTTTTCTATCTTTGTGCTCAATTCATTTTTTTGGGCCACTTCGGTGGGATTGCTGAGTAAAAAATTAGTACTTCCACTATTTTAAAAAGTTTCAAAAATCTTAAATGCGTAGGAATATAGGAATAATTTTTCGGTATTTATGTGCTTCGAAATTAGCATTTTGATTTCAGTATTATAAATTAATTTTTAAGTTGCCATCTTTGCTTTTTATTTTTTTATTCTATCTATAATTTTATAATTCTTTGAGTTACGCCTTGTGTGGAAAAAAAGCCAAGACATTCAAGACGACTGCATTAAAAAATTTCAAATAAGTCGCAGAAGGACTTTTTCTGTCGTGTTACAATCTTGGAAGAGTTTAAGAGCATTTCTGAAAAGGTCACGAAAAGAAATGGGTGAAGTAGTAAAGAATGCCTCATTTTATGTGTGGTATTCCATGTCGACTCAACGAATGTCCTTAATCTCAAGGATTTTTTTTCTCTTTTCTCTCGTTTTTATTTACATTTTGTGCCTTTCATCAACGACAAAAGGATTGCAAAAATTAAGGAATCTTGTGAGTTGCCAAGGAGTCTTGTGGTTCCCAAATACTCAAATAATTCCCACAAAGTTATGGTCAGACGTTGACTGAGTTTCCATGGGAAAAGCCAATGTATTCCCAGATCCTCGACACTTTATGTGTATTCTAAGCGTGTATCGCTTTTCCACCGTTTACTTTTAAACTTAAATTGAGTTTCTTGCCGAGAAACTTGACCCATCTCGGTGGCTCGTTGATGCGGTTCGAGAAAGTCCCGCCAGGGTTTGCACATCGACTTGTCGTCAGCGACAAATTTTATACAAATTAAACACGCCCGAGGTCACACGCGCGCTACCTTCATCTTCGGGATTAACTCTCAACCGGAGTGACTCATCTTTATCCCAAAGCTCGTCCACGTAGGAGACACTGGTAATGTTTTTTTCGAGGGTGTAGAGAAGTTCTTGAAACGCTCTAAGGAAAAAGATATTCGAGGAGCAATAATTTCGGTTTAAAGGCAGGGTAAGGGTTTGCACTTTCAAAAAATTGATATTTTTTGCTTTTTCTTATCGTAAAATGTCTCAAGAATATTGTCTCAAAGTTTGAACTCTCGAAATTATTTATCTTTTAGTCCCCTCTCCTGTAACACGTCTCGCGTTTCTTTCGTCGTGTTTCTCTCGAAACCACTTTTTCAAAGTCCGTGATCAATGCCATTTAAAAAATACTTCACCGATTCATTTTAAATTTGGTAGGTAGTTTCTATATACAAAATACCTCCCCCCAACGGTGAGTGTGATAATTTTTTTTTAAATTAAGGGGGTTTTCCACTTAAAAAATGACTGAAATTGTAGTGAAAAATCGCAATTTTTGCTTCAAACGACCACCAAAAATGAAAAAAATTATAATTAGAGATCGTTGGGGGGGGGGGGGGGGATTTAGTGATGTTTTAACTAAATTTTATCGTCATTTTGATTTCTGATAATTTTTGGCCGAGGTACAGTGATCACCGCAAATAATCTTTTTCAAAAGGCGTTCTCGGAAAAGCACCGTCACCGGCTTCTTTGTCGTTATTTTTCTATGAGAAAATTGGAGAGTGTTGTTGAAATGGCATTTCATAAGTACACAAGGTTCAAATAAATTTGCCTCATCCATGTGCCTAAAAAAAATTCGCAAAAAAGTGTTTTTTTCCCTGCAACCCTTACCCTGACCTTAAGGCGGTATTCTGGTCCAAAATTAAAAAAAAAAATCAAGTTTTTATTCATTTTCTTAAAATTTAGATCTTTAAGAATATATCCTCGAAAAGAAATATTTGAATTTCAATAATTTACGGAGTTATAACTATTTTAGTGACGCAGAAGTTTTCCTCAAAAGTACTTTTCTCAATACGGCTAACATGATATCTCAAATTCTACTCAACCGATTTACTTCAAATTTTTGTCCAATTTTCAATATATAATTCTCTATCGCCCCTTCCGATTTGGCATCAAAATTATTTTTTTTTACTGTCGTAAAAAAATTAAAAACTATGAAGAAAAGAGTCGAAAAACGCCTTTTTTGTTCGGACAGCCGCCATTTTGCAAAAAATTGTTTTTTCGTTTTCTCTGAAGTAGGGACTATAACAACATTCTTACTAATTAAAAATCTTTTTTCAAATTTTGTATCGGATTACTAGAAGGGTTGCAATCGTGTCACTAGCACACCCCTTTTTTCTAGCCCCAACTTTATCAGATTGTAACTTATTTAATTTTCATTTTTTTTCTCAAATTTTTTTTGTTTATTCTCAAAATATTAATAAATATGTTGTAAAGAAAAGAATGGTATAAACATATTTTATTGCACTCCGTGCGTAAAATGGCACTCTCCGCACTTGTGCAATAAAATTTTGTCCAAAACTCGTGCGAGAAACATTTTTCTGACTCGTGTGATTGCAGCATTCGCCTTCGGCTCATGCTGCAAACTCACACTCGTCAGAAAAAGTTTCAACGCACTCGTATCGTAATGTACTATTTTTTCATCGAGCTCGACGTAATCTTCAACGTGTACGTCTCTAGACCAGAATACCACCTTAATCGAGCTTTGATTTTCTACAAAAAGAAATCCTAACATTCTTATTCCATCTGCCTGACCTGATCCATCGGGATCATAGATAAATCGTTCAATATCGTGCTAAACAATTTGAAAAAAAAAACTTTAATCGTGAATATTCAGCATTCTGTGAAGGTGCGATGTCATCAATTATCAGGCGACTTCCTTCTTGTCTCGAGAGCTTTGTCTCCACGATTCAATTTTATCTCGACTCGTGATACATCCACTCGGTAAATCGATGATCAAAGAACAAAACTATATATATACCTATTATCCTTCTCTATATTGAATCACTACACTTTGCTGCTAAATTCACTGACAGGCTGAATAAAATTACCGCCTTGGATCTTTGGCAGTGATTCGATGCCTTAAGCTCTCTCGCGTCTGGGTGAGGGTGAAACATAGGATAGAGGGGTTGGAGGCATGTTTCGTTAAAGGTAGTGTCGAGTCAAGAACCGGTGAATGGCAAGAGTGGATGAAAAGGAAGGAAGGATGGAAGACCTTGATATAAAAAATAATATAAAAATCGAGACTGATTGAAGTTGCTCGGCAGACGGTAAGGAGCGCCTTAAGGCTAACGTCTTTTTATCAAGCTTTTCCGAGCTCCATGCTGTGCAGCATCGTTATACACACGTATGTATAGGACGAGTCGGTGAAAAGAGTTGAGAAAAAAAACGCACGAGTTCTAGACATCGAATTTTCTCACCAGGTCGAAAGATGGAGAACCTCTCGGTGGAGGTTCATCAATTGAGCTCCTATTAAGCCCGAGAACCTCGGGATGGAGTCAAAAGGCTTCGCTTCTTTGGTGCAATAAAAATTGTCGGGCCATCCTATTCTCCTCTCTTCGTCTTTTTCTCTTTCTGGACGCCATAACTCGACGATACAAGTTCGATTTGATGCGACCTTT
This sequence comes from Alloplasta piceator, assembly GCA_946863875.1. Lineage (NCBI taxonomy): Eukaryota > Metazoa > Arthropoda > Insecta > Hymenoptera > Ichneumonidae > Alloplasta > Alloplasta piceator. The sequence continues at coordinate 12,205,696 of OX333080.1, forward strand.
CTTCAACGCGCCCAATCATCAATCACTTGCGTTTGGCCTTTGAATCTGTGAGGAATCTTTGACCTTTTGAGGCGGTATTTTAGTTCAACCGATCGAAAGAGTGGAATTTTTCATACATTTGGTATTGATAATATGCTTGAAGGAACATTGAGTCCCATTTTCTCCATTTCCATTCCAAGAGAAAATTTAGTACAATAAATTGTTTGTGACCTTGATGAATCGATTTGCACGCCAATTGAGTTGTCTGCCTTTTTTAGCTACGTTGTGTACCCTTTTATTAAATGACGTTGAAATTTGCAGCATTGTAATACGACGAAATTATTTTTTTTTAAATCCATTTTTTATTATATTTACCCTTTGCTTGTGCATCGAACATCCCAAGTCCTTTATAAAGACTCCGAAATATATTTCAACGATTATTCATTTCGAAAACTACTTACGAAGAATGAATTCATTAAAAAATAATTCATTTCCTCTGCATCATTTTATTGAGCAATTTCCTACGTATGGAAAGCTTTGGTTTAAACATCGCTTAAACCTTCAAAAAATCGAAAACAACAAATCTCAATTCACTTTTTACTTCGACGCAAGTATCTTGATACCTGAAACCATATCTTCTGAAACTTTTTGGATTTTCAAATCCAGTCAAAAATTGAAAGTCCCTTTGACTCAAATTTTGGCTCAACAAACCGGTTTGAAAATTAATTAGTTCGGGAGAGAATGTACCTCTTATTCATAGATGTATATTTTGATGTGGAAATGAGTTCAAGCCCCTTAATTGGAATCCAATTATTTCGTGTCTACGGTGATAAGGCTCGTTGCGGTGGTCTCGTGGCCGATAATTATCAATCCACAAATTGGACTTCGAACTGCTCGGTGATGGGCTTCACGTTGGATAACGAGTGAGCGAGACTTCGAGGAGAAACATTCTGCCCCTATATATATATATATATATATATATATATATATATACACATATACATACGAGAGCGAGTTAGAAGGACATGCAACACGAAGCAATTAAGGTCTTTCCTCAACCTCATCGAAAACTCTCCTGCACTCTCGAAAGTCTCTACGATCGTGCAGCGTATATAGAAAATGGGCTTCCCCATCAACTTTATCATCGACTTTTGTTTTCTTTCTTTTTTTAATCTTTATCCTCCTCAGAGCGGGTTCATCGGTAATCGAAAGAAGAAAGAGAAAACAAGTTCCTTAACATTTCGAACGAGTATTAACCAAGCCGAAATTGTTTTCATTTCTTCTTCGGTTATACAAAAGAGAGCGGCGCGAGGAAACTACTTGGTAACACGTGTGACCGAATAATACGTTTTCCCCTTTTTTCTTCTTTGAGAAGAAAGCAAATATTGCGGGGCAAAGAATAAAAGAGGAAGTTGGAAAGACGAGAGAGGTTCCGAAACTTCAAGACTGTAGGAAAGAGCCTCGGAAAAGGCAAAGAGGGTTTGGACTCTTATACCCAGAAGCCCGATCTTTTTGCACGTGCGTATTTGTGTCTGTCTCTCGTTTTTGTAAGAAAAGTTTCTGGGTCGTTGTTTATATTTCTATCTTGAACCTTTTTCACGCCAACAAGAGTTGTTATTCCCCTCAGCTTCTATTATTTCTCGGCTTATTGTCGTTGTTCTTATGGACAGAGTAATAATAGTTCGAGCCTTCTTCGCATATACATGTGGTTATCATTGCCGAGGGATTGTAATACAAATACAGAGAATCGGACTATTTTGTCTGACCAAACCGTGATGTTTCCACTGGGTCCATTCACCACCTCCTTATTTCGCGAAGGTTGGATTTTTCTACCCCAATTTTCCGGTGTATTATCCCGACAATGATGTACAGTCTCAGAGACACTTTGGAAATTGTGGGGAAGACACTTATGAAACACTCGTGAGCCACTCGAATGTACCGAAGGTCATTCACGTGATCGCTCGAAAACACCGACCAGCGATCGACGCTTTGAGCCACTGAACGACCGATTTACAATGATTATATCTCCGGACACTCATTGGTACTCGAAAGCACTCAAGAATATCAATTAACAACGATAGACACTCAGAGACACTCGGACAAGCGCTTTGAATCATTTTGAGCCACTCAAAGGAAATTCAAAGACCAATTGACCGATATTCAAATTCCAAGATATTCTTAGGCACTCAGGAGAACTTCTAGACTCTCAATAACACTAATTTGTTACGATGATCACTCAGGAACTGACATTAATGTTCCAAAACGACGACAGACTATCTATGAACAGTTAAGGCGAATCAGATTATAATTTACAATAATTTTATCTCCAAGACACTCATCGGTGCTTTGAATCACTCAAGAATATCAATTAATAGTGATAAGCACTCAAAGGCACTCGGACAGGTGTTTTGAATCACGCGAAGTCACTCAAAGCAAATGTGGAGACCAATAATACTAATTTACGACAATGATCACTCAGAAACTCCAAACATAACAGTTCTAAATGCTCATCGCACTCAAAAACACTCAGAACGATCTCGAAAATACCGAAAAGCTGTATTTCAAGTTACAAACGCTGAAAGGCACTCGTGAAAATACGATTTGTGTCGGATAAGTGAAAATCAGGCTCTAATACGATTCCGAAAAAATGGAAACCTTCATATAGGGGTAGCAAACGTAGGGGGTTGTTACGTCCATTTGCGCCTTAAGCCGATGCCATCGTGGCGGCAAAAGCAAGTCCGTTTACTGCCAACGGACGACAGTAATCGTACGTCAACCTCCATCCCCAATGAAAATAAAAAATAGTAAAATACTACCGTGGAACGAATTGTCCCTGTTCTCACGAATTTTGCTACCCTCTCGTTTCCCCTCTTCGTATCTCCGCCGTACTTACTTTTGCTGGCTTTCACCCAGGAAAAAGTGTCCACTAGGACTTACGCTTCGCTCACTCGAGAATTACCCGCGTTTACCGAGAGCCTCATGCTGCACTGATATATCTTTAAGGAGATATTATGAAGAAGAGAAAAGCGAACAAAAACAAGGAAAACCGAGGCGCAACAAAAAATATCGCGGTTCACGCGGCATTTTCGAGAAATTGCTGAAGCTCCACTCAACGAGCAAAGTATGTTGATTCCAGCTTCATTTTTTTAAAACAATTTTACGATTTCTGGAATTATTTGAGAGGTTATACTACCCAAGCACCCTGAAAAACGAACGTTTTCTTCGATTTTTTTTTATTACCGAACAGTGAATCAAAATAAAGTTTTGAGATTGTAATCTCAACGTGCGTGTATTTAGTACTACAAAAATATTTTTCATTTCTGTTTAAGGTACAAAATAGAGTGACAGCTTAAAAAAAAAAAAAGATGCTCAATCAACTTTAGTTTCTCTTCGAAAATAGCCCATTTTTTAAACTTTTTTTGCCAAAATTATCAAATCGGCATCAATTTTAATTTTTATATTTTGTTTTTTATAAAAAATCAACCTTAAATTATTGAAAATCTATTCAAGAAGCTGCAGTTGAAATTTTCAATCAATCGGATAAAAATTGAGCGCGAGGAAAAAGCATTTACAGTTTCAAAATGGTTCCTAAGAGATGTTTAGACAAATAATCTATACAAATTGCTCCTCCAAACAGCTTTTGAATATCGTTTTTGAATAGTTTATGCACCATTTAAATTTAAAAAAAAATTCAGGTAGTATAACCCCTTAAAGCGGAATAAATGAAGCTAGAAAATACTATTATGAATTATGAAAATCCACCAGATGAAAAAAAAACACCCTTTTTCAGTGACTTTATGTACAAAATTGAAAATACCGTTGATCTATCAATGAAAAATTTTCAAAAAAGTTTCACTCGCATATAATATATATTGTAGTCGCGGTTGTTCCAAATGTACATTGGAAGGAAAACGATCCGTTGAAAGAAAAAGAATGCGAGTAATCGCGGGTTATACGCGTCGGACACTCCGACCCGAGTATAATAGTTTCGGATGGGGCGGAGAAATTGGGGAAAATTCTCGTGGTATACGAATCCGAATAACTCGGTTAGTTCTAGCGTGAATTTCGGACAGGTTGGAAATTTTATTCGCACCAAGCGAAGCGAGATTCTAGCGGAGAGAGCTTGGAGAAAGAAGGGAAACGAGAGTGAAGCACACGCGAATTTGTGCACTCAAGGTTTGCGAAACGTTATTGGTTTCCGAGAATGGAGCGAGCCACTCGAAAAAAAGTTTGAATCTCAGAGCTTATTCATGTGTATGTCTGTATTATTCACTGGGCATTGAGCAAGAGTCAATTATAACGATGGACGATCGTGAGAATGGAAAATTGGCAGATGTGAATATTTTTTTCATAAACGCGAAGACCGAAGCCTCGGATATGAGGAAAACTATCAGGGGAATACTTTCAGGTGCCACTTAATTTTTTTTTTTTCACCTTGGGATAACTTCTCGAGTGTAAGTGGGGAAAAAATTTGGCGGTGACGATGAGGAGGTTAACCGAGCGAGAAAAATTCACGTGGTTTAACCTCGACCTCGTATTAAATCCATGTATGCGAAATGAACGTGGGAAAGTGTGCGACACACTCATCGGGGAATTCCCACTTCCAAATATGTTTGTATATCTCTGTGTGTGTGTGTGTGTGTGTGGATAATATCACAAAATTTCAAGGCTGCGAACGAGAGACGATATATTATCTCTCTCGTTTCGTCCCTGCTTTCGCACGATTTTCACGGTATGATAAACATTTTCAAGTTTTCATCTCGAGAGCTTTGGTCGTTCGTATAGTCGTCGAGTTTCACGCTCGACTCTCCGACAAGACGACCCGCCGCTTGACATTAACATTTTACGTCTCTCGTAAAGTTTTCCTCTCGGAAAATTCACAAAATTCTACATATACACCCCCGCTCAAAAGTTTGGATACACCTGTCGATAGTTCTTGCCGCACTAAAAGTTGCATAAATCCGTAAAAAAAATGATAAACGAATTTTAAAAAAAGCGTTTCGACGGGAAGGAATTCGGCTTTGTTCCTCTTATTTTCAATTTTTTTTACGATTTTTTTCGACCTGGTATGCATTTTTGAAAGTGACCGTTCTTCGGCATTTTTTCGACTATCGCAAATCGGGCGCATAACTTGAGGACATTTTTTTAAAACTTTTTTATCAACGGTACATTTGAAAGTGTTAGAAGCCGCTCCATTTTCATTCTCTAAAGATTTTCGTACGATTTTTTCTCGCAAAATTATTTCACTTTTGGCTAAAAAAGGCAAATTTTAAAGATGCAACGTAACTCAAAGACTATAGAGTTCAAGAGGAAAGGTCAAATATGAAAAAAGTAGCGTAGGTATACACGGAATGGCTTGGAATTATTTCAGAATTTTCCCATGAATTTTTTTTTTTTTTTTTTTTACTATTTTCGCTCCAGCGAAAAATTTCACCTTTTTGAAATTGTTTGCGAGAAAAAATCGTACGGAAATCTTTAGAGAATGAAAATGGAGCGGCTTCTAACCCTTTCACATGTACCATAGATATGTATAAAAGAAAAAAAAATGTCCTCAAGTTATGCGCCCGATTTGCGATGGTCGAAAAAATACCGGAAAACGGTCACTTTCAAAAAAGCATACCAGGTCGAAAAAAAGTCATTAAAAAAAATTAAAAATAGGGGAAACAAAGCTGAATTCCTTCCCGTCAAAACGCTTTTTAAAAAATTCGATCATCATTTTTTTTTACGGATTTATGTAACTTTTAGTGCGGCAAGAAATATTGACAGGTGTATCCAAACTTTTGATCGGGGGTGTACGTATATATACAGACACCCATTTATAAACATTTTCTTTTTTTCGTCTGTTTCAGGTGAGTTCAGTCTGAGCTGAGAATTAGTATTCATGAAACGTGGAAAAACGGTAAGACAAGTTCCATAACCGATACCGTTGAATCCCTTCATTTCAAGCTCAAAATCCCAGGAAGGTCAAAATTACAAGAGGATTTTACAGGGAATAAATTTTGTCTCTGATTGAATTTTTTATTTTTAATCCAAAGTATTTTATCATCCATGGAACGAGAAAGAAGCGCGAGCGCAAATATGAATTTTGCATTCACATTACTTCGGATAATTTTATTTTTTTATTTATCCATCGCAAAGTTCGTAAAGAAAATTTCCAATCGACGGAAAATCGTAAAAGTCTCGGTGATTCACGAATGTATAAAGGGTACGTCATACTTTTCGAGGCGGTCGGTAATTTATCGTCGTGGAGGAGGAGAAAAAAAAATCCTCCGTAGGAACGAGAGGGATCTCGGCTCATGAATTTTATTTCACGAAAGATATAACATACAACTTTCGTTTCCGGGAAGCGCGAGCGATTTTATCGAGGAATTCGCGATTATTCCAAAGCTCGATCGAGCATTACTTCGGCACACGTGACCGAAATGTACTTTATACGTGCGCATACGTGTGCATGTAAATAGAGAAAACCCATTTTTACTCGTGGAAAAGCTATTTTAAAAACCCGGGCAAAGTTACCCTGAAAAAAAAGTAAAATTTTCAAATATTTACCTTTTTCCTCGGGGAGAAAGTTTCTTTTGTTTTGGAATAATTTACCCAGTCAAAATTACAATTTCATGGTAAAATGAATCTTTTAGCTTCCTTATTACTTCCGTATTGCTATCATAAAAATCAACTTTGAGCTGTTTCAAAAATTTTCATAGATTCTATTCCTTTTAAATTTTTTAAAATTTGTTTATCGTAAATTAATTCTTTCTAACGATGATTGGAAAAATCATGCAAATTAAAATCTGCAAAATGACTCCTCCAGACGTTGCGATACTCAAACTATGATTCTTCACAGAGGAATTTAAAAATCATTTTTATAGTAGAACTTTATAGTAAAACATATTGTAGAAACAAATCGACTTTGCAAATTACTGATGCAGCATTAATTTTTGTAATTATCCTTGTAATAATTTATACGAGGCAATCTTTGTGATAATATACATTTGTTTGAAATTAACTTAATAGAGAATCAGATCTAACAAAATCTAATTATTACATTTTAAGATAAATTACAATATTTCGAGGATGTAATATGCAAGCTTCAATTTTCAAAATTTTTTTATTCATGCCCAAAAAGAATTTACCCATATGAACCCCTCATATATATTATTTTCTGCCCTTTTCTTAATTTCTTGACTCTTTTTTCTTGAACCCCCAATACATCACGCAAATTACAATTTCTTTCGACATAGTTGAGACTTTTTCGAATTTCCAGTAAATTTTTGGCATACATAATATTGTACCAATTTTATTGTTATTTAATATTAATATGAAATATTAATCGACAGTTGATGCGTGATGCAGGATAAACTTCGTATTTTCTTTGGTTGGTCCATTCTACCCCTTGCTATCTTTACTACACATATAGAGAAGGTCGCTACTAAGGACGAGTATAGAAGATAAAAAAGGTCGATTTTCCTTCCGCCAGGATCGCACAAATCACCGACGAGCGAGCTCGGAAAAAGGGAGTGGGTGAGAGATCGGTCGATATATATCGCGTAAATAGGAGGTCGTTGAATTTCTGCTACACATACTTATAAATAACCGTATATACAGGTTGAACCACGTAAGCTCAACCAAAATGATCTTTGACTCCTCGGACTCAGTTCGGGATTATTTCTACGATTTTTCCAAAGAGCTAAACAAGCACTTAAAAATTTGTTTCAATTTTTTCCATCAGTCCTCTATTATCATTTTTCAATATTATTTACCATTATATCATCAGTAACAAATTGTTAATTAAATTAAATTTTTTCACTATTTTCCTGATCTGACTTTATCAAAAAAGCATTCATTCTCTGCAGAAATAAAATCTGCCGTGTAAGATGAACTTTCTCATATTTTTTTCATTGTTTCATGAAAATGGTTTTTCAAGATCAAGCCTTCATGGAAAAAAATCAAGTGTTCTTACCGTAGCCTCGATACAATCGTAGAAAAAATTATGAACTTAATACGAGAGACTGAGGGTTGGAATATTGCTTGAGTTGACACTAAATAGCTCTATATATCTAAGGGTAGACGCTCTCCAAGTGTATATGGGGCATTCCACGTCAAATCACGCGGTCATCGGCCTGATCCCCTTGGATTTTGATGTCCAATGAATCGTGGGCTTCGTTTGGCCCAAAATGTGAACTCAAATTTTTTGAAATTCTTATTTCATTTTTTAGGGGTTGTTCGAGCTAAAAAATCATTAAATTGAGGGAAACATGAAGAGGGGCCTTTTTTAAATTAATGACATTTTTTTCACAGAATCTAGGGTCCGAAACAGATATTCTCGTCATCGTTCGATAATGGGCCAAAAATAATAATTATTTTTTTTGTATTTTCTTTTCATGATTTCTTATTTTGATTGTTTCTTGTAGCGAGAATAACAACAAAAATATTTTTCCAGTGAAACTTGACTTTTTTTCTTGATTTAAGATTGAAACGACAATATTTTTCGAAAATTCATTAGCCTCGACGACCTGAAATATAACGGATGATTCAAACACAATTAAAAACAAAAAAATAGTAATTGTTTTTGGCCCATTATCAAACTATGACGAAAATATCTGTTTTGGGTTCTAATATCTGTGAAAAAAATATCATTAATTTTAAAAAGGCCCCTCTTTATGTTTGCCCTCAATTGAACGATTTTTTAGCTCGGGCAACCCCTAAAAAATGAAATAAAAATTTCCAAAAATTTGAGGTCATATTTTGGGCCAAACGAAACCCACGATTCATTGGACATCAAAATCCGAGGGGGTCAGGCCGATGCCCGCGCCATTTGACGTGGAATGCTCCATATATATACACAGCTAAAGAAAATGCGCGTTTTCCCGCGTTTGTACGAGGGTGAGAGCCCCGAGGATCGGGTGTTTAGGGATGATGGAGAGAGAAAAAGGGTTTGTGAGTCTGGATGGTTGCCGTTTTCGCTATATGGATTTTGAACTCCGCCGTTGTAAGGGTGCTTAACGACTTAACGGTTCGCCGGAACGTAAGTTTGTTCGAGCGAAGTAAACAAAGAGTATGGATTACTCGTGGGTTCGGGCCACCAACCCTTATTCTTCCTTCGCTTTCATTTCTCCCGCTTCTTATTCCGCTTATCCTTCGCCCTCTTTTTTTCCCTTCCCGTCACGACTTTCGCTTCCTCGCCTCTTTCGCGCCCTATTAGTGTCAAAATGCCACGGTCCTCTCGGGCTTTGCGAAAAAAAGCAAAGAGCAAACGACGAGAAATACCATCGAGCGAAATTTTGCAGCCCTCAAATTCAGCGAACTTTATCGATAAGTATATGTCTCTCAGATCTGACGAGACATTGAAAAATCCCATGAAAACGATTTTTGGCGTTCGCTGAAATTAATTATAATCGATTGAAGAATTTTAGATTTAGATTGAAACATGTTTGTGTTGAAAGGAAAAAAGGACATTAATGTCCTTAACGGGTTATACGCAGTCAGGTCGAAAAAAAACGATTTTTCAACATTTTTTTCTGGAAAAACATTTTAATTCATTAATGTAAAAATTTATATACACATTTTTGTAACTTTTAACTTTATTTTGAAATTTTTCTTTTTACAAAATAATTCTTAAAGTCGCTGTAAAAAAAGCAGCTTGTAATGAGCACGATATCTTTGGATTGGATCATCCAAAATGAAAAAAAAATAAAAAAGATCTCGTTAATATAAGGTATAATCTAGTATTTAATCGGAGGAACAAGCAATATATTTTTTTTTAACGGAATGGCTTCTCAGAAAAAATTCAACTTTTGCCTTAAATTGTTTATAAAATGGAAAATATATTTATCAGTAAAAGAAGACATTCGATTAATTATTAAAAAATATTTTTATACAGCAAAATATTTTTTTATATTAAAAGACGGCCTTTCAAAAAAAAAAAATCGATTTTTTATGAAAATTTTTGCTTCAAATTGTTTATAAAATAGAAAATATTTATCGGAAAAAAAGCTTCGATTAATTACTAAAAAATATATTTATAAAGTTTGTGTACAAATTTGAGACTAATCGGTTAGGCCGTTTCTGAAAAATCTTGCTCACCGACTCAAAAACATATGTATAATACGAAAATGAAATTTAAAAAAAAAAATGTTAAATTTTCATTTCTTAATGTAAATTTTTTTGAAATTTTAAGATTTTTTAAAATTTAATTCATAAAAATCGAAAATCCTGACTGCGTATAACCGCTTAAATTCATCCGGTACGACGAAATTTTCACATAGAATTTCTATTACATCAATGAGGGATTTTTGGGATGAATTTTTGTTTGCACAAGAGCCACCTGATATGAAGAGGCATTTGCGTGATACGACGCGGTGCGTGCGCGCGTTTGGGGACGAGAAAAAGCTCACCGGAGATTCCCCGGGAGGTTAAACCGCGTTCACCTGTATTTTCGATGCACAATGCTGAAGAATCTCACGTGATGCGCGTGGAAACGACTAGATAGCGAAAAAAAGGGCGAGTGGAAAACGGACGAGGAGAGAGGAGCGAGAGAGGGGGACAATTATGCGACATGCACGTTAATAAATTAACGTCGTTGCGTTGGTTATAAATTAAAGTGGATGAAGTCTCGTCGTCCAACCGTGCGATATACGTTTTATATTTACATGCACAGTTTCATATACATATATATATATATATATGGGAAAGCTGATGGGTTTCTGGCACCAAAGAATACATCATTCCCGTGGCACCTTTTACCATAAAAACCTCAACGAAATTTATTTATGCTCCGTACATTATATGCTAACGAGTTTTGCACACTATATGGGCAATTCCATTTGAATTCAAAACCGTATTCTCGTCCAGAGTGTCGGAAAAATCGATTCATTTTTGTGCATATTTTCCCTGGCATTTGTTACGGAAAATGTGCATGCAAAAATATTTCCAATTTTTTGCAATATTCAGATTTATAATATTATTAGTGACCTTTGATGATCACTTTGGAAAATAATTTGAAAAAAAAAAATAATTTCAGCCTTTTAATAGTGGAATGAATGATGAAAATCCATTTTCAAAAGTCTCCTAAAATTCTGTCTAAATCAATTACATCATTCGGATTTATAATCTTATTAGTAATCTTCGACGATCACTTGGAAAAATAATTTTTAACGAAAAAAAATATTGTTAGACTTTTAATAGTGAAAAGAATTATGTAAATCCATTTTCAAAATTCTTCTAAATTTCTGTATTAATTAATGAAATCATTCAGACTTATAATCTTATTAGTAATCTTCGACGATCACTTGGAAAAATAATTTGAAAGAAGTAAAAACATTTTCAGCCTTTTAATAGTGAAAAGAATTATAAAAATCCATTTTTAACATTCTTCTACGTTTCTGTATTAATTAATTACATCATTGAAAGTAAAAAAAAAACCTTCTTTCGAAAACTCTTCAAGATTTTTGATATCACTTTGTTTTCACTTTGTTTTCTAAATTTTTATATCAATCTCAAAGTACAGATATAAAAAAAAAGTTCGACTATTTTGTACTTGCAACATTTTCCACTTGAATTTATCCGCTGGATGTTCTCTGGAAAGAGGGTGAAAGCTCCCTCGTGCATAATTCGTCGATTGACAATATTATAAACGACTCTCGTCCGAGATATTGTCACGAGGCGATGCTTCAAACGCCATTGTGAGAATGATTACCCAACATCCGGGGACACTTTATCGTATCACAAATGTAATACCATTACCGCAATTTCGTTGCGTATCTCTCACCGCGTTATAACCCCCTCGCATAGTATATAAAACTATTACTTTTCCCTGAGAGATTGATCGCGCAACCTCCTCACTCGAGCGGTGGGTGGAGGGTTAAGGAAAACTCGTTCGCGTAATGAGAAAGTAATTCCGAAAGAGATCGTATCATCGCCGTTGCCGTAAGTTCGCGTTTACGTGTTGCAAGAACGAGCTAAGGGATTGCACGTTCCCACGAGATACGTCGTGAAAGAGAGAGAGAGAGAGAGAGAAACAGAAAAAAAAACATACAACTCAAAATAAAGAGACGCGAAAAAAATGTTCACGACTCGGTTAAAAGGGTAAAATAGATTGAAATAAATTGCAATAAAAAGCCGGGGGTGAAAATAAAAAAATTCCGCGAAAATTGCCTCTTCTTTGCTATCCATCGGAGCTCCAGAGCGGAGCACCAGAGCGAAAGAGAAAAAAAAGCAATTTGCGGATAATAGGAGAAAAAAGAAAACGCATCCGGTAGGATCGAAACGAGATAAAAAAGAAAAGGGCCCATAAGAAATGCAGGATGTGAGAAAGTGGAAGAGGAGCCTTTGTAGAGAATACCGAGGGAATAAAAATAAGAATAGACCTTTTTTTCGCTGGAATGAGAGAGGGAAGAATACATAATTAATGGGAATCGAGTGGAGCGGAGGGTAATAAAACAACTCCGGTGTTACGATGAAAAATTCAGGTCACCCTGATTTCAGGACTACCGGGTTATTACTACGATGTCCGACACCATATCACTGCTACACATCCATATATATATATATGTACATGAGGCATTCCACACTGATTCGACCTGGGTCTGACCTTTCACCTCTTCAATTTTTTCCGCGATTTTTTATGTTTTTGTAGTGATTCTGAGAAGCACTCAGGATTTTTTTCAGATTTTTTTTGGAGTTATTTGACTTAATTATGGTTAAATTTTTTTTTTCGAAAAAGCTTGTTATGGTCGGAAGGAAACCCCTGCCTATTTTTGCTCAACCCTTGAAATTTTCCATATAAAAAACTGCATTTTTGTGATTTTTTCAGATTTTTAATTTTCGGCTAAAGGTAATTTGTTTATAAAATTATAATTTTGTAAAAAAATGACTTTTAGCCCAAATTTAAAAATCTGAAAAAAATCACAAAAATTCCTTTTTTTATATGAAAAATTTCAAACGTTGAGCAAAAGTGGGCACGGGTTTCTTTCTATCTATAAAAAGCTTTTTCGAAAAAAAGGAACAAAACCATAATTAAGTCAAATAGCTCCAAAAAAATCTGCAAAAAGTCTTAAGTGCTTTTCAGAGGCACTACCATAACCCATAAAAAATTGTGGACAAAATCGGAGAGCCGAAGGGTCAGACCCAGGTCGAATCGGTGTGGAATGCCTCGTATATAAATTATATATGTACATCCTTCATACACTTTTCGGGTTAACTTTCTCTCTTCTCCTGTTTTTCCCTTTTTTTCTTCCCGTGATCTTTCGCTATTCATTGCGTCGTTATTCATCCACGAGGGACCAAAAATTACTCGTTGCTTTGCGCCTCACGTTTTTCATCCCTCTGTCTTGACCATTAAAAATCGACAATTTTTTTTATTACACAGCTTTTGCGAAGGAATAATATTTGGCAACCTCCCTTGCAGTCTAAAAAAAATTTCACTGCAGAAGAAAATTATTAAAAAATCATGGTAATCGGACATTGTTTTTCATCCCTCGGAGTCTTCATAGCAATATTTTTCGTGATACCAAAAGTTTTCCGCCACGAACATGCTCGAAGCTCCCATCAACTTTGAATGGATCAACGCCTGTTTTTATACAAAGGTGTGCATTATTCACAGTAAATGAAGCCTCCCAGATCATCATCTCACTAGTGGTGTTCTCGTCCATTTCTGGAGAAACTAACTCGTTTTCTTTCCACTCTCGTCTCACACCAACATCCTCCATCTCCCTCATTTCGTTTAAACGGAAAAAGGCGAATGTAAATACACACACAGTAATGTTTTTGTATGAATCTAACACCAGAAAGCTCTCAACTTGCAACTCTTACACCCTTCGTACGCCCTCTTGATTCAGTCTTGTGCAAGTACTGATGTGTGTGTGTATAAATGTGTGCGTGCTCATGTACGTGTGAATGGGAATCTCATTTCTTTCAGTTTCGCTCGTATTTCAGATTCGTATGGCCTCAAAGGACCCTGCGACCGGAACACACATATATAAACGTTCCACCGCGCAACACTATGTACATATATTTATAGCCTTACTTCCGGTAATAAAAGTTGAGACTTTCACGTAGAAAAGTGTTCCGTTGAATTAAAGAAAAAGCGTGGCCTAAAAAACCTTCACCCGCGAGTTTCTATTACACTCTAAAAGCGCAGTTAATTATTTTACCCTCTCGTTTCTCTCTTTCCCTCTCACTGTGCTTCATTTTCTCTGTATCTTTCCCAGTGGCGAGCCTTAATGAAACTCGAGTACGCACTTACGAAATACCCTCATCTTCTTTTTTAGACGCATAAAAATATATATTACACTGTAATAATTGTCTAGAACAAAAAAGCATTGCCATAAACATTACCGACGAAAAGTTTCCGGATAAAGTTTCAAAAAAGATCTGGAACGATTTTTATGCCATTTCGCCGGAAGTCAACGTAGACTAATTTAACAAACCGCATTTTGGAGAAGAAGAACTCGGCTTCGTTTCCTGATTTTTTAAATTATTTTTACAAATTGTTTTCAAATTTTAACTCTATTTTCAAAACAGCAGTTTTTCGCCTTTTTCCCTCTCTTTTCAGGTTCTAGAGATTTTTCTTTAAAATACATTCTTACGATTGGATTCATAAAGAAGAAAGTTGTTTGAGCTTCAATTCCCTTTTTTTTAAAGCTTTGTGCGAAATTTTTTTCCAAAGTTATTCTGTTTTTTGTGAAAAAGAGGAAATTAAAAAAATCCTGTATAAAACGAAAACAAAGAGGATTCATGAAAAACTTCAAGATAGCAAAAAGTTGCGTCTGTTCTTGTTGAGTGCAGAGAGATTTTATTCCCAATATTTTTTTTCATATTTTCTGGATCGGAGCTCAGATCATTCAATTGCGATAACTCTAGAACTATGGGATTATTGATAAAATTTCAAGAAGGGAAAATACTTTATTTTTCTATTTTCGATACATTGGAATTTTTTTTCAAATTTTTTTTCCCGCCTCAACATGAGAAAACAAAATTTTTGCAGAAAAAATCTGAAAAAATTCCTCCGAACTTAGAAAAAACAGACGCAACTTTTTGCTATCTTGAAATTTTTCATAAATCCTGTTTGCTTTCGTGTTATACGGGATTTTTTAAATTTCCTCTTTTTTCACAAACAACAGAATAACTTTGAAAAAAAATCGCTCAATGTTTTTAAAAAGAGGAAATTGAAGCTCAAACTTTTCTCTCTATGAATACAATCGTAAAAATGTGTTTAAAAAAAGGCGAAAAACAGCTGTTTTGAAAATAGAGTCCAAATCTAGAAACAATTTGTAAAAATAATAACAAAAATCAGGAAATGAAGCCAAAGTCTTCCCCTTTAAAATGCGACTTGTTAAATTAGTCTACGTTGACTTCCGGCGAAATGGTATAAAAAACATTCCAGACCTTTTTTGAAGTTTTGTCTGGAAACTTTTCGCCTGTAGTGTATAACTCCAAATCAATTCATCAGGGCTATTTGTGTTTCGGAAATACTTTCTTAGCGCGAATCTTGAGTTTAAATATGTTTTACCATTTTTTAGCCCCATTCTCCGGTGGACCAATTTGTCAGGGTTCTTATTTATTTTTTTATTTTTTACATTGCTCACAAAGACTCGTTGGAGCAAATTTCGTTCTGGCAGAGTTTGATGAAACGCTGTGCATGAGACCGCACTGCGGATTATCAACCCTTCTGCGCATTAGTGTATATCAACCCTCACCTCTCGTGTCGTGGTCGCTTTAGACCGTAAACGCCCTGTTTTCCTCCCTTGCATCCCTCTCTTGCTCATGGAGTGACCAGGCGTGGATTTAAGGGCTGCGTGATCGATACACGTGATTGCTGGAGGATTTTTTCGTGCAGATTGAGGAACTACTTGAAATCCACCCTGCGCGAACGTTATTTAGAAAGCAATTATTTCCCTTACGGAAGATCGTTGGAGGAACTGTCACGCACAATTGTACTTGCCACGATTTTTCACTTTGATCATATTTTTTAGCAAGACTCTACGTGCAAAATTACACTGTAAAAACAATCATTCGAATTAATTGTGCAGTTAAATGTCCAATCCCATCGATTGAAGAAATGTCCCATCGTTATGGCTTTTGACTTTCTCCAATCGGAATTGAAAAGAAAAATCAGAGACTGCAATTTCCGGAATTACCGTGGCTCAATTCATTGATTGATGTCAAAACAATCATTTAAGTGCAATCAACGATGCCGATCAACAAATCATTATGCATAAATCCCATCGATTGCAGAAATATCCCATCGTCAGGGAATTCAAAGACTGCACTTCCGTAAATGACCGTCCCGTAATTTATTGATCATCATTCGATCATCATCGATTCTCGCAAAGTGGAAGCTACTTCCGTTTCTAATTTGCGTGATTAATCATGCCTTTGATACAGGTGATCGGATTAAATCCACTCTCGCGAGTCAATTTTACGGCTTAACCAAATATCGCCAATGCTCGCAGGATTAATTTTATTTGCTTCCGTGAAAGCTCGTTATCGATACACGGAATGGAAAGTAAAGAATGGAAAATCCGATCGGACATCGAAACTTATATCCCATCAGTAGCATCCAACGATCGGAATTGGCTCTAATTTTGTCCAAGCATTACGATGATGGAAATATTTTTTTCAATTCCTGCATTTTTCTAAAATTAGACTTTTTATCCGTAAAATGGATCAGCACGATAAACGCGAAAAAGTTAGGATTACAGACTTCCTGAAATATATCAACATTTTTTTCATTATTACTTCCCGTGTATAATCTTTTGGGCTTTCACGGTTCTATCCTTTTCCTTTCGTGAAAACTCGACTTTTCATCTCCCAAATTCACTTTACCACAATACAGATACGCAAGCATATACACTATTTGTCTATGCAGATGCTCATATATTATTTATACCCCAGGGCTCTTCCCCGCATCCGTTTTTCCCACTTCCTCCTTCGCTTCTTTTCTCTTCATCGCGATCAGTATCGCATAACCGTACTGGAATGTCAGATGCATCGATGTCACTAAAAACGCAGAAGCTCCCTCCCTCATCTAGCCCTCTACTCGTGTTCAGCCCCCCCCCCTCCCCTATTTCCTCCATCAATATTTTATCGTTCAATTCAACCCGTCGTTCTGGAAGTATCGATTTTGTGTTCAATGAACGTCTCCATTTGTCATTGACGTTGTAGTTACATCGTAAATTGCAAAAAACAATCTCATATACAATATTCCGATCAATTGATAATTATCCACGGTGGAAATATCATTATTTTTAATAGTCCGCTGGATAAAATAATCCATCTGAAATCGCAGTCTGGCCAAAAATGAATCGCTTCAGTAAAATGACTGAAATTTTTGGATGAAATGACTGAAGGTTTTTGATAAAAATTCATGAAAATTTGGATTTTTTGGAAAAACTATTGGTAGATTCGTGTTCAGTGGAAAAAAATACATCGATATAAGGCTTGAAAAAAATGAATTAAAAAAAAAAAAATTCTGCATTTTGGCCAAACTTGAATTGGATCACAAAAATGACCGCAATTTTTTTTTCTGATTAAATTTTCATTTTACTTCGAGCTAATTCTCTTCGGGATCGTTCAAGCTTCAAAATGCCGCTTGGTTCATCCAATTTGGATCATTTTTCGATTTTTGGCGAATTTTTAAAATTGGACCATCGATTTTTGCAAATTTTTGCATACATACCCCTTTCCATTTTTTTTCGATGATTTTCAAAGTGCTCTCATTTCTACAAAAATTGAGTTATCGGAATGAACCAAACGCCATTCTCTAACTATAGTCACACCCTTTAAGTACGAAAAAGAAATTTTTGAATCGGTCGAACCAAAGTAAAGTTACGAGCACTTGAAATTTCGCTATTTTGAGATTTCCGAGAAGTCGCCTAAAAATTAGCGAAAAAAAAAATTTATTTTTTTATTGTTTTCAAATGTTATTTCGGTGGGAAATTCACCGCTGATCGCAAATCACGCAGACTTTTAATCGAAAAAAAATGTATTCGTGATAAAAAGCAAGTAAAATGTAAAGAAACAAATTTTTTTTTTATGAATGTGTATTCATAAATATTCATGAATATTCATTTACAGAAGTTCATACCTCGACAGATACGGTTTGCTATTAAATCAATATTCCTGTAAAAAACTTTTACAACAATTCCTGATGTAAAAAATTGAACAAAATGGAGAAAAAAGCTCATTAGCAACAAATCCCTAATATTACAGTTTCAAAGTTACATTCCACCAAATCTTTTATCCAAAAAAACCACCCTTAATTTGGGAATTAAAATTTTGTCTAAATACTGGACACTATAGTGATCGTCTCCGTGTTGTCCATGAATTAATACTGGAAATTTTTCTTCCGTTACCATATTTTAAGTAAGGGTTTCCATACAAAATTTCGGGGTTTCTTCCACTCCAATATCTATTGGAAATTATTTCTTTCCGTATATCTGTAGCTTCACGCCCATCTCATTTCCGCATAGACGTGTATCAATCAGCGTGTACGTGTTTGTATTTGTTGACCGGACTATCGTTCTGGTTCGCTGAGCTCTCACGCTCATCGTGGCCTCTATAAAACAAAGGCAAATATAGAAGGGCTCGAGACGGCTATAGTGACCAATGGTCATCGTGTGTAATCAGGCATCATCGAATATCAGGTGAGGATGAGGATGATGCGCGCTATATGTGAGCACGGAGAAAGATGCATATACATACTATATATATACGTTTTGAATTGGTAGGATATAACATATACAGAGAGAGAGAGGAAAGGGCGTGGGGGGAATGGGGGTGGGGTTGAATGAGAAAGGGTGGATAGCCGAACCGAGAGAGCTATAAATGTATGCGTTAGCCGAAGCGTGATGTGGCCATTGTTTGAATACTCGCTCGTTCGTAATGCTCGGTTTCCCGGTTTCCCGTGCGCAAGATATGAACGATAGTAGACCCGGGTGCAAGCCTCCTGCATCCCCCCAACCCTTTTTCATCCCTCTCGCTTCAGTACATCCCCCTCCGTCGATTGCTGACGAATAAAAGGACGTTATCGCAGTAATTTCACCCTTAAAAAGGAAACAATTCCGCCCTTGTGTTCACCAACAATCGATATGTAGAATAGCAGAACGGGTTACACCTAAGCCACCTCTTCGCCCCCACCCCCCACCCTGTTCCTCCCTGCGTATAACCCTTTGCCCTCTGGGCATGAACGTGGACAGTGGATTCCTGGGATGAAAAAATAAAATATATATTCTCTAAAACGTTTTTGTTTTACGTTTCGCCCTCCACACACACTCACACACACACAAACACACGTATCCTGGGATATTTGGGCTTTCGGAAAATGGAGAAAACTCGTGTATTGCAAAAACATGAAGGCCATACAGGGCTGGGTCGTATCGCGGCCGTTTTGTTATTTATATGCGGGCTTTTATCGACGCTGCAGAATTTTTCGATTCATTCGTTGCCATGAAAAAAAAGAAAACATTATATGCAGATGTGCTTTTGAAATACACGGACAATGCGAACATGCTCGTCGTATTGTTTTTTCTTAATTATTCCAAAAAGCCAAACATTTTTGTCTGATATGATTTTTAGCTTTTTTTCTCTGAATCAATTTTTCCCCAACTTAATTTAAAAGCAATCTAATTTATACCACGTCATTCCTTTTATTTTTAAAGAATAGAGATTGAGGGACCATCTCTTAAGGGCTGGTTTTACGATTGGATTTTTTAAAATTATTTTAAAAAGCCAAACATTTTATCTCAATTACGAGCTGCTGATTTTCAGCGTTTTTCTCTGGATCCGTTTTTTTCTAATTCTATTTGAATAAAAACTAACCCATCAATTACTTTCGTGAATAAAGGACGAAGAGATTGAGGTAGCATTGACCCTTTAAGGTACCCCTTAACTCTTGAAGGCCGGTTTTACGATACACTGAGAAAAAAAATGTTTGAATGAACCAAATCGAAAGTCAAGTACGTTCAAAAGAGTATTCTCTTTGGTCTAACTAAATAATTAGTTTTTTGAATAATTTTGCGCTTCGGTTGACCAAAATATTATTCAGGCAAAAAAATGTTGAATTGTACCAACTAAATATTCGTTTGAACGTATTTGACTTCCAGTTTAGTTCATTTCAACTTTTTTTTCCCAGTGTACGATATTTTTTTTATTATTCCAAAAAGCCAAACATTTTTGTCCGAAGTAGATACTGCTGATTTCCAGCGTTGTCTCTGAGTCAATTTTTCTCCAACTCCATTTGAATGAAATCTATAATTATCGTAAGTAATTTCTTTCGTTTTTGAAAGACCAAGAGCTTGAGGTGCCATCAACGCCTTTTATCTCTAAAGGGTTGGTTTTATCATAAAAAGATATGCGTGCCAAAAATCAAATTAATTTATCGAACGGAAAAAAAGGGATTAAAACATAAGTGTAAGGTGTTTCGAGTAAACCACGATCTTCCTTATCAATGGAAATCACGCTGCGTTGATTATCCCGTTAATCCTTTATTGGCGTTCATTATTAATCGTTGTGCAAACGTGTGTGATCTCTATCATTTGAGGGTATGGATAACGTCAACTTGAACCGATACAGCACTATTTCATCGTATTTGGGGCTCGGCGATTCACGCGTTCCGAAGAGACTCTCTCAATAAGCCTCTTGGCACACACGGATCATCGCATATGATGTGCTTCCAATCGATATTAGATGCGAAATTCTCTCGTGTAACATCGCGGCAATCTGTATATATCGAGCTTCTAGTGTATGGATGAGTCAAGAGTGCCAAAGCTATTTTGGTTAATCGATCGAATTCGCTATATATGCGCGCTTGCATAGTATATCCCTGATCGATAATATATGTGCGGTTTCCTTGTGAGAATACAGACATGCCAACAAACCTACCATCTCAAAGGCGGTCAACAGTGTCGCCGATTGGTTCTCAAATCTTGCTCCTAGTTCCGCCAGTTTCTCTTTTGATCGAAAATTAATTTGACAACTGTCAACTTTCAATATTCATTGGATAAGCAAGACTTGGTATCTTGACAATGACAAATTCATCATTCACTCAAATTTTTTGATTAAGGAGTCGTTAAAATTACCAGAGAAAGCATCTCAATCGTTTTAAGACTGGAAACTCTGAGAAACCTGAAGCCATCGATTTATTTTAACATTATGAAATGTTCAGCTCACCTTTTTTTCTCAATTTGATCGAAATGGACGGACAATTTCGTTCTAGGTTATCGTGAACATTTCTGTGCAGGAAAATTCGCTTTTTCATCCCTGTGTTTGCAGAAATTGTGCGAAACGAAATCCCTTTCCAGGGTGAAAGGGTGAAGGGCCTCGCCGTTGCGCGTAACAAGGTGCAGCTCTACGGTAATTGGGTCAGATGCAATGTCAGTTAAGTGGACATTTACCGCACTGCTAGATTCCCTAGCTATGGATATACATATTGTAAACGGTATATATATATGGGGCATTCCAAGTGAAATCGTGGGGTCATTTCCCTCGGGTCATCAGATCCTTGCCTAACTTTTTTTTCGTACTGACTCCACTTCAAAAACATGATAATTTTTTTAAAGATTTTTCTCGCCACTTCCTCAGGTGGCGCGGCGATCATTTTTGTGTAAAAAAGGGATAACTGAAAAAATGCAATTTTCAAAATTCCTCAATTTTTTCCGAAGATTCTGGGTCAAAAATAAGTTATATTTATCATGGTTAGAAAGTGGGATGAGGCTGCCCCATATTTTTTTTATAATTTTCTTCTTTTCAGTTTCTAAAATAAATAAAAAAAATAATTCCTAATACCCCTTACATGAGTATAAAAATAAAATAAAAATAAAACATGTCCTGGAAAATTTTGATATTTTGCATATTTTTAAAAATAAATTAGAAAAATCTTTTTTTTTTCAATAAAATACTTCAATAAAAAAGGATAACTGAATAAACACCATTTTTAAAATTCTGCAATTTTTTCTACAGATTCTGGGTCATAAATAAGTAATATCTATCGTAATTAGAAATAAAATAAAAAAATTAATTCCTAATACCCCTTACATGAGTAAAAAAATTGAAGATAAATAAAACATGTCTTGAAAATTTTTGATAGTTTGCATATTTTCTAAAATAAATGAGAAAAATATTTTATTGAAAAAAAAATGTTCTCATTTATTTTTAAAAATTTGCAAAATATCAAAATTTTCCAAGATATGTTTTATTTCTCTTTTCTTTTTTTACTCATGTAAAGGGGATGAAGAATTAATTTTTTTATTTTATTTTAGAAACTGAAAAAAATAAATTAAAAAAATATATATGAGGCAGCCGCATCCCACTTTCTAATTATGATAGATATTACTTATTTTTAACCCAGAATCTGTGGATAAAATTGCAGAATTTAAAAAATTGTGTTTTTTCAGTTATCCCTTTTTTACAGAAAAATGACCGTCGCGCCACCTGAAGGAGTGGCGAGAAAAATCTTTAGAAAAATTAAGCTGTTTTTGAAGTGGAATCAGTGCAAAAAAAAAGTTATGCAAGGATCTGATGAACCGACCCCACGATTTCACTTGGAATGCCCCATGTGTATAATAATAGACATACACGTAGGTAACGTTAGATCCTAGCGATTGTCATTTCCAAGTAGAACA
Organism: Alloplasta piceator; assembly: GCA_946863875.1. Lineage (NCBI taxonomy): Eukaryota > Metazoa > Arthropoda > Insecta > Hymenoptera > Ichneumonidae > Alloplasta > Alloplasta piceator. The sequence goes on from OX333080.1 coordinate 12,228,291, forward strand.
CAGGATATCGTCGGTTGCTCACAGATTGGAAGCTGATCCACCATCTTGCAATTCCTCTGCCCAGTACGTGCCATCGATATTGTACGAAATTTTATCTATCTACTTGAAATTGCAAAGGTTCACTCGAAGGAAAAATCTTCAAATGTATCTTGTTACAAAATGTTGATACTCTATCAATACCTGGTCAATACTTCGCAAAACTTTGTCCATTATTCAAGAAGATTATTTTCCAATTCCCGAAGAGGTTCCTCAATTTATTAAGGGCTTTTACGCAGTCAGGATTTTCGAAAATCGATTTTTAAAAATGTGCTTTTGAAACTATATGAACGCATTTTTCTGAAAACTGGGTTTTTGAAGGATGATGAACTTTGAATCGTTCAAAAGCAATAATATTAATTTTTTGTAAGGATTTTTCACGACGAATAATCGTTGAAATATATTTTGGGGTTTTTATTAGAGATTTTGAGATGCTAAATGCACGAGCAAAATGTAAATATATTTAATAATGAATTTTGGAAAACTAATTTTCGTTACATTGCAACGATGCAATTTTCAACGTCATGTTTTTAAAGTTGCGAGCAAGATTTCTCAAAAATGAAAGAACCGATGAGTCTCAAATTTTTGCACAAGATTAATATATATATTTTTTAGTAATTAATCGAACGTTTTTTTTACCGATGAACATTTTACATTTTATAAACAATTCCAGGGACAAATTTTTATCGAAAATCAAAATATTTTTTTGAGAAGCCAGTATTTGTTAAAAATTGATATTTTGCTTATTCCTTCGATCAAATACTAAATTATACCTAATATTAACGAAATCTTTTATTTTTTTATTTTGGTTAATCCAATCTAGAGATATCGTGCTCACCGCAAGAAGCTTTTTTTTAGAGAAGCTCTCGGAGATCGGCTTTCAGTATTTTTTAGAAAGAAAAATTTCAAAATAAAGTTACAAGTTACAAAAAATATATATAAATATTGACTTTAACAAATTGAAATGTCTTTCTAGAAAAAATTCTTGAGAAATCATTTTTTTCGACCTCATGACTGCGTATAGCCCGCTAAGGACATTAATGTCCTTTTTCTCTCTCAATACAAATTTGCCAACGAATTTTCCCAAAATCATAGAATTTTTTGAATTTTCATAAAAAACATGGATCCATATTAAACGAACGTGAAACAGCTCAATTAATTAGGGAATAAAAGTGTTCCCGATATCTTGGGCAATGAATGCTTCATGAAGTCCGGAAGATGAATTTTTCGTTCGAGTATTCAGTGAGAATAAATGGGAAAAAATCGTGATTACCTTCAGGGAGGAATTTGAACAATTGAATTTACAACACATTTTTCGAACCATTCTTTGCGGTCCACAAATGAACAAATGGAACAATGGCCTTTGCAGTGGGAGTCTCGGGGCTTAATGGATTATAGGATTGATGGGTATCGTTAATGATCAACCAAAATAGCTCAATCGAGGATATCATTCTTTTATGCGGTCATAATTAATCGGCACAAAAGGTCATCGAAAATGATCGTGTTATAACGGTACATGTATACGAGGTATTCCCGCTCAACGAGACCCCCTTTTAGGCCGACCTCTTTCGTTTTTCTTGAAACTCGAGTATGTTTTAGTGTTGCCTGAAAGCATATTGTACACCAATTTTCAGATCTCTTACTATAATACTCTTTGGAATACACAAAAAGTTATATTTCAAACTTTTTGCGTATTCAGCGCTTCGGAGCTTTGGCACGACGCGAAATAAAATCGAAAAAATTCTTTGACAATAGCTTTCGATCGGAAATTTCTTGCGCTTTCCGAAAAAAAAAATATCAGCGATTTCTAAAAAAACGAATTCATTTAAATTTCGGCCTAAAACCGAAAAAATTGATTTAAAAAAAAAAAGCATAATTTAATTCAGCGGTACAATTTTTTTTGTGTTTTGTATATATCTGAGAAGTCACGATATAAATTTCAAGTTGGAACTCGCATCCGTTTACTAATGTCAAGTCTTTTAGTAGGATAAAAATTCTTAAATACATATCGTGTTTTTTGTATTCAACAGTTCTCTGATATATTATATAGCGTTTTTTTAACGAATTTTGAATTTAGTAAATTTATTACATTAATTTAATTAATTTTATTAAATAATCAAATTTATTCAATTTATGAAATTAAATTTATTAAGTTAAATCAATTAAATCAAATTTATTAAATTTTGAATTTAATGAATTTATAAAATTCGAAATTCGTTAAAAAAAACTATATATCAGAGAACTATTGAATACGAAAAACACAATATTTAAGAATTCTTATTCTACTAAAAGATTTGGCATTAGTAAACGGATGCGGGTTCCAACTTGAAATTTATATTGTGACTTCTCAGATATATACAAAATATAAAAAAAATTGTCCCGCTGAATTAAATTATGCTCTTTTTTTGTAAATCAATTTTTTCGGTTTTTGGCCGAAATTCAAATGAATTCGTTTTTTTTTCTGAATTGCTGATATTTTTTTCGAAAAGCGCTGGAAGCTTCCGATCGAAAGCTATTGTTAAAGAATTTTTTTGATTTTATTTCGCGCCGTGCCAAAGCTCGGAGCGCTGAATGCGCAAAAAGTTTGAAATATAACTTTTGATGTATTCCAAAGAGTATTATAGTTGGAGATCTGAAAATTGGTGTACAATATACTTTCAGGCAACACTAAAACGTACTCGAGTTTCAAGAAAATCGAAAGAGGTCGGCCTAAAAGGAGGTCCCGTTGAGCGGGAATACCTCATACATATATGCTTATTTTAGCTACGCAAGCTCTATATATAAATTTGCCGGTATGCAATATCGCTCGATCTCACAATTGAATTAATAATATCTTCCTGTTATAATTGGCACGTGGTACGTGGCGTTCATATACGTTATGCGTGAGCTATTGATACTCGCACTCGCGATTGTTCGTGCTCGTTTAACAGTCTCGCGAGTCCATCTATTTTCAATGAACTCATCCTCTCTCTCTTTGAGTATTGTCAAAAAATGGCTTAAAATAGCGAGAAAAGATAGGGCATTTTTTCCTGATTTCCTGCCAAATTTGATGCAATGAATATTATCGACGAATTAAGTCTTTAAGAGATAAATTTTGAGACTGTCCTAAAATACTTTAAAAATACAAGTTCTTTGAATTTTTCGTTAATTCAATACTTCTTTTAATTTCTCATTCATTCGAACATTCGTAATTTCAAGTACATGAATTATTGTTATTCTGAATCAAAATCTGATTGAAATCTGATTCAATGGACCTGAAATACACTCTATTAATTTATAACATGATTATATATAATGCTTGCCACCTAGACTGTCTTTCTTCATTACATATACGAATATATATGGGGCATTCCATGTCAAATCGACCACTTTTGGACCCGACCCTTTTCAATTTGGCTGAAATTTGTTTTTTCGTTTCGACTCCATTAAAAAGATTTTTCAGGAAATTTTCAAATTTTTTCACCCAACCCAAAAAAAACTTTTTTTTTAAAGAGCTATAACTTCTTCAAAAATTGGCTAATTGAAACGTTTTTTTCCCCAAATTTTCCGTCTTTAAATGTACGTTCCGAAAAAAAAATACAAAAAAATGGTAAGATATTAAACTTCGAGAAAAAGATTATTTTCGAAAAAGTGAAAATTTTTATAGATTTTAACATCTTAAAATTTTTTTGTATTTTTTTTCGGAAAGTACACTAAAGACGAAAATTTTGGGAAAAAAAACGTCCCAATTAGTCGATTTTTGAAGAAGATATAGCTATTTGAAAAAAAAAGTTTTTTTTCGGTTGGGTAAAAAAATTTGACGATTTCCAGAAAAATGTTTTCAATGGAGTAGAAAAGGAAAAACAAATATCAGCGAAATCGAAAGGGGTCGGATTCAAAAGTGCCTCAATTTGACATGGAATGACCCATATGCATATGTATATGTATAATAAAACTAGCTGCCAACGTTGCACCGAGAATCCTTCGCTAAGAGCCTTTCCCTGTTACTTTATTGAGCAGAACTAATTGCGGAGGCTTGGATGGAGATTCTTTTGTCTCGAAACTTTTAACTCCCTCCTCACCGTCTATATACAATTTACATATATATGTATATTAACCGAACACTTTCTGAAACGCCTTTGGTCGTTGCGCAGAGCTTCATCGTCCACGGTCGTGGATGTCAGTATTCATCGGATAACTATCGCGTGGCTGACCGCAAATTAACGGGAGGGTGGTGATAAAAACGATCCTGTGCTAAAAGCGAGAAAACTAGGCAGGTGGAAGTATAGCCTCTAATATTCCTACTAGGAAAAAAGAGGAGGCGGATGGTTAGCCTAGTTTTTCGACTAGAACGAATGTGGAAGAGGCGACTGAAAAGCCTAGTTCGACCAGAGAGAGGGAGGGAATACAGAGGGCTCAAAGTTTTGCCACTAGTGACCTACCAACGTCGATCAAAGCCTCAATATTCCAAATGGAGGATCAACATGTGAAGATACATCTCCTCCTCTATATCTCTCTTCATTGCCACTTTTTAAAGAGAAATTAACGGATCCTCGCCAATACTTGGTACACAAATTTTCAAATAATGTCGCAATTACCAAGAATTGATTATCAATTCAGAAGAATTAATTATCAATTATCGGAGTTTTTTAACTTTTCGCTTCAGGTATGAATTTGTTGATTTTCCTCTCAGCTGAACGTCCGAAATTTCAATTTCATATTATTATACCCATTTTATCCCCGCAGATTCTCCATAAATGTCGAACCCATTTTTAAAAATCCACAGAGCTGTTCCAATTAATTCGGTCAATCGTCACAATTTCATTACTTTATCAAACCTAACGCATCATGAATTTTCGAATACTCGGAATTATTAATCAGCCTGAGACAACATAAATGTCGTTGGAATTCGTAGAAATTCAATGGCAAATGTGGATATACAAATATTTCGCATTCCGGATCAAACGGATGAATTATGTTTGCGCAAAATATGACCAGCACCGTGCATCAAATGAATAATACATCGACGTGTGTTTAATCGTTGGCAATACATAAACTCCCTGTATGGTCATGCGGTCTCATTACTATTTACAATATGAAAGCTCATCTGCGGCGACGTTTTCGAGTATAATATTGAGAGTTACAAACAGTGCGGTGAATTTCGAAAATTCCATAGTGGATTGCATGGAAAATAAATTTCCTCCCGCTCGTGGCGTTGAATATTACACCAGTGAGTGGGAATTACGTTTCACGGGAAATTCATCAAATAACGCATTGGTGGTGAAGTACGATGCTTATGGGAAAAGTGAGGGAGAGAGTTTGCACAAGCACGCATCAGCTCTCTGCAAAAGGGCGTAAGTCGCTCATTAAAACATTGCCAACTATGGCGGATCAACGCGCTTTTGCCTTTCAGACATTTCGGTATTTATTTCTACGCGACGAGAAACGGAAAACCCGCTTGAAGGGGTTGTTTAAAATCCTCGACGAGTGTTTAGCGTTCTGCTCGTTCTCGCGTGAAAGCACTTGAGATTCTTGCGGCTTTACATTGTATCCTGAAACGCATGAGAATTGAATTGAATTTATTAGCCATCAATAATGAAATACTTCGAACGCTTAAAGGATTATCCAGAAGCACTGGAAGCGAAGCTGTTTTGAGATTATTTTTTCAATCACGAAATCAAAAATATAAGTGGTGTGTAAATTAAAGGTGTACAAAAATATCTTTCATTTATATGAAAGGTGAAAACCATTATTTTTTACCATTATTTCCACTATTATTTTCAATCTGCTTTGGTTTTTCTTTGGAGATACCGAATATTCGTATTGTTTTTTGAAACTTTACGAATTGGCATCAATTTTGATTTTTATCTTCTCTTTTTTGGTAAAAATTGAACTTGATTTGTTTATTGCAAATGTAATTATTCATCAATCGTTAAAATCGTGTGTACTCTAATAGATAATCTATCTGAGAAACGGCGAATAAAATTTCAAATCAATCATAAGAATAAAAATTGAGTGAACTCTGCTCAAATTTGAAATCAAATTTGGGCACGCAAATAAAAACTCCTTTCATCTCCATATCGATTGTTCACCGTAAATAGGGATTATAATTTTGTAATTTAAGTTAATATGTTAAGATTCCAACTGTTCAAAATTTAGCGGTATTTATAGTGATGGCTTATTCAATCCATTCACGTCCGTGGAGGACTATTTCCTCCTCCTTGAAAAGCCTGTACGATTAATTATCTGAAGAAGTCATTAAAAATCTGCGCTAATTGGAAACTCACATTTACCTCATTTAATTGCCCCACTTAGCCACACCTTAGCCTCTCAAGGCTTCGGGGACAATAACCATACGTAAACGTGTTCAGCCTAAGTCATCGAGACAGGGGTCGTCGATTCTCTTGGATGGTGCTTTGTCTTTCTCCCGCAAGCTCCCGTTGCAGAGCCGGCTTTTACGATACGCTCCGGCGTTATATACTGGATGTATATAAGTATATATATGCATATATATCAGGGTGAATCGAAAATTTTGAAAACTGTTGGCTACCCTCAAAAATCAAAGATATCGTTGAAATAAAGGTCTCAGTGCAACGATTCGATTTTTTGACAATATATAGAGGGCGCGCGGGACGTTTAAGAACGCAATTTTTAGCGTTAAATTCACTCGACCACTGATAAACGGAAACAGATCATTCAAAAAGTTCTGAATTTTTTTTATAAGGTGCCCACATCTGTATTCTTTCAAACCCATGTTTACCAAACATAAACAAATGGTTCATACCTTCGAAAATAAATCTGTGAAAATCAATATTTTCACTATTTTTCAATTAATTATGTCATCAAATATTATTTTTTGTCTTCTAAAACGTTTTTGTATTTCTTCCATCTTTTTTCTTGTAAAACTTGGTATCAGTATTGCTTGCAATGCGAAAATTGCTAAAAAATAAATATTTATTTTGGAAATTTTCATATTTTATTTTTAAATAACGATTTATTTTTTAGCAATTTTCGTAATGTAATCAATACTGAAAAATAGTGAAAATATTGATTTTTTTTCGAAGTTATGAACCATTTGTTAATGTTCAGTAAATATGGGTTTGAAAGAGTACATATCTGGGAACGTTATATAAAGCATTCCGAATTTTTTGAATGATCTCTTTTCGTTTATCTGAAGCCAGAAGATGAGAAATCTGAAAATTGGTAAAGTGAATTTAACGCTAAAAATGGCGTTTTTAAACATCCGGCGCGCCCTCTATATATTGTCAAAAAATTGAATCGTTGCATTGAGACCTTTATTTCAATGATATCTTTGATTTTTGAGGGTAGCCAACAGTTTTCAAAATTTTCGATTCACCCTAATATAGACAGTTGATAACGGTAGAAGATAATGAAGGGACTAACAAAGCTCGTGCAGAATTTTGGCGGTAAGGTGAGGGAAGGGTGGTTAAGGGTTAATTCGTATACGTGCTATGAGACGCTTGCACAGATGAACGATGAACTGATGCTGATGCCGATTAACCGATTCTCCAGTCTGCCCTCATGCACTATCATCCCTCTTGGACGAGTTGATACGCGCATGGGCTATTTCACGCCAGCGTTGCCAAGTATCTGACATTTTTGTCAGCACACCTGGAAAGATCTACTATAATGTTTATTTGATCATCTTTTTAGTTCATAGGGATAGGGATAGGGATAGGGATCCCTATCCCTATCCCTAACCCTAACCCTATCCCTATCCCTAACCCTAACCCTAACCCTATCCCTACCCCTATCCCTATCCCTATCCCTATCCCTATCCCTAACCCTATCCCTATCCCTATCCCTATCCCTATCCCTATCCCTATCCCTATCCCTAACCCTAACCCTAACCCTATCCCTATCCCTATCCCTATCCCTAACCCTATCCCCATCCCTATCCCTAACCCTAACCCTATCCCTATCCCTATCCCTAACCCTATCCCAATCCCTGTCCCTAACCCTATCCCTAACCCTATCCCTATCCCTAACCCTATCCCTAACCCTATCCCTATCCCTATCCTTATCCCTATCCCTATCCCTATCCCTCTTTTCATCAACTACATTTGTATTTGATCCAAGTTTGGGCAATATTTACTTTCAATATATTTGTTTATTTGAATTTATATATGTTTTGTAATATTGAGATGAAATATTATTTCACATTTAAATTTAACATTTATTTAAAGATTGAAATGTTTAAAAATATTGCGTAGATATTTAAAAAAAATTATTTGATTGCAACACATATTTGCTCTTTATGAAAAAAATTTGTTCATATTAAATAAAAATCTATTCAATTGCAATGTATTTTCTACTAGGTACATTCGAAAAAAAAATATATCGACGAAATTTATTTGGCTTGACTAGGATTTAGTTCAATGAACTAGATCTTTTTTCTGAGTGCATGATTTTCCTTGTTTTGCTTCCTCAAGAAATAAACTTCCTTTTCCCGAGTCAAAACTAAGCTAGAGATTTGCTGATAACTGCACTAAGACTTGCACTACTTGGAACAAATATATAAATTTTTTCAAGTGTGAAAAGGATCTAAAATAGATATATTAAACGTTTTAAGTAAAACTCTAAAAACCGATAATAAATGAGGAAATTTATTTGCTTGAAACAAATTTTATTTGATTCAAATAAATTTTTCTTCTGGGTGTAAGTCATTGCTTATAGTCGTTATAAATTTTCGAATTTTTCTAACACCTCTTAGAAAATCATGCAACTTCGATTGTTTGCTTGCAACTTCCCAATTCCTTTTCATCATCCCTTGAGCTGATTTCTCATCTAAATACAAACAGTTGAATGTCGATTTTGTCTCAACACGGAACGTCCCGTACATACTCGTCATTCTCGCGATAAGTCGATAATCAATTAGACGGGCAAACTGTCGAAGGCGCGGCAGAGGGGGGAGGGGGTGGCGTCGAGAGATTAATACGCACGAAGAGGGATAAGGTGGTGGATAATAGGGGCTTTATTATGGTATGGGAAGTTGCGAGAAGCAACTGGCAATGAAGCTGAAGGGGTGTACACGAGCTTTGTTAGCGTATAGAGACGAGAATATAGATACGACTCGAGGAGGCGTGGAGGAGAGTTAGGTCGCTTAGCCAGGCGGATTTATCGCCCGGTCGATGACTTTGCCAGTCTCCCACGAGTCTGGTGCAACGCAGCGTAAATGCTTCGTGGATACTTGTCGCGTGTGGTTCAACGGGGCAAAATGACCCACCTGAGAAAAGTCCAGTCCCATGAGCAGGGTTGCAAATAATGCATTACTTTTTTCAATGCATTTGCATTTTCATTAACCATTAACATTTAATGATTATTGGAAATAATTTCCATCAAGCAATAAAATTTAATGATTGATGGAAATTATTTTAATGGTTAATGGAAATTATTTTAATGATTAATGGAAACTAATTTCATTAACCATTAAATTTCAATGGTTAGTGAAGTTCTAAATCGATAAAATGTAATGCAAAATTGCTATAATTCATTCATCTATATTTTTCCATTCCCAAAATTGCAATCAAAGTTTTGTCAATTACACATTACATTGCAATGGGTAACGGAAAATTTTTCTATTGCACTCTACATTGTAATGGGCAGGGTTGCAAATAATGCATTACTTTTTTAAATGCATTTGCATTTTTATTAACCATTAACCATTAACCATTAAATTTAATGGTTAATGAAAATGATTTCCATTAACCATTAAAATTTAATGGTTAATAAAAAAGTAATGGTTAATGCATTACTTTTTCATTAAAAATTTCGCAACCCTGCCCATGGGTAATTTTCAATTCCACTTGTCACTTGTCAAGAAATAAAATTCCCACTCAGTGAAGAGCATTCTGCCCAAAATGCCATAAATTTCGGTCAAAATTGAGTATTTTTCAAAATTCAAACTCAGTTCTGTTCGTAGGTCCATTTTACCCCTATCTCATCTACGTTACGTGCGAGCTGAAATCTCGTATCGCTCGTCATTCAAGCTTCACCGCGTCTCCGTACATAATTCGTGACGCCCCGAGATCTCGAGATTTAGGGGCGACTCCAGCGTGTGGGGGCTGATTGTTAAAATCACAGCTCCGATTTTCTCACTTCGCTTCCTTTTTAGGGTGACTTCCATCAGGCGTCGTAATCTCAAGGAAAAACTCATTCCAGCTTTCTATTAATTATGATTATGTTTGCGGTACGGCGGAAAATCGATTTTTCGCTTGACACGACTTCTTAGCGCAGAGGGTCCATTTTTGTGGAATATTTTTAACGATTATTTTATTCGCTCTATTATTCGATACCATTTTTTTCTGGTGCTTTTTACTGAATCGTGGAAATTTACAAGGGGTGCACAATAGTGAATCTGAGTTGCAATAAAAGAGGGAACGAAAAATTAGGGATTTTGTGGAGAAGGTACACGAGATTATCCCGAAGTGCAGCGAATGCTTTTTCACTGGAGGTGATCCGAAATATACTCCCGCTCAAAAGTTTGCAAACACCAGTCAATATTTCTTGCCGCACTAGAAGTTGCATAACTCCGTCAAAAAATAATATAATCGAATTTTAAAAAAAGCGCTTTGACAGAAAGGAATTCAGCTTTATTTAGCTTTTTTTTAAATATTTTTTTTCGATCCGGTACGCATAACTTGAGGACATTTTTTTTTGTCTTTTGCATCTACGATACATTGGAAAAAGTTAGCGCACGCTCCATTTCCGTTTTTAACAAATTTTCGTACGATTTTTTTTCACAAAGTTATTTCACTTTTGGCTAAAAAATACAAATTTTGAAAATTGCAACGTAACTCAAAAACTATAGAGTTTGAGAGAAAATTTCAGGTATGAAAAAAGTAGCGTACGTATACACAGAATCGCTTGGAATTATTTTAGAATTTTCCTATGAATTTTTTTTTTTTACCATTTTCGCTCGAAACTGATGATGACGTCCCAGCGAAAAATTGTATCTGATCAAATTTCCGTTCTCCGTGATACAATAAAAATCTGAAAAAATTCAGCCACATTTAACATGCTATAAACAACAATTATCAATAATAATATTGCCCAAAAGTCATTTAAAAATTGTTTAAACAATTGTTAGAACAATTTATTAAGCACTGATGAATAATGATCAATAATTATTATCGATCATTGTTGTTTATAGCATGCTAAATGTTGCTGAATTTTTTCAGATTTTTGTTGTATCACGAAGTACGGAAATTTCAATCAGATACAATTTTTCGTTGGAACTTCATCAGAGTTTCGAGCGAAAATAGTTGAACAAAAAATTTTATAGCTAAATTTTGAAATAATTCCAGGCGATTTCGTGTATACGTACGCTACTTTTTTCATATACCTTACATTTTCTCTTAAACTCTACTCTTTTTGAGTTACGTTCCATCTTTCAAATTTTGTCTTTTTTCAGCCAAAAGTGGAATAACTTTGCGAGAAAAAATCGTACGACAATTTAAAAAAAAAACGAAAATGGAGCATCTACCAACCCTTTCAAATTTACCTCAGATAAAAAATACAAAAAAAAAATGTCCCCAAGTTATGCGCCCAATTCGCGATGGTCGAAAAAAAGGCCGACAAACGGTCGCGTACAAAAATGCGTACCGGATCGAAAAAAAATATTTGAAAAAAGCTAAATAAAGCTGAATTCCTTCCTGTCAAAACGCTTTTTCGAAAATTCGATTATATCATTTTTTGACGGAGTTATGCAACTTCTAGTGCGGCAAGAAATATTGACTGGTGTTTCCAAACTTTTGAATGGGAGTGTATGTTATGTATAATCCTTTTTCCCGGCTCCAGCTTGGACCGAGATATTTCTTCAAAGTAGGGAGAAAGCGAGCGCGAGGGAGATCATGGAAAATCGAGTCTAACGAGCTTAACGGACCAACAATTTTTCCGGAGATCTTCTTTCACCCTCTCTGATGGGCTTCCCGGCCCTGGGAGAATCGCGCCCAGCAAAAAAAAAAGAAAAAAGCTGAATCATTCTTTCTTCGCCCACCCGATCAGAGGCTCTCCGGCACTTCCGGTTCGTGAGAGCCGCAAATATATAATGGGAACTCCCACCGCTTGGGTGTAATTAATTAGTGCGCGGGATTCCAATTAAAGTATCCGTGATAGAATTTTTCGGGTGAGATTAAAAAAAAAAGTTGAACGAAGCTGAAAGAATAAAAGCGGTAAATCAATAATAATATTGATAATATTAATATCAAATGAATCGCTTTGATTTTATATAATTAGGAATTGGTTCCAGAAATGGAATAAGTTTCATGGATACTTTTCTTTTTCGCCAAGTCATGCGCTTGCGATTTTCGATCAGGAATTAAATTTGCCACGACGCAGAATAGTCCAAAGAGTGACTTTACGAATTTTTTCCCACTGATTTGAATCTTTTACATACAATGTCACCCCGCAAGAGACGAATAAAAAAGTTCGACGATACCATTTCTTTCATTCTACACGAAGTTTTCCGTAAAATCATGAGACTTACATTATTTTACTTCAAACCCGAAAATAAACAGTTTTCGACGCTCACCCTCTTCCAGCATCCCAAATCGATCTTTAGAGGCAAGAAGGAAGAAATCTTTCACGTCTAAAAAGGTTGCTTCGTGCAGAAACGACCCCATTGTGTGTACTCGCGAAGTTTTCCAAGTTCTTTCTCCCCCGAACTCTGCGGTTATACTCGTATTTTTATTAAAGGTCACGAGTGACTTTGCGAAACGATTATAAGGAAGGTGAAATGAAAATTTGCCGCACGACCCTGGAATCGTTGACGGGGGTGGACAAAAAAATCGAGCCCCTCGTGACGAATTCCTCTGTGATGGGAATCTATTGAATTTCATGAAAATTAATAATTCACGAACCGATATGATACGGACTTTCCCCAATAATTCGTTGGCTGGTCCGAAGGGCCGATGGGCATTGTGCGAAAAAATTGACGGTTATTAATTCGCACACGTATATATACTTATAATAGGGGAGAGTAATTTTTGCCAATTTAACGGACCGCACAATGTCCGTTTGGGGCTTAAAAAAAATCATTGCTTCCTGATTACGCTGCCGCGGGAAACGAGTTTTAATTAAAATCCGCCAGACCCGGGACAACGCTCAACCCTTTTTCCCTCATCAACCCCCGCGCCTTTCGTTTGACCCCCCCCCCCTCCCCACCCTTCATACAATCCTGCACTCTGGCAATTAATTATAACGAATGAAATATGCATTGTGTACTATCCGACACTTTGATACGAGTAATTTATAGAGCCCCTCGAGCGAGAAACGATTTTCCCAGAATATACGTACACAAATATATCACTTATATACGTAAGTCAGGAAACAATTCGAGAAAAGAGTTCTTCTGTTTGCACGCCATATTTCGAACTCATTAACACTCTTCAACAATTCCCGTGAAACTATAATTGCAAGAAGTCTTTCAGCCATTATAAAATTTAACATTTTCAATCGATTCAAATTTTTTAAATAATGCTCGAAAATTCAGTAAAATATCAAGCCAATTGAAGATATATTTTCATCATTGAAAGGTGAATTGAAAAAATGATTAAATTAATCATAATAATTAACCTCGATAATTAGTATCCCTAAATTAATTTAATAATTGTAGGAATTAATTTAATTAATTGACAAAAAAATTGAACATCAGATTTATATTTATACGTTTTCCTCCGCAATTTTTTCTGGGCCTCTTCATTTGTTTCGTGAACGTTTTTCTTCACCAAATTTCATCTATTACAAAATGAACCTCGATTCTATAAAATAAAACTTCAAGGAATTGTAAAATTTAGCACTTGCCATCGATTCAAAATTAAAAAATCACCACTAAAAGATCAATGCAAATTCAAGATACATTTTCATAACATTGCAACAATTATCTTTTCATCATAATAATTATCCATGATAATTATTATCCTTAATGTAATTAAATAGCTGTAGTAATTGATTTAATTAATTGACAAGACAAATTGAACATTAAATTTATCCTTATTCATACGTTCTTCTCCACAATTTTTTCCGGGCATCTTCTTTTGTTTCGCAAACGTTTTTCTTCACTAAATTTCATCTATTACGAATTTAACCTCGATTCTATCAAATAAAAATTCCAGCAATTGTAAAATTTAGCATTTTCCATCGATTAAAAATTATATAAAATCACCAGTAAAAGATCAATGGAAATTGTAGATATATTTTCATCATCGAAACATCGCACATTGCAAAAATTATTTTTTCATCAAAATAATTATCCATGATAATTATTATCCTTAATTCAATTAAATGGCTGTAGTAATTAATTTAATTAATTGACAAGACAAATTGAACATTAAATTTATCCTTATGCATACGTTCTTCTCCGCAATTTTTTCCGGGCATCTTCTTTTGTTTCGCGAACGTTTTTCTTAACTGAATTTCATCTATTACGAATTTAAACTCGATTTAATAAAATAAAAATTCCAGGAATTGTAAAATTTAGCATTTGCCATCGATTAAAAATTATAAAAAATCACCAGTAAAAGATCAATGGAAATTGAAGATATATTTTCATCATCAAAACGCACAATGCAAAAATTATTTGTCCATCAAAATAATTATCCATGATAATTAGTATCCGTACTTTAATTAAATGAATAAAGCAATTGATTTAATTAATTGACAAGACAAATTGAAAGACCTACCGTTATTTATAATGGACTTGAAATTCTAAACGTTCAGATGAACGAAAAAGCGAAAAATTTATTCTTTTACAGAATTAAATAATTGATTATTGAAATAAATAAATAATTATTGAAATCTCTTTGAATTTTTTATTATTATTAATTATTATCTATCAAATATTTGCAAGGTCTTTCAATTTTTCGTTAAATAAATTTTTTTTCTGATTTTTCGTTCAATTGAACGTTCGAAACTTCAAGTGCATTATTTGTTTTATTTATACGTCTTTCTACGCAATTATTTTTTGTTTTATTTTTCTTCCCTAAATTTCATTTTTTGAGAATTTAACCCACTCGCTTCTGTGGGATACGGCAATTTAAGTGAAAAAAATCGATATTGCTCACGAGAAAAAACTACGTGGGAATACATTTCCACGGTTCTCGTCATTTTTAATGTTCCTCGTCTTTTACTCCCGAACAAGACAATACGGAAAATGTTACATACCTAAAATTTTTCGTGTTTCCTCTATAATATATACACACATAAATATATAGACTATATACAACGAAACTCGTCGTCGAGCAGTTTGGATAACTGGCACGCGAGTACGATATCACGATGCCAGAGAACAGTTATAGTTTTTCTCCTCCCCTTTCTCTTCTTGCCCTCTTCATCCTACGTTTTTATGTGGGTTGTATAGTGGAGTTTGCATGTACTCCATTTCCATTTTATCTCGACCCTGGTTCACAAGAGAGAGAGAGAGAGAGAGAGAGAGAGAGAGAGAGAGAGAGAGAGAGAGAGAAAGAGAGAGAGAGAGAGAGAGAGAGAGAGAGAGAGAGAGGAAGAGGAAGAGGGACGGAAGGAGAGGGAGGCAGCTTTTGTTTCTTGTCGGTGAGCTGTCCCAGGACGAGGGCGAGAGATCGAGAGAGAAAGGGTTGAAAACGCTGCAGACGAATCCAATGTAGAGAAAGGTTCACGAGGGTAGCTGGAGGGCTGAGCCCCATATGAGGTTTTCGATTCAGCAAGAAAGAGAGAGGAGGAGGATGAGGAAGAGGTCTGTGCAGAACGAAAACTGGAGGCAAAACACGTACACCTCGTGTCATTTTGCTGCTGGGGCTTGTGCATATTTCTGCTATCTTCCGGAATATCCTGAGCCATATGCACAGACTACTTACGCATTTTGGCGAGAACACAGACCGACGAGATCCCTCTCTCTCTCTCTCTCTCTCTCTCTCTCTCTCTCTCTCTCTCTCTCTGTCCCTTTTTGTCCCTTTCCTTTTATGTATTATATACATATATATATTTACACATACCTTTCCCGTTTTCGTGGTGGTCGTCGTTGTCGGACATTTTGGTCGGTGTGGCAAGAAAAGCTAACGTGGAAAAGCGCCTCGCTAACCACAGTCTGCTTTTCCAGCTCCTAAAAACTCACCCTCGAGAAACACATTCCTCCACATACTTTTATCTACCGTTCAACGTGACCATACGAGGACATTATTGTCTCTGTAACGCTTTTTTCAACACCCTCTGAGTATGTATATATGAGCAATTCCTGGTCATATTAATCAGTGGTAAACCTGATCCCTTCCGATTTAATCCATAATTTTTTGGGTCCTTTTAGCATCTCTCAAGAGGAATCTGCTCTTTTCTTTTGGATGCTTCTTAGATGCTTGTTTAACGGGTTATACACAGTCAGAAGGGCGAAAAAAGCGATTTTTCAAGAATTTTTTTAAACAGACATTTAAATTTATGAACGTAAAAATTTCTATATATATTTTTGTAACTTTTAACTTTATTTTGAAATGTTTCTTTTTAAAAAATAATGATTCTCGAAGCCGCTGTAACCGATATCTGGCAGGTTCTCTAAAAAAAGTGGCCGATATTAAAAAAATAAAATTTAACTCGTGAAAAAGGAGGAGATGGAGAAAAAGACGAGTTAGGTTATACACGCGTCATATTAACAACTTAGAAGAAGTTACCTCCTTTTTGTATTAGCATTGCTTAAAGGCAATTTATTGTTTTCAAACGATATATCAATGGAAAATTCATCGTTCCTTGCAAATCATGCAGAGTTTTCGTTACAAAAAAATTTACTCATGAAAAAGAGTAAGGGGAACCTGGAGAAAAAGGTTCTTTTTAATGAAAATTCATAAAAATTTTGAGTTTTTGCGGAAATTATTGGTAGATTCATGTTCAGGGGGATGTAAGTTAAAAAAAAAAAGAAATTTAAAAAAAATTTATCTTGATATTTTTGGCCAAATTTTAATCGGTTCACTGAAATAACTGTAATTTATTTCCAAAATAAAATTTCGGCTTCTACATACGCTTATTCTCTTCGGGATCGTTTTAAGCTTCAAAATTCCGTTTGTTTTTTCTCTGGATTGTATCATTGAAAATAAAAAAATAAAGATTTTGTTAATACAAGGCATAATCGAAAGAATTAGCAAAATATTTATTTTCAACAAAATAGCGGCTTCTCAAAAAGAAATTCGATTTTTTATGAAAATGTTTGTCTTAAATTGTTTATAAAATGGAAAATATTTATCCGTACAAAAAAACCTTTCGTTTAATTACTGAAAAATATATTTATAAAGCTTGTGTAAAAACTCTTGCTCGGCGACTTCAAAAACACAGTTAAAAAAAAAACGCGTTCAAAGTTTCAAAAGCACTTTACACATAGTAAATACGGGTTTACAAAAATACCTATAGCTTCGGAAATATTTATCGAATTGACATGCATGAAATTTTTCTGTATAAGTACATAAATGTATGTACATCACCAAAATGAAATTTCGAAAAACGGTTTTTGAAAATCCTGACTGTGTATAACCTCTTGAGAACTTATTTTTGAAAATCGCAGCTTCCAGTCCTAATCGTAAATCGTCAATCTTTTTTTTTTTTAATTTGTATAGACATTTAAACCTAACCATGTTGACATTTCAACCCTAACCATCCTCCAAACCATTTCCATGTACACGTGTACTCCTACATGTGTATATATTATGTATATATGTATTTATAGAAGAGAAAAAGCATGGGTATAAGCTCGAGTGTTTCGGTGATTCCGGAGGTAAGCCTGAATCCTTGGGAATTAGGTTTTTTTCACCTCCGAAGCCCTCGTATAATCCCAGTCTCGGGGAAAAAAGTCTAGAAACGAGGATTCACCATCGGTCGGCGAGAGAGCATTACCGAACGGGAGATATCATGGGCGATATAAGAGGTGAACCCAAAAAAAAAAACAGATTCCGGAAAATCCCACGAGACCAATGAGGGTCCCAGGGACTGTGAGATACGACGAGAAAACTCATGTCGAAACGATTTGTCATTCTCTAATGAAACGACGACTGCTGAGACCGACCGGACGATTCACTGAGCTTTCATATATATATATATATATTTATATATACAATTTTTTTTGCGACTTCCAACAACGAGCAATACAATCCGGCGAATTTTCGATGTCTCGAGAGCATTGTAAAAAAAAAAGGTTGCTGAAACAGTGCAGAATATAACAATTCTTTTTTCATTCGCGATCCTCAATCAACTTGATTGTCAATCACGACTTTAATTATCTTTAATTGGTTATTAATGGTAAAAAATGCCACGATAATTGATCATGATTGATCGAAGCTTTCTTACAACAATATTTTTGTTTGTTCATTCCTCTTGTTTACAATCTCAGCGATGGACACGAGGAAAAAGTCATCGGGAAACTCATGAATGTCTCGTCATTGCTCGAAAAACGATGGACGAGATCGGATAAGATTCGAAGGGGTTGACGTTCGCCCAGGTTTTTCGATACACAGCCCACCCTCCGCCATCTTTTGTGTATTAAAAGAACGATCAATCACGTACGTCCCCACCAAAAACCTTCTCTATCGGAGCAACGTTCTAACAATAGAAAATTCCCCCTATGACGGAGTAAACGCGCTCATTAATTATTTTTTTCTCGCGAAAAGCGCGACCAAAAGGTAATGTGGACGTCGAGGGTTTGTCGTCGTTGTGTTCGACAATTTGTGTCCCTGACCCTTCACGATGAAACGTCGTTTACAACAAATCATTATGTAGCACTTCCTATCAACGCTCTGATATTTTCTGGGGGGTTGGAGAAAATTATTGACGAGCTCGTTATCGAGCTAACAAAGTGTAGAAGGTACGTGCATGATACACGCAGCATGATGTATGAAGACGCTCTGATTGGACCTCGTTGTTGACGATAATTGGGATGATACATCTATATATAATGTGTACAAAAACATAGAAGGAGAAATAATGAATATTTTGGGGTACCTTCTGATAGGTCAGGTTGAAAAATCTTCGACAGGGTTCGTTAGATAATTAAGGGGTGAATTCCACAAAAAATTGAGATCCCTTGTCAAGTTAAAGGGCCAAAAAATCGTTTCGGAAATCTATACTCCTTGAATTAAAAAATGACAATAGAAAAATTAGATCTTAATTTATTTTCATACATTACATAGAACATTGGCAATATTTTTTCAATTCTTTTTGTTTTGGTCAAGATTTTTTGGTTAATAACTAAACTGGAAATCCTTGACTAAGATATTGATTTAGGAACGTAGATCCAATATTAATCCTTCGCCGATACTGGCTGTAGGAATGGGATCAGTGAAACGAAACTGCCTAGACAAGGAGTACAAAGGATATAACGATGACGTCGTTTTCTCTCTTTCTCTCTCTCTCTCCCTCCCTCTCTCTCTCTCTCTCTCTCTCTCTCTCTCTCTCTCTCTCTCTCTCCATTTGCTATTTCAACCAAAACTCGATGTTAGTATACGCCATACCTTCGAGACCCTTATTCACGATGGCGACCGCTTTGAGGTACCAAAACGCAAATAACACCCGGTATATAACGTAATATACCAAAAGCTCGATGCATATGAACTATTTCGCGTGAATTGAACCAACGTTCGAACCTTGAATCAGTCGGATTTTGTTAATTTGTTTACAATTTTTTTTCTCGATCTAACTAAGACTAAATAGAACTCTAGATAAATAGAACTAATAGAACTAGAATAGAAATAGAAATTTTTGTTAGAATTTCCGTCGTTATTGAAGATACAAATTTTCCTCATGAGCTATTCTGTATTCGCAGTAAAACAAGATTTTATTCACAATCATTTAATGAAAAAATAGAATATAATTGTTGATGCAGCGTGAGAATCTTGTTTATTGCAAAGCTTGCGAGAATTCTGCGCTGATTATGTGAATATTGCTTTATTTCTGATTTTTCACAATTTTTCCCACATGAAAATATAGAAAGATGCGATTGTTACACATGACCCATAATTTTCCATCTGAATTTGCGGGTTTTCGACAATTGCTTAGAAACTTTGAATTTAAGGTAGTAGCCCACTGTGACGACCGAAATTTCGACGTTTTTTTTATTAATTTTTTTAAATAACAAAATAAAATGCGATCGTTTTGAAATTTTTACATGTTGTTATTTGTATCTTAAAGAGTACAACAAAAATCTTGTTTACTTAATCGTACATGAATTTGTTTATGATTTTGTACGTCAAAGTGGAGTCCCCGAAAAAAAAGGTGACTTGTTTCGGGACAGCACACAGCTTTCCGTAGTCATCTGAAATCAAAAATCCAAAGAGATTATTGTTTTATTGGTTTAATTCTAGTGCTCTCACCTATAACATGCATATTTAAAAAAAAAAACGAAATGGCGAACTTGTGAACAAAAAGATCTTCGAAACCGAATTTTTTGTTGATGAAATGTTTAAAAAATGCATTTATTATTAAAAAATTGAATGTTGTAAAGGTTAGGTATTTAGCTATGGGTGTCTAAATCAACGTGTAAAATTTTTAGCAAAATTGGTTGAATAGTTTTTAGTCAGTGCTTCCCCGAAATTTCGAAAACGTAGTTTCGAGAAAAACGCGTTCAAAGTTTTGACAACAAATTTTGTATATAAAAAATTATACGTACCTTCCGTTTCCTGAAAGTTTTCTCAAAGCTCTCTTCATTTCTTCGAGAGGTTTACAGTTTCTGGCGATTGCCAAACCGTAGTAATTAGTCATTTTTAGCAATAACTTATTATTAGTTAATCGCTCTCTTTTTTTGGCTATAACTTTGAAAACATTTTAAATTTTGGTCCGAAACTTTTACAGTATATTTTTAAGATGTTTATCTTGCGAAAAATATTTTTACAAAAGTCGATTTTTTGAACCCGTCACAATGGGCTACTACCTCAAATTGATGTGAAATATCTCATATATTGGGTGCGGATCGTAACGCAGGTAGCTATGAGAGGGATATAACCATGAAGTAGTAGCCCTGAGGGATGACGGTATCGGCGTGGAAGGGTTGGGGAGAAGGGGATCGTTATAGAATGGTATGCAAAAGCCAACGGAGATGAAGAAGAGCGAGAGAAAGAGAGAGTCGCAGGGTGAAAGGGTTGAGTACAGGAATGGCTGTAGAGTTAGAGATTTCGGCAAGAAACTCGTTGTCGGTGAGACATATCGTGAGAGAGAGCGAAGGACGGAGAAAGAGGCGAGATTTCGCCGAAAGGGGTGTGAAAGGAGCGGCATGAAGTTGAAGGCATGAAGGGAGAGGGATGAAGGGAGTGCGATGAAGGGAGAGGGATGAAGGGAGAGGGATGAAGAGAGAGGGATGATGGGAGAGGGATGAAGGGAGTGGGATGAAGGAAGAGGGATGAAGGAAGAGGGATGAAGGGGGTGGGATGAAGGGAGAGGGATGAAGGGAGAAAGAGATGTAATGTACGAAATGAAGTATATATCTATCGTTCTCCTTCGTGAAGGGAATATAGCGTTCGTGGGGTTGAGACAAGGGGATGAAGTGAACCAGACACATGATTCGTTCGTACGAGACGCGGTGAAAGAACCCCCGAAGCACTTACCCTCCGTTATTTGTAAACCGTAAAGTTTACACCGCGATGCACATGGCAAAGTGTACTTGCACCAACGACGTAAGGGTGAAGAAAAGCTTTTACGATGTACGAGGCCGTATCAAATGTGCAAATTAACAAATACATTGCCCCTGTATATACACAGTCATCATTCATATACAGGGTGTCCCAGGAATGAAGGGCAATACCATAAGGGTAGATTCGTGACGTAATGTCGAGTAGAAAAATCCCATTTTCGATATTTTGAATCCCTGAATTATGATTAATTAATCAAATCAATAACAATTCAGGGGTTAAAAATATCAAAAAATGGCAAAGGACTTTTCTACTCCATATTACGTTAGTAATTAATTCGATTAATAACAATTCAGGGGTTCAAGATATCAAAAAATGGCTAAGGACTTTTCTACACCATATTACGTTAGTAATTAATTCAATTAATAACAATTCATGGGTTCGAAATATCAAAAAATGGCAAAGGACTTTTCTACTCCATATTGCCACACGAACCTACCCTCACGGTATTGCCCTTCATTCTTGGAACACCCTGTATATGCGTATGAAATTTCGCAACGATACAACAACGTTAGGAACCTCAACATACTTTTGAAGAGGGGGGAGTCTCATGTGGTTTAGGGATTACACTAAAT
Source organism: Alloplasta piceator (assembly GCA_946863875.1). Taxonomy (NCBI): domain Eukaryota; kingdom Metazoa; phylum Arthropoda; class Insecta; order Hymenoptera; family Ichneumonidae; genus Alloplasta; species Alloplasta piceator. The sequence goes on from OX333080.1 coordinate 12,250,528, forward strand.
ATTAGGCTTGAGGGGGGAAAAATTCGTTGTGCAATCGGTAAACATTAATCGATAGAGATTTACAATAAAAATGAGATTTACAGTAGACCATTTACGCTTGCAGGCGTATCACACCGTTTTTGTGATAAAGTTTTGCCTGCCTGTTTTATCCAATTTGCATGGAGAAGTTTTTTTTTGTTCAGTCTGTTTTTTTTCACGAGTAAAATTTCAATTTCACGAAATATACGTATATTCTCGTGTAGCGAGAGAGATACATTTTTTTTTCCTCTCTTCGTATATCATAGCATTCACGTACGGGAGGAATAAATTTTTCCCAGCGTCATATATACAAATGCAGGCAATTTGGATATTGCACAGTATATGAACTGGAGGAATACAGCCGAGCGAGATATTTTTGCATGGAAAACCGTTTAAATCTGGATCCTGTATAATTATTTGTTGATATATCGTGAAAAATTTCAATTACACGAATTTTGCAGAAGTTTCATGAATTTCCGTCTTATCAGTTTTATTCCATATTTTTTGGAACAATATTTTGCCACATGATTCGTGATTATTATATTTCTGTGAAAACATCTAAATAAACTCATCCCATGTACGCCATTTTGTACGCTCTGAGACTCTAAATTCGAGTGTTTTGTTTGTGCGTCTCTCCGAGTATATTTGAACAGTTTATGGCGTTCTAATCCCTTTTTCCCCACATTTTTTTGTCACCCCTAATCTCGTTTGCTCCGTGTTTTTTTGTTCCCCCTTAAGCCTCCAGCGGTGTATGAGCCGCGCATATTCTTCTCTATTCTCCACATCGAGCGTACTTTGCACACGAGCATCTCGAAAAGACCATTTAATCCCTCCCGTGAAATGGCGAAGAAATAAAGTGGATATATCGCTCTTTCGCTCGAATACCGTGTGTTACGCGATTCGCGTGTTTGTCTCATGATATGTTATGCGAAGAATTTTTCATAAGATGAATATTTTCCCGTAGAGCATAAATTTTAATATCAAATAAGGGACAATATGCGCGCAACCTGTTTTCCATTGAATATATTTGCATTTGAGTTGTAAATTTGCGTTGAAAATTTGATAATTAATTAATTTGATAAAATCGTCAAATTTATTGATTTGTTAAATTCGAGAATTAATTCATCGAATTTATTAATTTATAAATTTGATAATTAATAATTAAAAATTCTGAGTTTTCGAATTCTAAACAGATAATTAGTCTTGTGATGACCTAATTAATCCTGATCATATGACAAATATGGAATTTGAAATACCAATATTTTTATAATTTGTTGAGGATAATCATTTCTTCGTAGATTGAATTTTTAATTTAATTAAAATATTAAATTGCAAATTAGATAATATATATAAATATTAACGTACAATTTATTTGAATTAAAGGACTCGCATATAATCTAGAAAAAATGTTCAATTACAAATTTTCCAGAAAATTTGTAATTTGTAATTTTTTCCTAAGGGAAAAAATTCACAGGCACATTCTACGCAGTTTTCAAGAAGCCAAATTGATTGAGCCAACAAAGCTCGAGGAAAGTCAAAAAAAAATTCAATGACAGTCCGTGATCCTCTCAGGCTTCGCCTTTATACTTTGCTTCCAAGGTTCGTGACGATTATTCCGTGCTGTCGGATCAACCGAAGCTTTGCTCGAATCTCTGATAAATAGTAAACGAGCATTGTGATCACCTCGACGATTTTTCCGCCCAGAAGACTATATATGTATATTCAGGCATTATTATACTGTATATTAAATATATTATAAGCTCGCGAGTAGCCTGAGAAATCACCAGGACACAGCTGCGAGTGCCCAGAAGCGATATCCACAACGCCCGAACCCAGCTGGGGACAATTTATTGGATTTATACGAGCGACAAAATCGCCATTGGATTATTCATAAGATTTCCGAAGAGCTGGTAATAATGTACAAGCTTATGTATACCTATATAGATATACATTCTTCCATACATATCATTTTTTATCGTTCGAGCCAACATTTGCATTCTTTATTGTTGGTATAACGAAAATTCATTCTTTCTCCCAATTAAACAGTTTTGTTTTAATTTTCTCTCATTCATCGATTAATGGTAATAAAATAATAGTGCGAATTCAAAATTTACCTATGAGTTCAAATTTTTTTTTTCAAAATTCAAAAAGCCTAAATTCACAAGAGCGAAACTTCCTTCATAAGCAACATAAACAATAATTTTCATTGTTACGAAAATATTCTCGCTCTTTAATTGCGTGCTTAATTACATTAATTGAAAGGAGAAACGAGGGATGAAATTGCAATTATTTACTCCTGCTAATTGGTGTGGATGCGTTCGTCCAATTTGTTCTCGTTCTTTGCGAATTTCATGTACAAGGGATTGTTTTTAATATCGATAGGAAATTGGAAAAAAAATCTTGTGTACTCTCCCGCATCGACCAAATAATTGATGACAATTATACGTGTGCGTATGCGCGAATGTACGGGAATATCGTCGGATAATCAACTATAATTAATAGCAGTCTGAAAATTGGAGCAACATATTGTAATTAGACATGGCCAATATATCAGACTAATTAGAGAGCGAGAGCAGCAAGTAGGAAATCATAATTATTTACGTTTACATGCAATTATATATGTATACATATTTTTATATACATCGGTCATTCCATGTCAAATCGACCAAAAGTTGGAATCGACCCCTCTCAATTTCGATGAAATTTGGTCATAAGTTTTCGTTTTCAATAAAACGGAGTTCTACCAAAAAAAAAAGAAAGATATTTTTGTTTCAAAAGTTATTCAAATTTAAAAATTTCACAATTTTTCAAATCTTTCAAGTTTATTTTTCAAATATCATAAAAACTATTATAGTTACGAAAAATCGTTCTGAATTCATTTTGAAGAGTATACTTGAGACTACGAAAGAAAAAATATTCCGAAATTTTTCTTTGAAAAATGATGAATTTGGAGAATTTTGAATTTTCAAAAATCGTGAAAATCGAAGTAAATTTTTGAATTTTTTTGAAACAAAAATACACCATACTGAAAAGTATTATATAAAAAAAAATTAACCAAAAATTTAATGTCGATCGCGGATTTGCACGATTTTTAAAAATTCAAAAATTTATATTTTTGAAAATAAAAAAAAACACCTCTCTGACAATTTTAGGATCTTTTAAGATCAGTACAAGGTATTATATTTAAAAAATTGAACCAAGAATAAAATATGGAACTTGGATTTTCACGATTTTTGAAAATTTAAAATTCTCCAAATTCATCATTTTTCAAATTTTTTTTTTCGATATTTTTTTTTTCGTAGCCCCAAGTATACTCTTCAAAACGAATCCAGAACGATTTTTTGTAACTATAATAGTTTTCGAGATATTTGAAAAATAAACTTGAAAGATTTGAAAAATTGTGAAATTTGAAATTTTGAATAACTTTTGAAAGAAAAAATTTTTAATTTCTTTCCTTTGGTAGAACTCCGTTTTATTGAAAACGAAAACTTCTGACGAAATTTCATCGAAATTGAAAGGGGTCGATTCCAACTCTTGGTCGATTCGACATGGAATGATCCATATATGTACGTGATACGCGTGTGATACGGGCCGCGTTCACATCACAAATGTCGGCCAATTCACTATTTATTTTTAATGACTCGAGTGCAATTTACCAAATTGCCGAAAGCTCACACTTCCTTCCGTTCCCATTTAAAAGCGACCCTAGTCGCGATTCCACGGACAGTCGAGAATCCACGAAAATGCGTGTTGAATCAACTGTACCCGCAGTTTTACATAAATTCATACAACATATTTAATATTAAATTCTGTATAAAATATAAACACTTTATTCGTTTGTTAATCAACGTAAATATCGGTTTTATATTAAATTACCGGATTTTTCATCACTCGATAAAACTCAGAGGAATCCATCGTTAAATATCAAACAGAATATTCATGCGCGAACCACAGTTTTCGATGATGAAAATTACTGTAAAATATATCGCTGATTTTTGCATGATTAACCCTCGCTGATCACACCTCAAAATAATTCGAGGTTGGTCACACTGGGTCAATTTGACCCGACCGATTTTTTGGATAGTTGTCCAAAAAAAGTACCTATCCGATTGACTTCAAAAAATATAGGAATTATCTTTGAACATTTCAGTATATGAAACAATTTTTCAATTTATTTTAGAAAGAATATTTACATGGAAAAAAAATCTCGAAAAAAAGACTTTCAAAAATCCGGTTTATTGGTTAAAAATTGTAACTCTTTCGATTTTGAAGATTTTTTGGAAAAATTTGATATTTCAGCTCGACGTGAGAGCTCGGGTCAATTCGACCCGCGGTGACCAGCGAGGTTGAACGATAATTCTACAAAAAAGGACAACAAATATTCGTGTACTTGAAGTTCTGAACGTTCAGCTAAACAAAAAAAATGTATAAATGTCATTAAAAAAAAAATTAATAGACTAAATTAAATAATACTTGATACGCAATTTTTCAAATGACGTCGTAACTATTAAGAAATAATTATCCAAATAGTATTGGCGTCTCTTAATTCCTCGTTCAGGGATAAATTTATCGATTGTCCGTTCAGCTGAACGTTCAGAACTTCAAGTTCATAAATAATCTGCAAACGGAAATCTGGAAAATTCTGATAGTGCTTAGAATTAGAAAACAATGGTTTTTAAAATTTTTAGCACTAATCAGTAAAAAAAAATCTCGATGAGCAACGAAATGTATTGGAGAGAGTGCAATTTGGGAGCATTAAAAAATCGCGAAAAAAGAATGTAACTCGAAAAATATAATTCTACATTTTGTCTGATGAAAAATGAAAATATAGACGGGCCTGTACAATATAGAGCTTATATTCAGTCTGGAGGGTTTTCAAACCGCCGGTGGTGGATGTGAAATAACGAAAACGAGTGTGGAAAATTGAATATTCATATACCTCCCGGTATACAACGTTTTGTGCAGCGGATATGCGCATAGACATAAACCATTCATTCTTCCTACGGTTCCTCTGTCTGTACTACAAACCGACATTTTTGTTTTTCGCACACCTTCATGTAAATATATATATATGTTGCCACAAACGCTCTACTCTGAACAGGGTTGGTTTTTGCTTCGGCACCCGCGGGAAATGTGCAGGACGCAGGCAAGCAAAGCGCGTCCGGTGTTGCTCTCATCCCCTTCAAATAACGCATTTTCTCTCTCTGACTCTTTATATATAGATATATATTCATCTATTCCTCGCTGCTCTCGGTAACCCAAAGCCACACCAGTTTCGTCCACCATTTCCTATTTAAATACATCCTGATGGATAGCACCCGTGGCTATTGCATTGTAAATAAAGTTTTAGTGGACTGAATCTTTTTGCGAACCATTAGACTTCAAACTCACCTTGTTATATTTCGGAATTCATCGAGGGACCCAGAGAATCCTCGACCATGCAAAAATACATCAGAGCTCACTAGGATGGCGATTCTTCCATATCACAACGATTTTATCCAGAATTATTCGACGTTTGATGACGAAGTTTGCTTTATCGGTCTTGTAATTTGAAAAAAAACTACTTGCCACTTTTTTGGGTCTTACAAGGGGTCAAAGTCAGCAGGTCAAAAAAAAACTTTTTTGGGAATCTCCTCTAAAACAATTATAAATCATTTTTACTTCACTATTTATTATTATTTACATAATTCCGAGAATCTTTGTTGTTGATTTGAGGTTTCCTGAAACCTCCCTGATTGATAAGTTAATAGAAAATTGTCTTCTTCAACACCCCCAATATTCGACCTTGATCCACGCTCTCGTCGATTCGAGCTTTCGCACCAAAATCTCCTCCGAATACAATTGCGCCCTCAACAATATTTCCCTCGTTGTTTCTCACTTATCAAAACTACGAAAAAAACTAAACTACAGAACCAAAACTACAAAAAAAACTGCTTATCAGTTTTTTGCGACGCGGAAGAGATCAGAGTCCGCAGGTTAGAAAACGCTTTTTAGGGAAATCTCCTCTAAAACAACTATAAATCATTTTTTCTTCACGATTGATTATTATTTACCTAATTCCGAGAAACTTTGTTGTTGATTTGAGATTTCCTGAAACCTCCCTGATTGATAAGTTAATAGAAAATCGTCTTCTTCAACACCCCCAACATTCGACCTTGATCCACGCTCTCGTCGATTCGGGCTTTCGCACCAAAATCTCCTCCGAATACAATTGCGCCCTCAACAATATTTTCCTCGTTGTTTCTCACTTATCAAAACTACAACAAAAACTAAATTACAAAACCAAAACTACAAAAAAACTACTTATCAGTTTTTTGCGACTCACAAGAGATCCGAGTCAGCAGGTTAGAAAACGCTTTTTTGGGAAATCTACTCTAAAACAATTATAAATCATTTTTTCTTCACTATTTATTATTATTTACCTAATTCCGAGAAACTTTGTTGTTGATTTGAGATTTCCAAAAACCTCCCTGATTGATAAGTTAATAAAGAATCGTCTTTTTCAACACCCCCAATATTCGACCTTATTCCTCGTTGATTCGAGATTTCGCACCAAAATCACCTCCGAATACAATTGCGCTCTCAACAATATTTCCCTCGTTGTTTCTCACCCATCGCCCACTTTACCTCACTTCTACCCTTCTCTCATTCCCCCCCTTTTTTCTTTTTTTTTTGTTCCGGCGGATAATGACTGTACTCGAGACTCTGACCCAGTTTTCCGCAGGCACGTTCGAAAGACTTTGCGCCAGAGCTGCGCCGTATCTCAGGCGCAAACGTCATCCGCAAGTTCTCGAATAAATTACACGCGATAACGTGTGTGCGTATATTATTCATTATCGCATTTGCAACACGATATCGTCGACAGCGACGAGTTGACGTAGCGCGAATCTTCCAACTGGTTTTACAAAACTCACGTTTAGCTGCGGTCCTTCCTCCCTTGAGTGTCTCAACCCTTTTCCCCCCTGTTGCGTACGAATATTCCGCAGAGGGGAACGCGAACATAAATATGTATATATTTATATGCATACAGATGGGGGATAACGATAATTAATTTCGCGCGCGGAAACATCGTCGCGATAAGCATCTTCGAGCGCGGATGACTGTCGCGTTTTCAACCCTCGAGAGCCCTCTTCCATCGGGAAGCCGGCGCGATCGAGGGAGGAAAACACGGGGATGGTTGGATATTTCAGAGCGTTTTTGGGGGAGGGTATATTTCATGGGGCGAGGGGGGGGGGGGCAGGGATCGAGGATTTTCCGGCCGCGCATCAGCAACGATATTTCACGCGGGTTAACGCAGTTTCACGTCCGTACCGCTCGTAACGCTGACTCACACGATCCAAACGTTACTCTCAAATCACCCTTTTTTTTCATTCGCATTTTTTCCCCTCTTTTTTTCATTCTCATATTTGTTTATCTCATCCCCGTAGACTGCCCATACAGGTCTTTTTTTGTCACATCTACGTATATACTTTTTTTTTTACTTCTCCATCCTCGGTCCTCTCATCCCTCTGAAATCTACGGATGCTCCCCCTTGGCCAGTACACAACGATGACAAATTGCGGCGCGGTAGGCTTTAATTTACGAGGCGAAAATTGACGTATCACAGACGCGTCGAATGCCATATAACTTTGCCCCCGGAAGTGGAGAGTATCGCTGAAGGGAGGGAAAAAGAGGACGATATAAATTCAACGCGTTACTCCTGTTAATTATCGTTTGGGATAACCGCGATTCACCCGTTAGTTCGCCGCATCGTGGATCACTCGGGAACTCGATGATTGTCCGCCGTTAAATTCATACAGACTCATGACGATTGTCACGATTGATGTATTAGATTTTTGACTTTTATTCTGATGCACAGGCGTCGGATAATTGGGGGAATATGGCCAGGGTTGGCAAAAAGATCTACGGTAGTTTTTGATATTGAAGAAAATTCGTAACAAGCTCAATTTAAGCGTGTATTTACCCTTAAAATTGTGCAGGGTATTTTTAAATCCAGCCTGGGCTATTCCTGAACCGGGGGCTAAACAACCCCAAAGTTCTTTTAGGTACACTCCCGCTCAAAAGTTTGGAAACACCAGTCAATATTTCTTGGCGCACCAGAAGTTGCATAACTCCGTCAAAAAAAAAATCATCGAATTAAAAAAAAAAGCGTTTTGACGGGAAGGAATTCAGCTTTATTCTGCTTTTGTTAAAAATATTTTTTATGATTTTTTTTTCATCCGGTACGCATTTTTGTACGCGACCGTTTTTTGACTTTTTCGACCATCGCGAATTGGGGGCATAACTTGAGGACATTTTTTTTTTTGCATTTTTTATCTGTGGTACATTTGAAAAGGTTGATAGACGCTCCATTTTCGTATTTTAAAAATTTTCGTACCATTTTTCCTCGCAAAGGTATTTTACTTTTGGCTAAAAGAGACAAATTTTGAAATATGCAACGTAACTCAAAAACTATAGAGTGTAAGAGAAAATCTCAACCATCAGAAAAGTAGCGTACATGTACGAGGAATAGTCTGGAATTATCTCAGAATTTTCCTATGAAATTTTTTTTTTTACTATTTTTGCTCGAAACTCTGATGACGTCCCAGCGAAAACTTCTATTTGATTGAAATTTCCGTACTTCGTCGTATAATAAAAATCTGAAAAAATTCAGCAACATTTGGCATGCTATAAACAACAGTTATCAATAATATTATTGCCCAAAAGTCATTAACAAATTGTTTAAACAATTGTTTAAACAATTTATTAGGCAGTGATGAAAAATGATCAATAATTATTATCGATCATTATTGTTTATAGCATGCCAAATGTCGCTAATTTTTTTCAGATTTTTATCGTATCACGAAGTACGGAAATTTCAATGACATACAATTTTTCGCTGGGACGTCATCATCAGAATTTCGAGCGACAATAGTAAAAAAAAAAAAATTCATAGAAAAATTCCGAAATAATTCCAGGCGATTCCGTGTATACGTGCGCTACTTTTTTCATACTTGACATTTTATCTTAAGCTTACGTTACATTTTCCAAAATTTGTCTTCTGTAGCCAAAAATGAAATAACTTTGCGAAAAAAAATCGTACGAAAATTTTTATAAATCGAAAATGGACCATCTGCTAACCCTTCCAAATGTACCGTAGATAAAAAAAGACAACAAAAAATGTCCTTAAGTTATGCGTCCAATTCGCGATGGTCGAAAAAAGGCAAAAAAACGGTCGCGTACAAAAATGCGTACCGTATCGAAAAAAAATCATAAAAAATATTTAAAAAAAAGCAAAATAAAGCTAGATTCCTTCCCGTCAAGACCTTTTTTTAAAATTCGATAATCTTTTTTTTTTACGGAGAAATGCAACTTCTAGTGCGGCAAGAATTATTGACGAGCGTTTCCAAACTTTTGGGCGGGAGTGTATTTTTGAACTTTATCCATTAGGAATTTTATCATGGCAATCCCTAAAAGACTAAGAAGTAAATTTCTGTTGAATTCTTCAAGTTACATCCCTTTTAGTGAATTTTTAGCGATTTTCAAAATTATCTAGCGCCACCAGAAGGGTTAAAAATTTACAAAAAAAATTAGACTTTCATTGTTACCGTGTAGTCTTTCGGTTCATAAAAAGAGTTTAAAGAGTGTAGCGGGGAATAAACGAGATTCGGAGTTCATAAAGTGTATTACAAGGGCGTTATTAAGATAACGCAGTGCTGCAGTATATACATGGTAGGGTTTGTCTCATCCCTGTCAGTGCAACAGTCTTCTGGCCGTTAACCACCATCCAGATATACGTGCAGGAAACTGGCGAGAAGCAAAAAGGGCGCAAAGGACGAAATACCGCTTCGTCCATTGTTCTTCGAGACGCCCTTTTGGCTCGCTGGCGCTGCGAATGTTCATACAGCTCTCGTATATACCTTATTTCACACTCCATCCCTCGTTGAATTTTTTTTTTCATCCCCATAGGCGAGATGGGGGTTGTTGCGCCATCAGCGAGTCAGAGATTTTAATTTTATTGTCGCTCCAGACTCTTTCCTCTCGAGCTTTCCACCCCTCTGACATCCTGCTTTCTTGCCAGACGACGCTTTTACCTCCCTGGAAGCAGAATATATTATTTTTTCTTTCTCCCTCGTCCGCTCCGTTTACAAACGACAAACACACCATTAGCGGCACACAGGATATTCTCCCGCTATATCCAACACCGAGGGATCTATAAAATCGTATTTTCCATATTTTTATGCTTATCATATTTTTAATAGACAAAATTATGTAAATCGTCATCGCTGAAAATCGGGAGATCGTTATTTGGACGATTTTGCGCTGAGGGTAACGCCATTTGGTTTCCTACCTACATTTCACTTGGCCTCTGGATTGCTTATTATTATTTTTTTCAACTTCCATATTTCTTAATGATGATTTTTATATTTTTTATACTTCTTTTTTTTTACTTTTTTAGAAGTATTTTGTGACTTACATGTAAACGTTGATTGATTGAAAACGATTCTGATATCAAACACCCTAATGGGGGCAATTTCAGTTTTCGAAGAAGCCAAAATTTGGTTAATATATATGTCGTGCAATATCATTCGATTTTTTCACCCATCCTCGCGCGCTCATTCGTTCAACTATTTTCGAGCAGCAGAGCTTTTTTCATCCCCCTCCGGCATACTCTTACTTCCGGGTGAAACTTCACGGATCTCTGATTTTCTGGGTCGACGACGTGGAACGTGAAATGCAAAAAAGAAAGATATATATGGGGCAGTCCATCCCAAATCAGACAGTTTGAAAAACTTTTTTTTTGATGTCCTCAAATTTTTTATATTTTTTAGTATCCATCAAAAGACCCTTGCTGGTAAATTTTGAGATTTTCTTGATTACTCGTTCGAATTACCAAAAAACCGCTCTTTTTTCGGTATTTTGGTCATAACTTCTTTAATAATGGTCCAAATTAAAAGTTTCTTTTTTGTTTTGTTATGGCCTTTTCAGAAAAAAATACAACAAAAACATTCAACGTGTTTTTAAAAGTGAGTGTATATTTTGATTTTCTTTTAAATTTTTTATTTTAAACATCTATCTATTTAACATCTTTCAAGACTATAGTCCGATCGTGGGCCTTCCATAACTACTATTTTTTTCGGTTTTTGACAATAAAAATTTTTGTTTTATAAATTATTATGAATACCAATTTGTGTTACGGTATAGTATTTTTTTTATTATTTAGAATTTATTTTTACACTTTTTTATAAAACTTTTTGAATAGAAAAAAAAATGTTGTTTTCAAAAATAAAAATAAAAATAGTAGTTATGGAAGGCCCACGATCCGACTAGTCTTTAAAGTTGTTAAATAGATAGATGTTTAAAACAAAAAATTTAAAAAATAAACAAAATATACCCTCACTTTTAAAAACACGATTTAAAGTTTTAAACTCAAAAAACTCATTCAAAAAAAGGTCGAATATTTTTCTTGTATTTTTTTCTAAAAAGGACACAACAAAACAAAAAATTAAAACTTTTAATTTAGACCATTATTAAAGAAGCTATGACCAAAATACCGAAAAAGAGCGGTTTTTTTGTTAATTTAATATCTTTTGAACGGGTAATCAAAAAAATCTCAAAATTTACCAGCAAGGGTCTTTTGATGGGTACTAAAAAATATAACAAATTCGAGGAAAAACAATGTTTTTCAAACTGACCGATTTGGGATGACACGCCTCATATATATTGTGCGAAAATCTCTGTCGAGGCTCCCTAGATATGTGTATGTGTGTGTGTGCTTGTATATATGTTGGATTTTACCACAGATTATCCGGTTAAATTTCGTTGAAATTGCACCTGAGGGTCAGAGGGCGCGGATTCATTATGCAGTTAAACCAGATTTCCGAAATATTTTAACCACCTTGCAGAATTTTTTCCATGATTCTTGAGCTTCCGATCAATTACCATAAATTTTCGCTGTTCAAAGTTCTCCGAGGCAAAATTGAAAAAAATAGGACAAACTTACATTATCAAATTCACCATTAAAGTGAAAATTGTGCTGGTCATCTTGAAAGATCAATTCTGCTCGAAATTCTTCTCAGATCGTGTACAAAAATATTCAAATCGATGTACGAAGAACTCAAAACGAAAAGCTTGTAAAACAAAATTTCGAAAAATCATTTCTTATAGTTTTTCCCCCCTGCAACCTTGATCTGATTTTCCATTTTTTAAGGGCAAGAAAAACCTTGGTTCCTCCCCTTAAGGAGTCGAATAAATAATTCTATTCACATCAAGACGGCCTATCGTGACTCTTGAAAAAGGATCAATGGCTTCTTTTTCCACATCAATTATGAAAGTGAAAGAAGCTCTGAAAAACTTCGAATTTATCGAAGATTCAAACAAATTTTGCTCATCGTTCTGACCTATTTCGTTCTCGAAACGTGATTCAATTCTTCTCCGGTTTGCGATGAAAAATTGAAAACGATGAAAACACAATTTATGATGAGGACGTTATCGAAAATAGATCAAATATAGGAAGAAGGGAAATACATAATACACTTATTAAAGTGCCACGTCGACTTTTATAAAAATCTACGCAGGTTCACAATCCCCCTTAATTCAACCCGCCGAACGCTCTTTCCTCATCGTCGACTTTCTCGTGTCTGGGAAAACGATGAATATCACGAGCCCGAGAGGTCGTTTTGGTTTCGAGCTCGGTGGTTCTTCTTCTCGGAGAACAATAAAGACGCGGAGTGCCTCCATGTTCGCTTGGCCAGTGGTCGACATCTTGGAAAAATCATGGAGCACAGAGGAAGAGAGAGAGACAGGGCGATGAACGGAATAAAGAGGACAGAGAAGGAGAGATAGAAAGATTTTCGCAAACTATAACGACTGACTACGATATAAAGGGGCAGAAACGTCGAGAGGGTTGAAAAAGGAGTCGTTTTGCGAGTGAAAGAGAAAGAGCGAGAGAGGGAAAGAGTATCGTACAGATATTTATGTAGCCGGTAGTGCGCCAGTCGGTCAGAGTAAAATGTATTGTTTTCGGATATACCCAGCGCCTCATTCTCCTTTTGTTTCACGTCCGGATATCGCATCCGGACTTCGTATACGAGGGAAAAGCTCCAGCGGTCATCCTTTCTCTCTCTCTCTCTCTCTCTCTCTCTCTCTCTCTCTCTCTCTCTCTCTCTCTTTCTCTCTCTTCCTCTCTCTCTCCCTCTCTTCCTCTCTCTCTCTCTATTCCTCTCTCTCTTCCTCTCTCTCTCTCTGCCTCTCTCTCTCTCTCTCTCTCTCTTCCTCTCTCTCTTCTATTCCTGGTTATACCATCGTGATGCAACGGGAGAGACGCCATGAAGCTAAAGGGCTGCAGGCATCACGGAGCCATGCACCCGTCCGTTCTCCTCTACTACACTGGTCAAATTCGACCCCTCTTTTCTCCCTCTCTCTCTCTCTCTCTCTCTCTGTTCGAATATGTGTGTGAGTGTGTTGGTAGTGCTTTCTCTAAACGAGAATAGAGCAGAGAAATGCAAGGGGAGAAAGAGAAAAAAAATGTGCAAATAGCACGAGCTTTCCCATTCACACAGTGGAGAAAGAGGGAGAGGACTCTGATATTCGACATTTCTCAGTAGTCGAAGCCAAACTCGCCCCAAACATTCACATATATTCTTCGCTTATTCGTTATTATCGGCATCATTGTTACAATAAAATTCGAGAGAAATATGAGCATTCGTAAATTTTATGTGACACACACGTGCAAAGACTTCCGGTTAATGAAAAAACTTAAATATATGGGATTTGAGTGCTGAAAGAATTTTTACGATTCTTACGATAATAAGGGCTCGTTGATATTGCTTTGGCAGTGATTTGGAATTTTTGTCTCGTTCGAGTAACACGAATTATTATTTATATGAGAATTTATTGTTCCTGTGACCCAAACAACCTCCCGTGTAAATAATATGAGAGTTAGAGAGAAATTATATTTCGAATGTATCAAATATATGTCGTTCTAGAATTCCAATATATAATAATATACGTTGAATATAAATGGACGAAAAAATATATTTCAAATATATTCAAAATATAATAGATATATGTTGTAATCTATTAAATTACAATATACACTACCGAAAAAGTTTCCGGACAAAACTTCAAAAAAGGTCTGGAAAGTTTTTTTATGCCATTTCGCCGGAAGTCAACGTAGACTAATTTAACAAGCGGCATTTTAAAGGGGAAGCATTCGGCTTAATTTACTGATGTTTTAATTTTTTTACAATTTGTTTTTAGATTTGGACTTCTGGTTTGAAAACAATTGTTTTTCGCCTTTTCCCCTCTCTTCAGGTGCACACATCTTCTAGAGGATATTTTTTAGTACATTTTTACGATTTGATTCATAAAGTGAAAAGTTTGAGCTTCAATTGCCTTCTTTTAACAACTTTGAGCGATTTTTTTTCCAAAGTTATTCTGTTTTTTGTGAAAAAAAGAGGAAATTTGAAAAATTCCGTATAACATGAAAACAAAGAGGATTCATGAAAAACTTCAGGAAAGCAAGAAGTTGGTCTGTTTTTTTTTCAGTGCAGAGGCTTTTTTCAGATTTTTTCCCTATTTTTTTCCAGCCTCAACATGAGAAAACAAAATTTTGGGAAAATGAAAATAAAAAAATTCCTCTGAATTTAACAAAAGCAGGCGCAACTTTTTGCAATCTTGAAGTTTTTCATGAATTCTCTTTGTTTTCGTGTTATACGGGATTTTTCAAATTTCTAAATCAGTCTGCGTTGACTTCCGGCGAAATGGCATAAAAAAACTTTCCAGACCTTTTTTGAAGTTTTATCCGGAAACTTTTCGCCGGTAGTGTATATTATATATTAAATATTATATCCTAGACATTATATAGTAGAAATATATAAACATTCAAAATATCGAATATCTGGATGATAGCAATAATGATTTAATAACGGTTGATTGATAAAGTTCAAAGAACAATTGAGTATGCTCGTTACAATCGTAGAAAAAATCAAGAATCAAAATGAAGAGAAAGGGAATCAAATCGTTTGGTTAAATGGACATGGAATACCTAACGTCTCCGTACGATGAGAGAAAATTGGAGTTGTTCATCAACGAGTCTCGTTGTGGCCATTTACTCGACGGAAGTGGCCACGACATCCCCTCGGGTCTCATCTCTCGATTTCTCTTTCAACCACCGTAGTATACGGTTTCCGTTTCAAGTTGTACTTTCGATTATTCCACATAGTCACCGTTCTTCGCCGACAGTACAGCGAACATCACGAAAAAGCGTTGCGAACTTTTGATTCTCAAACCATTTATAAAAAGATAGAGAATGCGAGAGAGAGAGTCACATGGAAACACCCCGGAAGTTACGATCGTCTCCAATGTTCTCTGGACTGTCGAGGACAGGAAAGAGAGTGAGACCGAATTTGAACTTCACATAGACAGAAGGTACAAGTTCCGCTGCGTCCACCACTACAAATAAGCTCTCGTTTTCGTCGAGTATACATTTCCCCCGTGTCTGGACGTACGGTGAACTCCATCCCATGCCAATTACGAACAGTACATAGATCTAGGTATGCGTACACATTAGGGTGGTCCTTATTTCGAGCTTGGACGAATTCTTTATCAGACGCCCCCCAAATCGATTCCAAATAATTCAAAAACAATACCCTAATTTTTCAGATTTTCATCCAGACTCTAACCCCTCCCACCAAGAGGGTAGTTCCCCATTTGAAATACACGTGTTTCGACCATATTCTCAGGATATATTTTATTCCAAGTCTAATAATTTTTAAAAAAATCTGTAACTGCAAGTTTTTAGTGTTCACTGGTTCTACTATTTGAGGAAAAAATTACATCATACGGGTCAATCTAGACGAATATCAATTTGTCTTGATTGACCCGTATTGGAATTTTAGACGAATTGCAAATGGTCTAGATTGACCCTTATAATAATGTTAATTTTTCCTCAAATAGTAGCACCAATAAACACTAAAAATTTGCAGTTACAGATTTTTCAGATAATGATTAGACTTGGAATAAAATATATCCTGAGAACATGGTCAAAACACGTGTATTTCAAATGGGGAAATCTACCCTCTTGGTGGGAGGGGTTAGAGTCTGGATGAAAATCTGGAAAAATTAGGGTATTGTTTTTGAATTATTTAGAGTCGATTTGGGGGGGGGGGGGCGTCTGATAAAAAATTCGTCCGAGTCCTAAATAAGGACCACCCTAGTACACGGGTACACATATATTTATCGGCACTGGGATTTTATACTGAATTTCCTTGATTCAACCACTCTACCCTCGGGTGATACCCTTTACATTGAGCTTAGCAAACCCCCCTTCGTATTATCTCGTACTTTCGTCGAGAACTTTTTAAACCTTCGGGGCATTCGGATACGCCAAAACCGAGCGTGCACGTCGGAACCATATACGAAACTCGATGAAATGCTCACCACCGTCGAGAGAAGTAAATTGAACAATTATAATTACCTCCAACTTCAATGAAACGCTCAAGGGAATATTCTGGTCTAGAATTTTGAGAAAATTAATTTTTTTTGCATATTCTTAAAGTTTAGACACCCCTTTTTTTAGCCCCAACTCTACCAGCTCATAACTTATTTTTTTTTCTCGTAAATTTTCTTGTTTATTGTCAAAATATTAATAAATATGTTGTAAAAAAAGAATGTTAAAAATATTTGTTGGTTTTTTTTGTCGAGCTCGACAAAGCGTCCAAAATATATGTCTCTCGATCAGAATACCGCCTTGAAACGTATTCGAAAAAATTGTACGTACGAGATATTTAAATTCTCACAATCTAAATTACCCGAATTTGTAACTATGAAAATTGTTCAATTTGAAGCAAGAAGTTCAGCGGAAAAACCCTAAAGATTTTTCGTTTCCCGATTATCTGCACTGACATTAGAGATATTTTCTTCAAAATAATTTTTTTATCGATACACGCGGTGAAATTAGCTTTTCCAATAACGTTCCCTTTTCGCAAAGTTTAATTTAACTTGAGGCAATTTTTTCTTGTCCCGTGCAAATGGATACTCTCTGATCGATGAAAATTCATCGAATTACGGAAAAGTTTTCAACACTTATAAGCAGAGTGTGTGGGTGCGTGAGTTTGTGAGTGGTGAAGAGCCCGTCGAAGTGAAAGGAATCGTTCAAGTTTCCTCACGGTCGTTATCACGAAAATGACGACGTGACCAAGTGTCCGAAAAGCGCGCAAGTTATTAACGAAGTTGTGCCACGGGACGAGCTTCAGCATCGATCGATTCTCGATTCTAGGCCAACGAAGCAGATGTCCTCCGCAACATTGGAAAATTCTTTTATCGCTTCTTCTCCACGTCAAACGGCAAAAAAAAATCGACATTGTACCGATAATTGGAGGAAACATCCCAAATTTTACGAAAATCAATTACCAAAGTAAATTCGAGTATCATGAAAGAAAATTGAACACCTATTGGAATTTACAAAATTCTACATTTTGTGAGAAATGTAATTTTTTTACGTTACATTTTTGATCGCACTCCCCACTGTTTTTCATACAAATAATAGCGGTTTTTGAATTAGATTTACTTGATTGTTGAATATTTTATTTTAACCCTCCGTCTGTACACTGGGTCTTTTAAGGCACATGCCAAATTTTCAAATCGAATATCTCTGGAATTAGAAACATTGTAGAACAATTTTGTTTACTATAAATGGTTAAATAAATGATTGGATCATGGAAAAAAATGTTACAAAAATAGTTCAGAATTTTTTCAGATTTTTTTGACGTTTTTTTCTTAGAAAAAAGCAGGACTTTAACGACCCAGAGTCCAGACGGTGTCCCAAAATTTAAGAGTACAAACGAAGGGTTAATTGAAAAAAAGAGGAAACTTCTAATTTTTGTATGTTAAATTTTTTTTTCCGCGGTCGTCACTATTCTGAAGAGGAATTTTGCAGTTTAGACGTGATGCGTTCAAATTGAATTTATAAAAGTTATTGAATTTTTATTTTCCTTGAAAAAGTAACGTCTTACTTGTTCGATGCATTTTTTTTCCTCGCAATCGTATTCTTTCCGGAAATAATCGTGATTTTCATGTAAAGCATTACATAAAATTTATTCCATTATTGAATGTTTGATAATTATACAATTTAAATAAACATTGAATATTATAGTTGAAATAAAACGCATAAAAAATGTATGATTATGTGTACATTCTTTTTTCTATCGCATTCGTCGCTCGTCTTCGTCCACGAATATTCTAGGAAAAAATGCTAATTGAATACGTATATTATATATTTTTTTCGACTATTTAAATTCTTTCACTCCCCACCCAAAATTTTGTTGCATATGTCTGAAAGAAAATTCCCTGAAAGTTACAGCCCTTAATATTAATATTAAGTACTTTCTCTTCGCCTGATAAGTTTTTCCATCTAAATACACGTAAATTAAAAACTTGTTTCTTCAAAATTTTACCACTCCTCGGTTTTTTATGCCATCGCATTGATTTTGGTCGCAATTTACGTAAAATTGAACGATCTTTGAAAGGGTCTTCAACAGCGTAAGTGTAACTTACACTGGTGAGACGGTATGGGTCACTAAAGTTGATTTTTACACAAAATTCTCGTTTTTTTGCTGTTTTCCCCGAAATGATTAACTTAACCGAAAAAATGTAAAGGAAAACTTTTCTGGAAATGTAATTTCCTATAAAAAAAGGTCCTTTAGACTTAATTGCCAAATTTAATATTCCTTGAGATATTGAACCTTAACTTATTTGTGATATGAAAATTTTTATAGATTATCGAACCAAAAGTTTCAAATTGTTTATATTCCATATCATATCACCACAGGTGATATGATATGTGATATGGTGATATGATATGGAATATCAACAATTTAAAACTTTTGATTCGATAAACTATACGAATTTTATACCATAAATAAGTTAAGGTTCAATATCTCAAGAAATATTAATTTTAGTAGTTAGGTCTAAAGGATTTTTTTTTGTAGGAAATTAAATTTCCAACAAAATTTCCCTTTACGATTTTTCGGTTAAGCTAATCGTTTCGGAGATAACAGCAAAAAATCGAGAATTTTTGGTAAAAATCAACTTTAGAGACCCGTACCATCTCACCAGTGTAAGTTACACTTACGCTGTTCAGGACACTTTTAAAGATCGTTCGATTCTACGTAAATTGCGACCAAAATCAATGTGATAGCATAAAAAACCGCGGAGTGGTAAAATTTTGACGAAAAAAGTTTTTCATTTACGTGTATTTTAGATGGAAAAACTCATCACGCGAAGGGAAGGTACTTAATATTAATATTAAGGGCTGTAACTTTCAGGTAATTTTCTTTCAGACATTATACAACAAAATTTCAGGAGGGGAGTCAAAGAAATAAAAAAAGTAAAAAAAAAATCGCCCTAATATATATATATATAATATAATATCGTCGTCACGAATATTCTGGAAATAATCGTGATGTTTACGTCTCGAGAGCTCGACACGACATGTCAGCACACTACTGACCCATATAAGAAAGGGTGACGTTTGCGCTGGTGTAGTTGTGCCGCCCGCCGTCTCGCATATGAGCGCTGTTCTCTTTCGCTGTTCCGATGGCGCCGACGCGTCGTAGCTTCAATTTGCGCGCCCGGCGTCAATTAATCAAGCTTGTCGCGTTTATACATATTATTTCAATTCAAGAATCGTTCCATACTCATTGTTTTTTAGTACACTGTTCAATTCTCCAGTGTTAAATAAACTATGTACCGAATATCGCGAGGATTTCGAAGAACAAAATAACCTTAAGCTGCGTCACGTCACATTTTTAGGTTATACGGTAACGGCTCGATTTTTTTCATAGTGAATTTGCTTAGATGCACCGTGAAAAAATCAAAATCGACGGAAAGGATCACATCCAGGTAATCCAGACTTTTTTAGACCCTCTTGATTTAAAGAAATGAATGTTCGCGATACATTTCCCTGTGGAAAAAAATATGGTGCTCATTCAGAGGTTAAACGGTCATGAAACATTCAGGATTCTCGTTTTTCTCAAATAAATGAGAGGCTTCAAGAAGAAACAATATCGAGGAAGGTTAAACGAGGGGACTTCGTAAGCATCGTAAAAGTTTTCTCACCCATAAACACACTAATATGATGTTAATATATAGTGATATGTATGAAGAGGGGAGCATAAGATGGAGGAGAGAATGATTTCTCTGTGACGTTACATACGGTTTTGCCCTACAATCCTTTATATGTCGCCCACCAAAAGCATCGGGATGGAAGCCAAAAGTTTGTAGGTACATATAACATCCCATGCATAAAATGCATTCTCACCCTACGCTAGGATAAAGAGAAAGAGAGAGAGAGAGAAGGGGGGGGGGTGGCTCATATACAATGTGGAGGTTGACTCGATTTTCACTATGTAGTGCATTATATATATATGTATAATATGCAGAGAAATACAGAGAGAGGGAGATCTAGTTTATACCCAGTCGGGAAACTTCCCTACTAAGGGTTAATTTACACCGAACTCTCGCGTTCGTTATCATCTATTATTGAAAAGATCCCAAAGGGGTTTCCCGCAAGTCCCATGTTTCAGGTGCCACGAACGACTAGGCGTTATCATATGCACACATAAATATGAAGAATTCCTTAAAAAATGATGAACCTCAAAGTTTCTGCATTTTTCGATTTTGGCTCGGCATAACTTATTAACTGTTTTTCTTTTTGTAATTGAGAAAAAATTTGGCGCCGGGTTCATGTAAAGCTAGCACCCCCACACTAAAATTTCTATTTTCTCTTGAGTGGAATGATCCCAAATTCTTTTTTATACAGTGCTTTCAGGCTGTAACTAAACTTAGAGAAGGGCGTTTGGTTCATTCCGATAACTTAATTTTTGTAGAAATAAGAGCACTTTGAAAATCGCTGAAAAAAATTGAAAGGGGCCTTAAAAAGTTTGCAAAAATCGATGGTTGAAATTTTAAAATCTGCCAACAATCGAAACATTATCGGAATCGGATGAACCAAGCGAGATTTTGAAGCTTGAACGATTACGAAGAGAATGAGCTCATGTCCAAGCCGCAATTCTATCTAGAAAATAAATTATAACCATTTTAGTGACCCAATTGAATTTCTGCCAAAATGCAAAGAAACAAATTTTTTATTTTTCTTTTGGGCCTTGTATCGATGTATTTTTTTCACCTGAACATGAATCTACCAATAGTTTTTTCAAATAATCAAACTTTTCACGAATTTTCATCAAAAACCTTTTTGTTCAATTTTTGCTTCATTTTCAAAAACCTTAAAATAGAGAAATTTCAAGTGCTCATAAATTTACTTTGGTGTGACCGATTCAAAAATTTCTTTTTTGTACTTAAGGGGTGTTACTAAACTTAGAGAATGGCGTTTGGTTCATTCCGATAACTCAATTTTTGTAGAAATCAGATCATTCTGGAAATTGCCGAAAAAAATGGAAAAGGGTATGTTATGCACAAATTGGCAAAAATCGATGGTCCAACTTTGAAAATCTGCCAAAAATCGAAAAATGACTCAAATTGGATGAACCAAGCAGCATTTTGAAGCTTTAACGATCCCGAAGAGAATGAGCTCAAACCAAAGTCGAAAGTTCTTCAGGAAAAAAAATTACAATCACTTTTATGAACAAATTCCAATTTGACCAAAATGCAGAAAAATTGGAAAAAAAAATTGAAGCGTTATATCGATGTATTTTTTCTCACTGAACATAAATCTACCAATAATTTTCGCGCAAACTCAAACTTTTTATGAATTTTTATTTAAAAAAAAAACGTTTTTGGCAGATTTTCGCTGCTTTTTCTATCGAATAAATTTTTTTTCGACAAAAACTCTGCGAGATTTGCAATCAGCGACGAATTTCTCATCGAAAGAACGTTTGAAGATGATAAAAAAAAAAAAAAATGTTTTGCTCATGTTTGGAGCGACTTTTCGGAAATCTCAAAATAGCGAAATTTCATGTGCTTATAACTTGAGTTCGGTTTGACTGATTCAGAAATTTCTTTTTCGTACTTGAAGTTTGTGACTAAACTTAGAGAATGGCGTTTGGTTTATTCCGATATCTCAAGTTTTGTAAAAATCAGAGCACTTTGAAAATCGCCGAAAATAATGGAAAGGGGTATGTATGCAAAAATTTGCCAAAATCGATGATCCAACTTTAAAAATCTGCCAAAAATCGACAAATGACTCAAATTGGATGAACCAAGCAGCATTTTGAAGTTTAAACGATCAGGAAGACAATGAGCTCAGACCCAAGTTGCAATTTTATCTAGAAAATAAATTACAGCCATTTTAGTGAATCGATTGAATTTTGGCCAATGCAAAAAATGCAAAAAAAAAAAAAACTTTTTAATTTTTCTTTCGGGCCTTATGTCGATGTATTTTTCCCCCTGAACACGAATCTACCAATAGTTTTTTCGAAAATTCAAAATTTCCACAAATTTTCATGAAAAACCCTTTTATTAAAAAAAAAAGTCTTCGCGTTCGATTCTTCGTCTCTTATCCGTTGTTTCTTCTTCCACTTTTCGGTACTTGCGCGAACCACACGGTAGTTCTCAAAATGGAGATCTATGCGAATTTTGGGTAATCGAGTGACGTGAAATGTCCAAGTATAGTTCTAATCCGTCGTCGGACGTATAACATCCAACGTTCTTGCGTATACGCAGCCTCGTAAATGCGCCACGACTTTGTCGCCGTTGTACAGACAGAGGCCGAGGGACGCGCATTTACACGAATTAGGAAGTTGTCCATGAGCCACGTGTGCACGGGAACGTCACCGTTCTCTGACCAACGACATGCACGACCGTATATATATAAACTCCAGCCTGCGATCAACCATTTTCCCATCTATATCTATATGTACGAAGAGCGCGAAGTAGCGCAACGCAACGTATAGTCAGACAGTGAGTTTCTGAGCGCCCTTCTTGCCACTCCGCCTCTCTGTCCCCTTAAGAGCATCGGTACAGTAGCGCCACATACCGAGGGGCCATTCTCGGCCGTTGGTGTGTTCGCAAAGTGGTTTAAATCATCGAGCTCACGGTGCTTCGCTAATCCCAACGCGTCCTTGCCTCGACGTCCTCTGACATGTCCAATCTGTTACGTTACTTGCGGCGGTCAGCGCCAAAGGACCTCCATAAATTATGAACCGTGTACACCGAAGCTGGACAGACAGACCGAAAGAGAGAAGAGAGGAAGGGAAGGAGGGACAGACATATGTCTGTCCTTCCTTCCTGTATGGAGACAGTGTCCAATGTGCTGATGCTCGGCATATGAAAAAAATGGTGCTACCAAACTTTGTAATTAACAAAATGGACGCGAGAAACATCAGAATGGACGGAAAATCTTTTTGGTCCAACTATGGCGCACTAATTATGATCTAACTCTGTAAGATATGCAATCAGACAAAAGAATTGACGCATCGGGACTGCATGAACTGCGGAGTCCGTAATTATCTTCATGGATTCGTTATGGCTGTACTGTTGTATTTGTTAGGGGTTTCCAGTGCCAAATCCCAAGGGGCGAAATCGTCGCGTTTCCGGTACACGCTACTATCGCTCAATGATCGGTCGCGGTTCTGCGACCGCGCAACGATCCGCTTCCATGTTTGTTCGCTTGTTCTGGGATGGAGTTGGGCTTGGCTCTGCAGAACTGTAGAAGCCAGAATTCTCTCTCTCCCTCTGCCCCTCCGACATTAATGTCACTCGCTGGTGCTCTAATTGATGATGTCATAATTATTATGCACGATTATATAGCGCGACTGCACACGCGGAACATTCAGTTGCGTTTGACGATATACTGCCCTCCATGTGCCCCAATGTATGAGTGTTTTTATGTCTCCATGTGTGTTCGTGGTTATGGTTTGTTCTCACTGTTCCCTCTCTCTCTTATTTTCTCTCTTTCCTTCTCTGGGCGTTCCTCGGCACGAAAGTCTATATTTTCGTGTACAGTTTTGCGCAAACAATATCCGGACATGACAATGTCGGGTGAATTCGCCCAACAAACACTGAAAAAAATCCATATGGTATATAATGCTAGATTTACATAGTAAGAATTTATTTAGTAACCCCTACTATATTTTTGTTATCCGTAACTACATTCTTGTTTAGAAGCAACGAATATATGGTATATAATACTAAATTTGCATAGTAGAAATTGTTTAGTAGACCCTACTATATTTTTGTTGTCCGTATCCACATTCTTGATCAGAGGTAATAAAAATAAGGTTAGATTTACACTCTCTCGAATTTATTACTATCCTCTCGAATTATAGTTTATAGTTGCCCATACAATTGTATGGTACGGGCAACTATATTTTCTGTAAGTTAACCCAGTGCTCGGGAGACCGAAAAAAGCGATTTTTCAAGATTTTTTTCTGGAAAGACATTTTAGTTTAATAACGTAAAAATTTATATACATATTTTTGTAACTCTTAACTTCATTTTTTAATTTTTCTTTTTACAAAATAATGATACTTGAAGCCGCTGCAAGCCGATCTCCGGCAGATCCTCTAAAAAAAGTCTTGGGTGAGCACGATATCTCTGGATTGGATCATACAAATTCAAAAAATAAAAAAGATTTCATTAATATAAGGTATAATCTAGTATTTAATTGGAGGAATAAGCAAAATTTCCTTTTTTATAACAAGATAGCGGCTTCTAATAAAAAAATAATTTCAATTTTCGATAAAAAATTTTGCCTTAAATTGTTTACAAAATTCAAAATGTTCGTCGATAATAAAATACGTTCGATTAATTACTTAAAAAAATATATATAAAGCTTGTGTAAAAATTTGAGTCTGATATCGGTTCTGCCATTTTCGAGAAATCTTACTCACCAACTTTAAAAACATAATTTTGAGAATTGCATCGCTGCAATGTAATGAAAATAAGATTTTCAAAATTTACTTTTACATATATTTACATTTTGCTCATGTATTTAGTATCTCAAATCAGTCAAATCTTTAATAAAAACCCCAAAATATATTTCAACGATTTTTCGTTTTGAAAAATGCTTAGAAAAAATGAATTTTATTAAATATAAACTATTTCCGTTGCTTTTGAACGATGCAAACTTCATCATTCTTTAAAAACGCAATTTTAAGAAAAACGCGTTCATAGATTCAAAAGCACTTTGCACATAGTAATTACGGATTTCCAAAAGTGCCTATAACTTGGTAATTTTTTGGGTATAATATTTATAATTATAAGGAAGTTACTGAAGACTTCCCAGAAGCACTTTTCGCAAAGTTACTTCGGGGTGAACTGTGTTCCATTCGGAAGATATCAAAAGTAACATAAAAATCAAATACATTTTGTCTAGCAGGGCACTCTGTGAATAATCGATGAAATTTCTGCAATGGCAAGGTTAGCGGGAGTTCAAATTGAGATTATAGAACGAGAGTAAAGTCCTCCTATCAAATGCTAGATTCTTACATCTGGAAAAAGTTCCGAAAATTTTAGGAAGATTGTGACCTCGGGAATAGTGAGTGCAAAGATGCAAAGAGCCGCAAAGACACGGGATAGAGGATCCGCGATAAGAGATAATTGCACTTTACTAACGACTTCTTATCCACGGGACATCCCACAGCGCTGGAATTCCGGGAAGAAATTCCAAATGCGTTCTTCCATGCTCTTTTGGAATAGTATTGAGACCCTCGGCCTTTTTTCTCATTTCGCGGACGACCTCTGCGCGCGTTCGCCTCCCGGTGACTTTTTATTGCCTCCGTGGCTGGCAAATCACACTTTTATCACTCAATTCGCTAAAAGTTTGTTCGAATCTTTTCCTCTTTCCCTCTCTTTCTCTTTTTCCATCTCTCTTGTCCTCCTTCATGCAACAAAGCCAAAGTCTCGGCAATGATCGTCGATCCAATAGTACAAAAATAGGAAAAAAGTTCCGTAGTCGAGAGAGGCCACGAGAAAGTATAGAGAAGCAGGAATGGAACAACGATTGTTGAAGCAAAAGCTGTCCTTCAAGAGCGAAAAATCGGTGTAGTTTTCATACTTGAAACTTTTTATTCGAGAATCCCGCAATACATAAAGTATTTCTCAGAGTTAATATTTCAGGTGTGTTCAATCTCGTACATACACCGTGGCTTGGATTTTGAGTTTGCATACTTGAAGAATTTTTCACAAACTTTGAACATTTCGAATGCACAAGGGATGTCATCTTTTTTTAATAATATTTCTTGCATGTGAAAACCCGCGACCAGTTATCTGCGAAATTTTCAAAAGCCCGACTATCACGTTTCTAAAATTAAATGATGAAATTGAATCGCAATGAGATACGCAATGGTCGCTTATAAATTAAATGTCCGAAGCAAACGAATCGAGTTAGCAGTACGAGCGCCCGAGCAATTTCAGCGTTATGCATTCAAGATCCGAGCACAAGTATTCCCGAGATTGGTATATATATATATGTACATAATCCCATCGTGGAAAATGCTCCGTGCGCTAAAATAGCGGACAATCTTATTACGTACAAGCCTCGCATCGCTGAAGAGGAAGACAGGGGATTATAATCTTGTCCTCGTCTCGGGATCATGAAGATAAACCAACGAACGGTGAAACTTTCGACTATTTTTTGCGCACATTTTCACTCCGAGCATGGACAAAAGTTGATCCTTCTGGTCGTTGCGATAGCGACAAAAAGGGAGCCTGATCGTAAGTTAATGAGAAGAATCTCTTCCATAACGACTTGAGTCGTTGCCTCTGGTGACCGAAAGAATAAGCATAGGAGATAGTCAGGTCTGGCGAAAATTGTTGTCATTTAATTTCGCTGATTTGTGGAGAAAATTCAAGATTGTCAAGGGAACATTGAGATCAAATTTGAAATGCCCATAGAGGTTGAGATTCCCACAGAGAGGGTTCACGACCCTTCAATCTTTCGAAACCTCAACGACGTTATTCCGTGGTTACGTAAAATTGCCAATAAGTGAGACGAAGAACCGTGCTGGCATCTTTCGAGCGTCATATTTACGAATACTCGAGCATTGTTCCTTCAACGAAGAAGGTTATACAAAGGAACTTGGAGAGAGAGAGAAGTACGATATTCAGCTATAGAAAGAGGGCGAGAGTGCGAGATTGAAAGTGGCAACAACTCGAGACTTGACAGAGAGTTCCTTCAACTCAGTAGTAAAGAGGACTCTTTCGTTATTCCATTTATCGCGATGAGCGCCGAGTCTGGGAGAAGCAGAAAATGAGGGAATGAATAGCCGAAAGGTTTTCAAGCAAAACGCTGAAAGCCTTTATTGTGTGACGATTCTTTTGTTTTCTCGAGTACTGAATATCAAGCCTCGAACGAAAGCTTGTTGATTTTAATGCCTCCGCGCTGTTATGGAAATTCAACCGCCGAGCTTGCGAATGAATCAGAGTTGTGATACTTGACACGAGTGTTTGAGTGACGTGACCCTGTGCTCGGGGTCATTATAATCAGACGCATTGTCTCGCGGTTACAATTGAAACATCCCATACAAAATGTTCGTCATTATCGTCATACACGAATTCCCGGTGAAGGCCACCAGAGAGAAAGAATGGGAGTGGGTTAAACTCGGTAGAATGGCGCGAGTAGCAAGAAAAGCCAACGAAGTACCTTCTCGCCGAACAAACACGAAAATTCTCATTCGCAAAGTCCTCCGCACGCTTCGGGAAAATGAATAAAAGCATTTCCATGTCTCGTTCGCGGGGATTGTTTTTTTTCCTCTCTTATACCGGTGTCTCCGTCTCTTCCAGAGAAGCAGCAAACTTTGCTCTCCATTCTTCGTTACCAGCGGAGCTTTCCTCGTTCTTTTCATAACCCAGATGCAATGCGACGTCGAGACATATGTTCATCAACGTTGAACCAGCGAGTGATTTAAGAAATTGAGGTGGAATCGTTGAATCGAAGTTAGCAACAGAGTCACCAAGTGGCGCGGAATTCAACGATTTCAGCCTGGTTGACTGCAGGCCTGGGCTTTCCCTGGCCATTGTGCGAGTCCTTTTGCACGTGTGAGTTCTGCCTCGTGTACACAAAGATCGGAGTGTCCTGGCCGAAGTCCTGCTAATCCTGCAAAGGCTATATCTGTAATCCTCCCCATACGACCTCCACCTTCGGTATTCTGGGTTGTTGTTTCTGGTATCGCTCCGCACTCTGTCGTCTCTGTATCTCCCTCTTCCTCTCTGAACCTCCTACTTGTACACGTGTCATCAGCCATATGCGCCACCACCGCGAGTGTTTGTTGTGTAGGACACGGTTAAACTTCGCACACTGTGAAACTAAACGAAGAGAGAAACTGCGCGGATGGTAAAGGGAGGTTGACGCAACTTGCAGACAGAAGCTACAGAGCCCCGATGTACAACCGCTGAAACAAGACACATGGATGTGGGCGCAATAGTGGAAATGGTCGGGGGACCGCGAGAGGGGTGTAGTATTCGGGTAGACAACCCAGGCAGAGAGTTGCGCTGCATCCTGCCTCTCGGGCAACACACCTCTGTCCTTTATTGCTACTCCACTGGTATTTGCCGTTATAGCTGGTATAACCAACGTTCGGCGTGTGCCTCCCAAAGCTTTACTTCTCTCTCTCTCTCTCAACCATCGCTGAACCTCCAGTGATGTGCTCTCTCCATTTCTCTCTCTCTCTCTCTCTCTCTCTCTCTCGGCCATTCATTCTGTCGGACAAAGTACTGACATCCAGCTGAATATACGAGAGCTCACGAAGTCTCCTTCCTCCCCCGTTGGTGCACACATAGTCAGGCACCAACAGCCCGTATAGGATGTGCAATTGCTTGCTTCTCCTACTGCCAACGATTTCCGTGGCAAATTCAGCTGAGCATCTAATGCATCTGCGTATATAACCGCGGTATACTTGTGACGTTTGGTATAACATTTAAGCGCGGTAAGCCCCTGCGCCCTCGTTCCGAGTGTGTGCGTTGTCAAAGTTCATCCATGCAAGATGGTGAGGTGATAATTCCTTGAATCTGGACAACCCTTTATGGGAGAACTTGACCGAAAGGTTCAGTGGATTTGGGAACTAGAGCGTTTACAGAGGTGAATGTTGAATCAACGTTTGTCGTATTATAATTGTTCTGGGGTGTGAAAAGAGATTGTCAGGAATCTTTGTATGTTCAAATGGTTGGGGTAAGCTGAACGAAAACAAGAAAATCGGAAGGAAAAACGTACAGTGGGCGCCATACTGTAAGAAATTAAAAAAATATACTGTGATGATTTTGCACAGCTACAGTCTTTTTAAAGTGACTCGTATTTTCAAATACATTTTTAGAACTTAGTGTTTCCTGTTATTCGATAAAAATAATTATGAAATATGGGTGGGCCTACGGCTTAGATTGATCAATTGAAAATCAAGATAAGGTCATAACACTGTTAAAAATGTTATTAAATGTAATATACAAAAGTACATGAAATTTCAATAACAAGTATGCGAAATCGAAATTAACATACATGGTATTGAAAAATTAATAATTTCATCTCAAATTTAATATTTGTATATTAAAATTAAAAGAGTGAACATTGAAAATTAATATTTTATATCTTTTCTCATGATTCTGCTTTAAAAATTATACATACTATACAATGGAATTTTAATATACGAGCGTATATTAAAATTGCAAGAAGTTATTTGATTTTTCATATACTTGCATTGGAATATTACTATACACATGTATATGAAAACTAATATACTGCAAATGCATTAAAACTTAATATTTTTTAATTAAATTTAATACAAAAATTTTTTACGGTGTATTTCACAATGATAAATTATAACCGGGACTCAATTAGACAAATAACCATGTTCCTATAATCCTAACCTCCAATACCGTGTGCAACAATTGAATGTAAAATAATTTAGACTGCAAATTTCGGGGTTTTCTCGAGTACAACACTTTCGTCATTCAAAATGAAGGTCATTCCGTAGTTTACTGAGCTTTCAATTACAGCCACGGTGAAGTACTATTCAGAAAGACCACATTGAGAACCACCATTCCCAGATTCATTTGATACCCAAAGTCAGGGAATTGAAAAGATAGGAATGTCTCCCAGCATTGATGCAAGAGCGCGGAAACGTTTGGTCGATGAAATCCGGACATTGACGCGCTCAAGCCGTAACTTACTGCCTCTTTCTCATCATCGGTTCTGAGACTGGATAAATCTGCTCCACGCGTATGGATTCGAAGCGCCTCGCTCTCAAAATGTAGTACGAGCGGCTTCGAGTACAGCGTTCGCGAACGTTTCGACGTTAATCAAAGCCCCAAATGGTCGGGGGATGAAACTCTCGACGTTTTTCTGAATTACTCGAGCACTCGGAGTAGTGGTTAAGTCGCGTGACTCAAGAATCCTTGGCTGGGGCTGCAGCTCTCTCGCAACCTCCGTGGCTTTTCTCTCGCGCCCTCTTCATGCTCTTTATCTCTCGCTCTCTCGCTCTCTCTTTCACGAGAGTAGCAAAGAATGAGCGTCTTGGGGTCCCAGCTTTCTTTCAGAGTCGGGAAGCAAAGTGGCGAGTGCGCTCGCGAGAGAAAGATGGCTATCCAAGCGGGCGAGGCAGCTTTTCGAGATGAAAATAAAAAGCAGGTGAAGAACGGGATGCGAGTTGGGGTGGAGGATCCGGGTGGTGGTTTCGGAGAGAGATGGAAGTTGGGACTTGGTGGTGAGTTTGAGTCGAGAGTACCTGACTCGGAAAGCCCAGCGCCACTACTCGACCTCAATATAAGAATTAGGCTTCATTCAAATGACTCGACACGGAAGTGACGACGAATGAAAGGTCTGATTAAATACCAGGGCCTTTGACGAACAGTTTTTCCTCTCACCACCTTTCTCTGCCTCTCTCGGTCTGACTTTTTCCGCGTTCATGCACCGTGATCTCGCATTTTCTCTCTTTTTTTCCACTTCTCTTCTACCCTGTCCGGAAAAACGGTAGCTTATTCCAGAGGGGATGGAAGTGGCCTGGGTTTCTCCCTTTCTCTCTCTCTCTCTCTCTCTCTCTCTCTCTCTCTGTCCGGCTCACTGTGTTCGACCCTTGCACCTCGTGCTCTTCCAGTCCAACGGACAACGCCGTAAACGGGGAAAATCCCCGAAAACCGTTGTCACACTTAATCCTCGGTCTGCTCGGAATTTCAACCGAGCTCGAGTTAATCGGAACATCGCCCGTTGCTACTGCGAGGAAAATTGGGACTCTCGTCGCTCCCGGTGTGTCGTGTAATTTAGAGAACTCTTTCGCTTTGTTCCACTTTTCATTTTTGCGCTCTCCATCGTTTTTTTTTATCATCATTTTTTTTCATACCAGTCTCTTTTTCGATGGCTTCGAATTAGCCGACCTATGGTTGGCAAAATTGAGCGGAAAAACTGAAACGCTTGACTGCCGTTTGACTCTGGCTGGATTTATATCAGGCTAGCTTTACATCTCTCTCAATGATAGGGCGTACAAAAAAAAATATGGATTCGTGGGGTGTTGTATCGTCGAGTGACTCTTCGTCGAATTTTTTTGCCCACGTTCGATGGATTTTATGGGAAAATATTTGCCTCGCACGTTTTTTTTATCATCGAAGGAGAAGCTCCCATCTCTTATAGTGATTTCCCGAGTGAGCTTGAAATAATCTTTATGTACAAGGATGTATACAATTTTTTTTTCATTAAATGCATTTGACGGAGATGAGAATTTTGCGAATGCATCGCTTCGTCGACGTTTCGCCTTGGGGAGACGTCATTTGTGAGAAATTCAAATCAACGCGTTCTCCTCTGGATTGTGAAATGAGGCGAAGTCAACCAGACCGAAGAGGATCGGAAATAACGACGGATATACGATAAATCAGACGGATAAATATACATACACCCTTCGTTCGTGATTTATCAATCCATTAACGCGCGTACGGGGTGATTTTCCGCCACGTCAATATTTCCCAAGGGCGTTCCCGAAGGTCGATGGAAAAAAATTAATCGCGAACTGACGACACGCCCAAAGGAATTTGAAATTCATTAAATTGATTAAAATGCAACGCGCAAAATTGAATATCACATCTGAACGATCAGGTGAAATACTCCACCGCCAAGTCATCGTCATTGAAATCAGTAAAACTTTCGGTTTTTTTCTTCCGGTTCGATCAATATGATTTTATTGAATATCGTGATGAATCGATCGACGGTGCATTATCGTTAATCCTCGGAATTTAGCGATTAATCTTCGTTAGACTTCTTTATCGTTTTTTATCGTCCGCCGTCGGGTTAAGTTGATCAAATTATCCGACGTGTTAAGGATGCATCTCACTCTTATCACAACGAGAATGGTGTACCTGTAAAGATATCCATCCTGCAAATTAATATTTCAACGGAACGCGGTATTCCACGTGATCCCGTGTATACGTTCGGGGTTACAACGAAAAGAGGATGAGAAACTTGCTATGGATGAACTTGCCAACTCCCAAGAGCCAGGAAGCCCGACCGTAGTGCGAACAAAATAAAAACAGAGTCTTTGGAGTTTTGCGGAGGAAAGCTCTCAGTGCATGTTACTATACATTCCATTCCTCTGTGTATACGTGTTTATATACCATCCACCGCATCCGTCGCGTTTCCTATCGCTGGAACTGTGTATAGACAATAGTGGGGCAAAATGGGACACCTGAAGAAAATATGCTATGATGTAATTTCGTCGACTATTCCAATGCCCGGAGTGCTTCTCCATTCACGTTTTCACATTCGTGTTTCTTTTTTTTTCCAAGTTATATTTTTACAAGTAGGGGAGCGTGGGGCTTGTTTTAACAGTTTTGAAAAAATGCCTGTTTTGCCTGAAATATGTATACTTTTATGATTGCGAGTTGGAGGTTTTGTAAAGTATATATACCTGAGCACTAATTCCAATTTGGAAATAATTGAAAATCTTTACCCATCTTTTACACCGGATACTTTTTGAAAAAAATGGGAGTTGTTGCAACTTACCCCACGTTTGGGGCTAGTTGTAACAGGCTCGGGGCAAGTAGTAACAATGAAGAGACTGGCAATATTTATAAAGAACATGTTTTTATTGGTTATCACTACTGGCGGTGTTTAAGTTATGCCTCGAGTTATCAGAAGGACATTCAGTAAAAAATTTAAATCAAAATGTTTTTAATTCCCGGCCAAAATTGAGTGTTACAACTTACCCCTGTTACAACAAACCCCACGCTTCCCCAATAACCCAGTTCAAAAACTGTATTGTTGAGTAAAATTGTCCTAGGTCCATTAGCGTGAGGCAGGTGTCGTCAGAACTATTGCTATATTGACCAGACTGAAAATAGAGATCTTCCAAGCGTTATCAGAATTTTCAGCTGACTTGTTTCGCCCCGGTCTCCCCAATTATGGTCGTGTATCGAACGAGGTAATAAAATAGAGCTCGGTTCGGTCTTCTGGTCGTTCATCAACGGTATCCTGAATGCTCTTCCACGTGGGCATACGACGAGAGAAAAGCTTTTTCCTTGTCTCGCCCTCCTGAGCCTCGAAGATGCAGCGGCCACACGCCCCGTTATGAGGTGTTTATCTCGGTTAACCTTTCCCCCAGCTTCTTATATATACATATTGCATATACCTGTACTTTATCTAGAGCTTATATGTAATATATATATATGAGGTATTCCCGCTCAACTGGACCCCCTTTTAGGCCGACCTCTTTCGATTTTCTTGAAACTCGAGTATGTTTTGGTATTGCCTGAAAGTATATTGAACACCAATTTTCAGATCTCTAACTATAATACTCTTTGGAATACACCAAAAGTTATATTTCAAACCTTTTGCGTATTCAGCGCTTCGGAGCTTTGGCACGGCGCGAAATAAAATCGAAAAAATTCTTTGACAATAGCTTTCGATCGGAAAATTCCTGCGAAAAAATATCAGCAATTCCGAAAAAAAAACAAATTCATTTGAATATTGGCCAAAAACCGAAAAAATTGATTTACAAAAAAATAGCGTAATTTAATTCAGCGGGATAATTTTTTTCATGTTTTGTATATATCTGAGAAGTCACCATATAAATTTCAAGTTGGAATTCGCATCCGTTTTAGTAGGATAAAAATTCTTAAATATTGTGTTTTTCGTATTCAACAGTTCTCTGATATATTATATAGTTTTTTAAACGAATTTCGAATTTTATAAATTTATTAAATTCAAAATGTAATAAATTTGATTTAATAAATTTAATTTAATTAATTTACTAAATTCATAATTCGTTAAAAAAAAACGCTATATAATACATCAGGAAACTGTTGAATACGAAAAACACGATATATAAGAATTTTTATCCTACTAAAGGACTTGGCATTGGTAAACGGATGTGAGTTCTAACTTTAAATTTATATCGTGACTTCTCAGATATATACAAAACATGAAAAAAATTGTTCCGCTGAATTAAATTATGCTCTTTTTTTGTAAATCAATTTTTTCGGTTTTTGGCCGAAATTTAAATGAATTCGGTTTTTTTCGGAATCGCTGATATTTTTTTCGAAAAGCGCAGGAAATTTCCGATAGAAAGCTATTGACAAAGAATTTTTTCGATTTTATTTCGCGCCGTGCCAAAGCTCCGAAGCGCTGAATACGCAAAAAGTTTGAAATATAACTTTTGGTGTATTCCAAAGAGTATTATAGTTAGAAATCTGAAAATTGGTGTACAATATACTTTCAGGCAACACTAAAACATACTCGAGTTTCAACAAAATCGAAAGAGATCGGCCTAAAAGGGGGTTCCGTTGAGCGGGAATACCTCATATATTTCTGTAAGCACAATAGCGTTCTGCCCCGTCATTGCTGCAGATCGTTTCACAAAAGCTTCTCACTGCGACCCGGCAACAATATAACGTATTATGTATACAAAACGAGTAGAGTTACGCTTCACCATTCCACTCGGTCGACTGTAACCGCAAAATTTATTGCCATTTCCATTCGTGAAGATTCCATAAACACTCGACGAAGACGGGAGAACGATAAAATTTCGAAAGATTTCAAGGCACAATAATTGTAAACGACGCAATGAAACGACTCGAGGGTCGTTAATGTTATGAAGAACGCTCGAGTGTCATTTAATGAATCTCTTCGAAAGGCCATCTCTTCAAGATGGTCCTGTGATGACAGTCGTAGGATTTTCAATTTGATCAACGGGGTTGATTTTTTCGGTTTTTACGAGAAATTAAGGGGCTCAGCGTCAGAACGACTGTTCTTGAACATAGATATAGATGTTCGTTAAATACTTGTCAAGCTGACCAATGGTCCATCATCTGACGTATCGAATGAAAATTTTTTTGATGCTAGTTGGAACCCTTAAGGTGCAGCCATTCTCTCATACATCCATTTTTGAGTTTCATGACGCTGTGCACGATTCTGACCAAACCGCTTGACCGATCTTATCCTGTGACGTCTCATTTTCTTCGCATCACTTTTCCGAACTGTTTAAGTGGGGCACATTTTTTTTAAGGTTTTTATTATCGAGTTACAGGCCACTTTTTGAACTTTTGACCCATTTTTTGTTTCAAAAATTCAAAAAGTGGCCTGTGACTCTATAATAAGGACCTAAAAAAAAATGTGCCGCACTTGAGCAGTCCGGAAAAGTGTTGCAAAGAAAATTAGATATCGTAGAATAAGGGCCAGGATCGTGCCCAGCGCAGTGAAACTCAAAAATCGATTTATGAGAGAACCGCTGCAAATTTCTTCATTTGATACGTCAAATGATGGACCATTGGTCAGATGTATGAGTCGAGTAGTATTGCATGAAAAAAAAAGCTTTAGGAGGATCAGCCAGATTCAAAATAGGAAGCGAGTGAGAGGAAGAGAGGGAGAAGAAGTGGATGAAGAGGAAGAGGATGCGCGATGGGATGATTGAAATTAAATTTTTAATTCACGCATCGATAATTCTCATTGGAAAACGAAGATTGAAGAATTACCGGTCGGGGAAAAGGGGTTGAACCTCGCGAAGGACCATCCCCAATATACATATACGTCTGGTCACGTCGTCTGGTCAGAGCCAGCCTTTCGAGAGTAGCACTCCGGACTAAGGGTGGAAGGATACATATGAAAGTGAAATCGAATGAGAGAGAAAGATGTTTATGTACATAGTATGATTCACATATGTGTTTGAGCCGAGAGAGGGATGTGAAAAGCATCAACGACGTACAGCCGTGCATGAAAAAAGATAGCGAGGAAAAGAGGGGAAAAAAAAGAGAGACATCGGAATCGATCAACTTTTTCTGCTCGAGCTTCCTCTCGCTCCGTAAAATTCTGTCTGGTTATGTATATGCTTACACTATAATATACATATATCCACGTATCCAATCCCCTTAGCGGAGTATCCTCTTGCGTCCTCTTTTAACGGACTACCGAGTACACGTGTGCTCTCGCTATTAATATCCCCCGAAACTCGTTAACGTTTTTACTTTTATCTCCTCATCTCTATTCTTTCGCCTTTGCTGTGGTTTTTTTTAATTCCTAAAACGAGTGATGAGAGAGGGAGAGATAGTTGAGGATTATCCTGGGCAAAGTGGCAGAGACGGAAAAATAAAGTTTCAAGTTTTATGTAGTTCTCGTGAACTCGTTTCATAATATCAGTGTATAGAATTGCAGTGATTCGATGCTATCCACCAGATTTGTAGTTGGCAGTATAAACTTTTACTTAAACAGAGATTAATGGTCAGTGACATTGAATAAGAACCGGAGAAGTTCCCTACAATAATTTACTGCAATTACGATGGTACTTGATCATTTCTCATCGGTATTTTCGTCCTCAACATCCCCGAGAGCAAACATTTGGCCTTACTGTCATCAAGGTTCAGTTCTAGGTCAATTTCACCAGTGTTGACCATCGAATTTTTGCATTCCGATTTGTACCATTCTCGAAACTGGTCCTACCAACCCTAAATCACAAGTTTAAGAGGGTATTCTGGTCGAGCATTTTGAAAAAATCCATTGTTTTTCATTCTAATCTAAACGTCGAATTTTTTTTTTTATCAATGACACTATCGACGATGATGACCATGTTGTTCAGTTGTCCATGAAATTGGACATTGCTACGAAAATTCTGTCGCCGTGTACGCACATTTCACTCTGTTCCCCAATCCGGTCTTCATCCCTTCATGGCAGTGTCAATCGTCATCGGCCATACTCTCTATCCATCCATGACACTCCCCTCACTCTTCTGTGAACATGTAACGTGCCACTTCCAGTGTGAGGTGCTATCCTATCAGCGATATTATACGCTCTCGATCCCCATTCTGTGTTGAGTAGATCGATCACATGCCTTCGCGTGTGTGGATGCATATGGGTTTACAAGGATCCGCGATGTTCGGCGCTAGTCCTGCTCGGGCTTGAGCTCTGTCATGCCACGAAAGGGGTCTTCATGGTTGCTTGCAACAGCCAGAGAATATCCAGGGAGATGAGCGAGAGAGAGAGAGAGAGAGCGAGGGTGAGAGGAGATTGCCCCGAAAACGTGACTGGATCTAGCACATGAGCCCAGGCCCTCGATCCTGATAGATCCGCTGTTGTACGAACGCAGCAGCTCTCGGTGGGTGTGCGTTCATGATTCACCAAACGTTCGCAGCGCGCAGAGAGCCCCGATGGTGGCGCATCCCGTCCGAATGGGACTACGAACGCACGATGTTGTTACAAACACACCACCACCACGATAGAGGCATTAACGCCTGTTACCGGGTAGATAGTGAAACCAAGTACAGGAGGAGAAGCTTAATGCTCTTCGCCCAACGCGTGTTGGAACAACCTAGTACGTGTACATTGTTTCGGTGTCACCAATGGAGCGACACGCTCGGTTTATGTCTCATAATTACAATATCACTGGGATCTTTCACAGCCCGTTGTGCCGCCCTCACTCTCGGTTCTTCATGCCGTCCCTATGAGTTCGCCCCTCGACCAATACCACTTGATACGATAGATCCTGCTTATCACACATGGCGGAAAATTCCCTTGTCCATGGAGAATGTTTGCCCAGGTCATATAGCAGGAAATCGAGTTCCAAGTACCAAACTTCCAAAAACGTCGATCCACTTGAAGTTTGTAGTTTCCTACTTCTTGAGGTTTCCTCAGAGTTAGACCGATGTAAGGGTTATTGCTTTTGGCTTCTAGTCGTAGACTCGGTTGATGATAAGGAATCTCCAGCTGAACCGGAATGAACGTTGTTTCAGATCCATTCGCAAGTTTAGAAATTGAACTTCACGAATCTTCGATTGGATTTGTTAATGATTTTTTTTTTTTGGCGCCATAGTCCGGGTGAAGTTAACCGAAACTTCGGCATCCTCGTTGCAAAAGCATCGTCTTCCGGACTCGAAAATCCACTGACCTAATTGGAAATCCCTTTCTTTCTCTCTCTCTCTCTGGTACGAGAGAGACGCCTCTCTTCGACCTCTTGGTCTGCGTGGACCAGGAGTCCGGAGAGAGGGACAAAAACATTCCTCCACCGGATGGCTTCTCGAGGAATTAAAGACGAATGAGGCGGAGAGGGTTCGCGCAGTTGGAAAACGTTGGGGTGGGATTTTCGTGAGGAAGAGAAATTCAATTTTCGGGTAAACTTCTCTCTCTCTCTCTTCCTCTTTCCGTCCTGCTCATCCTTTTCTCAGCTATCCCGGGTCCTCTCGGCGTCCGGCGAACGATTTTGTTAATTATTGGAAAAGTTCTCGAGAGTCTCGCGGGAGTGGGAGAGAGGTGGTAGAAAGTTGCCCGTGTCCTCATGGCGCCAGCCATTAGCCACCAGGATCTTACCTAATTTCCGAGTCATGTATAGTTACAACTCGTTTCTCATGTCAGTCTACGCGGCGCGGTTCGCGAAGACTTCTTTTTTTTTAGCAATCGTCATCAACCAGGTGAAATTCAAGTCTGTATCATAAATATTGTCCCTTCATTGAATTCCCGCGGGAATTAAATTGAATTCCTCCAGGCTCATGACGAATTATCGCTGCTCTTGTGAAACTTCGCCCTCTACGAACGAACCGTCTGGAAAGCTGCTGAATTGCAACCTCGACGAAGGTTGCAATCCCCAATTGGGACGGTTATCAAGGTGACACGGAAGCTCATGGTAAAGGCGATCCGCAACCGTCGTCGAAAAGGACGAAAAACAAAAAGGTTCCTCGTTGCCGTTGATGACATCGCTGGTGGACTTTTGTCGTCCTCGTCGTGTTGCCCAGTTACCGAGCAACTTTTATTTCGCGGTCAAAGCTCCCGTCGACCAGTTGGTCGAGAAAAAAAAATCTTTTACTTCCCTGTTTTCCGCCGTGAAACGAATGAATGCGAGAGACTCCGGCGTTGCAGAGTCGACATCCTGTCTGCCTCGAAAACAATTGCAATAAATGTCTTGGTGTGTGTGTGTGGCCGTTTGTCGAGCCGTTGGACTGATAGGGCACGAAACTAAATTGGGCATATATGGTGAATACATATGAACATTGTTCAGCCGAGATAATGTGGTAAAATCTATCTCGTGCAAGGAAAAACTCCGATAGTCAGATGAAAATTATTTATTATTATTTAGATACACGCTTTCTTTATTACAGAGCAACTATGCCTCGAAAATTAGGATTTTTTAAATGCTATATTTATAATCATCTGCAAATTTCCTAGCTCTTTATGAATAAGATAAAAATAGGGTTTTTTCAAATTTAAATTTGAGATCATTAACCTTGATTGAAAGGAATCGCGAGAGGTAACCTTACTTTAGATATTTTCCAGGATATCTCTGTGGGATGTTTGCCCTTCTCTATTTATGTCTGTACATCACGGACTATCCTGGTGTATTTGTTTCGTCCTTATTATAAGCGCGTAGTGTGTATTTCAAGTTTACGGACCACTCGGGAAACAAGCGAAAATGTCTGTAAACACATCCGTATGGGGCTGTGATAACAATGAACCTAAGGGATGGGAAAACATCGAAACAACTTTTCTGGGTTTCCTAAAGAGTATACCGAAGGTTGAAGCGGACAGGGCGAAAAGCAAATTTTCACTCCCACACGAGAGACCCGGACAATGATGCCCTCAGACAAAAATAGTGGAAACCAGGAAGACATCCAGTAACGAGGGTTTCAATGCATCACTGCAAACGTAAAATGAAATATTATCCCGTCATGTTTTAAGAGATTACAGGGATTTTGAAAGACAAAAAAAGCATATCTATATATTTTTTTTATACGCTAAATTATTTTATTAAAGATTTTAAGCTTATTAAAGAGCAGCACTTAAACAATATTTTATAACATTTTATAAAATAGTTTCTGGTGACCCCTAAAAAGTGTCCTAAAGGTTAGGATAACTCATGATAAGCTTTATCTGAAATTAACCCTTACTGACACACTGGGGTCGTTTCTACCCCAGCGATGAAAATTCTTATAAAAAATATACCATTTAATATTGTAACTTGCAAGTTTTTTTAGAACTTCTTAAGAGGTTACTTCCCAAAGTTTTACATGATTTGTAGTAAAATATCAAAGTTCAATATGATAAAAAAAATTAAACATCCAAAAAACTGAAATTGACAACTTTTACAAAAAAAAATTATAACTTTTTTATTTTTCGACAAAAATGGTTAAAAATTGCACTGTTTTTGCTTAATATATAGAACTACAAGAAAAAAATAGTAGTAGTAAAATAATATAATAGGACAAAAATTTGCACAAAATGTTCGCACTCGACC
This sequence comes from Alloplasta piceator, assembly GCA_946863875.1. Lineage (NCBI taxonomy): Eukaryota > Metazoa > Arthropoda > Insecta > Hymenoptera > Ichneumonidae > Alloplasta > Alloplasta piceator. The sequence continues at coordinate 12,291,168 of OX333080.1, forward strand.
TTAATTGACACACAATGGCAATGGCTAATACATAAAAATTTATTGTCTTAGAGGGATATATAAGCTAGAAGGAGTAATGGCATCCGCGAATTAATTACAGATGTCGCTATAGGTCCAATTTTTTAAAACTTAGGTACTTAAAATTACGGAAATTTAGGCCTGGGATGTTTTTTCCCCAGTGTGTCGAGTAAGGGTTAAAAAACAATATTTTATCTACTATTAGATAATTATTGAAGAAAGGATTTGAAACAAAAATGAAATTCGTATTTTTGGCAGAGTTGTTTTCAAAACAGTACAATTTTTGATCCAATGTACACTACATCTAACCTTGTAAAATTAGTTGTAATATAAAAAAAACATCATTCAATTACTAGTCAATTCTATTTTGAAGTATGCAAAATTTCAATAAGATTGGTGCATTAGTTTTTGAAAAATCGTTTCCACCTACTTCAAAAAAGCTGTTTTTAGAAAAAGGGGATTAAAATTTCTGGCTAATGAGGGGAATTTCTTAAGGCTCTCTCTCTTTTCCACACTTTTAATCCGATTGACTGGAGACATTGGGAAAATGATCAAGACATTGTACTATTTGATTAAAAAAAATAGATTTTTTTAATTGCCAATCCTATAAGTAACCACTTAATATTATTTCCCCAGAATGCAACGACGATTGCATAAAATAAAAGTCAATTCCCAGGATATAAAATCAGCCTAATTACTGTCGATTCGGATCAAACGTCCAGCTGAAAGTTTGCTCGTTCATACTTGCAATGATGGACCGCCGGATTTCCCGACCCAATTCATTCACGAGTCTCTCATTCCATACAATATTATTTGATCCAAAGTCGAGAGCATGATGGTCGAATAGGTCACCCATATCGATTTTACAACAATCCCGATGAACTTGCGACGGGAATGGAGATCGGTGAAGCAAACTGCGCGTTTGTTGTCGCGCGGAACTATCATGCGGAGCCATTATTCCCTTTCACGACGTATCTAATGTGTTCGTATAGAGTCAAAGTTTTTCCCCGTGTCTACCGATCACTGTCACTCCTTCGGGCGAAACAAACAACGCGCGTTATTATTCGCTGAGAAAACAGAGATGGTGAGATCGAAGTTAACGGGAACAAGGACGGGACAGGGACAATCACGTTGGCTGAGCTTGGCAGAAGTTCATGGACGCTTGGATGACTCTGCAGGGGACTTTCACCGCGACCCTTGAATTCCCTCACGTGGTATGAATCGAGAACCCTGCACAGACTCGGATCTTCCTTCGTGCCCTCTCGAGGGTTGCCCCTGGGTATAGGATTAATTATTTCAATCATTATACGTTACACCCGCGCGATTATCAATGGAAATGGAAACCCTTCGCGGTGTTAATGAGTTTCGGTGAATTCAACGAAGCACGAATCACGATTCCCGACCGCCCTCTTCATCATCCATTATTCTGTTTTATCCCGGTGTCTTGTCGATGCTGCAACGTCGAATATCGATGGTTGAAAGGCCCGTTGAAGAGCAACGAGGCGAATCGAAATCATCCCCTGTGCGCTTCTACATCCTTTACTGTTAGTCTCGAGTAACGCGGGGCCGAGACTTTCGCGGCTTTTGTCCTTTGGTGTCTGAATGCCGGTACACAAAATACAGGGTACAGAAGGATTGTCTCTGTTGTTTGAAGTGGCGTGAGCTTTGACGGGATTTTCAATTGTCTGCGTAACACAAAAATAGGAGGCAATAAGGAACACAAAAAATTCGCTATTTTAGGATTGGAATTGTAAAAAGCAGGAAACTATTGTTTTTGGAGTTTGCAATTGCAAGTTAGCATCAAATCAAATTACAATCATGTACATTAATGGACCAATTTTCTTTTATCAATCACTAAAACCTACGGATTTTGTATTTCACGGTAGAATCTCAAAATCAAAATGAGCCTGCAGAGCAATTTTCGTAAAAAGGGCTTCGTAAAAACCTCAATATATTTTAGACTATCGCGAGGTTCGCGTTAAATGTTAAGGGCATCAAGTATTAACGGAGCAGAAGAAAATTGCTTCGATCCTCGATCGGTTGTTCCGAACGAAGAGCGGAACTGGAGCATCGATGACCTTGAGTCACATGGGCTTGGAACTTTCTTCTCATGAATGTTTCGTTACGCCCTTATGGTTTTGATCCATGGATATATATAAATGTGGTTCAGGGATAAATGCTCGGAAGGGAAGAGCCACAGTGCGGTGATGAGGTTCGTGCCATGTCGTGGAATGGTCGATACTGTGGCCGCACGTGCTCCACCTGTGGTCCAGGGTCGAATAGTATTGGACAAAGCGATATACGTTGACCTTTCGACGTAATTACTTGTCTCCAAATTATCTCAATTAAAATAAACGAACGATATTACTTTTCTCAGAAATTATAAATTATTTTTTGGACAAAACCATTTTATCGACAAGGTCATTGATCCAGAAGAACATTTTCTTTTTGCAAAAATCGTATCAATGAGTGTAAGAGGGTTAATTTTTCTTGGTACAGTTAAACAATAACTTTACTGAGCAAAAACAATTTCAGCGATTGATAAAAATTGTCTTTAAGGTGTGACGACTTTGATCTTCACTGCGATCAAATAATTGAATAATAATTAATCAATTCTTTTATTAATTTTAGAAAAGCATACTCAATGAATAAATTTCCGATTTTTGTTCTTTGTATTTTCCCCGCTAAACCGTGATATATTGATATTGCTCCATTAAATTTTCGAGAAAATATAATCCCATGAAAGGCTTTGTTGACGTGAATATTTCCTACAAACCACAAAGTGGAGAAAATTCAATTTAAAGGGGCAAAAGAAAAGAAACGAAAAATTGCACGCACGTGTAACAATGTTACGTTTCGCATTAAAACTCTCGGGGATTAACAACAGACAGAGAGAGCAGGAGAGAGTTTGCTCACGCTCGTTTCATCTCTTGCATCACGATATTTACGGAAATGGATGCCACGCTATGGACCAAAAGCCCCCACAACCGAGAGATTATATCTCGTTTTTGCGGTGTAATACCTGAGCAAAAACGTTTTACGAATGAGAATCCAAAGGGATTTTAATGCGAGGCACGTATGCGATGAGAGAAAAACTCCATCAGAGTTTGTAGTTGATATTCGCAGTAATAGAATTGCCTTTCCTCCTCTCCACGAGCGATCGTCTTTCCCTGGGAATTTCAGTCAAAACATACATAAACGTCCGTATACGTCTCGAGTAACAAAGTTTGAAGTGGGTTTTTTTTTAATGAAAAAGAAACTAAATTGGTCACAGAGGTCCACATTGCGGGAATTGAAAAAAATATTAATAAAGAAATATTACAAGCATTCACAATAATGATAATAACAATTGGATGGAAAAAAAACTAACAAATTCTTTTAGCTTCTTGAATCACAATTAATATGTGAAATTAATTAAATTGCCCAATCTGCGTATACACACTTTTCATTTTATAAATTTTGTAGCTTCAGAAATGTCACTCCTGTACTTCGTGCAAACGCTCTTCAACTATCGCGGTAATTAATTGCAGTCGCATAGGGTAGAACGAAAGTCAAACTAAACTTCATTCCATCAGAGGTTTAAATTTTGATAATCGTTCTAAATCAAATTTAAAAAAATATTTTCAATCGCGAATAATTTGTTCATTAAATTTCAAATAGTCTGATGAGAAAGCTCAATTTCATAATAGATAACATTTTTTTGTTATTTTGAATATTTCACCATTGGATTCTGCAAAATGAACTTCCGTGCGCCATTCAAATCTTTCTTCGTCACCGGAGCCAAGTAATTAGTTGCGACGAATGAAGGCATTCGTTACTGTTCTTGATATGGGAGACGGATAAACTGAACGTGAAAAATACGTATAATTAAACTGGCAGAGGGAGTTTTGAATTGAGGGAAAAGGAGAAAAGTGAGGGGGTGTCTGAGCAATACAGAATACTTTTGGGCGTGGAAAGATCACCGAGGATTGCAGGTGTACTGAATTAAGAATTTCTGCTCTGTGAGACGATGAAGACGCACGCGATGACAGTGAAAACGAGGGAAGGGTCTCTGAGGATACCATATTTTACAAAGATGTACATATATATGGGGCATTCCATCCCAATTCGGACACTTTGAAAAACTTTTTTTTCATTTGATAATGGTTCAAATTGAAAGTTTTTTTTTTCAAAATTTTTGTTTTTTTATGGCCTTTTTAGAAAAAAAATACACCAATAATATTCGACGTGTTTTTGAATGAGTTTTTTGAGTTTTAAACGTTAAATCGCCTTTTCAAAAGTGAATGTCATTTTTGATTTTTTTTTTAATTTTTTGTTTCAAACATCCATCTATTCAACAATTTTTAAGACTAGTCCGATCGTGGAATCTCAATAACTACTATTTTTTCGATTTTTTAAAATAAAAAATTTTTGTTTTTAGAAATTATTATGAATACCAATTTTTGTTACTATATAGTATTTTTTTCAATATTTAGAATTTATTTTGACACTTTTTTTATTGTTAACAGGTTCTTAAAATTAATAATTAATCGTTAAGTCTGTTTATGAACAATAATAACAACAGTTTTTATTTATTCACGCATTTTTTTGAAAACCTTACATATACGATTATTTCCTGTATTAAAATATTCCTTTGCCAATACGTTTCCGTTGCTCATTCGAATAATTGAATGGAATTTTTGTGTCCCCCTGTTATTGACTTCGCGGTATTTTGTCGCAAATCAAATATTTCTTTTGCATCTGAATAATGTTTCTCATGTGAAAATTTGACAGCAATATTCGGTAGACTATTTAGGTTCAATGCCCACTCATACAATTCTTGAACTGTTGTTATTTGCTCATCGATTAATTATTAATTTTTTAAATCTGTTAACAATGAAAAAGTGTCCAAATTAACTCAAAATGATTAAAAAAATACTATACAGTAACAAAAATTGGTATTCATAATAATTTATAAGAATTTTTTTTTTTTCAAAAATAAAAAAAAAGTAGTTATTGAGATCCCACGATCGGACTAGTCTTAAAAATGGTTGAATAGATAGATGTATGGAACAAAAAATTAAAAAAAAAATCAAAAATGTCATTCACTTTTAAAAACGCGATTTAACGTTTAAAACTCAAAAAACTCATTCAAAAACACGTCGAATATTTTTGTTGTATTTTTTTCTGGAAAGGCCATACAAAACAAAAATTTTGAAGAAAAAAAACTTTTAATTTGGACCATTATTAAAGAAGTTATGACGAAAATACCAAAAAAAGAGCGGTTTTTTTTTGTTAATTTAATATCTTTTGAACGGGTAATAAAAAAAATCTCAAAATTTAACAGGAAGAGTCTTTTGATGGGTACTCAAAAATATAAAAAAATTGAGGAAATAAAAAAAAAAAAGTTTTTCGAACTGTCCGATTTGGGATGGAATGCCCCATATACACCGCTATGCGGTTTCATTATGCAATGGAGCTCTTCATTTAGCGTTCCTTTCTCCGTTATTAAACGAAAATGCATTGTGCCCGCAAAATTGGAAATTTATACAAAGAAAGAAGGATGAGTGTACACGTACATCTCTACCGATTATAACTCTACCGACGTGAATCTCTATCAGAATAAAAAATAGTGCATTTTTACTATCTTAAACTCTACCAGAAAACAATTGAACGTATCTGAAAGAAAGAACTCTTCCGTCAGATTCCTCTTCCTGTCAGATATGAAGTCTCCGACGACAACTCTACCGAAAAATATCTTCATCGCGATGAAACTTTTTTTTTACGAAATTTTTTTATGGAAAATGACTTGATTTTTTTGATAATTTATCTTTTTATTAGTGTTCAGCTATAGTTTTATTTATTTTGAATCGTCAATCTGGGATTAAATTTATGCCGAGACGAAATTGCGGGAAAACGTGAATAATCGCACGAATTTTTCATGCCACACGTTTCTGCTGCCTCTTTCACGACGAGTCAAGAATGCAGTCTCTCGGCCTTTCTTTCTCTCTTCTAGGTATGTATTATTCTTAACCGTGCCCAATTAGCTACCAATTATACAGCTTTGACTCCTCTCCATTACTCCATGTGCTCTTTCTTCGCTCTCATTCTTCGCTCTTTCTTCTCCTACAATCCTCTTCATTCCCTCTATTTCCTTTATTCTGCATTAGGTCCGTAAAATTCGTGATTAATTCAAATGTTACGAATAAAAGGTGGTCGATTCTAGCACTGGAAAATTCAGACGATGAAAACGTACTTTCAAAGCCCTTCTGAGAATAAATCTAGTCGTTAAAAATCTGTCTCCTCGATTTTCGTTGTTCGCGGAAAACCATGAAAATTTAAGTCTAACATACTATTAATATTTAATATTTTTATAATTTTACATTTAAAATCAATTTAATTTTCCTATTAATGTAAATTTGCCGCAATGTCAAAGTCCACCCTTAAACCACTCGCCATTTTGTTTTAATTTAATATTTCAGAAATTCCTTCAGTCAATCACAGGATTAACTGACATACAAACGACATTTGCTTGATTTTACCTTATTTTTCACAACTTCGATCAACCTAAAAGACCTTTTCGAGAAGTCTCTTCAAGTGTGACCTGTAACTCTCTTGTAATTATATTTCCTTCCACACAAAATACTGAATATCTTCAGGACATTACTTTTGAAATACCAAATTGTTGTAGAAATATATCATGATTTTTCAGAAACAAATCCACTAAAATATGCTTTTCCACCCGACTAACTCCCCTTAAAAGCAAAATAATGTGAGTCAAGTCCTTCTGTTTGTGGACTATTTCGTCCAAGACTATATATATATCGATTGAAATCCTTGTCAATGGCGTTGCATAGTGGGGCATCACTGCCAATCCCGAATCCTCCAATAGATAACGGATAATAGATAGTGGCATTGTACGGTAGGAAAATCGATTTTCAAACGTCAGAGCTCTCTCGGCGTTTCTGCTCGGAGTCCGGTGATGGCGAACGCCGGGAGACTGCTTTTCCTCATCCGTTATACTGTATCCAGGATTGTTCGAGCTGAAAAAAAATAAATATTAAAAAAAAAAACGATGGTTCCATACCCACATACAAGTATACAGGTATATAAAAATGGGTACGTATACGTGTTGAAGGTGGAATGAGAGGGAGCGACGTGATGAACATTACCGTCCCTTCCGTTGAATTCGTTCACGGGAAGAGACTACTTCCGGGTGAAATTTTTCACTCGGAAAAACTCTCCGCGACGTCACTTCCTGCCTCGTACGTTCGTCGAAACCGCGCCCACCGCCATACGATGTCCGACCTTTTTTTGTACTCCATTTTATTTTCACTCTTTCGCCATTTTCATCAAACTTTTTGTCAAGCTCGACAATTATAGTCCCCGTCCGGACTCTTTCTCTTCTCCCTCTCGCTTTTTATTGCCACGCAAATTTTGGACACTTTTTCCGACGTAAATGTTTATGAAAATTGACGTATCAATCGATTGGGAATTTATTTTCACACCAATGAATGTGAAAGTATTTTTTTTTTTTAAATGTACTGTTCACAATTTTTTGTACGAATGAACGTTAGGGTCATTGTTCAAGCGTGTTTCTTTAAAAAACTATTATTTTTACTACTAAGATTTTTTGGGGTTACCATTTTCTATGGTAGAAAGTATGCTATGATTGAGAGTAATTTTTTTTTACTGCTGTATATTTATTTGGGTCGTGGATTTACCAATAATGTGTGCTGAGAGATTGAGTTAACCTCAGATCAGCCGGGATTCTCGGAGCCAATTAATAGACCAGTGCCCGGGAAACCGCATCATGAAACACACTCACCGAGGTTTCAGTTTGCAATGTTATCATATATATATATATATATATATATATATATATATATATATATATATATATAAAATTAGTAAATTATATATATTCCCTTGGTTCTCTAGTCTGTCTTTGTAGCACAATGTCACATTGAGCGTTGATCATGTCTGAAGGTGTACTTGGCTAACGAACCTCCATTAATTAACATTTTCCTATTGAACAATGTTATAGTTCTAACACAATGAGACACATCTACGTAGACGTTTGTAGGTAAACTATTGACTATTGACAAAATCGAATTTTTTGCTCCATTCATTTTCTATTTTTCTATTAATCATAGAATTTCAATCAGTCACAAAATGATACCGAGAAAGATAATTAAGGGAGTATTCTGGTCGAGAATTTTGAAAAAAAAAATGTTGTTGCATATTCTTAAAGTTTAGAACTTTGAGAATATATTCTCGGAAAGAAATTTTTTAATTCCAATAATTTACGGAATTATAGCTATTTTAGTGATGCAGAACTATACTTTCCTCAACACAGCTGACATTATATCTCAAGTTTTACTCAACCGATTTATTTCGATTTTTTTACCAATCATCAATGAATAATACCACTTTTGAATCAAAATTGTTTTTTTTCACTACAATAAAAAAATTAAAAACTCTAAAAAAAGAGTCGGAAAACGCTTTTTTTGTTCAAACAGTATTTTTTTTATCTTTTTAAAAATTTTATATCGGATAGCTAGAAAAGTTGCAATCATGTACATCCCTTTTTTTATCCCCAACTCTACCAGCTTATAACTTATCTAATTTTCTTTGTTTTTCTCGAATTTTTTTTTGTTTATTGTCAAAACCTTAACAAAAATGTTTTTAAAAAATTAATGGTAAAAATATTTACCTTTTTTTTAAATATATGGCTCTGGACCAGAATATCGCCTTAATTGGACTAAATTAGATCAACGTGAACGAAAACTGATTCTTCGATTCCTTCAATAGAATAATTGCAAGTTTTGCATCATGTGCAATAGAGCAATGAAATTCATGAATCGATAAATCCACCGTTTTATCATCATAAATGGAAAATGTTGCGATGAATAATTTCGAATGAAGATAAATCGATCAAGTTGTGCTCTCGCGAGAGACGGGATACGTAATTAGCAGAAGCATCACCGTGAGATATCGGTAATTTCGTAATTTTCTATTTAGTCCATCGCATTTGGGGATTGAAACTCAAGAGCCCGGGAATACGTATAATCTCTATTCGTGATTGGAAATCGTGAAATTGAATATCGACGACGTATCATATCTAATTAATAACCAACTCCTCTCATCCTGTAGTTAAACGTATACACCGAGAGAGGTTTCGTACCGGTAAATGGAAACCCGCCGACTCGATGTACATCGACCAAATTAATTCCCGTCTCTTACGTCTCAGATAATTCAAGGACTGCCGATAGGAAACCTCTTGAATATTAAATAAACTGAAACAAATCAATAAAATATTGTTGAAAAAGGAAAAAAGTCCAAATTACAAAAATTTGCCCGACGCTGCCACTAGAAGCAATTCCTCAGTCTTTTTTATAACAAGTATCAATTGTAAATATTGCTTATCCAGTTTTAGAGACATCTCAATCCTTAATGGCATAAAATGCTGGGTTCTTTTCACCAAAACAAAGCCAATTTATCGAGGAATTGAGATTCAAGAAATTTCGAGGCCGCTCGGATCAAGATAAAAACTGGGCCGTCCGATTGTTGATTAATCGACTTCGTTGAAAATGTTTTACGATCCGTGATCTCGCGAAAGTGATTGAAGGTGGACGATGAATACGTCAAGTCTTTGTCGTGTGAAATATATATATATATACAAAGTTTATAATCTATCAAACTGTTTTAAATTCATTTTCCGACGAAAAGTAACTCGCTGATAAGGAGGCGAACGTCAGCAACTTTTCCCTATCAACGCCTGTCCTCTCTCGTCTTTCTTTCTCGTGGGCCCGATCTCTCGTTGATTGAATGAATTAAGAAAACTTTGAACAAGGAGAACGGTGAAGTTTATCGTCGGGGGGAATAGCTCTGGGAGTGACGAGGGAAAAAGGCAACATCGTTCTCGCCTCCTTTTTTACACCCTTTTCGCGTCTCTCTTTCTCTCAACGTCCCTTTCACCGAGCCCAACCCTCTCGCGTTTCATTTCTTATCCGATCGCGAGGCTTTAATAGCTCGTGAGAAAAGCATAAGGCAGCAAAAGCTCGACCGGGCACTCTCGAGTACAGGAAAATCAGACTCACCTCACCAACGTCTCTCGTTTCCCTTTGAAATATTAACAAAGAACGATGTAAGAGGCACGGTAGTAGCGAGTTGGGCCATTGCAACGGTGAGACGGGGAGAAGAAACAAAAAGGTTCAGACATTCCGGCATGAATAATTCTCTTTTGCGGAGAATTTTATGCCGAGTGTACTTCGCGGAAAGGGGAGAGAAAAGTAGCATAAGAGAAAAGAAAACGAGAAACGTAAGAAAGCTACGGGTTAAAATTCGGGTCAGTGTTATAATGAGTTTGCTTATTATACCCTTGGGTTTTTTTTCAATCCCAAGATAGGGCCAAAGCAGCGAGAAACCGAGAGATCTCGGTGCGATTGAAAGGCGAAAAATGCGAGGAGCTTGCGGAATTCTCAAATTGCTCGGTTTTTTTTCTTCCGCTCTCGCCGCTTTTTTTTCACAAGTGACCAAAAATATTCCAGATTCTTCTTCCATCCGAAAAACCTAACGAGAATTACATTGTTTGCTAATTCATGACGTATGTGCGATAAGCAAGCGATTAAGAACAATTTTTACCTTGAAATATAACGGCTGTTCAGCGAGGATGCTCATTAATGTGGATAAAAATACGTTGCATGTTCGCAATTTGTTCGAAAACTTTTTCGAAATCTCGAGAGCGCTCGCGTTTGATCCTCGTGAAGGTTTGAAAACGATGCGTTTCTCGTTTCGAACGGTTTTCAATAGGAAAAAGAGTTTTACCTTCAATTTCCTTTTTAAAAACCCTTAAGCGATTTTTTTTCCAAAGTTATTGTTTTTTGAGAAAAAAAGGAAATTTGAAAAATCCTGTATAACACGAAAACAAAGAGGATTCATGAAAAACTTCAAGATAGCAAAAAGTTGCGTCTGTTTTCGTTAACTTCAGAGGAATTTTTTCAGATTTAAAAAAAATTGTTTTTCTCATTTTCTGAGTCGGAACTCAGATCATTCAATTACAATAACTCGAGAACTATGGGATTATGGATAAAATTTCAAGAAGGGAAATTACTTTATTTTATTATGTCAACACATTGGAAATTTTTTTCAATTTTTTTTCCCAAATTTGTTTTCCAGTCTCAACATGAGAAAAAAAAATGTTGGGAAAAAAATCTGAAAAAATTCCTTCAAACTCAACGAAAACAGACGCAACTTTTTGCTATCTTGAAGTTTTTCATGAATCCTCTTTGTTTTCGTGTTGTATGGGATTTTTCAAATTTCCTCTTTTTTCACAAAAAACAGAATAACTGTGGAAAAAAATTGCTCAAAGTTAAAAAAAAAAGGAAATTGAAGCTCAAACTTTTCCCTTTATAATCAAATCGTAAAAATGTATTTAAAAAAATCCCTCTAGAAGATGGGTGCGCTTGAAGAGAAGAGAAAAAAGGCGAAAAACAGCTGTTTTCAAAATAGAGTCCAAATCTAAAAACAAATTATAAAAATAATTTTAAAAACAGGAAATGAAACCGAATTCTTCCCCTTCAAAATACCGCTTGTTAAAGTAGTCTACGTTCACTTCCGGCAAAATGGCATAAAAAAACGTTCCAGACCTTTATTGAAATTTTGTCCCGAAACTTTTCGCCGCTAGTGTATTTGCTACTCGTTTCAGCGCTATTGTATCAGTCTCAAATTGTCTCAAGTTGTTTCTCGTTTTTGGCCATCATCATCGAAAAGAAGAGCTGCCAAGTCATTTCTGACGGCGGATTGGGATTTGCCTGATCGATCTCGAGAGTGAGAACCTGAGATCCCAAAAATCTTTGGAAAATCTCTTTTGAGATTTTTGGTCTGACCCGTAGTTTCATTGTGGGAAGTTCCTCGGCATCGGGAACGTGTATACACAATTTGTCCGATGACCATAACGTTTCCCTTGCTCGGGAAACTCGGGAAAAGCCCTCCCAGTCGACTCAATTCCTCCCCTTATCCCTCTCGTTCTCGCTTTCACGAGCCAATGCCAGTCTGCTGCCCGAGAGCCGAGGGACACACAACGCAGGGACACCAGAAATCGTCGGTATAGTTGTAATTCCGAAACACAGCTTGTAATGCCTCTCGTGGTCCGATTCCTCCACAGCCTTCTCTCCTGCTCTTCTCTCGCTTCCTCTTCGTCGCAATACGATGTTTTATCGCCTATGTACGCGTGTACATGGATTATACTCTCCGGGTATGTCCCACGGTAATTCCACCATACCTTTCCATCCGTATACCATTATCTTCTCGTATTACCGAGCTTTCAGTTGTATCGCCATTTGCCGTCGCTGATGCTTTGCGCTAATAATCTATTATCACGACGACAAGCGCGTTATCGAAAATCTCTCACGTTCGTGAGAATTCTTCAGCTTGGACGATATTACCATAACGCTTTGAAGCTTGATAAACAATCATATTATGCTCATTACAGACGGGGTTGCAAATAATGCATTACTTTTTTTAATGCATTTGCATTTTCATTAACCATTAACATTTAATGGTCATTAGAAATAATTTTCATTAATGAAAATTATTTTCATTGACCATTAAAATTTAATGGTTAAGGAAAATTATTTTCATTAACCATTAAAATTTAATGGTTAATGGAAATTATTTTCATTTACCATTAAAATTTAATAGTTAATGAAAATACAATTGCAATAAAAAAAAGTAATGCATTATTTGCAACCCTGCCCATTACAAAGTGGTGTGTAATAGAAAAAACTTCCATTACCCATTGCAATGTAATGTGTAATGGACAAAGCTTTGATTGCAATTTTGGGAATGGAAAAATATAGATGAATAAATTATTGCAGTTCTGCATTAGATTTTATTGACTTGAGACTTGGATTTTTAGATTTATAATATAGATGCTTTTTAGAATTTAGGGTGAAAATCTAAGTCTTAAGTCAATAAAATGTAATGCAAAATTGCAATAATTTATTCATCTATATTTTCTCATTCCCAAAATTGCAATCAAAGTTTTGTCCATTACACATTACATTGCAATGGGTAATGGAAATTTTTTCTATTACACACTCATTGTAATGGGCAGGGTTGCAAATAATGCATTACTTTTTATAATGCAATTTTATTTTCATTAACTATTAACATTTAATGGTAAATGGAAATAATTTTAATGGTTAATGAAAATAATTTCCATTAACCATTAAATTTCATTAGCCATTAAAAAAGTAATGGTTAATGCATTACTTTTTCATTAAAAATTTCGCAACCCTGATTACAGACGATGACTCGTATATTAAGGCGGTATTCTGGTCTAGAGAATTTTGAGTATGCTTTAAAAAATTTGGAAATATCGACGGTCGAATTTTAAAAATCTGCTAAAAATTCAAAAATCATCAGAACCGGATGATTATAAAGAGACTGAGCGCAGTCCAGAGCCAAAATTTTCAGTAAAAAATAAATTACACCTATTTTAGTGGACAGATCCAATTTTTGCCAAAATGCAGACAGAAAAAAAATGTTTGCATTTTTATATGGAAAATTTCATGTACTGTGAAGTAGAAACTTGGGTGAAAAATATCAAAATTCGGAGTTCGAAATATGATAAATGCGTCTGGAAATATTCTGTGATACAATAGAAAAAGAGAATAAAAAAAAGGTTGACGAAAGATCGAAGGGAGGCCAAAGAGAAAGAAAGACGCCTGCGGGTGCTTGGAAAAACCCTCTGTGTGGTTTATCCTCAAACTACTTCAAAGTATAGAGTCACGCGGTTTTTTTGCCATTCCTCGTTCTTTCTTTCCCGCATCATCGTCGGCACATCCTTGGATACTTTTTTTTTGTCGTCCTTCTTCGGCGTTGTCGTCGTCGTCTTCTTCGTCGTCATCCTGCCAATGTGGCGTGAAACGAGGTGGATAAAGGCTACACACACAGACATAGGATGCGCGATACTAAAACGACGACGACGACGACGACGAAAGAACTTGAAATATACGACGAAAGCTCTCGTACATCTTGCATACATTGTCATGCATGACCTCTCTCCTGTCCCTCCAACCAACCGATGTTTTTTCGCAACTACCCCTTCGCCGACGCTACAGCAAAAAGCACACATGCATGCATATAGATATAATCCACGAGATCGAACCGAGTGACTGGAAGAATAAGGTCGACCTTTAGTGTGACTATGCTCAAATTCTCCGCGAGAGACGTCGACAATAAAAGTGTCGGACGCGAAAATCGACCCTGCCATTTACCCTCCTCTCTTTCTCCTCCTCCTCCTCCTCCTCCTCTTCGACCTTTCGCTCCCTGTCCTTCATATCTTTATTCCATTCAACCGAGAGTGAGGAGCCGTGCAATTTATCTTGCATTTTAAACCCACGAGAGGAACCTTTGTCAATAAAAGGCTCCGGGGGTATGGAAAAAATCTATACAATGCGAAGTCAGCAAGGATAGAAAGAAGAGAAAGAGCTTGACGTCTCATTCGCTCTCTTCGTGCCAATATATTCGGGTGAGGGGTTAAAAACTCTATTTTTCATCCGTCAAAGCGACGTTCACTCTTCGAACTCTTCGTTGTCTGTTATAGTAAAAATAAAGAAAAAAAGAAAATTTTCTGCTGAAAAAAATGATATTTTTTATTGGCTTTTATGCCGATGCCATGAAGGATGAATTCCAATAGAGAAATATTGAAAATAATGAAATGTCAGAAAACTGAGTGATTTTTATGAATATAAAGAAAAAACGAAAATTTATGTATTCAAAAATTATTAATGTTCAATCACTCAAGACAGTAATTAATGGTTTACGTTTCGTTGAAGTTCGAAACAACAAATTTTTTGCCAATTTACCGTGAATAAAATTGGTCCATTTTTTTACATCAATACTTTTGCATTTTACAGGATGTTTTCGAGCATATCTCTTACAGTTTTTTTGTTTGCCAAACGATGTTGTTCGGTAGATCCATCATTTGAAAAAAAGAAATTCAAACGCAGTAAAGTACAAAGTAATCCAATTTTTAAACAAAGAATTTTTGAAAATATTTATTGGGGTATTCACAAACGCAGACTACAGTATGAGCATTCATTTTTTATTATAAAAAACGCTTCACACTCGTCGATTGAAAACAAAACCTCGCTTCTAACAAAAAATCAAAAGTCAAATTTGGAGCATTTAATTTTTCAAAAAATTGAATTTAAACAGTTATTTACTAGCTTGACGTGAAGCTAAAGAGACCCATTATGATTAACATTTTTTCTGAAATGTAGCAGCGAACTATATTGAGTCCCAAAATTTGAGGAAAAAAAATATATATGCACTACCGGCGAAAAATTTCCGGACAAAATTTCAAAAAAGGTCTGGAACGTTTTTTATGCCATTTCGCCGGAAGTCAACGTAAACTAATTTAACAAACGGCATTTTAAAGGGGAAGAATTCGGCTTCATTTCCCGTTTTTAAAATTATTTTTACAATTTGTTTTTAGATTTCGACTCTATTTTGAAAACAACTGTTTTTCGCCTTTTTCCCCCCTCTTCAGGTGCACCCATCTTTTAGAGGGAATTTTTTAAATACATTTTTACGAATGGATTCATAAAGGGGAAAGTTTGAGCTTCAATTCCCCTTTTTAAGAAACTTTGAGCGATTTTTTTTTCCAAAGTTATTCTGTTTTTTGTGAAAAAGAGGAAATTTGAAAAATCTCGTATAAAACGAAAACAAAGAGGATTCGTGAAAAACTTAAAGATAGCAAAAAGTTGCGTGGGTTTTCGTTGAGTTTAGAGAAATTTTTTCAGAATTTTTATTTCCGATAATTTTTTTTCTCATTTTCTGGATCGGAGCTCAGATCATTTAATTACCATAACTCGAGAACTATGGGATTATTGAGAAAGTTCAAGAGAGGAAAATGCTTTATTGTACCATTTACAATACATTGGAATTTTTTTCAAATTTTTTTCCCGCCTCAACACGAGAAAAGAAAATCTGGAAAAATTCCTCTGAACTCAACAAAAATCTTTTTGCTATCTTGAAGTTTTTCATGAATTCTCTTTGTTTTCATATTACACGGGATTTTTCAAGTATGAAAAGGAAATAGCAGAGATGTAAATTTGTTGATTTCAACGAATCGCAAATTTTCAAAAAATTTTAATCGACGGAATAATGACCAGCATCGATCTGAGACAAAAATTATTGCTACAAAATCAATCGATTCGACATTATCCTCAAGTCTTTCTCGCGACTTTCAAACCGAAGAAGATGGCCGTCGCAATTTCATCGCAGCGACCACTCTTATTTCCATCCGCGGAAAAGCTCTACGGGAAAAGGGTGGCAATATCCGCTCGAGCATCTGTCGTAAATGCCTGATACGTCGCGTGTTATGTACGGAAGAGAGTGTACACACGGCCGAAACGGCGCTCTCACATAAGTACATCATGAATAATGCATATTAATTTTTTCCCCCCACGTAACGCAATTTGGAATATGGAGCAAACTGTACGGATGTGTCTGTGTGTGTATGTGCGTGTAAAACGCTCGGCAAAGTACCGGTTAGTCGACTCTACGACACTTGAGAAGACTAGAGCGTCAGCCACACACACACACACGAAGACACGGCAACAACGCTTCCAGAGAATGAAAGCTCTCGGAATTTTAAGCGGCAATTACACGACGCTTCAGTTATGCTCTGCTGCATCGGTAGATACAGAAGCAGGAGATGCAACAAAGTATAATGCACGTCGGCATTCTCTGCATTCGCACATGTACGCCATTTGATTGTTAACAAAAAGGCGTAACACGTATGACTGGCGCTCGTTAAAATGGCGCGGGTCAAGCCCCATTTTCTACGCGGCAAGTAGATGTGTGCAGGTGGATATACATTGAAAAATGTAGTATATAAGTGTGTGTGTGTGTGTGTGTGTGGAGCAAAGCCCGGGCTCTCAGCCAAGATAAACAAGATAATTAAAAGATAATTAACAGATAGAGGGACGTACGTGACTATGCGACTCGGTGCCAGATAATCTTGATTCTCCATTCGTTCTACACACTCATACTCGTAGTACCACCGTGCAGTGTCGCGACAAGAAGCTTTTCCAACCGTATGGTATGTTCATGGTAACCGTTCGACCCCAACACTCGCTTCCCAATTGGTGTGTGAGAGACCAGATAAAACCCGGAAAGACCCGGACCAACGTCCCCCGTCGTTGGACCAACTGGCTTTCCAAGCTTTTGCACTTCGTCTCTCGTGCTTTCTGTTCTCCACACCGCAATAAGGCCACTACTGGCCGTTACGTGTTCACCCTTTCCACCCTTCCTTACCCGTGTCTGTGTTCAAGTTCGTCCCACCGAGCTATCTGTATATATATATATACGCATCAAACGCAATCCTTGTATGCTCTGTTTTCCCGAGAGCTTTTGCGATCGTTCGCCCAGGCCAAACTGTCTGACCGCACGAGCGAGAGAGTTCGGACGACGACGACGAGGACGATGACCAACACGGTTACCCCACCGCGATTCGCTATTCTTATCAGTGTGTTTAATCAAAATAATCTGAAACTGCAATTTCTAGGAATACAATGAAACGCTTGTTTCCACGCTGCACTTCTCATCTTTCCTTGACCACATGAACTATCGTTTGCGCTGTATCAGCGAAACTGTTTTATTCTTCGTGAAATTGGACGAAATTGTTTCAGTCTGCGATCGCCCCCTCCAAACTAAGATTTGAACCGAGCTTTCCGTTTAAATGTAGACAACCCCTAATTCATGATTTCTAGGGGAGGCTCGTCGGTTTTCAAGCCAAGGCCGTGATAATCTTGATTTGAGGGAATCTCGTTGACTTGGTTGTCAGTTCGGAGTCAGAGGCGACACTGCTGATGAGCAATTTGGCGCAATCGACCCTACCTCGATACACACTTTATTTTACGGTACAAGATTCAATGATGATCCGCCTTTGGTCTCTATAGCGTCATAAATGCTTATCCACCGGTGCACTCCCTATAAATGCTTATCGATTGCTCCAGGCACTATAAATGCTTATCCACCGGTCACAGGCACAATAAATTCTAATACGTGAGCCTAGGCAATGTGGGACATCGTAGGCAATTGCCCACACTTGGGCCAACCATCGCTGGACACTTGTCGTTCTTTCTAATTGCTGGAGGGTCAAGAAGAATAGGAAAAATCGTCGGTTTTAAAGAGTTTGTTTAGAACGCCATCGACGTGTCTTCGCCAATTGATGATTCTGGGTATTTTCAAAAGTTTTTTCGAAAGCTGCTGCACAATGAATTCTTCCGATGACTCTTCGGTACTATTTCACATGCTGACCTTATGGAAAATAGAATATGCAGTGGGATATAATTATCTGACGCATCGAAGACCTTCGAAAGATTGAACTACGTGACCTATTTGGGGTAGCTTCAACGTGACAACTCACCTTCAAGGTGGCAAATTTTCATGGTTTGGCTCAACTTGACGGACCGATCAAATTGTATCTCCTCAGCCCTAACTTTTTGCTGCAACGGCAGTTTAATATCCGTCTGCGCAATTGACCGCGTCCCATGTTAGACTCAATCTCCAAAGAGACACCCACCTAAAACTTGGACCTTCTGTCCTAGGCAGAGAGTGAGCGAAAGAGAAAACCACCTTTCAGTTTAGCTCTAACAAACCGAATCTGATGCGGGTCGATTATTTCCCAAGTTTGGAGCTTAGCCACAGGCCTTCCTAGATCCGAAGGATCTAGAGCATCAGTGCCAACCCTCCTGTTATCTGGAATAGAGAAAACATAATTCCCATTCGGAATACGGATGAATAATCACAGCTTCGGGGGTTGAAAAATTGTGTGAAAATTAGAAATGAATTGAATTTTCGGCCAAATTAACGTGATTAGATTTGACGTAATTTCTGGCTTAAAGTGAGAAAACAGTGCTATCGGAATAGTTTACGGTAAAAAAAAACAGAGAACTCAGTGAATGGTTCAATTAATTGATTTTGATTGGAATAATGCCGGAGGGATGAAATTTTATTGGGCGTAGATGCATTTTCCATTCGATTGTCCGATCATGGACTCGTGAAATCGAATTCTCTCTTGTGATAGCTCCTGCGGTGCCAAAACGAAAGCGAGGGAGGAATCATTACCGTGAAACGTGTTCAGATACGAAATCGGCGATCCGGCGACGAATATTATTATTCGACATTCGTAAACGGGACTAAAACGATAGCGCAGTATCAATTCCGTCGATGCTTTTGCACAACCCCATCCCATCCTCTTTGCTCCTGCTTCGCCTCCTCGTCTTCTTCAGCTTCTTCTTCTGGCATCGAATACCACGTCCTATCGGTTCTCGATTGTCGAGAAAACGAATGCCAGAGAGTCTCAGCATAAGCGACGAGAGGAAACGGTCATCGCAAGATGAAGATAAAAACCGATGAAGACACGAAAAGATGGAGGGAAAATGGAGAATACGCGATCGACCATATCAGCCTCTCAACTCCGTTATTATTATTCGACCGAGTAATCCTCCGCGGTTCCTTCCATTTGGCTAAAAGTATCCGGCCAACTTGAGATGTGGAATGACGGAGAGAGGCGAAAAAAGCGATAGAGGAGCAATCTTTTTCACCGATTTATAGGCATCTCCGCGATATTACTTCTTATATCCGCTTGCTCTTCTTGGAATCCCCGATGCGTGTAATCTCCATATACATACACTCGAGGTAAAACCATCTTGAGCAGAAATAGAGGATGATCGCGTGTCTAGGAAATATAAAGATATGAATCGTTCGCAATCCTGAAGAACACTTCTCTCCATACAATTAAAATACTATTACTTCCGCCATATCAATTACCATCAGGTTCAACCGACGAAAGCTCAACTTCGGAAAATACTGAGAGAGAGAGAACGTGCCCAGACCAGTTTAAGTAACTCTGTAATCCAGCAATATGAACTTTCATTCGTTGAATAAGTGGCGACGTAGATGCCAGATAGAAAGAGTACCTCTTCCTCTCGGTTCTTCTCACTGCAGCCTCAAGTTTCTCCACACTCGAAGAGACTGGATAACGTCAAGCAACTTATACGAGAGTACTCAAACGTATCAAACCCCTCTCAACTGTCACTTCGTTCACTCGACACCAGTCCCATTCCTTTGTCTCGCTTCGCTTTTACATCATCCTCCGTCTCTCTTCTGACTCTCGTATGGTTTCAGAATTCGCAATGCCAGATCGAGGGAAAATTATTATTCATCCGCACAGCTTCGACATGGGAACGTTCCCTCTGCTCCTATTAAGTTCCCTATGAGGTGAAGCAGCAGCAGCAAGACCGACACGTTTCCAAAGTATGGGAGAGTGAAAGAGAGGGAGGGAAGGATGCCAAACGAGAGAGTTGAGGATGAAATGAAGCAGAGAAACCACATTTCGTCTAAGAATATTATATTAGGTCGTACATTATCGTTCTCCTTCATAGTTTTGCCACATATATTGAACGTGGCCCTGTGAAGATTTCGCGAACGGTAGATGGAGACTGTGAGAAAAGGGGGATAGAGAAAAAAGAGGGACCAGGGAGATAGAGAAGAGCCAGTGAGTCATATCAGTAAGGCGTGTTACCCCGACATTTAAGTGCACTTCTTCATTCGCTGATCCAGGAACGTCTGCTCTCACAGACCTCCTACGTCTCTGATATACATATAACTCCTATATATATATATATATGTATATTACCTCGTCTGAATAGTATATGGAGTTAAACGCCAAACGTTACGCGCTGAACAACGCTCCACCAAGCCCCTTAACAGTGCTCCTATCACGATGGGATTTCGTTCGGAATATGCTTCGCGAAACTCTGCCTAAGAATACATGTATTCTTACGTCGCTCCTTAAGTGTTGAATAATTTTCACGAGCTCGGGAGCTTTTGCGACCCGGAAAGAGATGAATATACGATTAGGCGCACCAACGGAAAGACGATCTTTCCTTATCCATACCTTTGCGCGTTCTCTTCTTGTTCAGACTCTCGCTGATATGGTATAAGATGAAAAAACGGTTTTTGGTTCAGTTCGGAATTGACGAAAATTCCTTATAGCGAAGCGATAAGAACTTTGATAAAACAATTACTGAGCAGCGAGAGAGGATGAGAGAGAGAATGAAACGTGCTTTAAGTAGTTGGTAAGAGGATACTCCATGAGAGAGAAATCCAGGATGTAAATCTACAATTAAGGTGGTATTCTGGTCTAGAGACATAAATTTTGGGCGTTTTTTGAGCTCGATAAAAAAAATCCTGCAAATTTGAAATTTGCACATAGCTTCCTCATTTTTTTCCGTCGTTCTTCAACTCTCCTTTGTGAGGGCCTCCTTGACCATCTTTATGATATGTATGTTTATTATCATGGCTCGCTCATAAAGGAAGTTTCATGAACGCGATGGAAACAAATGAAGAAGCTATGGCAAATTTCAAATTTGCATGATTTTTTAGCGATTCCGTTCAATTACATTATTAATTGTTTTTGTCATCTAGTGTATTGGTGCTGAAAAAAAGGACTCGATAGTTGCTAAATTAAGAAACTCAGTGTTAACAAATATTTTTCGAAAATTTCAAAATTTTTTTTAGAACGAACCGCTTGAGCGTTTTTCGCCAAATTCAACTCTAACTATTCTTGTCATCTAGTGTATTTGTGCAAGAAATTTCAGCTCGATACTTCTAAAAATGCGAATGTTGGAGCGTTAAGAATTTTTTATTTTCAATTGGAACATTTTTTTAACCGAACCTCTCAAGCGATTATTATGAAATTCAGTATTATTTTTAATTGTCATTGAATGTATCGTCACAAAAAAATTCAGCACCATAGATGCAAAATTACAAAAGTTAGAGAACTTACAAATTTTTTGCAAAAAATTAGTTTTTTTTAAAACCGAACCTCTTGAACAATTTTTCCCAAATTCAATCCCAACCGTCCTTTTTATGAAGTGTATCTGCACATAAAATTTAAAGGCGATAACTACAAAATTACGAAAATTAGACGACCCACAAACATTTTACAAAAAGTTCAAAGTCCCGCCAAATTGACAATTATTTTGCAATTAAAAAAAAAAAAAATTCACTGAGTAAAGGGACATGGATGATCTACTTGCATAACGAATTTCAACTCGATCGCTTAAACCGTTCTCTAGATACATCCATTTTGAGGCGAGCACAAAGCGTACACACACACACTTACATACGTCCAAACATTTTTTTCAAAATATGTTTTCGCAACGTTTTGGGACATTTTGAACATGCTGACATAAAAATTATGAAAAAAAATTCCGCGCAAACAAAATTTCCTTTATGAGGAAGCAAAACAAATATTTTCGCCATTCTTCTTTTACACCATGTTTATTAATATTTTGATAAAAAACAAAAAAGTTTTCGAGAAAAAAATGAAAATTAAATGAGTTATAAGCTGGTAAAATTGGGGCTGCGTCACTAAAATAGTTATAACTCCATATATTATTGGAATTTAAAAGTTTCCTTTCCAGAATATAATTTCAAAGATCTAAACTTTAAGAGTATGCAAAAGAAAAATTGATTTTTTGAAAATTTTAGACCTGACTACCGCCTTAAATCTTTTGAACCTTCTTGTGTGCTCGTTATAATCAGTGGATGATTCACGATTTAATTTGACGATACGAGCGAGAGATTGCTCTTGATGGCGAGGTGGATGTCACCGAGGCCAGTCGAAAGAAGCACTCGGTGAAGAATTGGGTGGCAGAATTGTCAACTGACCAGATTTAGCGATGGGATAGATGATCGTTTCAAATTTCGCCGGGGGAAAAAGCCCGAGGGTCGTTGATCGTATTTCCGGGACAATGGAATTTTCGATTGGTCGGATATAACTTTCTACAACGCTCTCTGACTACCGGTGTGTGCTCATAGCTACCGGACATACGTGACGAGCTTTACAATCGACGAAGAGCGGAGCGGAAGACAGAGAGCGGAAAGAGGTCGGGCTACGAGCGCGTCAATAGACCGGAAGAAACCTGGGATAAACGGTTTGACGTATTAGTCTGATGTTTCCGCGAGTTTCCATGGTCATTCACGAACGTCAGAGAGTCGGGAAAACTGTACATCGGTCGCGGGGAAAAAACGAAGAATGTAACGGTAGCCCGGAGTAAAAGCGAAGTCGGCTTTATTCCGTCTCTGTGGATGAACACAACGTGAAATGCACTGTGGGAATAGCTTTGATGGCCAGGAGGGGAAAAAAGGGATCAGAATAAGGATGACCGGCAACAACTGGACAATACTGAACCCTTTGAAACGGTCCAGTAAACGTATTTCGCCTGTGACACACACACACACGAATGGCAAAACCTTTTTCGAGGTATCCAACTTCAACGCGATACTCTCATTCTACTGAAGTTGAAGATGCGATTTACAAGAGGGAAGAAGCGAAATACGGACCAAAGGATCGGTTCTTGGTCGATTTTCTCGCTGAAATCTCAAACTGCGTCTATTTCGATGTCCCTACCTCGTGCCTTCATCTTACCTCAGGGCAAACTGGACAATGGGTTCTTCGCCATCTTGTCATCTCTTCATGGACTTCTTGTAAAGGAGAAATCGTGATTTTACGACTGTTGGAGACAAGTGTTTGGATCTAATCGTGATTTCCTTTCCGACGGTTCGCAATCATTGTATTGAGACAGGTGTGTGTGTGTCTATGTATATATTGGTCGGCGTTAAAAATTGATGAGTTTCACCAAGTGTAAATCAATCCTTGGTTGTAACAGTCTGCGGATCCACCGCCGTGGTGATTCCTGAATGAGGCGGAACATCTGCCCAAGGGATTCCCGTTGGTTGATACTCGCGAGGAGTACAATATAAATTCACGATTGGATACAACGACGAATGGGAAAGGATCTCGAAGAACCAGAGGAGAAATAAGAAGAAGAAGAAGAAGAAGAAGAAGAAGGAGAGAAGGAAGACGGCGAAGAAGCGGCTGTATAGTCATGACCGCGTCGTGTTACACGACATTAAAACTTTTATGATTTTTCAGAGAAAGTTCCGCAGAATAAAAGTGTGTTCCATAAATTTGCGCGACGCTATATGAAGAAATCTCCGATATGGTTTTCTCTCCCGTTATCGTAAAGATTCGAGAGAGAAATTCGGATAGGCGAGAGTTGTAAAAATGTTTATATCGCTCCGCAGCGTTCGTTTCCCTTCTTTCGTGAATATTATTATTTTTTATTTCCGCATCTATATCCCGAACGATCGAGCATGAACGATATGCAATTTCGCAAAATTTATTCAAACTTTTACGCAGAAGAGACAGCGAAGTACGTGAAGGAAAAAAAAAGTAATAGGCCCTATGCATGATTCCAGTTTTTCTGTGATTGAGGGTGATAAAAAAATTAATGAGCCCGAATTTTACCGCAAAATTAGCATTAAAATCTGCCTTGGTGCCCGAATATGCAAGGGTCAAAGGAGTCAGCGGAGCTAAATTTGACTCAGTAGATAAACTACGAGGTGTCTTTCGCCTTGCTTAAAAAATATGGAAAATTCTCCAGTGCAGCAGTAATTACCATCCGTCATTACTGGCGGATGTTGATTATTCGATGGATGGATGGAATAATTTCCAACTTGGTTTCTCGAATCATAGACCAGTGGAAATGGATGTTCGCCTTTATGCACACACGTCAAACCCCAGAACTTTGGTCCAAAACCGTCCCCAAGCTTCCCACTCATCTCGTTACAGTAGTTCAAAATGTATAATGCATAAACCCAGTAACGTACATGCCCAGCGTCTAATAACCGACGAGTTAGGTGAAACACGAAGCTAGAGAGTGACACGACAGTCTGGTACACGGGAAAGATACAGGGTTCCATGAATGCATATATATATATTAACCATGGTATATCTCCTGGTTTGATCAGCACAACTAAAGGGTCCATGTACTCACTTGCTCCGCGATCCAACCCGCTTATTACTTATTCAGTCCCGAAGTTTCGTTTGACGATGGACAGAACTAAGCTACCGGTACCGAAATGGTGTCCCGAGTCCAATGGCAATGGCACTTTGGTCCAACGCGCCCGATGTTTTAATTAATCGATACACATGCACTCGCGACACTCAATGAAACATTGTTTGTTCAAAGCAAAATTATTTTTTATCCAACGACTTTGAATTTGGAGGATCTTGATTCTCGAGCTGATGGAAAGGGTTTTATCCCTTTCTGAGGGATAAAATGATTCCTTAGAAGGTATGCCTCAGAAGGAACAGGGGTTTGAATTTTGTTCACGAGCATTCCATGATTATGATGAAGAATCCATGATACCCAGAACCATGGTTCATCCAGTGCGATCGAATGGAATGAGATTTTCATCTCGAACCATTCGAATTCTCACCATTATATTATCTCTCGGCTTCGTGATTCGATCAACCATCCCTCGACCCATCTCCCTACCCTCTTTTTTCTATACCTCTCATCCATAACCAACGTGAGATTCTAGCATCTCCAGCTTGGTTTGACATTGAGATAGGATTCCAAAAGCTGACGAACACGTTTCTACTGATTAACCTCTCCTACCCTCGTTGACCCTTCACCCAATGCAATCTTCGTGGTGGAATGATTCCGTGCACAATCCTGTCAGTTTTACCTTGATCAGCATAAGCGAGATATCGAATGTCCTTCTTGGACCTTCGTGGTGGAAGAACATTTCTGATTGCATATAGTGGAACGTTAAGAAGATTGAAGGGCTTCACACCGGTCAAACCAGTGCTAGATTTTGGAAATACCGGAATTTTGATTCTGTTCGAATTCTTGAATGCAATGAGAAATAAAAATACGGTCAGGGGTGAACTACAATAGCTCGGATAAACCTTAATCTACGACAAATATCCCTTCTTCTTGTATGTTTCCCAACGCTTTCTTTTTTTATTTTATCATCGTGAGACAGAGAAAAAAAATACCTAGTGTGTTCAAGCAGAAAAAAACAATTTGCAAAAGAACCGTGGAAAAACTACGTAATAGGGATGTGTGAATTCGACCCCGGTGTCGTATCGTAAATTGCTCAGTCGCGCAATTTTTCGTGAGAAGATGGTGAATATGTATGCCAAGGGCTGAAAATTCAAAAAGGGCGTAGAACGAGGGTGATGCGATCAACAGGAGAGTTCTTCCGAAATTAAGGAAACGGATACAAAAAAATTCGGCCGCTGGGCAGCAAAAGGACTTAACCGAAAGAATTTCGGGGATGCACGATTCGCCCTTAAGCTTTTTACGAGTACATGTAAATCCATATGGGAGATATCCCGGAGATGGAATAATATAGAGAGGGAGGGATCTGGATGGTGACGAAACGTTGCATCGTTCGAGATGTCCCGGAAAAAAAAGGAGGGGATTATGGAAATTCGTTTCGTTCGCAGTGAATGTCCCGAAGAAGCCCGCTTTAGGCTGTCTCTCTCGCGTATTCAATTTCCATTTCTGTTTCAACCCTCTGCACCGATGGTAGAATTTCATATCCCAAATGGTTGCGAGATCGAGCTCTACCAGGTTGGGGAATCAATTTTTTACGATGACCGAAAAAGAAGGACCGACGTGAATTAAACGAAAGTGACGACTTTGATGGATGCACAGAAAGACATATTGGTATAAGGGTTGTTAGGGGAGTGGGTTTGTTTGAACCCAAGTTTTCTGTACCAATACAATAATTAACAAGAATTGTTGGTATTAAATTTGGAATAAATAGTCCTTAAACCATTTATTCCAAATTTACTCTGCTGCATCCCACAAAATGTTAGCAAAAAAAGTTTCTGAACGCTTCAGCTTCTATAATTTCTCAGCTATGTATCCCGTTTCATTTTTCTGCACAACTGCACAAACAAGGTTGGGTTGCTGTTAAATTTATAAATAATAGCTAAAGGGCTACAGATATATATATTTCGAGATTATTATCTTAAAAGTCCAATATTTTCATAGCCATGTCATTTTTAATAGAGAAATATGTCGTCTCTGCATGAAAATGGTCGATATATTGACTCAGCAAAGTACCAAAAGGCAGTGAGAAATTCTTCTGTAAATGGTTAAGGAGTTAAACGGTTCGTGTCCTCCAGATTCTTGTTGTAATTAAGAATCTCGATCCCCGAGGCCATTATTTCCATATCGAGTGTCCAATAAACTCGAATTTATATATATATATATATAGAAATTGCTCTCCTTCGTTGCTTCATCGATTATAGTGGATTTTGAATTTTTTCCTGCTTTTCTAACCCAATAGAGAAATTCGTTAAATCGTTTAATCCACTGTACTTCGTAGCTCAGACGATACATTATTCGACACGTATTTATATATACATATATTTGGATTTATGTACCTATTTGTATCTTATATAAAGGGGATACGAGTTTAAATTGAATGGATGCGAGGGTTGCGTGGCCTATAATTGCCATTCAACTTCTCGGTGGAGCAACATTGTGTGCGGGAGTTGCCAATCGATTGCCATACACTATTCGTCCTCATATACACGTATATTTGTACACACCTATGGGTCATTCCATGCCAAATCGACCAAGAGTTGGAATCGACCCCTTTCAATTTCTTTTCCTCTCAGTTAAGTCAAGTTGAGCAATCATGTAGTTTCGTAATTTTTAGCAGTACAAAAAAGCAACAGTATTTTGGTAGAAAACATTTTTTTTTACCAAAATTCAAAAATTTATATTTTCGAAACAAAAGAACCATCCCGAAAATTGCAGGATCTTCTAAGATCAGTACAAGGTATTATATAAAAAACATTGAATCAAAAATTTAATGTCGATCGTGAATTTGCACGATTTTCAAACATTCAAAATTCTCCAAATTCATCATTTTACAAAATTTTTTTTCGGAATATTTTTTTTTCGTAGCGACAAGTATACTTTTCAAGACGAACCCAGAACGATGTTTTTTTGTAACTATAATAGTTTTCGAAATATTTAAAAAATTAATTTGAAAGATTTAAAAAAATTGTGAAATTTTGAACCTTGCATGACTTTTGAAAAAAAAATCTAAAACTTTTTTTCTTTCGTAGAACTTCGTTTTATTAAAAATGACAACTTCTGATCAAATTTTATCGAAATTGAAAAGGGTTGATTCCAACTCTGGATCGATTTGACATGGAATGACCCATATATGAATATATATGCGCATATATATGGGAGCTTTCTCCCAGGGAGTAGACTCGAATCTACTGAATCAAGATTTTCTCTATCTCTCGCTTTTTCTCATTCCATTCCGAGGATATACAGTCAAGATAGGCGAAATCGCGAGACATCCAACCCCATCCAACTTCGTAATCTTTTCAACGATCGTAAACGTCGATCCACGACTTATTCGTCGCGTTCGACTCAAGATACATCGACCTGTTGTTGGGAACAAAAGGGCTCGAATAAACCTTTCTATGCTCGCTACAATCGCCCGACTTGCGCCATTTTGTTCGCTGGCAATTGACATATACGTCAAGCGCACTTTCGACTATATTTCTCTTTCTCTCTCACTCACTGACAATCGCTCCCGCAAATTCACCTCTGATTTTTCCTCTCTCGATCTATTTCTATGTACAATTTTTACGTACTCACGATTCGCAAGTGTACATGCTCTCCAATATATCACGATCTATTTTACCATCTTCCATATTTTCACATCTCAAGTGATCGTCTAACGCTAAAAACGGCGCCAAGTCGCGAACTTCTCAATGTTGAATCAGGCGAGATCCGCCCTTTCGATATTTGCCAATTGATGGGTAATATGAGAATTTATAGGGGAAGTGGGGGCAAAATGGACATCATACAAAATTTTAAAAAATTGATCATTTAAAAAATGAGGGAATTACCATTATAATTGGCGTTGATGATAGCTAAATAAACTCACCCTTAGATCTGGATTGGATATTTTCATGACAATTTATTATGAAGAATGGCAACATTTCCAATTAAATTGTCATTCTCATCGCAATAGAAGAAAAAGTACCCCAACATGCTCGATAGGAATTACAGTAACCTACTTTTACAAAAATAATTCAATAATCCGAGGCGCAAAGCAAAATGAAGTACTGGGAGCGAGACGCCCACCTTTATAATCATACAAAAAAATATTTGATAGTGCATCTACGATTAAAATTGAATTTCGCCAAAAATTTAATTGTAAAAATAATCCAAAAGGAGCTTGGGAGAAGTATCTTGGATATGGAGGTAATGTGAAGAGCGAAGGAAATCGATTTTTCAACGTTTTTTCCGCGTTCACTTGAATTTTCAGGAAAAACAAAACTTTCAGGTGAAATTCGTTCTGTCTCTTAGAATTTTTTTTTCCCGACGCGCAATCAAAACGATAAAAATGGTATTTTCAGATGAAAGACAACGACGTTTTCAGACGAAGCTTATACTATATTTTACCTCCCCTTTCTCTATATGTATAGATACGTTGAAACTTATAAATCTCTTCGATCAGCCGCTTCTCACTCGTCCTAGCCTTCGACTATCGATATATCGAGCTCTATCATCCTTATTTCTCCGTACACTTTACCACTTCAATCTGCAACTTCGATTTATTCGATTCCAGGATACTGCGAAGTTCTCGCCGATTCTCGCGTACATCGATTCGTCTTGTTTCTCGATGAGGATAATGGTCGTATATATCTTTCGTTAGACATTCTTATCGTTGCTGTTCTCGAAAAAGAAAATACTTTATCCTGTGTAATTTAAGAAAAAAGATAGTGACGATTTCTTCATAATATGTAATAGCCAAAAGAAAAGAGCTGGAAGAAAAGCTTACCCGAAAATAAAGTCAATAGATCAATAGATCAATATTAATCAAGATATCAATGTGCAAATTTTTGGACGACTTTTATTTATTATCGAACCGAGACGTTTTATCGCGACATTGTCTCTATGAAAAAGCCATTTTTTTGAGTTGAAGTTTATTGAAACGGCAGTAATTTCATTGTGTGAGCTCAACAAAACGATGGTCGTGAATTTGCGAAACGGCGAATTATCTTGTCGAGAATCACGAAAATTTCTCGCGAGTTACAACCCACTCGGGGCCCCCTTAATACGACAATCTCGGTTTCTCCCTTTACAAGACAGAGGACAAAAAAAACCTTCACGGATCTCGATGTCTCTCCAGCTTTTGTCATTTTTCCCCCTTCATCGTTGTTACCCAAGTCGGTATGACGATCTCGTATACCTATCTTAACCGCGAAAGAAACGATTTCCCGCGCTTCATTCCTTCCTTCCTTCCTCCGATCTCTCCATTTTTCCTCTTCCTCTTTTCTTTTCGCCCATTCTCTCTCTCTCTCTCTCTTCCTTTCTCTCCCGTTGGCGGATGAGTCTTCGAAACGAATTCTCGCAAGCAAGCATGTAGGTCAAACATTTTCCCCGTTTCCTCGGAGACGAGGAGTTACACGATTTTTCCTTTTCTTTCGTCGAGCTCAGAACCATTTTTTTTGTCTCTCTATCGCGCTTTGAGCGGCTTTATCGACGATGAAATTGTAGCGTCAACGAAAATACCCGGCAAACTATAATGCATTTTTTTTTCTCGCGTACGTAAGAATTCGTTCATTCGACGAAAACTTCTCGAGTTTTTATTAAATTCAACGGTTTGAAATGTTACTTCAAGAGGGGCGAAGAAAATCGTTTCATTTTACAAAAGCGAGTCCCAAGAACTCGTCTTGTCTTAAATGCGGTCGCAAGGATCTGTATATTTCGACGTGTATGCGCGTGGGATGCATGACTTTGTCTTCGTCCTTCTGAGTTCTCTCAAAGCCTCGGTTAGGCGAGACCAGCGGAATTTAATAGGCTTCGCTTTCAAACTACCGAGAGAGAAGCCTCTGTGTACCCAAAGCATCGCCAAAGAGAATTCTGTGTGTGCGTCAGAGAGAGAGAGAGAGAGAGAGAGATCTACACATATACGTCTACACATCGTCCCTAAAATCCTGTCTGATTATACAACGATGATAGTGCTTCTGGAGAAGAAGGTTAGAAACTTCCTTAATCGTAAATGCCACACACTGCATAAGCTTTTAGTTATTATTCGGCTGTGTAATACAAAGCAACACCAAAGTCTTCCACCCCTTATCAAATTTCAGGAGAAACCATAGCAGAAATTGTTGCCAACTTTATATTTACTTGAATTCGTTTGTACTTATTCGTCTGTAAACGTTTTTTTAGCACCCGTCGTCTGTAAACCTGGGTCGTTTGCGTCCGACCGTTTTTTTGTGGGCTTAATAACCTCGGAAAAATTTAATAAAATTTGAGCTACTGTTCGAAACCTTTAACTTGACATACCAATAATAAAAGTTGAGAAAAGTTTATTTTTACATATATATAACTCCGTAAAGAATCAGTAGTTTGCTTCAAAAATCATAACATTTTGAAAAATTGAGATATCTTAACGTGCTTTGCGGCAAATTGAAGCTGTACCATGCACCTTTCAGGATAAAAATATAAGATTTTATTCACGCAATTTTAAATGCTTAAGTTCGGTGGGTAAAATAGGCCTTAAATCATGTATTGATATGAACGCATTTTATTATCGAAAAACATTTTTTTTTTCTTATAAACTGTATTATTTTCAATTTATAATTGTTAATTCTACTGTTATAAACAAAATTGTACGTTCTTGAATGAAATTATTATTCCGGTACACGTACTACCCGCTCAGCTGACGATGTTCCATTTTGTACTGACACTAGAAAAATATACCTAATTTAGAAAAAAAATTCTAATCCTGTAGCTTCATTACGCCAAAAAAATAAGTTAAAGTAAAAATAACATTTTCGCTTACCTGCGATTTTTGGCAAACGTCGTCTGTAAACGTGGGTCTTTTATGTCCAACCCGAGTTTCGTCCGCTCGCTGTGACTGTTCAATGTCAGCTGGGACCTTGCATTTTCGGTGTCAAGTCAAGTTTTTTTAAGTGGGGGTAGCGATCCCCACCGTTCGCTCGTTCGGAAGTAATTTTGGATAGGACAAAAATGACCCAGGTTTACAGACGAAGGGTTAATATTTAGTAATATTAATTGCTGTCTTGATTTTTTCCCCTTAATTTTACTCCGAATATTCCAGAAATTTCACTTTCGCCAAAAAGGTTTAGCGTTGCGGGAAGACAGAGGAAAGAGGCTTTCGCCTCCCCTTAAAGGGAAAACTCATGTAACTACTTTCTTGTATTCATCGACCATCCTTAAATTTCCATATCGTATATGTAAATGCTGCGTCTATGTGAATCGAGCTTTTCCGAGTAATTAAACAAAAATTAGGATGAAATAAATCCACATCAAGCGCAGCACATTCAAGAGGTAGAGACTAGAGGCATTCCGATAAATCTAATAATATGGATTGAGGAATTTAAATTCCCCGTGAGATTCGATAATTTATGGACCCTTTCGCCTGCCAAAACCCTTTCCTCGCTCTCCCTCCCACCTTTTCTCTCTTTCTCTCTCTTTCTCTTGTTCTCCAATCCCCATAATCCTGTAGATGCGTTCACTAATTAGAATTTTACTGCGAAATTTATTTCAACCCTCTCGAAGATCGTTCCAGTTAACGCCTCTGTTGCCAGAGGGGTAGCCAGAGGCCGAGAGAATGAAAAGGGAAGCCTCAGTGTGGGGTGTGCGAATTTTGGGTATGGAAGTACGGAAAACGAGATAGGATGACTCGGTGATTAAACTCCGGGAAATCTTCTTCGCCGAGCTTTACGAGATATTTAAAGTTTGAGTGTCACAGCGAACTTTCGGGACTATCTTTCTCCCGTTTTCTCGTCGTCCCTTTCCCGCTCTTTCTCTCTGTCTTTTCCTCCCTTAGCCTCCGCCGATGTCAATGTCGCAGAGTCGCTTATGTAGAAACACGCAAATATAGATACACCGAGAGGGTGTTTCGCGCTAAAAGAGGTGAAAATACCCGACGACGTTACAGAATGACTCGGAGAGAGTGAAAACGAGGCTATAGCATTAACCGACCTCTGGGTTTTTCATTTCTCGTTTATTTTTCAACCCCTATCCGTGGAGTATTCAATCGTCACCCCGTATCTCGTGATATTCAGGTCACCATTTTATCCTATCGATAAAATGGCGTCCTGGTGAAGGATAAAATGGCAAACTGCGTTTTGATACTCTACGACGAAGAGCGAAAGAAATACTTCATGAAGCGGACAATCAAATGAGTCTTTTCCGATCATGACTTAGCGACATTTTAGACAATTTTCAAAGAATTGGCATTGCAATTTGGGGAATGTAATCGCTAAAACTAAGTATCTTTCATGGAGGAACCAAATTATCAAAATTAATTGCGAGTGTCTTTACAATTGATAATGACTAATTAATGAGTAAATACGTCATTGAATGACTGGGATGATTTTTTAATTAGAATGTTTCTCGATTCAAACGTGTTTCTAGAGTTGAATGAGAAGACGAGACGAAGCAGCGATAGTAATTCCCGATAGTGAAGCAATAGCGGAGGTGACAGAGGCAACCCAGGACGTTCCTTTCATCACTAGAAGCAATATAAATAAATATATATATTAGGGTGAATCGAAAATTTTGAAAACTGTTGGCTACCTTCAAAAATCAAAGATATCGTTGAAATCAAGGTCTCAGTGCAACGATTCTATTTTTTGACAACATATAGAGGGCGCGCGGGACGTTTAAAAACGTCATTTTTAGCGTTACATCCACTTTATTCCTGATAAATGGAAACAAATCATTAAAAAAGATCTGAATTTTTTATATAAGGTGCCCCGATGTGTACTCTTTCAAACCCATATTTACAGAAACATTAACAAATGGTTCATATCTTCGAAAAAAAAATTCTGAAAATAAATATTTTCACTATTTTTCAATTAATTATATTATTAAATATTGATTTTTGTCTTTGAAGACGTTTTTGTATTTCTTCCATCTTTTTTCTTATTTATTTATTTATTATTTTGGAAATTTTAATATTTTATTTAAAAATAAAGATTTATTTTTTAGCAATTTCCGTATTGTAAGCAATACTGACACCGAGTTTTACAAGAATAAAAAATACATAAAAGTTTTAGAAGACAAAAATCAATACTTAATGATATAATTAATTGAAAAATAGTGAAAATATTGATTTTCAGAGATTTTTTTTCGAAGATATGAACCATTTGATGTTAATGTTCAGCAAATATGGGTTTGAAAGAGTACATATCTGGGCACCTTATATAAAAAATGCAGAACTTTTTGAACGATCTTTTTCCGTATATCAGTGATAAAGTGAATTTAACGCTAAAAAAATAGCTCTATATAGTGTCAAAAAATCGAATCATTGCACGGAGACCTTTGTTCCCACGATATCTTCGATTTTTGCGGGTAGCCAACAGTTTTCAAAATTTTCGATTCACCCTAATATATACAAAGGGTGTACAAAGGCCTTCTAGGCGATAGAAATCGTTGGAGCGTAATCCTCGTGAGATAATCTCACGAGAAGGAAAAAGCACGATAAACTCAATGCTCTTGTTTCTCCTCTTTCATTCAAAATATATTCTTGGATTCAAGTTTTCACAGGAATTATAAATTTCAACATTATTATTCTACATTCAAACCACTCCTTCCACGCTTAGAATGCTTCAGACACGAAATACTTCATTAAAATAATAATTAATAAACAAATTATTTATTAGATACATGAAAGCATGGACTTGGTTTGCACTTGGCATAATTTATAGTACCATTAATTGACCATTAATTTCCATTATCGTCCGAGATCCTTCAGCCTCAAAAACTTCACTCTTGAAATTTCATTTTCTCATTTCAATCGACTATTCTTCGAATACTTTTTTTTCCCTTCGCATCACTCAGCACGGATAATTTTTCTTGCAAACGAACAGGAATGGGTCGCTTGCAGTTTATAGCACGAGTGCCGGAGGTCTACTGGACGATATGGAGGAGGCGAAGAGAGAGTGTACAGTGTACAGTGAACGAGAGCCATAGAGAAATTATATAGAGCAAGACTGGCAGTGGAAGAGAGGATTGCATTTGACAGAGAGCACGCGAGCTTAATCCAACGTGAGGGGCTCTAGCGTGGGCGGAATCGAGCAGGATTGCCAGAAGTAGACGTCTCTCACTCTCTATTTCCCTCTCTCTCTCTTCATCCCTCTAACTCTCGCGTACCCTAACGGCTGACTAATAAATTATTTAATTTAACGCTCCCCGGGATAAGATATAATACTGTGCTCTCTCTCTCCCTCTTTCTCTCTCTCGCTCTCTCTCTCTCTCTCTCTCTCTCTCTCTCTCTCTCTCTCTCTCTCTCTCTCTCTCTCTCTCTCTCTCTCTCTCATCCGGTTGAGTATATGTGGCCCTACTCTGACTCGAAAGGGGGAGGCTTAACAGGGTCGGACGTGTGGAACCTCCCCGTGCTTGTACCGTATTAAATTTATGCCACTCTCGTACCTTTGCTGGCTTGGACCACCTCGAGAATCTCTCTTCGAAGCTCTCACGGGAGAGCGAGAGAATGGGAGAGAGAGAGAGAAAGAGGAAGAGAGACTGAAGGAGTAAAGACGAGGGAAACCGTTTTGCTTGCTTCCTGACGGGCTCATATCAGACGTGTATTCCAGTCCTCTTTCACCCCTCAAAATGTGGCCGTGATTCGTTTGATTCCGCGGGGTGACTCCGCGAAGGAATGAAAATGTTATCGCCATCGTCACACACGAGCAATATCACAGAGGAATGCCGGATCGCGTCGAAATTCAATTGATTCGAATTTGACGTGTTCCAGCGAAGAATTCAACTCAAAGTTCTTCAATATTCAAGCTCTTCGAATTGTTCTATCGAATAATTTTTATATAATAAATATTAGACTGATTCACAAAAAGCGACTATTTTTTGTTTTTCAAACATATTAAATACTTTCGTGGAGGTGAATAAAGATGCCTGTTAAGAGCAGAGCTCTTAATATAATCACGTCTCATCGCAAATTTCTATTTCCCATTAAATAACACAGAAAACAAAAACTTCAAACTTTGAAAATTTATATCTTGGCTTCAAGTCAATGCACCAAAATGAACGACACACATTTTTGTAGAGAATTAGACGCTCTACAAAAAAGATCTCTTATGATTTTTTGATAAACTTACTCCTTTAAAAGTTATTCAAGGTTCAAGTTAAATTTAGAGTAAATTTCACTTTTTTTTTTAGTTTTCGGCAAAATGTTGAAACTTATTACTTAATATCGTAAAATCTTTCTTCAAACTAAAGTTTAAATTTCATTAACATAAATTACCTAATTTTTAAAGAATTGATCAACAGTCGTTCATCCATTTTCACAGTCTAATGTATACATATATATTAGACCATGAATAACTTTTGAAGGAGTGAGTTTATCGAAAAATCATAAGAGATCTTTTTTGAGATATAAAATTTCAAAATTTGAAGTTTTTTTCCTGTGTTATTTTTATGGGAAATAGAAATTTGCGATGAGACATATCTAAATATTTATATTAAGAACTCTACTTTTAAGAGGCATCTGTTTTCACCTCCCCAAAAGTATTTAATATGTTGTTTCGAAAAAAAATAGTTGTTTTTTTTTAATCAGTCTAATAAATATATAATAATTTAATTTGTCAAGTTTATCGATAATTCAATAAACTACCTTGTAATATTTATTAATTATCAATTTACATCAACAATTAATTCAAATCAATAATTTCTTAATTTATTAATAATAAACATTGATATTTATCGAAACCTACACTTCTTTGTTTCTTTTCTCCACGTATTTTCAAATTTTTCCAATAAACTATCGATAATTTGTTATTGTTTTGCGATTTCTCATCGAATCTTGAAAATTATGCTGCCAGCTGATAAAACAAGAGGGACGAAAAAGCGACAATGAAACGGACGTTAACGACAAAACCGTATAATGAAAAATAAAAGAAAAATACTCTTTTCCATCCCTCTCGGCTCTGAATCACCGGGGAGTCACGGAGAATTTGATATTCATGTACGCGCCATTCTCTCACCCTCCCTGTTGCTCATTACTTAACCGAGAACAAAGAAAACCACAAACGTGAGAGCCGAAGCGCAAGAGTGCGCGTTTGGAAACTAACTCGTTTCGCGCGCTATATATCTTTTCACCGCTGACTCTCACGACCCCTTTATCTTTGCCAGTCGCGCGTTTCGACTCTTTCTCTCCCTGTCTCTCCTCCCTTTGTCTCTGACACTCATTGCGCTTCGTACATCATGCATTCTCCGTTCCACTTTCTATTAACTCTTTCCCTTTTACGTGACACTTGTTTACGCCCTTTTGCCCGATACTGCAGAGCGACCACGGTTTAATTAGCCCGAATCCAACGGGCCTCGTGTTCCCCAGGGGTCCTGATCTGCCAATGTCAATTTGAAACCAGACACGGCTTCTTGGGCGAGGGTTCACATTTTTTCATTTCGCATTTAACGAAATTTCAAGGGTTGGGCGAAAAAGGGCAAATCGACCATTAATCAAGCCATATCGCTGCAAAAAATTAGTGAAAGTGTTCGAATAGTTTATAGATAAGCATAGCTCTTGATTGAACGAAAGTTGAAAAAAAAATTGATATTTGAATTTTTTTGGAGGGTCGTTTGCAAAACAGTCCATTTTTTGTACAATTAAGGATTAAATTTTATCTTAATTTACTTTTAAACCGAACTTAATCAATAAAATTAAAGATCCCATTTTATTTTAATTTCATTTTAAATCCAAACTTAGTCAATAAAGCTAATTAAGAATTAAATTTTATTTTAATTTCAAACCTAACCTAATTTTTGAGGCTGCACACTACTTACAGCCTTGTAAAATTAGTTGTAATAAAAAAAAACCTTCGTTCAATCACCAGTCAATCTTATTTTGAAAGAAGTGTGGACCATTTCAATAAGATCGGTGCATTAGTTTTTGAGAAACCGTGTCCAGCGACGTCGAAAATAGTGTTTTTAGAAAAAGCTTTATGAGGGGAATGTCCAAAGACTCTTTCTTCCAGACTTCTACTCCGATTGATTTGAAACTGTGGAAAAATATGCTAGATATATTTTAATATGAGATTTAAAAAAATTTGAAAAATTGATTTTTGAAATGTTCAAATCCATGTAACCCCTTAACAAAGTATGGAAGAACGTCACAGTAGATCGATTTTATATTACGCTCCACAAGTCAATCATAAATTAAAAAGGCTTTTAGTAAAATATTCGATCAAAATTCCAATTTGGGAACTGAATTTTGCCACAATCGATGCTTTGGTTCAAGATCTCGATCACCCAAACTTTCTTGACAAGATGGAAATTCGATTCGATATTCTGACATTTCTACATTGAAGATACTTCTCACACCCTTATCTCGAATTTTGCTGACCTAATTTTCGAGTTTAAAAAAAAGCACACGCTGATAGAAACGCGTGCATCGACGATCAAGGCTAAAACAGAGCGAGAGTGGAAGAGGGAGAATTTCGTCTCATCCCGAACGATCGTGGATTGCGGTAAACGACTAATCCGTTTCACTGCGTTGCCACGTTCGTGACCGCTCGGTTCTCCATTCTCGTTCAGCCCGACATCCTTCCACTTTGCTAAACGCGTCATTATCTTGTTAATGAGGTATCAGTTCCGTTATATTTTGTCCATCCCTCTGCGTCATTCAGTTTCCAATGTCGCCCATTCACTCGTATCCTGATTGCCGATCATGAGGTTGCCCTCGGACAAGCTCTTGACTAACCCCGAATTTCAGGACCTCGAACACTGGCTCGTGGAATGAACGTAGCAATCTACCGGCATTGTGCTGCCAAATTGAAACGGTCGTGAGCCTGTTGATCCATTGTGATCGAAAATTAGGATCGAAGCGCGAATAATTTTTCCGATCAAGCGATCTTTGTCTAAGAATTACAATCCTATTTTATGCACGAACG
Source organism: Alloplasta piceator (assembly GCA_946863875.1). Lineage (NCBI taxonomy): Eukaryota > Metazoa > Arthropoda > Insecta > Hymenoptera > Ichneumonidae > Alloplasta > Alloplasta piceator. The sequence continues at coordinate 12,330,043 of OX333080.1, forward strand.
AAAATATTAAAAAATCACTAACTTTTAAATGTGTTGGCGATTGTAAGTGATTGTGAAAATTAATGAATGGATTGCAATGAAAATTTACTTGAAATGGTGTTTATATAGTTTACCTTTGATAAAAGTGCTTAATCTTATCGAAAATACAATTTTCCTGTCGAATTCTCTGAATTGCAAAATGATCGCAATGACAACATCGCGATGAAAATTTGAAATAATTTACATTTTCAGGATGCCAATAGAAGAGAGAAATTGTCGAACGACAATGAAAAGTTCCAAAAACCTTGAGAAATAAAAGCGCCCTCTAAATTGGTGTTTGAGGCGAAAATTAATTAATTAAATTCCGCAACCTTCTCGACTTGTCGTTTTCAATAAAATTCCAGAAGCATCACAGTTAGGCAATAAAACCGTAGAGCTATTCACGGTGAAGGAACAAAGGCACGACATGATATTTATCTCGCGTTTAACGTTCATTTTCTACTCGTGAAAAGTCTCACAGGTCCACCCTTATTTTTCTCTTTCTCTCTTTCTCTTCTTCTTTCTTTCGGCAAGCTTCTTTTAGTCTCCAATAAATGTATACAAAGTTTGCCTCCCTTTATGAAACGTTAAGAACAGTTGAATCTTGCGTTACAGCGTAATACAATTTTTTTACAAATATTTATTTCAAGCTCTCTTAAATATTTCGCTCATATTGCCAACAAAACAAATATGGCGACGCCAGAGATACGATGTCGCGATATTACCGAAGGGAAAATATTCGAACGACCTTAACATCCTCAAAAAGTGTCTCTGAACAAAAAAAAATCAACTGCCTGAATTTTTTTACCCGCCAAAAAACAGCCCTATGAAAAATTCAGAATGAGAGAACCCCTTAAGGGGTTCGTTCAATCGTGTGAAAAAATTCAGGTGAGAAAAGAATATTCGTTCAAAATAATTTACTTTTTAAAATTCATCCACGGAATTTTTTAAAAAATAATTCTCAAACAATATCTTTACCACAAAACAAGTCGCCCAGTTGACAGCTCTCCGGTAACTTCTCTACCACCAAAATTTTGTCACGTGACAGCTTTCCCAACTTGCAAGCTCACCAGATTACGAGTCTCCGGCTTGTCAACTCGGTCGGTAACTTACCGACGCGGAGCCCGCTCCAATCAAAAGGCACCGTCGACGGGGGTCGGTAAAGAAGGGACCGCGGGAATAAAGACCGAATGAGAGCTGTTAAGTTGTAGAATGTTTTGTGAACAGATGTATCTCTGGTAGAGGAATAAATGGTAGAGCTTTAAATATTCCGAAAAAATATTTAATCAATTTCTCACGGAAATAATTAAAAGTTATTGACCTTCGTGCATTTTGTTTCTCTGCGCAATACTGCACATTCGACTGCGAGCTTTTTGTTATTTTAACAGTAAAAAAATAAACGAGCTTTCTTTTCTTCATCGCTCCTGCGCTCTGGCACATAAACAGAATACGAGCAAGAACTCGAGAGAGGAGAGAGAGAGGGAAAGAAAAATCGAGAAAAAGTGACACAGATAGATCCGGTCGTGGGGCGTGCAAAGAAATGTAATAATGGAGGCAATCGTCCGTCTCTCGTAAACCGTATACTTGTATATACAAGTATTGCGGTTATAGTAACTTTGAAATGAGTGGTACGATCGAGACTGCCGTAAAATCTTCGCGAGTGTCGTATTACATTTTCCACGAGAGCCGATGAACCAATGTCTGCGGAATCATCGGTGAGTTAATAAGGACAAAGGCGTAAGAGTAAACGATTTTAGCAACGAAATAATGTCACTCCGTGGCCTTTTGTTTGTCAGCGATCAGTGTATTGTCCAGGATATTCGATTGTGTCATCGTCGATCCTTTGTTGGGAAAACCATGAGAAAAGTCGCGGGAGATATAAACTGGGCTACGGAGACTCGAGACGATCGTTAAAAAGGATCGAGAAAAAAAAGTCGTGTAATAACAGACGCACAGGAGCATTACGGAGAAGAAACGAATGGAGTTCTGTAATGAAAGTCACGGAGGTTAAATTTTACGACTAAACTATTCCATAATATATAGCGCATAATAGTTTTCATTTTAGATGTACCGATACACCATAAATATATGTATGGGATATTCCATGAAAACTTGTTTACCATCCTAGGTTTGGTTCATGATTTTTTCAAGGATGGCATTTTTTTTTCTTATAACATTATTTATGTACGTTTTCCTAACAATTTTTAATTATTCTATTTAATTATGATATTACATTTAATAATCATATTATATTATATCATTATAAATTTTTTGTTTTCGTCCGAGGTCATTGTGGCATATTTTTAATTTAGGCGTTTTCCTCTCGGTGATTTTTCCCCTGCAAATAAGAGCCAATAAGAGAAATTTAAAAAGCTATAAAAACGCTAACAAGCCTCAACATAAATTATTAACCAATTTCCAGAGTCGAAAGATGGTTGAGTCGATATGAAATACCCCATACATGAGTTTTTTCAAGGCGTTGAAGGATTTACGTCTTCGCAAGATCGTAAGAAAGTACGTAATGCGAAAGCTTTTTCCAATAGTCCTTTTTCTTCGACGAACGCATGACGAAGTTTCCCATGAAAGCATTTTGATAACGATAGGTACAAAAAAACAAGAAAATCGAATCTCACAGCTGCTGCCAATGAATTAAGACGTCCAAGCGTCGTGTACGAAGGAAAAAAAGCTTCACTTAATGATAAACAATCTTCGATGATATTATATCCTTATTATCCTCATTTGTCGTGAAGTTTAAGGCAGATTTTTTTGCATGACGATAATTAAGTTGCGCAAATAATTATTTTCGTTGATTAAAAGAATTCAAAGAAGGAGAAAGAATGAAATTCAATGTTTTTATCAACATTAAAAATCCATAAATTTTCGCAACGGCGAAACTCTATTTCTATTTTCGTTTTTTATTGAAACTTTTCGGATACAAATTTCAAGATTTTCATTGAATGTCGTATGAGAAATTAGCAAAAGACACCAAGAATATTTTCAAATAAGAACAAACAAACTTTGTGCACCAAACTCTATAAATTTTCAATTTCCCCCTGAAATAGCGCCTGAAAGTCAGCATATTGCCAATCGATCACGAACCGTATTTACATGTTTATGGATTGGTTAACGTCCAATACACCCATCTATATGAATACCGCAGCAGCTTTGCAATTTTATTCTCACGTGCTCGAATTCACGAATGCATGACTTTTCTCGAGTTGTGAAAAAAGTGACGAAGACGGAAATGCGCGAGCAAAAAGGAAATTGAGCTTGCGAGAGAAAAGCGCGAGGAGACGGGAGAAAAAGTAATAGAAGTGACAAAGAGGAAAGTGGAGATGCTTTTTTTCCTTCTGAATTTCCTCGGTGACGTGTAATAATTTTCAAATGTGAGTTTGATCGAAAAGATCTCGACGAAAATCGTAGCTGAGTTGGAACGAATTACAAAAATACTTGTGATAAAAATGTTACTGCAATGGCATTTGAAAATATAATAACAGCAACGGTATTAAATAATAATGACAATGAAGATAAAGAGAAAATGATGAACTCATCCGAGCGTGAACCTTCCGATCAACGTGCGAAGATTTTCGTGAAAAGGAGGTTACAGCGTACCCCGAGATTATTCTCAAAATCATAAAATCATAAATCACATCGTGTTATAAAACACAGGCACACACGTACACAAAAACGAGGGAGCTGTGAAACGCATTATTGAACACCATCCAGAACTCAACGAGAGTCCTGAAAGCTTTATCGCAGCTTCCCATCATTTCTCACTTTTCGTTCCGTATCTATCTCTTTTTTTTCAGTCATACCCTTTATTTTCATCGCGAACACGAAACTTATGATCGATGCTCATACAAGACAATCATTTTCAATAAATTAAAGAAAAAAAATTTGACAACGTTAAATAGAAATAATAAATCTCCACAAAACTCAAAATAATTTCTGAAAATAACGAAGCTGTGATGCACAAAAAAATGTTACAATCGTCAACCCCACAATTTTTATATACACTATCGGCGAAAAGTTCCCGGTACAAAACTTCAAAAAAGGTCTGGAACGTTTTTTCATGCCATTTCACTGGAAGTCAACGTAGACTAATTTAACAAGCCGCGTTTTAAAGGCGAAGAATTCGGCTTCATTTCGTGATTTTTTAATTATTTTTACAAATTGTTTTTAGATTTGGACTCTAGTTTTTTAATAGATTTTGACGATTGGATTCATAAAGGGGTAAGTTTAAGCTTCAATTTCCTTTTTTGTTAAACTTTGAGCAATTTTTTTTTTCTAAAGTTATTCTGTTTTTTTGTGAAAAAAGAGGAAATTTGAAAAATCCCGTGTAACACAAAAACAAAGAGGATTCATGAAAAATTTCAAAATAGCAAAAAGTTGCGTCTGTGTTTGTTAAGTTCAGAGGAATTTTTTCAGATTTTTTTTCCAAAATTTTGTTTTTTCATGTTGTAGCTGGAAAAAAGGGGAAGAAAATTGAAAAAAAATTCCAGTGTGTTAGAAATGGTAAAATAAAGTATTTTCTCCTATTAAAATTTTATCAATAATTCCATAGTTCTCGAGTTATGGTAATTGAATGATCTGATCTCCGACCCGGAAAATGAGAAAAAAAAATATGGGAAAAAGAATCTGAAAAAATTCCTCTGCACTCAACAAAAATAGACGCAACTTTTTGCTATCTTTAAGTTTTTCATGAATCCTCTTTGTTTTCATGTCATACGGGATTTTTCAAATTTCCGCTTTTTTTTCACAAAAAACAGAATAACTTTGGAAAAAAAAATTGTTGAAAGTTTTTAAAAAAAGGAAATTGAAGCTCAAACATTCCTCTTTATGAATCCAATCGTAAAAATGTATTTCAAAAATTTCCTCTAAAAGATGGGTGCGCCTGAAGGGGTGGGGGGGGGGGGGGAAGACGAAAAACAGCTGTTTTCAAAATAAAGTCCAAATCTAAAAACAAATTGTAAAAATAATTAAAAAATCAGGAAATGAAGCCGAACTCTTCCCCTTTAAAATGCCGCTTGTTAAATTTGTCTACGTTGACTTCCGGCAAAATGGCATAAAAAAACGTTCCAGACCTTTTTTAAATGTCCGGAACCTTTTCGCCAGTAGTGTAATCTAAATCTGTATTTTTCCGCCAATCACATGTTTCTAAAAATCTCTGGAAACTCTTGAAACTTTTTTTCATCTTTTCAAAAAGGATCAAGAGGAAGAGCCATTATTTTTGTCAATGAAACAAGCGGGAGAAAGAAAAATTATTGCACTTCTGATTTATCGTTGATGCAGAGAATTTCACTTTAACGATCGAGTGTTGTGATTGTAAAAATTCAAAGTTAGGACGGGAGGGAGCTTTACGATCTATAATCCTGCCAGCCTAAACTCCCAGGAGAATCGAAGCGCCATGGCTCGTTTGCTTCGCTTACCGATCAAACTGTGGAGCGTGCGAAACGTGGGATCGGGGAGTGGGACGAGGGGGGGGTAAACTTGTCGCTTTATGAATATGTAAAGTTTGCCGTGAACCAGAGCACTCGTACGATGTGCGGAAACTGTTTGAACGCGGAGGCTCCCGTCAAATATTGACAATGCGACCTCTCGCCGCCTCCGCAACTGGCACTTTCGCGCTGCGAAAACACACACACACACACACACACACACACGAGCACACAAATATGACGGACACGTTTGCTACGCATTTGCGTGGAAGAAGCGAGATTTTCGATCGTTGTTCACACATCAACGGTTCGCGAACAAAAGAGCGTAGTCAAAATTCCACCGCGTGACGAAAAGCGCGTTTTTCAGCCCTTCTGTTTATCAGTGCATCAACGATGTTCGGTACGTAAAACCTCGCGATACAAGCGTCATTTTCACATCGGGCTATGGGGATGTCTCGTGAAAAACTGATAAATTCATTCGATCGCGAAATAATGTGCATCGGGCGCGCCCCAAAACATTGATTTTCCACGGTAACGAATCCCGTTGAATCGAAAAATTGATTTAAAAAAAATTTATTTACAATATAACTTATCTTTTTGTCCTGTTTATTATCGAAACTATTTAATCGTAGCTATTGAGCCATTTTTGTATGCAAATTTATAACATATATTTTTTGTCATTATGATTTATAATCTAATATATCGTTTTATCCTGTTTGCTGTCAAAACAATTTATTCGTAGCCTCTGAGCCATTGTTTATGCAAATTTGTCACAAATCTTTCTTGTTGTCTGAATTAATTATACAATAAATTCCCTCAATTCGAAATCATGAAAGATTCGATCACACTTTCAACATTCAGCATGGATATCTAAAGTTTTTATTTCAAGGAAACGTCACGAGGGAAACTTTTCCTCTATGAAGTAGCATAAACTTAATTTCGTCCCTTCATTGATAACTGATTTTTTCTCTGTAAAATAAAGTTACATTGAAAATTGTAACAAAGAATATTTTTCCAAACAGTAAATTAATTCAATGCAATACCTTTTTATTGAGAAAAGAACATTAATCCATCGTATTCGCTGCGTGTTCTCCTCGAATCCTCTTCGACAAAATCGAAGCCCGTGAATAAAGTAACAAATAAAAAAAAGCGAGATAAGTAAAGCGCATTAGCGATAAATTAATGCGAAAATTGTACGACTTACTTGCGATTCCATCTCCCTCTCGACAATTGAAAAAGTAACGGTCCACAGTTCACACCGGGGTCTCTTATAGTTTCGTACACCCTTGCTAAATTAACGACACTTTCGACTAATGAAAAAACTTCGTGAATACGGAGCGCAAGAGAGATAGATATACCAGGATGAAAAAAGAGCAAGAGAGAAAATAGGTGAGTGGAGGGAAAATCATTCGGCTAAAATTTCTGCTTTCTCCGTTAAATGAAACGAGCGAAGGTATACGAGGATAGTTGCTGCTGGGTAATACTGGAATTAGAAAAGCCCCGAAGGCCTATACACTGCTTTCCGTTTATATATATGTATATGTATATACAGATAGCTTATTGAACTGGACACGCGACTTCTGTGTCAGCGTCGGTATAAATACAGGCTGGAAACAGAAAAGAGCGAGAAAGAGAGAGATGGAGAAAAAGCTGGAGGGAGTGTGTTGACGTCCCTTTAAAGAGAAAAGCTCGACGTTCTTCGTAATTAAAACAAGATAGTCCACGAGAAAGAGGGAGAGAGATATATGTATTATATATTATATGTAATATATGAGGCATTCCACGTCGAGTCGGCCGCCCCATTTTTTGAAATCACCAAAAATCGCATACAAATTTTTATAAAGTAGTTCTAACTGTCAAAAAAATTCGTGATTTTTTCAGATTTTTATATTACATATTTTAGCCGGAAAAAAATACAAAATAATTTTCTTGTTCCATTTCGTAACTCGAAAATTATTCATTGTACGAAAAAATAAAGTACAACATGAAATTTAGGATTTTCAATGTACTTTTCACGGAAATTTTTTACGAACACCTCCAAAAGCTCTATATGCCATTTTCAGAGCAAATTTCGTTTTTAAATTTTTTTTCTCAGAATTGACATCTTCGATTTGACTGTAGTTTTAACATATTTTTACTTGATATATTTACAGACTATAAAAAAATTGGCTCAGTGGAGAATCCATTCCTTTTCATGCGTTTTTCATCCCAAACGAATACACAAATAATTTTTCTGTGCATTAACAGGATTGAGACTATATAGATATTTTCTAAAGCCCGCATTTTGGTTTATTTTTTGGACTTTTTCAATTTTTTTTAACCTTTTTTCTTTTTTTATATATCTTTTTGTACATTTTAATAAGCTTTATCAATGGACCCATGTACACTGATAAAGTCTATTCAAATTAAACTCAAAGGCTACTCACGTCTCCCGATTGCAAAAAATAATTAATTTACCCTCTTTGGATACACCGGCGTTTCTATGGCCAATGAGTACTTTTTTAGTTCGATTTGGCCATGATTTTTAGAAATGAAGCAATGATACTGATTTGTTCCTGGAATCGTCTTCGCAGTATCAAAACGAGATAATTTTATTATTTTTACCTGTCTACGATTAATAATGTTAAAATATCAATATCTACGCCATTTCGTTAAATCACTCTATAATGCTAGATTGTATCAATAAAAATGCATATGAAATAATGGATTCTCCACTACGTCAATTTTTGTATAGTCTGTAAATATATCAAGTAAAAAACTGTTGAAACTACAGACGAATCGAAGATGTCGATTCTGAGAAAAAAAATATCAAAACATTATTTGCTTCGAAAATGGCAAATCGAGCTTTCGGAGGAGTTTGTAAAAAATTTCAGTGAAAAGCACGTCAAAAATCCTAAATTTTATGTTCTACTTTTTTTTTGTACGATGAGTAATTTTCGAGTCACAAAATGGGACAAACAAATTTTTTGTATTTTTTTCCGGATAAAAAATGTAATTTAAAAATCTGAAAAAATAATAAATTTTCTTCATAGTTGGTACTACTTTCTAAAAATTCGTATGCGATTTTTGGCGATTTCAAAAAATAGGGTGGCTGACTTGACGCGGAATACCTCATATGTATATATACGTCACGAGAGCTGAGAAACTTTGCGAGGAAAGCAACGCACATCAATTGGGATTTAGTATGCTAATATACACTGTATTATACGGGCTTCAGAGAACGAACAACGTACCACGGTCATAACTCAACGAATCACGCATCACCCGTCGCGAGAACCAGCGTACAGTAAGCTCGATATACCATATCGACAATTAACTGCTCATAAGGGCGTATGTCAAGTAATTTCAGACTGTAAATCACACGCTTCAGAGGCCCTTTCGTCGTTGAGCGATTCGTACACGTGTAGTGCATGTTACACGATATCACACAGAACGCTGGCATCGAGCAGAACGATAGGGAAATGCTCGTCAAGCTTGGGCAAAGGGTGACCCAATTTTCCTTTCAACACGATTGAACATTTCGTTGATGATCGTAATTTTTTTGAAATATTTTAATCATAAATTAAATTTATCACAAATCGTCCTCTCTCAGGTAGTCTCCTTCCAATTTTTGACTTCTTCGTGGACGAAGCGTTTGGGAATGTATATAAGAATGATGAGGAATTTAGAATTTGCATATTTTTGTTCACCATCTTCTGATTTGCACATTTATAGCTCAATCGTCGATAAGTGACCGACTCTAGCGTCGATAAGTGACCGGCCAAGTTTAGAAACCAGATACTTGTAATTTAGTAGTGTTTTATTGATCTAGAAATGTATTTCTGGTAAAGAAATAAGTGGTAGAGGTGTAAATTTGTTGAAATAAATGGAGGCAGCTTAATTGCAATTATATCTGGAATTTCCGTGTAACCCTCTCAAATTTTGTGCCTTTTTTCGAGCCCACCGTCCATGCCCGCAAATCGTTGAATTAAAAAAGAGAAATCCGAAAAACCGAGAAGAAAGTTCGATGAAGCGTAAAGTTCACAAATTCCCTCTCGTTCAGCCTCGAGGATTCTTCGCTGTTGGTTGAGTTTCCTTCGAGTTTGGAGTATTTCATGTATATACATAGTTTTACTCTATATTTGCCGAGTATTTGCCGTGAGCGCTCTCCCCAAATGATCCCATAAATTTCACAACCCATCCTCCGCTGCTTTCTCCTTCTCTGCATCGTACTCGTGATATTCCCTCAAACTCGGTCCGAAAGAGCCTCCCTTATCCCTCTTCCCTTGAAACCCAAAACCATTCTCGTGTGTTTAATACACCGGACTCTCGTTTAACGACGATGGATCTCACCGCTAATTAGGTGAGCACAAACTCGGCACCAATAAAATTAAGACTCTTGCTTGGCTCTACCGTATAGACTCCGCAGTTTCATAATTAACTGGTTTGCACTTGCAGCTTGTAGAATTTATCGAGTGTTTGATGGGAAAGTTTGTTCGTCCACTTTAAACTCAGCGAGAGGCGCCAAGGACCGAGAGGCAGAGGCTTAGAATAGAAAATCGATGATTCGAAAGTCACGATTGATTGATAACCGGAATATACGCCTTCGTGAATCACCGAGGCTGAGGCGATCGTCACGTTCGTTGAACGTAGTTATACTCGACCAATATTTGAGGTTGTTAAAAAGGGTTAAAAAAATCGTTGTCATCAATGGGATTACCCAATGCACTCTCGAATGTTGAACTCGGTTGCAGACCTCAAGAAGTTAGACACCGGCATTATATTTTCTCATTCAGGACGTTCTTATGATGGAAGTAGTTTAAGGTTAGGCATCACGATGAAGTAAATCAAGTACTGAAATTTCAAAAAGTTGCTTGCACAGCTTACAGAGAGAAATTAGAGTGCCATTGCGGTTGATCTGGATTTTAATCCCACTTGATGCAGACAAAAATGTCCAGCATTGACTTTACAGAACAATAATTCAGTTTCCGCTAACTAAACTACGTACAAATTATAACAGAGTTAGGTTGAATTTACAGTTTTTCTTTTTTGCTGGATATTAATTTTACATGTAAATATTCACGTATAGATTCCTGGTTTCTTTACTCCGTTCATTTTGCGTAAGCTTTCAACGTTTCCTAGCATCACAAACCCCTTTTCTACGATTCACATACAGCTTCCTAACTCTCTCATCCTCCCTTCCTCTGGGCACGGAGAATCGTGCAAGCTCCGGTCGTATCGGCTCCGGTGCGCGTAATTATGTGGTACTTCCTGGATCTCCAGGGTGCCGAGATAGAACCGCATACACTGTCGCCTATATAACACACCCCCGGCACACACACATACGCTTACAAATATGCCCAAAGCCGTTAGCTCGACAAATACAATATCCCACTTCTGCGGTCCCGTGTATACGTCAGGAGGAATTGCATAGCGATTTAACGGGACATAACAGAAACAGGAAAAGCCCCGGGAGAATTTAGTTCCGTAGAATTTGGTCCCAATAATATTGCTATACATGTATAGACAGTACACATGTAAATCTATGAGGGATATTCCAAGGGAAATAGACCGATGCCTTAGCTACTCAGAATTAAAAGTCCTATTCAAAAGTACTATTCAGCCAATGTATATAGTTCTGCCATCAAGCTCAAGAGTTTTCGATGCACTTTCTTCAGTGAGGAATTCGCCTCAAAACTGATATCGAACGTGTACATTTTAGTGCAGAGTGTATTTTACATATAGCAAGGAAGGAATACGTCTCAAGTACTTAAGAGAGTATTCTGGTCTAGAATTTTGAAAAAATCATTTTTTTTGCATATTCTTAAAGTTTAGACTTTTAAGAATATATCCTCAAAAGGAAATCTTTTAATTCCAATAATTTACGGAGTTATAGCTATTTTAATAATATTAATAATTTTAATGATATTTTTAATATAAATAAATATGTTGTAAAAAAAATAATGGTAAAAACATATTTTTTTTTATCGAGCTCGACAAAACGCTCAAAATGTATGTCTCTAGACCAGAATACCGCCTTAAGGATGCTTTGCTCCTAGCGTTCCAGCCAAAAAATGTATCCGATTGAAATTTCCGTAATTCGTGATAAAATAAAAATCTGAAAAAATTGAGCAACATTTGGCACGTCGTAAACAATAGTTATCAATAATTATATTGCCCAAAAGTTATTAATAAATTGTTTAAGCAAATAATTATTTAACAATTTTTCCATAAGTTCTTTTTTTTTAAACAAATTGAATGCTTTAATTTTTCTGAACGCATATGAATTTTTTCAAAATTTTCTCTATTTTGAAATATTATTAAAAACATTCTGAAATGCAAACAAAAAATTGCCAATTTTGTATATTTTTTTGCATACAGGTTTATCATCAATAACTTTTGGGCAATATCATTATTGATAATTGTTGTCTATGGCATGCCAAATAACGCTAATTTTTTTTCAAATTTTTCTTGTATCACAAAGTACGGAAATTTCAATCAGATAAAATTTTTGGCTGGGACTGTAGGGACAAAGCATCCTGAATGCAAATTCGATTGAAATTGGCCCAGACCATCTTGGATGTTTAGAATTGTTGCAGGTTAATTTTTTCTGGTCCTAAATAACGTTTTAAAAATTTTCCAATTTTTGCCAAGCCTCCTACTACTCTCCATCTAATAAAATGGACGTTAAATTATAAATTTCTGGAATGAAAATAAATTATATAAAATGAAAATATGTAAATTATATTTAAAAAAATTATTACATAAAATCTGCGAGAAAACCTAAGATCATATTTTCTCAAGAAATTGAAATTTTTTCAAAAATTTTTCCAAATTCCAATATTTCCAAAAAACTACTAAAACTGAAATACTCCTCCACAAAAAGCCCTCTCTCGCGGAGAATAATATTCCCAGGAAAGAAGGAAGATTAGAAACATCAAAACCTTTAAAAAAAAAGTGGCTTTCGAACAGGTCTTTGCTGTTCCGATTCCGTGTGAGTTTGTGAGATGGAATTCCGCAAATCATACTGACGTTTCATGGTATATACATCAGGTACAACAATGGATAAAGGGACGTAACCTACATGATGATTCGAAAGTAAAAACATGCGAGTTACGCCCTTTTCGTCGATAACATGCGAAACACATTTTTTAATTCAAAGAGTTGGGTACATTGAGACGGGCAAGAGCAATGATGGACCGCCGGTGAGGCAATCGATCACTCGAACGACTATCGAAGTACATAATTCATCCTACACCCTCTCGATATATATATATATGTCCACATATGTACATATGTCCAAAGGAAATGGGGTTATTGTGCACATGCGCCTTTCGCGTAAAACGCGAACAGGGAAAACGTTCGATTCTCGATGTGCTTCGTGTACCCGAGAACATAATCCGGCAGTAGATCGTTGCCTTTCCTGGTCAGACTGACGTTCAAACATTTTGTTTTCTTTTTATCATCTATCTCCTTTGCTCTCACGGATAATCCTTTTGCCCGGAGCTGCCGTCAAAACTTTACAGGGCTGCGGAAGCTTGAAAAATGGCACCTTGAGGAAGCTCAAACTGGGAAGAAAGCGAGAAAGAAAGAAAAGAGTCGAAGCCCAACTATATGACTTGGAACGATGAGCCTTGATCGGCTTTCTATACATGAGGCATTCCAAACCGATTCGACTTGGGTCTGACCCTTCACCTCTCCGATCTTGTCTGCAATTTTTTATGGCTGTAAAAAGCACTCAGGATTTTTTTCAGATTTTTTTGGAGCGATTGGACTTAACTATCGTTTCATTTTTTTTTTAAATTTAACCATAGTTAAGTCAAATCGCTCCGAAAAAATCTGAAAAAAATCGTGTTTTTTAGAGGTACTACAAAGCCATAAAAAATTGCGAACAAAATCGGAGAGGTGAAGGGTCAGACCCAAGTCGAATTGGTGTGGAATGCCTCATATACAAAATCCCCGTTCGCGCTTTCTTATTTTCCCTGTCGGACAAAAATTCGATCGATCATTGGTAATTTTTATCGATTTCAGCTGGCACAAGGGACAGCGGCAACAGGAGATATCCGGTGATGGTTTTCGTTCACGGCGAAAGCTACGAGTGGAGCAGCGGTAATCCTTACGACGGTAGCGTTCTCGCGAGTTACGGTGGCGTCGTCGTTGTCACCATAAACTACAGGCTTGGCATTTTAGGTGAGTTCCATTCTCCTCCTTCGTTGTCGCGTACAAAAAACACTGTATATTCACGTTTCATCTGTATGGAACGTTCCTCCTCGGTTCAATCAGCTTCTGGATCTGATTACTTTAAATTTAATTCCGGACTTCAATTAAGTTTCAATTTCAACGATCCTGAAGTTTGCATCGTTTTAATGCGATCGTTTGAATATTATAAAAATTCATTATTACCTAAAAAACTTTGAATTGAAGAATCGTTGAAATTTATTTTAGGGGCTTTAACCGATTCGAGATTGTAAATGCTCAAGGTAAACACAAATATCACTGAGAATAAGTTTAAAAAACGTATTTTCGTTGCATTGCAACGCTGTAAACTTCAACATGATCAATTTTACTCTGACAAGCATTTCCAATTTTTTTTTTTAGTTCAGTCAGCCATTATTGCTCTATTTTCACTTAAAAAATTTTTATTCCGGTAAATGAAGAAAATAATCACAAGGAATTCTTAATTTCTTCTGATTATTTAAGAGTCATGGTGATTTTCTTTTTTTTCTATAGATGGCGCGCTTTTTTGATGTGCTCAATTTAGATGTAATGTTATAAATTAATTATTCATTGTAATATTTAGATACTTTTTTACCGGAAAAAAAAATCTCCTAACGATTTTTTTAAAGATCTACACTCAGTACAAATATTTATGGTTTATAAATTTTATAACTTTAGGCATTTTGTTTGGTGTTTTTATTTTTTTAATTAGAGGCTATAGAAACAATCTCAGAATCTTGAGGGTCTCATTGGCTTCACTGTAAATGTAGAAAATAATCGTGAAGCAAAATTGAGAGACGTTTGTTGAATTGACATTAAATATCCTTATCGATTAAAAATCGTGAAAATCTTTTCAATATTTATCATTCTTTCCTGGCAACAACAATATTCTTTTGACATCAAAATAAAGATATCAAATATCTTCTAAATCCTACAAATTCAATAAAAACATCAAACCTATTGTAATTAAAAACACTTCAATTTCATACAGTCTGTACTGGATTAAGAATTAAATTAAAATTTCCATCAAATTGGTCAATAGAATTAGAGAATCATCAACCGGTCATAGAAATCAGCCTGAAATGAAAAAACAAAACCAATTTCGTTACTGACACATTTCATGTCATGTCGACCCAAAACAAATTAACTCGAAGGATGATTTAAAAAAATGGTCGTTCAAATTCAGAAACAGAATGTCCCATACATTTGTAGGAATTTCGCGAAGATAAATTTTTCCCGTTACACCATGAGGACAAATTGCTCCATTATCGTGTTATTGCCGGTAGGAGGAGACCGATATTTTCACATCTCCGAGGTGTCATCGTCCCTTCTTCCTCGTGTTTTCATCCCTTCCCCGGCCTTTATCGAGGTAAAAGTGACGTTACCAAAATTGAAGTCTGCAATTTACAGGCTAAATGTGCGTGCCTCATTGAATAATATATAGCCCTGATTACATTTTCCCGCTTTCCCGAGTATACATCGTCGAGAATACACGTGTTAACTGGGGGATATATTTTTTACGAGGCTAAATTTGGGAGTGAAAAAGGCAAGAGAGAGAGAGAGGGAGGGTGGGAGGGAGAGGGAGGCTTACATCGAAATGGAGGGTATTTTGAAAAAATCGATAAATTCGCAATCGAGTATACGAAGGGTAGCTCGATAGTGTGTATTCCTGTAGAATAGTGAGTAAATTGTCAGGACACCCTGAGAATGGCGGGGAGGGGGTTTAGTGGTTTATTTAGGGGGCGGATAAGGGAGAAACGAGGTGGGGGATGACAGTGGATGGGAGATAGTCGAAGTGAAGGGCTTACAAGTTGCCTTCGTTGCCTTGGCAACCAAGGCAACCAAATCTAATAGGAAACTCATTACAGTCAGGTCTTCCGTTTCACCAGACTAAACTCTTCACCCCCCCCCCCCTCTCTCTCTCTCTCTCTCGCGCGCGCAAATAGCTCGTTCCCTATCGTATCGTGCTTTGGCAAACCGACGGGTTTGCAAGAGCCCGCTCGAGATTTCAAGCTAGGAATAGAATACATATATATATATGTATGCCTTAAGAACGAGGAAAACGAGCGAGAACGATGGATTCTCGCACGTTTCTCACGTGTCACCGCGATAACAACGATCGCTGGGAATCATTCTCAAAGCGGAAGTGCATTAAGCTGCGACACTTGGCTCGAAAACGTTTTCATTTCCTTGAGAGGCTCCTTAACTCACTTCCCAACGATCCCTCGCCCGAACCATCCCGACGAAATGGGAACATTATCGTGACTGTCGATGAATATTAAGGAGCTCTTTAATTACGCATATTTTATACATACATGCGAGATTATTATTTGAGAACTTTGAAGGAAATTCATTGGATCACCGCTTAAGGTAGTAGTCCACTCTGACGACCGAAATTTCGATGTTTTTTCATTAATTTTTTTAAACAACAAAATAAAGTGCAATCGTTATGAAATTTTTACATTCTGTTGTTTGTATCTTGAAGAGTACAAACAAATTTTTGTTCACTTAATTTGACATGAATTTGTTTATGACTTTGTACGTCAACGTGGAGTCCTCGAAAGAAAGGTGACTTATTTCGGGGAAGCACACGGCCTTCCGTACAGTCATCTGAAATCAAAAACCCAAAGAGATTATTGTTTTGTAGGCTTCATTCTAGATCTATGACCTATAATATGCATATTTTAAGGAAAAAAAACGAAGTAGCGGACTTGTGAACAAAAAGGTCTTCGAAATCTAATTTTTTTTTTTTTTTATAAATTGTTTAAAAAAATTCATTTATTATTGAAAAATTGAATGTTTTAAAGGTCATAGACTTAGCGATGTGTGTCTAAAATAACGGGTAAAATTTTTAACCAAATCGGTTGAATAATTTTTAGTCAGTGCTTCCCCGAAGTTTCGAAAACGTAGTTTATTCAAATACGTTTTCACTGAAGTTTGGCCTCGAAGATTTTTAATCGGAGGCATATTTTTCCATAAACTTTGAGAAATCTAAAATAAGAGCCATTTTTTCAATCAAGTTTTGGAAAAACTGAAGAACGTTGTTTTGAGGATCTGCACAAATTTTGAGCGTATATATTTTCAGTATAAAAATGACGAATATAAAAAATTTGATAAGAATTTAATTTTATGCCGATTATCCTTTCTATAGCTCAGAAATGAAAATTTATAATTTGTATCCATTGACACCTCAAGTTTCATATAGCCTAAATAAAATCCTCGGAGGTAAATTTATCACTGGTAATTTGACACTAAATGTGATGGTTAGATAATGGGTAGAAAATAAATATTCGTGTGAGAAACAAAAAAAAACGATAACCACAGGAAACTCCATTGTTGTGTGACGTTTTAATTTATCACCAGCTTTTTTCGCCGCCTCTACTTTTTGTTCTCATTCATTTTTGGCTTTCATTTGTTCTGTCAATAACGGGGGATATAATGTCAGGAAGTCGGGGGTACAGTTTTTAACGTGAAACAACGACGATATTCCGCGCCGGAAAGTCAAGCCGGAAAATCGTCGAGTGACGAATCGGCGTGTGTCGACGGATCCAGAAATTGTACTCTTTTATTCGAACCTCTGATAGACCACGGAACATTTTTCTCGTTTCCTACGGCAACTTCCGGTAATCTCGCGCTTTTTTGTTCTTTATGTCGCTGTCTGCACTCACTTCCATTCGTTCGTTTATTTATTTGTTTTTTTAATATCCTGCAACGACCACAGTTAGCGTTACACGTCTATCAAGTCAACGAAGACTCGAGAATCTGATACGTGCAATAGACGCTCTTTTTTATGATCAATTCAATTCATTTGATCAATTGTTTTTCTAATATATCAATAATTAATTAATAATAATTTGAACTATTCTTAATGAAGTTTCGAGTTTGTACACTGAGAAAAAAAAATGTTGAAATCAACTAAATCTGTCATTCAATACGTCCAAACGAATATTTAGTTGGTACAATTCAATATTATTCAGGCAAAAAAATATTGAATTGTGCCAACTAAATATTCGTTTGGACGTATTGAATGACAGATTTAGTTGATTCCAACTTTTTTTTTCTCAGTGTAGGTGTTTTGCCAATGTTTTTAGCTTATTTTTTTACAAAATAGTTAACGGATTGGTGGTGAAAGCGAAAAAAGGACTTTAAAAAATGTTTTTCATGAAAATTGATGAAATTTTAAAGTTTTCGGAAAATATGAAATTTTTCCATACTCCTTTCCATTTTTTTCGGCGATTGTCAAAGTGCTCTCATTTCTACAAAAATTAAGTTATCGGCATGAACCAAACCCCATTCTCTAAGTTCAGTTGACAGCCTTCAAATACCAAGAAGAAATTTTGGAATCGGTCAAACAGAAGTAAAGTTATGAGCACTTGAAATTTCGCCATTTCGAGGTTTCAAAAAAACAGCCAAAATTGGGCACAAAAAAATAATGTTTTTTTTTCAACATTTTCAAACGATATTGCATAGAATATTCATCGCTGATTTCGAATCGAGCAAAGTTTTTGTCAAAAAATAATTTTTTTGGTCCGAAAAAGTAAAAAAACACCCTGAAAAATGTTTTTGAATCCACTCATATTATTTTGGTTTATATTCCAAGGGTATGAATGCGACATACGAGATTCGCCCAATTTTTTTCTCCCGCAATTGATATTTATTCGATTTTATAATTCGCGCAATTATCAACGCTTAACTAAAAAAAAAAAAAAAATCATTGATTAACACCAAATTTTTCGGAGTCGCGCACGTCGAAAATTTTTTTAACACCAGCCGAATAATTCAACGATAAAACCACATTGCGTTGGTACGAGAACGATGCTGAATTTTTAATTCCTCGTGCAAAAAGACAAAGAAAGCACAAAGAGCACTCTGGGAAACACTTCTCACGGAGAGCTCTTTAATTAATTGAAATTTCTCGAAGAAAGGAAGTTCAAGAGAACTCGAAGAAATAAAAGGAATTTGCAAAGTACGGGGTAGTCCAAATAAAACGTTTCTGTAACCTGACACTTCGTACTAAATTCAGTATCTTTTAATTAATAAAAAGAATTCAAAAAAAAAATTATCGATCGATAAAAATTGATACGAAAAAATTGTTCGAACCAGACCAATTCATGGAAAATCGGGAGACTCTCTCTCAGCTCGTCTGACATTATAAAAACACCAGTCAAGCAGAGAGAAGCTTCTTGAAGTATCGCATGACTGGATTGGGAAAGCATGCGCTGAAATGAAAAAAAAAAAACAGAGCCCAAGAAAAAGAAAGTATCCATCGCGTTTTTCACATCGCGCCGTCTGCATCTTTTTTTTCCTCATGACACACATCGACTTCTTTTTCCCTCGTCGGGAAAGCTATATTTCTCATGATTTCGAGACGTGGAAGGAAGTTACTCTCGCGAATGAGAAGAACGAAGGAGATGGGAAAGAAGAGGCGAGGGAAAAAGAGGAAAATTTATATTATATATATATATATATACATATATATATTCATATAAACGAAAAAGGTGTGATATTGACTCCGAGGGTTGACGAGTAAGGGATGGAAAAAAGATGGGACGCCGAAAGGAATATCAGGATGTCAGAGGGATGTTCGTACTATGTACATATTAGGGTGGTCCTTATTGAGGGCTCGGACGAATTTTTTATCAGATCCCTCCCAAATCGAATCCAAATAATTCAAAAAACAATCTCCTAATTTTTCAGATTTTTATCTAGACTCGAACCCCTCCCGAAAAGAGGGTAGATTTCCCCATTTGAAATACACGTGTTTCGGCCATATTCTCAGGATATATTTTATTTTAAGTGTAATATTTTTTAAAAAAATCTGTAACTGCAAGATTTTAGGGTTCATTCTAATACGGATCAATCTAAACGATTTGCAATTCGTCTAGATTGACTCGTATGTTAATGTGAATTTTTCCTCAAATAGTAGCACCAATGACCACTAAAATTTTGCAGTTACAGATTTTTTTTTTAATTATTACACTTGGAATAAAATATATCCTGAGAATATGGCCGAAACACGTGTATTTAAAATGGGGAAATCTACCCTCTTTTCGGGAGGGGTTAGAGTCTAGATAAAAATCTGAAAAATTAGGGTATTATAATTGAATTATTTAGAGTCGATTTCGGGGACGTCTGATAAAAAATTCGTCCGAGCTCTAAATAAGGACCACCCTAATATATACAGCTACGGGATGGACTTTGAGAGTATTCGAAGAGACAGAAGCGTCTCTTCTCCCTATCGCCAGACCGAGAAATGTCAAGATCCAGAATAACAGATTAAAAAAACCTACTGACGACCCTGAGCTTATACCATCAGTTTACGATTGGAGATGAGAAAATCGTTCATTTTGAAAACGGGCATACCACGCCAAAGACTATTTTGAGAGGGTTACGTCCGGTTGACGTCCGAAAGGAAGATGAATTTTCTTCAAGGAAAACCATGGAGTTTTTCGAACAAAACCTTTTTTATTTACAAGGACATTGTATGGAGTAACTCGCATCTTTTTTTCATCCAAAAATATTCTCAAATAATGGGGGTTCAATAATTTTACTCAAGCTGCTTAAAAACCCTGAATCTGGAAAAAAATCATTCCTGAATATTAAAAATCCGACAAAAAAATCTTTGAAACGAATTCATGCAAATACGGGTCTCTGAAAATTCTCAAAAAGTTAATATTTTCAAAAATTCATCTCAATGCATATTTCGAAAAATTCATGAGCGATTTGACAAAATTTAATACCCTCCAATCTCGAATCACTTAAAAAATCATTTACACCTGAAATTTAATTTGAATTTTGCGCCTCGATCGAATGATTGAACCAATAATACCGCACGAATGATCGTCCGTCGATAATGATCAATCGAATCGGTGAAAAATTGTCGGCGCGAAAGCCTTCGAGCGCAAACAAACCACAATTCGTTCCGTACAATGCAAACTGTCAACAGGAAAGAAAGGGGCGAAAAAAGCTTGGAAAATGTTTGCCAACCGTCGTACAATTTTTATCTCCATTCGCGTGAACATCGAATGCTGCACATTACGCAACTGCACGCTATATTTGCATTGTATAAACATCGAGAGGCAACGTGGATTTCGTAATAAAACGAAGGGGTGACAGAAAAAGAAAAAAAAATCTTGACGCATGTCGTTCAGTTTCGTTTTTTCGTTGTTGCTATTTTTTTTTTTCGTTTTCCCTCCCCTGGAAAGGTACACACGAACGAGGCACTCGATAACAGGTCGAGGGCAAACATTAGTTCGTTATCGATTGATCGACGTTACGATCCGAGTCGCTGTTCGAGCTCCCAGCTTCGTTCTCTGTGCGATGTCCTCGAAAAATGCGCACCTCGCTTCGAGAACCATGAGAAACGTGTGCTAAAAAAAAAGTCACTCTCTCACCGTTCGTCATTTTTGTTTTCTCCCGCAATGCGTTATTCTCCCTTTTTTCTCTATTCCGATGTACATCGGCAATTCCACCCTTTCTGACACGCATCTCTGCACACCCCCTCCCCTTCCCGTCCCATATTTTTCACCCCATGCACATTGCAATTGGTCACAGGCAGCGATTTTTTTTTATCAACCCCATTCTCACCCCCATTCTCGGTGATCAAGCTGCTGGCTGGTCAACCGGAACTTCCGACTTCTGGAAGATGCACACGCGGATCATCATACACATAATCGATTTCCACGTGTATTTTGAATTTATATTTGTGGTAAATATTGTGAAACTTTGAGCAATATATAATAATGAATTTAGTGAACTATATTGCAGTGAATTTACTTTAATATTGCAGTTATACAATTGAAATATTGAAATTATATTACTGCAATATTATTATTAAATTACCGCGGCTTTTAATTTACTGCGGGTCATTAATTTAAGGACAAGTAACGACAAATCACTTCATTACACACCATTAATCTTACATAAATATAACCAAAGTTACACTCACATCGTTACAAGCATCTTAAGGAATGGCTACAATTTTTTTTTACATAACTGTAATGTAATAACGTATGAGGCGATCCATGTCACTTTCGCAAAAAAAAAAAATATTCACCGAGTGTCGAAATTTTGAAAAAAATCTCTGACGTTTTTCTCGTTGATTACCATTTTTTAACATGTTTCCATTCAAATGGCTGTATCTTTGGCAGGATTTGACGTATTTACATTTGTAAAGAACGAAAATCTGCGTCCTTTTATAGCCTTCCAGTAAAAAATTAATGTAGATTTTATTGAGCAAGTCGAACGTCCGTTTCAGGGCAAAATATGGAAAAATATTCTTTTTTCTCAAGGAAAGACACTCGTTATTTTATTTTTTTTAATTTCCCCGAATTTTGAATACGAATTTCGCCCTGACGTGAAACGGACGTCGGACTTGCTCAATAAAATCTAAATTAATTTTTTTCCGGAAGGCCATAAAAAGACGCAAATAAATTTATACATTTATAAAAAAAGCAAAAGCCAATTGAGGACATTTTTCAAAAAGAGAGTTTCCATCAGATTTAAAAATATTGCATAGAAAAAGCCATGATTTACATTGCCCGGAAACTCTGGAGGAGAGACTCAAAAAAAAGGGTCAGATAAACGATGTTCAACAAAATTTGGATGTATACATAAATTTTTTGTTTTAATCATGCGGGCTCGACGGAGAAAAAGCCGCTGAATTTTTTCGTACGCCCATGGATATAGTTGGTGCATGTATTAATGTATACATTTTAATTTATATGCAGTACGTAACCAAATTGATGGACATGTATCCATGTACGTGGATTGCAAAGGCAATCTCGCATGGTAAACTGAAAAAGCAATTTTTAAGGTCGTTTCGGAGCGGTGTTGGCCGCGAATAAAAATATAAATATACGCATATACAAAAGGAAGGAAGAGAAAAAAATATACGAATGCTTCTTGTTAGTGACGCACTCGCGAGATCACAGTTGTGCAAAGCGCAAGTTGCATTTGTCAATTTTTATACACACATCCTGGTTGACGTCCCTTTGCATCTATATATAAAATTTACATCAACTGATTAGTCGACCATGATGGTTATATATATGTGTACAATATTCTAGCTCGCAATCTCTTCTTCGTTCAATGTACTCTATGCTCTATCTTTGTGTTACTTTATCCATCCGCTGTTGTACTACCTTTGATCCCCTGATTCACTCATTTCCGAGCCTAATTGAAACTCCGCTCTACCTCTCTCTCCCTCCCCCTCTCTTTCCCTTTCGACGGATAAAACTACATGCGAACCGCGTTTGAAGACTCAGCCTTCGCTGTTTAAACGAAAAATCCCTCTTGTATAACCGACTATAAAAAGATTTTCGTTCAAAGTTGCTCCCGTGGGATGGAAAATTTACATACGATATTCCACGGTTTGATAAAGTTCCTTTACAAACAACAAATCTCCGTACATCGCAATTACAGCGAAGAGAGTTATTTTTTTAAGGATATCCTTGCGGGACCATCGATAAAGTAACGAAGATTCAAAAAATTGTTCGTGCACGTTTCTATAAAGAGACTAGTCCTAACCAAGGTAAATTTAGACCAAACGATTTCTACTTAATCTAGAAAAAAATGTATAGCAATGATTTTGCAGAAAAGTAACTCATGTAAATCTCAGTATCTTAGTCAAATTTGTGATTTTACTTCAATTTGGACAAATTCAACGAAAGAATTTCGTCATTATTCTCATCGCTTGCAAATTAGTGCCATTTGTTTATGAAAAGAAAAGTACCCTACGCCTTTGATTAAGTTACTTGTCTGCCTAAGAAGTTAAACAAAGATAACTCTCCTAAATTCGTAAAATAAATTGAAACTTTATAATCCAGACCCACCTTCTTTCCCACTAACTTCTCTTTTAAACGTCTCCAAATCATTTTTGGAATCTAACAAGGTTTGAAAATCAAGTAATGAAGTAATAACTTGATTATCTCGACTGTAACGCAAGGATTACCTGGACAAAAACCTAACATCGATAAATTAGATTCCTGCTATCGGTAAGCCCAGTTGAGCTTCTATTTATTTCACAAACTTGATCAAACGTCACAAAACTTGATGAAACTCCGCTTAATCATCGTCGATTAATCCTTTACAACGAAATTGGATACCTCACGTTGATTTTGCCATTCGAGCTAATTGACGAAACGCAAGTTAATCGAGTTTGTCATCGAGAAGGGCACTAGTTGTGTAACGAGTGAAGTTTCCGGTTGCGTTAGCCCATATCCCTGGTCTGCGGCTCGGTTTCATCAAACGAATCAAATATATCCCCAATGGAATGTAGAACACTACAACGCTGCGCTGACCAATTCTGGTTTAAACTAAACTCGCATAGATATATATAGATATATAATCAAGGATATTATATCGCCATGGGACAGAGAACTAACCACTCTGTGAGCAATCCCCAGTGCCCCCTCCCCCTGTACTGCCTTTGCGGAAATCTGTTCAAGAGGACACTGTCCTACCTTCCGCATCTATGTCTATCTCTCTCTCTCTCTCTCTCTCTTTGACTCACTGTAAATCCGTGCTAACCATAAGCGTATACCCGTTTCAATTACAGGATTCCTGAATGCAAACACAGATTCGCACTTACGGTCGCCGGCGAATTACGGCCTCATGGATCAGATTGCGGCGTTGCATTGGGTACAGGAGAACATTGGCGTTTTCGGCGGTGATCCTGGCAATGTGACCTTGATCGGACATGGTACCGGAGCAGCGTGTGTCAACTTTCTGATGACCACTCACGCAGTGCCGGACGGTAAGCCAATTACATACAACATTGTATAACTATAATCTGAAATTAATGGTTTACTCTCGGTACACCCAAGTCAAACGATGATTGAGATTTTAAAGAAATTTTGTACGCGTTTTGAACGCAACATTGGTGCTAACCAAAGTCGATATGGGTTAAACAGTTCCCAATTAAATATAACTAAATATCTAAATAACTAAAGTAGCTAAAAGTACTACTCAAAACTAATTAATTTGCTGTAGGAATCCAAAAGTCGATTGTAAATATCCGTTTGGATCAGCGCATTCATCAACAATGGCGATATTTTTCATACGGAGAAAGATTCTCAAGAGCTACCTAAAATCCTTGAAAGCCATAAAGTTGCTGTTCCGATCATAAACCTTGACCATTCGCATAGTCAGAATTTCTGTAATGTCTGAACTCATGACTGGACTCGATTAAGACTTCAGGCAAACTTAGAACTATCCTCCCTCCCTAACTAACGACATTGTCAACCCCAAATCCTAATCGTAATCCAGTTAAACTTCCCAAAAGTCAAACCTGGTCAGACGCGAAGTTCGCGAGATCAGTCCACGATAGATTATGCGGAAAAGCTCGTTTAACTTTCATTGATGTTCATGACTTCGACTCAGCGTTCATTTTTTTTTCATCATGTAAATGTCGTTTGCGTGGTGGTTTTGCCTTAATCCCCGGAATAATTAACATCGGCTTCATTCGCCGTGAGGTTCGCACCCTCGACTCTCACCCCCTTCGTTTTTCTTTCCCCTCAACAACAACGAGCTCGGTGTCGGGGTGGTTGAAGGGTTGTGCAAAGTGAGCAAGCACCGCAGACGCTCACGAGGTCTGAACTAAACCGAGGAGTGGAAAATATTCACCAAGATTAAAATACCAGTTGTAAATATATGTACAAGCGGCGAGTGAATATAGCTGAGGGGTGGTTTTTGTTTTTATTCTTCCTCTCCCTCGAGGAGACGAAAACACGAGATGACGGGCGAACTACGGAGGGTGGAATAGTTGAAGAGAAGGAGCGTCTGTCTGGCCACGCGACGCGTGGCTGAGCCCGGCGAGAAATGAGAGGGGAGATGTGAATGAAAAAAAAGTACAACAACGGAAATGTGGAAAAAGGGTTGAGAAAAAGAGAGAGAGGCGGAGTGAAAGTGGCGAACCGCAAAGCTGTCGTCAGAGGGCCAGCAGAAGCTCGGCGCAAGCGTTTTGAACCCGGGAAACGCGAAAAAAGAATAAATTCATCCCTGGACGAGTGGTAGACAAGAAGAAGAAGGGAAGAAGAAGAAGAAGGAAAAAAAGAGCGCATATATACGCCCTCGCAGCCATTCTTTATCTTCCTCTTGCTCCACAGAGAAAGATGGCGTACATACCAACAAGAGCAGATGCAGCAGCAGTCAACGTTCCCTCGTTTATCCCTCGGCGCAACTTCCGCACGAAATGCTCTCGCGAAATGCTCTCTCGCAGCGTAGAAAAGGAGAGAAAGTGGAAAATACCTAGCGACTACTCCGTCTGCTCTCTCGCGACTCGCTTTTTTCCCTCCATTTTCCTTTTTTCCCTTCCACCACCTACTTTTCCTCATTCCACCATTCCCATATACCTTTTTCCCCATTCGTGTTTGTATAACCCTCGGCTCTGGAGGACGCCGTCGCGTTCTCGTGTCTTTTTTTAAATTCCTAGTCTCTCAGTCCACGAGGATCAATGAAAAATTCTCGGGACCGTCGGTGGGAAGCCCTTCCGGTAATGATAGAACGGTGGAGATGAAAGAAAAAATAGGATCTTCACGAAAGCGCGATGGGAAAGAAGAAATCTTCTTTAATGTCTGCCTCATTTTTCCCCTCATCATCGTCATCATCATCATCATCATCATCATCAACTTTCTTTCGTCCTCGCGGCTACAACGACACCACCAGCGGATAATCCTAATGCTGCATCCTTTCATCAACGGATATATTCGGCTGTGACACGGTACAAGTCCGGAGTGCGATAATTCCGTACTCCCAAGTCCCTCTCTCTAATTCTGCCAGCAGCAGCAGACATGACTCTCGCATTTCCCATTCGCGCATCCGCCATCAGAATCGCCGAATGTTACACGTAACGACAGCGGCTTGACAAAAGGTCGTAAATCTTGACCTTCAATGGCCAAAATGGTCACGAGTTACATCCTTTTGTTTGCCACGAAGTGGACCAATGAGTTTCGGTCACCTGTGTGTGTAACACGCTGGTTCATCTTGATCTCACGATCCGACCGTCCCTGGATGTCTCGACGGCCGGGTCAAGCACGTTTCCACCATAATTTATAGGACGCTCCACCCAGCGTCTGGGCTATTACTCCTGGTCCTTGGCTATATCATTGCCTGCGGTTTCTCACTTGTCCACTCTACCCCCTTGTACACCACCTTAACCCACCCCCTCAACCCCTGTTCAAACTAACCCAATGTGTTTGGGTTACGTCTATCGCATGCCCGATTCCACGCGTGTGTGTCTCTCTCTCTCTCTCGGCGCAATCTGTTCGCCAGTGGACACTACACGACAGCGGGCTAAAATCGATTTGTCTCGTTGAATTATACATGGATAAACGTTACCGTGTGTTTTTATATTTATGTTTTAGCAGATATGATCGTTGGAACGGTACACATTGTCGCATATCATTTTGTGAACTTATCGAGCTGCAAACGATTATGGCGAGTGACTGTGACCCTGTAATGAGGGCAGTTTTCTCTGAAGGGGTTTACTATTACTATTATTAGGTAACTTGAACAGATGTTTTTTTCTGACGAAGAAAACGGCGTAAACAGTTTACTTTGGTTTCTCTCTTCAGCATTCGAGGCTTCATAACAATGTGAACGAAGAGAGAATCCGTCCTGCATCGTGATCTCGCAAAATGCATGCAGACCACTCCAAACACAGAAGGAAGACGCGTTTCAGTGCACCTTTGAGAAAGTATCGGCTTTTCTTGATGGCAAAGATCCCCGTGGATTTATTCCTCCGGGAAGCGCCTCCGCGTTGCTCGAGTAGCTTTGAAATTCTTGGCGGAACGATCCTTAAGGCGCCATCGAAAGCTAAATGGCGAAAAGCTTCCGTCTTCCATCTTCGCTCTTTCACATTCTCTCACTCGAACTTCGTAGCAATGCCTTTCCTACATCTCAGAATGGGCGGCTTTCGAGCTTAACTCAGAGAAGTATCCGCACTGAGCGTTACGAGCTCCAGGAGCATTCTTGCTATCCCAACTATCCCAGTTTGTGGGTGAAACTTGCTTTGGATCAAATCGAATCGCCATTAGCAACGCTATCCATCAAAAGCCATACCCCGCCATGAGCGATGCACCGTTTGATCGAAATTCCACGTGAACACTCGAATACCAATAACAGAGTCCGAAACTACGTGGTTTAATCCAGGATCGTAAACTAACGGCACGCAATATGGACCCCCCAAAGGGGAGGATCCCTTGGGAAACCTCCTTGCATCACTTTGTGCACATCATAAGTACACTTGTAGGAATTAAGCTCACATCAGTTACGTGTGTGTGCGTTTATATGTGCTTGCCTTCAGAATTAAGATCGAGGGAAGGCATCAAAGTCTGAGGCTAAGACCATCGTCATCAAGTTAGAGTACGATATAATTATTAATATTTATTAAAAGGCCTTTTGAGGGAACAACTGGCACGAATTAAAGTGAAACTTGATTAAAGAGTTCGTACTTGATCTGGGAAAAAATGTGTACCGTTGACTTTAGAGAAGAATAATTTGATTCACATCCATAAATAGGCATTTTTCGAATTAGTCATACTTCTCATTTTATTTCAAAAAGACACGTTGCTTAAATTGTTCTTTCTGACTGAGAATTTAAAGTAAGGAAATTAATCGATGAATTTGTAAGAAATATTATAACAAAAAAATAATTTTCTCACTTATAAAGATTAGACTAAAATTATTTACAACTTTCGCAAGGAACAGGTATAAAATATGCCCCCGAATTAATTGAAGGAAACTTAGTTAACTCGCTGGAAAATTATTTTATTGCTGGAGTAAGTAGTTACTCTTCGTTCCAGATCCTTTTTATTTCTTACTAGTTTCTTCTGTGAAATATACACAATTTTTGAAATCTCATTTTAGATTAAATGAGTAAATGAGTAAATGAGTAAAGGCTAAAGAATATGAATTATGATAAAAGGACGAAGCAAAAAAGCTACGATTGGATTAAATTTTATTTGGATAAAAAAAGCAGGAGAGAGATTCTCGGTCGAGAGGCAAAGGGATGTACAAAACGAATATTCTGCCCTTTCCCTGTGCAACCTCGAAATCATAAACAACGCTCTTTCTCGCTCAGCCATTCAATTTCCGCGTCGGAATTTCCCGCCCTTGTATTTCGATCGTAGTGATTTATACTTCAAGGTACGCCCGAAGGGAGAAAGTCGAAGAAAATGGAGACAATGGAAATTTTAGATATTGTCAATTTTCGATACAGAGAAAATCGAGTGACATATTTAAATTTAGGGAAGATTGAAAAGTATCCGAGAAAATTGAAAAGGTCAATACAACCTTTTTCACCCTGTCTTCTTCTGAATAATCGCTCGGACGTATACTCGATGTATTTTAGAAGGGTTGAATATTGAAAAGCCCAAAGGGGCGAGACGACGAGGAAAAGTGTAAAGGGAGAATCGATGAGGGAGAAAAACGTCAAAGATGACGACGACGACCGTCTATCGTAGCTTTAAGGCATAAAACCGTTGTCAGCGATATCGGTCAAAGCTTGTATATTCGTATCGTATCTCTATACCTCGTTCAACCTTGAGATGGTATGACATTTCCATATATTTCTGTACATAATGGGGATTCTAGAGAGCCTCAGGTCGAGCGTGGAAAAAGGGTTTATGTACGGCATGGCTTTTTATATATAAGGGTGATAAAAAAAATATATTTCTCATTTTTTCACCCTCAAAACCCAAAATGTTTGTATTAAATAAACCAAAAAAAATTCTATCTAAATCTGAGCCCTTCAGAAACAATTTATAAAATCGTTCGAACGGATTTTACGTTTATTTTTTATTTTTACACATCTTGGATTAAAAAAATCTCAAAAAATTTGAAAATATTTGTGTACACCAGAAATACCATCCAAATTCTAACATTTTTGTTCGTTTGTTAAGGCATTGTTGGGGTTAAGAGGAAATTTGATCAGTTCACCAAAAATATTTGTCTACCGATTAAATAACTAATGTTCTAGCAAAGAGCCTAAATTTTTTTTTTTTAGGTCGTCTCTTTCATCGTGGTGTTCTGATGTCCGGTAGTGCACTCTCACCTTGGGCATTGGTGCGTGGGGCTGCAAATTACGCGATGCAAGTGGCAAAGCACCTGAATTGTTCGTCGGTGAGTACGGAGAGAAAAAATATTCCGCCTACTTTTATTGTCATCGGTATGGGGGCAACGGCACCTGTTACTACACGCCATAAAAGGATAACGAGAATGTTGCAATGATCACGAGAATTCTCGACCTTTTTATGGGACTCTGTACCGTGGAATTGGGGTAGGTAGGGATCGGGGGAGGGTAGGAAGGGATGGGGAAGCTCGACGAACTCGATCGAATGAAAAAATTAATCGACAGTACGGATTTAATCGTCGCTATAATTCCCGATGGTGGCAGACTGCAATGCACTTCCCGTTACATATATATTCATGTATGGAAGCTTCGTATATGAACGAATTAAAGTGCGAGAGAGAAATAGAAAGAGAGAAAATGCGTTTTCGCCACGCACGACGAACAAAATGGAAAACAGATACGATAATTATACCTCTCGGCGATTTAATCCCTTTTGCGTTGTACCGCACTGATTGAAATCACACGAGATCGCGGTTTCCGACGGAAATGTCGGTGGAGTTTCTTTTTTTTTTCTTTTTTTTTTTTTTTTTTGAAAAAAAAAATGGATGAATAAAAAAAATATCTCGAAAATTTTTCTCCCAATATTTTTCAATGCATAAATTACGAATCTCGATTGTGTTGTACATTGCATCGTGTATTGGGAATTCCGCGTGATAAAGAATGATTTTTTAAGTGGCCGAGAATTAGGAAAAATGGCTTTGAAAAACTAACACTTCGGACATCTATAATTTTACGACTCGGAATTTCCATAATTGAGCAAATTGAAAATTTGTACATAACTTAATAATTTATTTTGGAGAAATTAGAGAACTGCTCATTAATAAATAGTCGGGCAAATTTCTAATATGCTCGATTATTTAGTTCTTTCAGGTCTCGCGCTACATTCGTTATTAATAGTATTGTCGTTATTATTGGATTCGAAATATCGAGAGAAATCACGTTGATGAAACGCGCGAGTTGAATTCCACGTGAATATATTGAGAATTTGCGAAACAATCACGTACTCCGTTGGTCCATGAACTATCTCCTGATTGTATATTCCACGCGGTAGCGGTACACAATAATGTTTTCGCTCGAGCTATTAATTCGTCTCTCTGCCTTGTACCGTCTCTCTCTCTATCTCTCGTTATTGAATTTCAACGTTTTGCGACTGTATCAACTACTTTGCCCTGCATATAATGATATTTGAGCTCGTTATGTTTGCCTAATGGGTTTTCTTTTGCGATACATCATTATAATGAGGATAATAATGGTTCTCGATATTTCTGCATAATTGATTGTTTATAACAACCCTTAAGATTTTTCTAACGATTAAATTGAAATTTCAAGTTCATTCATCAAAAAACATTTGTATTCAATTAAAAAAATTATTTAGAGTCCTTAACAGGATTTTTCTAAAATTCAATAATAGTCATCCAATTGTTTTTCAACAAGTTTATATATTGAATTTTCATTTTCTCCTGAATTGGAGTTTTTCAAACGATAAATCTTTGTGGTATTTTCGTCCGACCCCAGATACTTTTTATTCTACTTTTTTTCCGGCAAAATAAAAGATACATATTCGTGTTTTTTCCACAGGTTGCAAACGATCCTCAGAGATTGCTCAAGTGCCTGAGGGACATACCTATGGAGGTGTTGCTCTCGTCGCCGATAAAGGGTCTCGCTTTTGCCCCGGCATTCGGTCCGAGTATCGACGGCGTCGTTATCGATGCCGGCGATCCAGATGATCAAGATTTCACTCTGCAGATCGACACGATCAATACCCTCAACAATATATTGCTGAGGAAGGGCGTCATAGCGAAATTATCGAGGTAAAGTGAAATTATTACGAATAAACGGAATCTTGAGAAAATGCGAAATTTTTCAAAAAAAGGACGCAAATGTTTGGTCGTTGTTTCAACGCTGAATTTCCGAATTTTCGAAACGCTGACAATTACGATGGTCCTTTGTACTCTTTGCTGATTAAATGAGAAACTCCAAGGTACTTTGAACAACGTTCAACCCTCGAATGTTATTCAATATTGTGTCCATGTATTGAGTTTTTTTTTTGCAAAAAAAACTTGCAATTTTTCAACGGAATTTTCCATCAGCCTCCAAATTTTCAAAATTTTTTTTTAGCTTAGGTCAAACGTGGGTTAACTTGACACGGAATGCTCCATATATACATCATAAAATATACAGTTGTGATAATTGACCATTAAAATTGTGGAACGATTCTCAGTTTCTATATTTCTGTATGCATCGTACTCTGTATGCGCAAATCTTCCACTCCACCCCCTCTTGCAACCCTGCATAATACCATTTCGATGAATATGCAATGAGAACATTTCGACTTCCTATACGTAATCTAAAGTTCGTCTTTGAAGTACCGAGATCGAGACGAGGGATGATTAGAGCTAAGATAATGGTTTCTGGTATCACGAAAAAACTTTGTATCCAAAATCCCTTCTACGAGACCTTTCAAAGGGGAAAGATTTTTTGCAAATTACTTTCGAATTAAATTTTCGAAAATCCCGCAGGAAAATGGAGGAGTGTATTCAATTTAAGCAATTAAAAATGTTTAAATCGATTATCATGGAAATAAAAATCTTTCAATCATTGGGCCCAAGTATTTTTTTGTAATAACTGTTTTTGTAATTCCCTGCAAATTTTCAAAATTCCTGGAGGAAAATGGAGAAGAGTATTCAATTTAAACATTTCAAAATGTTTAAATCGATTATCACGCAGAAAAAATGTTTCAATCATTGGGCCCAAGTATTTTTTTGTAATATCTGTTTTTGTGATTCCCCGCAAATTTTCGAAAGATAAGGGCAGCGGATTTTTGGCAATTCAGATGTTTTGAACGTTCCCGTGTCATCGGAATCGCCATGGGCGCATGTAAATATATAGCTTAACGAAATTTTATCGCCTAGCCGTGTTCTTTCGCAACGAAACGTGAAACAGTGAAAATAAAAATAAAAATAAAATGAAGCCTCGAGTTCGGGTTAATTACAATCGACTTTTAGTTGTACACGCAATTTCGTTTCGAGAATGGCAGAGTATAGAGGAGTAACTGCAGTCGAAGGGTGTGTACGTGGTCCTCTCTGTAGGGCTTGCGCTCCGATTTCAGAGGGTTTATGTACGCGCCGAGCGCGTTCGGGAAATTTGGCTTTTAGCACGTTGGTGAGTTTCTTTTTACCTCGCGTTCACGATTAAACGCATGTGGGTACGAAATATATAGTGTACAGAAGGGTAAAAGAGCGTCAGAAATTTCACGCAGAGAAAAGAATATCAAAAATCAATTTTCAAAATTCCTCATTCAATTATTGCAAATTTTTTTGGTCGATTTTCATCGCCGATTAATCGTACTCTATTTTCTTTACATTTTAGGTGGAAGAAATTTCCATCAATAATAAGAAGTGTGATTAATACAAAAATAATTGACAGTAAAAATTAATAAACTCGATATAGATTTTTCTAATCAATTAAATAAGTTCATTAACACGGAAAACATTTAATTGACTCAATTTTTCGATACACTCGATACTTGAACCTAATTGAAATAAACTAACCGACCAGAGGAAGCTGAACAATTTTAGCGAAAGATCGTTTCACACTTTTCACCTTGAAAAGCCCATATAATACTTGAGGCAAACTTTTCGAAAGCCTGCTACTTTGGCCGAGACAGAAATGCTACCGCGAAAGCCAATGAAGACAAAAAAAAATATGAAAATGCATAAAGAGAGGAGTGGAAAATGGGAAAAGTGCACTGGAGTTAACATAAAACCTTAGCGGTAACGTTGATGGTTGCTGCACTGGCTTAATGTGTCCGAAGCATCGTGCACACACTGCAAAGACATGGAGGAAAGTATACACGGTAACAAGTATAACCGAGAACTTTTCTTCTCCACCGTCGTGAGCGCCCTCTGGTTTGACCGAATTGTACGAATATTCGACCGACAGAGGGCGACACTGACTCACATACGCGCGCAAACCTCCCGATGCGAACGTGTGCACTATCATAAAAGTTAATAAGCTCCATTACCGCGAGGAAAACGTCTCTGGTATGGTAAAACGGAAGTAAAATTAGCCACAAGTTAGTCTCTCTCTCTCTTTCCACCTTTATCTCTATCTCTCTTCGCCAGTGCAGAAAACCCGAATATCTCTCCATGCTGCGCATACACAAACCGTATGGTTAATGGAGGTAAATTCCACAAGATTTATTCAGTGATATTCAACACAGTCCTGGCGCTTTTTGATGGTTATTATTTCACGAATTTCGTGTATTAGACACAATGAAATGAGTATAACCGTTCTCTGAGAGGTCATGTTTGGTCAGGGGCAGAAGCACTTCGGAAAAGGGATTCCCGGAATGCTTTTAATATTTTTGCTTCTTCATAAAGGGAACTTTGTTTGCGTAAAAATATTTGTTCCGCGATTTTCATGCCAATGTGTTCAAAATATCCTAAAACATCGAGAAATCATATTTAAAAAAAATTTCCGGATGGATGTGTGTGTATGTATCATTCCCTATCAATTCAACGATGTTTTGTCAGTGACCCCTTCGATTTTTTAATTTTTTAAATATGTTATTATACATGCAAAAAGAAGTATCCATGTACGTTTTTAGCTCTCTATCTTAACCCATACCGAAGTTATTGATTTTTAAAAAAATATTCTCAAAATAATCATAATTTCTACAATAATCAAAATATTCGAATTTGTTAGGAGGTCATTTTTTTGTTTTTCAATATACTTTTTGAAAAAAATATCAAAAACTAAGAAATTTTGTTTAAAAATATTTTTCTAGCTGTTTTAAGCTAAATTAAGCTAAAAAATTGGATTTTCTTTCAATGCGAACTCTTCAATTTTGTTCATAAAAAAATATAAAATTCTACGTAAAAAAACAAAATTTCTGAGATTTTTCCGAAGAAGGGATTCAAATAACTTCTTGCGACGAATTGCCCTTCATTATGAAAATTTTTGTTGTAATTCTAACGGGTGTTTAGATTTTATCGATTTTTTTCTTTTTTGCCAAAATGACGTAAACGCTCTAACTTCTGCAATTTTCAAGATATTGCACTGAAACTTTGTGAAAAGTTAGTACAGCTATCAAGACTGTTTGGTATTGAATTTAGCGAAAATCGATCGAACGATTGAAATTTAATGAGATTTTGAATTTTTTGAAAAATAGCGTAAACGCTCTAGCTTGCACAATTTTTAAGATATTGTATTGAAACTTTGTACAGAATTAGTATATCTATTAAGGTCGCTATTGAATTTGGTGAAAATCCATCTAGAGATTAAAATTTTATGAAATTTTTAATTTTTTGAAAAATAGTGTAAACGCTCTAACTTGTGCACTTTTTAAGATATTGCACTGAATCTTTGCACAGAGCTAATATAGCTATCTATCGAGGTTGTTCGTTATTAAGTTTGGCGAAAATCGATCGAATGATTAAAATCTTATGAAATTTTTGTTTTTTTTGAAAAGCGTACTATTTCGGCTATTTGCGAGATATTGTACTGAAATGTTGTACACATCAAAAATAGTGATTAAGGTTGTTCGTTATTGAATTTGGCAAAAATCAAATTTGACAAGAAACAAGTGTGAACAAATTTAGCAAATTTGCACATTGACTTTATGAGGAAGCCAAATTTGATCGCCATACTTTGTGACGAAGGAAGCCGTGTGAACTATGGATAAAGATGAGGAAGCAATATGCAAATGTCCAATTTGCAGGGTTTTTTTCTCAAGAACGTTTAGAAAAATTGTAGAGATATATTTTAAGCTCATCCAGAGGCACTTTGAGATTATCACTGCACGAAAAAAGATAATCGGAATTTCAAAAAAACTCCAACAGGTCCCTCCACGTGAAAGGATCTGTGGTATTAAATGATCTAATGAAATGAAGGAATGAAAACAGCTCAGTTTTTATTTTTAAGGAATAAAAAATGTATTGGAAAATTGTATCTTGCATGAGTGGGCCTTTTGCAAGTCGCGATTTTCGGATTGAAGAGGATATAGAGAGAGGGAATTTTGTTGGAAAATCAAGTAATGAAAAAAATCTACAACTAGGGGTTGTTTCACGCAATGGCGGAAACGTGGCGCTGAATAGCTAAAACCCAAACGAAGAGCATATCTCGTTATGCGGGTAAACGGAGCGTGCTAACTAACCGCCAGAGGTTTTCCTTGGGTTAACCGCGAAACTCACCGCATTTACATATTCACAGACATTCCTCTACCGTCGTCCTTCGTCGTCAGTGATCTGCCATATATATATATTAAGGGGGTTCTAAATAAGGTGTTGTTTTTTTATGGAACCGCTCATCAAGATCCATTCAAGTCAATTTAAAATGTTATAAGGTCATTAATTTCCGTTAAAAATTAAAAAAAGAAAGAAAATAAAATTTTTTGATAGGCTCTATAGATCGATTTCCATTTTATTCCCGCATCCGAAAAAACCTCCATTTAATCTTGGATAAACGAAGACTATTTTAATGAGTGAGACAATGAGAAAAATTTGATGAACGCTGAGATTTTGAAATTTTAAAAACTTTTACAATTACCATTCGACAAAAATTTTTGATATATTTTTCAGTGAAAAGCTACATGCATTTCGATGAGCTATTCGTTTCTTTAAAAAAAAGTGCGATATTTTAAAACGCTCTAATATAGATGTAGAGAGAGATAGAGAGCAAAAGAGCGAATCCTCACTTTATAAACATGAACGTCTTGCACGTGAGCTTCGTTGGCATTCAATGATTCAGCCCAGATTTTACAGAGGGTTTGCCAGGCACTCTGCATGAATATATATGGATCATTCCATGTCAAATCGACCACTTTTGGGTTGGGTAAAAAAATTTGAAAATTTCCTGAAAAATGTTTTCAACGGGG
The DNA here is from genome assembly GCA_946863875.1 of Alloplasta piceator. Taxonomy (NCBI): domain Eukaryota; kingdom Metazoa; phylum Arthropoda; class Insecta; order Hymenoptera; family Ichneumonidae; genus Alloplasta; species Alloplasta piceator. The sequence continues at coordinate 12,366,704 of OX333080.1, forward strand.
TAAAAAAGGAAAAGAAATTCAGCCAAATCGGAAGGGGTCGGGTTTTAAAGTGGTTGATTTGACACGGAATGCCCCATATGTATATCGTTTGTCCTGGATGGATAAAGAAACTTTGTGTCTACGGCGAAGTCGCTCAAAAGCTTTGCCACGAATTCGCGTGAAATGCGAAAGCCTCCGCATTTTCTAATTAAAATATCGATTGTCATATCAGTTCATTGAACCTATTATTGTAATTATAATTATCACAAAATTGCGCTCATTATAATTATAGCAACAATAACTAAATGTACATAAGCCCCACGTTCAATTTTGGAATAAACCTTTAAAATGTTAAGGAACGAGAAACGTTTTGTCGATAATTTTCGATTTCCACTACAATTTGGTTTTAAATCAAAGAAAGAAAAACTTCAGAGTATCGATTAGTTTGGATAAAATGGGATCAACAATCTCGCAATATTTTCGCATCCGTATATTTTTTTCATCGATTTTGGAACTACAAACACGGCTATCAAGATTTTTTTTGAAAAAACAAGAATTGCTTTGATCAGTCAAAACAAAGCCTCTCGAAAATTTGGAAATTTAGAGCTACCAAAAAGGGTTACAGAAAAAAAACGATTCTTTGAGGCCCTGAAACATGGAAAATTTACCTTTGATCATGAAATTCGTCTTTGAAACAAAAAAAAATGAATTTTATGGAAAAAAGAACGAGAAAGAACGTATGACAAACACACGTTTTACTCCTCCACAGAGACGAGGAATATAAGCCTAACCCATGCACACTGTTTGAGTGCCTATATGTATGTCTGGGCTCATTTTTCACCCCCAGAGTATCCCCCGTTGAGCCGGTTGCACCTTTATATTCAAAATTCCATCACAGACCGACAGAGCGAACCACGCGAACGACAGAGTAGCGAGTTTCGTAACACGACTCTATCGCAGCTGTTTCGCGTTTCGATTATTTCGCGAATCTCTGATAGTCGTAAAATTGTCCCTGCACGAACAAGCCCGATCCGCGTATACCGTAAATACAGCTGGTACAGCTATAATGGGGACGTCGGGGCAAAATGGGACAGGCACGAAAAAAATGGTTTCTCCGATTATTCCAAAATCACACGTGAATTCTTCGGATTCTTCACATTTCAATCTGAAACCATCACTGAAGCATCCTTTTTAATCTACATTGATACAAAGTACTGTTTAACGATAGATAGAAAATATTCTTTACAATCGACAAACTCAAAAGGGTCCAACTTCAAAACTTCTTAAGGAATTCTTTAAAAAGTCAATCCCAGTGAATTTTGTCCCATATAAATTAAATTTGATAGCTCCAAAATTACAAAAGACGAGCCACACGAACGTTTTATAAAAATTTTGAAATTTCACAAAATCTGACCCCTCAAAAATTTAAGCTATGCGAAATTACCAAAGTTGAAGTATTAATATGCATTTTTTTAATTCGATTTTCAAAAATAACTTCGACCTTATCTTTCAAATATTGATTCTCGATATTTTAGGAGTTTTCAAATCTATTTATCGGAAAAACTTGAAAAAACGTTTCCTTGTACCAGAGATAAAAAATTAGCTAAAAATGCAACACTCCAAAATGTAAGTCAATTGATTTTCCGTTGCTTGACCCTTTTTGCTATAGGGTGTCCCATTTTCCCCGGTATTTTCCTGTACGAATGTGTATCAACAAATGGCGAACAAAAGGGCATCACTGACGTAATTTTCGAACGTTCAATCGTTTGACGTTGAGTCCTTTTATTTGCTAGCGGAAAATAATGCATTTTATAGGTCTATCCGAACGTGTCTTTCACTCTGTACCGCTTAAACCACCGGAACGCTGCGATGCCATTCGCAATTCCTCCGTACTTTGTAAATCGTAATCGTGAGCGCGAATTATTCGCCATCGAATCGAGAGAACGTAATCGACTGTATCCCGCCTCTCATTACCGCAATCCGAGTTTAATGCCTCCATGTATTACTTTGGCTCCATTCCACCGTTTATTATATTTTACATGTATATATATAAACGTATTTACTATCCCCATTCGCATAATTGTTCACTGTACGCGATATTCGCTCAATTGAAGCGTAAAAACGTTTCATAAGGGAAACAACGACCCCTTGAAATGCAGCAAAAAAATGTCTGTTCAACTATTTAATAACTCGATCAATTTTTAAGATATCCTGCAAAATGGTTTATACAGACAGTTTTTCACCAAAAAATAATTCTTATTAAATTTAATGGAAATCGACTGAAGGGTTCCTCTATGGGGCTTCCACTATGAGTGACCCAAAAACATAGCAAAAACGAAAAAAAAAATGCGTTCAGACAGCAAAACTTTTTTCTTCTTCTTGCATCTTGAAGACGCAACAAGCAAGTTTCAATATGAACGATTTTTTTCTTTTCCCTCGATTTCATTTTGCTCCATTTTTCGTCAAATTTTGCTTTTGATTCTTTAAAATCATCCCGTAAATTTATTGTGCCTGGTTTTTATCGATCCGTTGGAATAAAATATTCCTTGAATCCATTGAGGTTCAATTTTGAATAAAAATCCTGTATCCCAATATCGATGGACGTTCGAAATTGAATAAATTCGTACATGTTATGTTTCGGATTAATAAAATAATTATTTCACATTTCTGGATATGACAAATGTAATGGTTTAAATATTGACATTATTTAAATTGAGAATTTCAATATCGGACGTTCTCCGAACCGAACGAGATTTTGACGTTTAAAAAATTACACACAGCGTTTTTTTGATATTGCATTTATTTGCAACACTGATGGACTCTATATTTTTTTATTTTCATTGAAAATTTAAACGCACATAATGGTATACAAAGGTTCGTTTGAGCGCGCTTCGAATTGCATAAACAATGAAAATTAATATTTGCTCCTCGGAAATGAAGGATAATATGAATAGAATTTCTGGTTATTTCCACCTCTATTTTTTTCGTAGGTCAAACGGAAAATCAGTCGAGCTCGATATGAAAAATATTCTCGGAAGCTCCGGATGCTCCGGATATATATATGGGTCGTTTCATCCCAAATCGGACAGTTTGAAAACAATTTTTTTTTTATTTGCTCAATTTTTTCATATTTTTTAGTACCCATCAAAAGACCCTTGCTGGTAAGTTTTGAGATTTTTTGATTACCCGTTCAAAAGATATTAAATTAACAAAAAAACCACTCTTTTTTGGTATTTTGGTCATAACTTCTTTAATAATGGTTCAAAATGAAAGTATTTTTTTGAAACTTTTTGCTTTTTTATGGCCTTTTCAAAAAAAAATACAACAAAAATATTCAACGTGTTTTTGAATGAATTTTTTGAGTTTTAAACTTTGAATCGCGTTTTTGAAAGCGAGTGTATATTTTGATTTTTTTTAAATTCTTTGTTTTAAACATCTATCTATTCAACAACTTTTAAGACTATTCCGATCATAAGCCTTCAATAACTACGATTTTTTTTTCGATTTTTGAAAACTAAATCAATTTTTTCATTAAAAAAGTTTTATAAAAAAGTATCATAATCAATTCTAAATAATGAAAAAAAAATACTATACAGTAACGAAAATTGGTATTCATAATAATACATTTTAAAAAAAAATTATTTTTAAAAAGTCGAAAAAAATGGTAGTTATGGAAGGCCCAGGATCGGACTAGTCTTAAAAGTTGTTAAATAGATAGATGTTTACAACAAAAAATTAAAAAAAAAATCAAAATATACACTCTCTTTTAAAAACTCGATTTAAAGTTTAAAACTCAAAAAACTCATTCAAAAACACGTCGAATATTATTGTTGTATTTTTTTCTTGAAAGGCGATAAAAAACAAAAAAATTCAAAAAAAATCTTTTAATTTGGACAATTATTAAAGAAGTTATGACCAAAATACCGAAAAACAGCGGTTTTTTGGTAGAGTAATAGAAAAAACCTCAAAATTTACCAGCAAAGATCTTTTGATGAGTACAAAAAAAAATAAAAAATTTGAGGACATGAAAAAAAAGTTTTTTACACTGTCCGATTTGGGATGGAATGCCCCATTTACATATATAGATGCTTATTTATTTCCCCCCAAACATAAATGGAAGCTAAAAGAATCGAAGCAAACGTACATCGGCAGACATGCGAAGGAGTAAAAAACACGAATGGCGGAACGTTTGTTTTCGTTCCTGGGAAATATGAGGGTAGGCTCTTCCGCAACCCCCGTTATTTTCTATTTTTCTCTCTTCTCCGTTATCCTACTCTTTACTGTCCACGCAAACAACAAACACGGTGAATAGAGGTAGATGCAGTCACACAGTTTTCATCCCCTTGCTACCCCTTTGGCGCCGCTATCACTGTTGAAAAGAGGCAGGGGTTGAAGTCGCCGGAAGTGCGTGTAGCCCCAGGACAGGGGGTTGCAAAAGCGAGTGAGGACGAGAGAGAAGAGGATGCATGTTGGAAACTCATTACTGGGCTTCATACGAACCGAGTAGCAGGCTTAGTTTCAGGTTTGGCATCATAAAAACCTTTACCGTGCGATAGTTCCGCCGCCACCCTCCTTCCCCTCTTCAACCCCTATTTTATACACGGTAACACACACCCTGGACGCTCGCAATGAAGTGTTTTTTGGGACGCGAAAATCGGGAAGAGAGAAAGAAACGAAGAGGGAAAGGCGATAAATAAATGTCCTCAAGTGATGCGCAGATTTTTTTTTTTTTTAAATAGTCTACTCGCCGATATTGCTTTCGTTTTGTTATTCTTCTTGTGTACACGTTGAAAGTCGAATTTATGCGGGAATGCAGACTGTATACAAGGAAAATGAAAATTCGGTAAACAAAAAGTGATCAAACGGATTGGAATCACCGTCAGTAAAGTAGGAAATTCTGAAATATTTTCTGATGACTTTTGTAAAAACCCTGCAAATTGAAATTTGCACATTGCTTCCTCATCTTTATCCATATTTCACATAGCTTCCTTTAACACACAGTATCGCGATCAAATTTGGCTTCCTCATAAAGGAAGCTTTGTTAACTATTGACAAATATTAGTAATCAATGTGAAAATTCGATCGATTTTCGCCAAATTTGATAGCGAATAATATTGATAGCTATACTGGCTCTTCACAAAATTTCATTGCAATATCTAAAAAAATTCAAAAGTTATAGCGTTTACGCTGCTTTTATAAAAATTAAAAATTTGATAAAAACTTAAGCATTCGACCGATTTTCGCCAAATTTAACAACGAACATCCTCGATAGCTATATTAGCTCTGTGTAAAGTTTCAGTGCAATATCTTAAAAATTGCACAAGTCAGAGCGTTTACGCTATTTTTCAAAAAGTTAAATATTTCATAAAATTTTAATCCCTCGATGGATTTTTGCCAAATTTAATAGCGAACAACCTCGATAGCTATATTAGCTCTGTGCAAAGTTTCAATACAATATCTTAAAAATTGCACAAGTTAGAGCGTTTAGGCTATTTTTCAAAAAATTCAAAATTTCATAAAATTTTAATCCCTCGATGGATTTTTGCCAAATTCAATACCAAACAATCTTAATAGCCATACTAATTCTGTACAAAGTTTGAGTGCAATATCTCGAAAATTGCAGAGGTTAGAGCGTTTACGCCATTCTTGCAAAAACGAAATAAATCGATAAAATCTGAACACCCGTTATAATTAAAACAAACTTTTTTTCATAATGAAGAGCAATTCGTGCTCGACAAGTGTGCCAAATTTTAGCTCGATATCTCCAAGCGTTTTCGAGTTATTAATTATTTACATCTGAAACTCAGGATACATACACACACATACACACATCCATCCTGACATTTTTTCTAAATATGATTTCTCGATGTTTTAGGACATTTTGAACATATTGGCATAAAAATCGCCAACAATTTTTTTTTCACGAAAACAAAGCTTCCTTTATGAGTAAGCAAAAGAATTTTGCCCATTCTCGCTCGATGTTACACGGTGAAAATTTTCCTATATTTTCCTTGTACAAAAGTTGAGACACAAATTGTCAAATCGTCGATATTTTGAAAAAGAAGTTGTTTCCTTCTCAATGAGTAAATAATAATCGATTTTATATCAATGATTTATTTATTAATTTTCATGAGGTACTTTTTTGTCAAACTATCATTTACTGTCATTTAACTAAATTTATAGTTAACTATCATTTAAATTATTAGTTAACTTATTATTATTATTATTATTTATTATTAGTTAAATTATTAGTTAACTATCATTTAACTAAATCTTCTCCCACGACAGGAAAAATTTGCACATTTATTTTGCGATGACAAGTGTTTATTAATTTTTCAGAATTGTCTAAATATCTGTGTTATTTTTAACATTTATTTCATTGTGATGCATTTTTTTCCGCAGATACGATCTCATGGTTGGGGTTGTAAGATCCGAGGCGTATTTCACCCTTACCGCGGAGGACGCACAATACGGTATCGAGGCCGACAGAAGAACGAAAATTCTTCGCGAATTCGTGCGAAACACGTACACTTATCATCAACCCGAGATACTCGCGACCATTATAAATGAGTACACGGATTGGGAAAAGGCTGTTCAGCATCCGGTCAATATTAGGTACGCAGGAATACCCTTGCAAAAAATAAATAGCGTATAATTGAGAGGAATTGCTGATTTGAAGTGTTATGAAAAAAAAAAATTGTGTCGCCACTCGATTTCGTAGAAAAGTCAGCAAATATGAATACCCAATGTTAATTGCTATGATACGAGTTAAATGGAGTTGAGTTGGTATGAATAAATATTTTTAAAAAAGGCAAGATACCACAATAAACATTTTAACATTCTCTCTTTGGTTTTTCCATTATGGAAAATTAAGCAAGTAATTTAGATTTTTCAGCAGGCCATTTTTTTATACATGTAAATTTTCCCCTAACTCTCGAATATGGGAATGAATACCAAACTATTAAAATGAGAAAAAAAAATCCCCAATTTTTTGAAACAAAATATTATTGTTATCGATATTGCCTTTTGAGTTTTATCTTCCACAATTTTTTAATTTATCCAAAATGAATCGAGGCTTTGAAAAAAAATTCCACGTTATACAAATGCAATAAATTTTCCATTTTCATTTGAATCTCTGTTCTTTCGTATCCAGAGCGAAATCAAAAGCAGAATGCGTGAGAACTGTTTTATTTAATTACTTTTTTATTTGCCGATGAAAATTGAAATTTTTTCGTAATTAATTCATTTTATATTTTTCCTGTGAGGAATCAGGAAAATTATGCACACGTGAAAGCGAACGATTCATTGTTTCGCGTATAAATTAAATTCCACGAAGCGTCAAATTTCTAGTAATTACTTTCAATGTTGTACGTTCATAATTCACATTGGACATTTTATCCTCTCATTTTTTTAAATCTGGGTCAGTGAATTTTCCGAAATATTGTAGAGAAATATGATTCAAGAATTTCGTTGTTACAGCTTCGACTCTATCTCTCTTCCCTTTGCATTTTGCGTTTTCATTTGCAAAGAAACATTTGCATTTTTTCCAATTTTCTCGTCCTCCAAATGAAAAAAAAATGGATATTTATAACGTAACAATTTTATTATATTTGATATTAAACGATTATTGTAAATAAACGAATTTTTTGTTCCTTTTATAGGAAATAAAGAATGAATAAATAATCGAATTTAGTAATAAGTTACATCGATAAAACTTCCTTCAAATTCAACTATTTTTACAACCGTTTGCGCGCATAAATCTCGAGAACCCCTTAAATTCAAGGAGTTTCGGTGAAAATTCGAGAGCTCGCGATTTTTTCGCATTTCCTTCAAATTTTTCTATTACATAGATAGATGTGCGCGTACAAGACCGACGCGATTCTCTATTGATTTTTCGATTTTATCGATTTCTCGTTTTATTAGCTAAAAGGATTTCGACAGGATTAAAAAGGAAGAACGTGCCTCGAAGAAAAAGAGAAAAATATATATATATATAAATATATCTAGAGAACCGAATGGATGAAAAGAGAGAGTTTTATCTCCTCGATTCTGCAACATTTTTATTTATATTTTTTTCTCGACAGGGACGAGACTCTCGAGGCTCTGGGCGATGCGAATACCGTAGCACCGGCAACGAGAACTGCCGATCTTCACAGTCAATCGCACAGAAATTCTTATCTCTATGTATTCGACTATCAAACGAAATACGGAGATTATCCACAGGTATGCTTATGTTACATTCGCATTTTTAGTAATAAATGGATTTTTACCTAAAAACCCTTAAGGATCTTAAAATTTTCGCCTCTATCAAGCTCTTTTGTTATGGAAAATAAAAACTTGAGTTCTCTTTTTCGGAACTCGTTTCGAGGGTTAAATTTATTGCATTTTTGGGAAATTGAAAAGTCTCTAAAGCGCGTTTCTAAACTCTCTGTTTGAAAATAAATTTTCAGTGTTACTAAATCTGCCAATAATCGTTAAGCAGCTCGAAATGCTTGTATCTATCGTCTTTTCTGTATTTGATTAAGAGGAAGTTCCTTCTCATATCCACAGTTTTGAGAGATCATTTTTTTCTCGTCACATGCTTTATGAATTCACCTCAAAATATTCAGGATAATTTTTATCATTTGTAATTAGAGCCATTTGTTTATAACAAAAAAATGCGACTTACCGCGTTAAATATACTTTCTTGAAATCTCGCTTATTTTGATAAAACTAATATTACAAATTCCACTCCGGAAATACTGCTTAAAAATATCTTCATTAATTTACCGGCATAAATTGAAATAATATAAATTCTAAATAATAAAATGGAAACTTCAAAATTCAGATCCAAATTCAAATAATTCAATTTTAAAATTCAAATAATTTTTGAAACCGTAGCACTATTTTAACTTTACCCTAACTCAAAGATTTCTTTAAATATATTTAAACTGATCGTGGAAATTCGACGACATCAAATTATAACGTCGCGAATCAATTGAAGCTTCGAAATTGCGAATTGTATTTTATTTCGATCAAATGTAGCTGAAGTCGTAGCGGAGTTCTTCCGTTTCCTCTCGTGCAATTTGCATCCCTTATTTTCCCAGCGCTTTGAAACTTCCTACGTTCTCGTTTTCTCGGGAAATTCTCACAAACGTCTCTCCCTCTCCTCTCTCTTTCGTGCTCGCGTATCTTATCCGCGATTTTCCGACGGCTAATTTTCTCACTTCCTGCAACTCTCTGTATATATGTACGTATATACGTATTAGGGTGGTCCTTATTTCGGGCTCGGAAGAAATTTTTTATCAGACGCTCCCCAAATCGACTCCAAATAATTCAAAAACAATACCCTAATTTTTTCAGACTTTTATCTAGACTCTAACTCCTCCCAAAAAGAGGGTAGATTGTCCCGTTTGAAATACATCTGTTTCGGCCATATTCTCAGGATATATTTTATTCTAGGTGTAATAATTTTTTTAAAAATTTGTATGTGCAAGATTTTAGTATTCAGTGGTGCTACTATTTGAGGAAAAATTCACATTATCATGAAGGTCAATCTAGACGAATTGCAATTCGTCTAAAATTCTAATACGGGTCATTCTAGATCAATTGCAATTCGTCTAGATTGTATGATAATGTGAATTTTTCCTCAAATATAGTAGTAGCAGTGAACGCTTAAATCTTGCAGTCACAGTTTTTAAAAAAAATTATTACATTTAGAATAAAATATGTTCTGAGAAAACAGCCGAAACATGCCAAATGGAGAAATCTATCCTCTTTTCGGGGGTGAGTTAGAGTCTAGATAAAAATCTGAAAAAATTAAGGTATTGTTTTTAAATTATTCGGAGCCGATTTGGAGGGCGTCTGATGAAAAATTCGCCCGAGCTCCAAACAAGGACCACCCTAATAAATGCGTAAGGGTTGGGGAATACGAGGGTGCAATATTCCCGGTTTGTGCAACGGGGCGGCAATACGCTGTAAGTTAACCCGCGCCCGTGTGCGACGTACTAATGTGCAGTCATTACTCATACGCTATATCTGATATATGTATATGAAATTACGATTTATAGCAACGCGCTGTATATTATCGGTGAGAAAGTCACAGAGTAAAGAAGGATGATATAAAACTGGGAATAATATACAAACGCGAATATATCCGTGTGAAAATAAATTATATTAAATATATTCAAGATATATTATGTAATATATTATCATAATATATCACCTGAATTATCAGAAAAATTGTCGTCTTGTTTTAGACAAATTTTGAGATACATTTTTCATCTCAAATGTAATTAATGTGATTTTTTAAATGTTTAATTTGTTTTTACTACAATGAGAATTTTTAATTAATTTTTTCGCTTTTTTCCATATAATAATATTATTACTCGATTATTTTAATTTTTCCCCGTATAAATTATTCTCGTTCGATGTATAATTCATCAAATGAAAATACTCATTATCGATCCCGGGACTTATAATTGAAGCTCGCGCCATTGAACTGATTATTACTCACTATTAAAATTCCATGAATAGTTAAATTGTCCCGCGTAGATCGAAAACCGAGATTTTACGTGACGTATTCGATGGTGTCACTTTTTATAATTTGAAAAAGAAAAATTGACACGAGTGAGATGAAAGTACGGAGGAGATTTTTGAAAAATAATGCCCGGGTAGAAATTTTGGTCGGTGGAATATCAAGTCGTTTATATTCAGTAATCAAAGTCACTGTCAGCTGAGTGTGAAAAGCTTTGCAAGAAGCTGTGAGCTGTTTTATATCGAGCAAATTTAAATTTAGATTATCGATTCGATTATTATGTCACTTGTTATTCCGCCGCGAACGCTGTGTAAATTTCCGCTGATATAAAATATGACGTTATAGATACTTTTGGCGTTCTCTAAGTTTAGTGAAGATTCTCTGAATACGAAAAAAAAAATTGGAATCCGTCAAATCGAAGTAAAGTTACGAGCACTTGAAATTTTGCGATTTTGAGGTTTTTAAAACGAGGCTGAAGTTGAATGAAAACGCCTTTTGACCAAAATTCTTAGAAACATTGATTTTTTAAGAAAACCATTTGGTAGATTTGTGTTCAGGGAGGCAAAATTCATCGATATAAGGTTTAAAAAAAAATTTATTTTAAAAAATTTGTTTCTCTATTTTGGACGAATTTAGATCGGTTCACTAAAATAACAATAACTTTTTTAACAGTTAGGATTTCTCCTTTGTATGTAGCCTATTCTCTTTGTAATGGTTCAAGCTTCAAAATCCCATTTATTTCATTCATATCGAATCATTTTTCAATTTTTGGCAGATTTTCAAAGTTGGACCATCGATTTTCGCAAATTTTTGCATACGATTTTCAAACTGCTCTCATTTCAGCAAAAATTAAGATATCGGGATGATGCTTTCGCCAAATTGTCAAAACAATACAATTTCCAAATTCAATTTATCAAATTACTGGAAATAACAAGAAATTGGAATATTGTGTGGGCTAAAAAAAAAATACGTTAATGAACGTTGGAATTTGATATTGCTATCTTTTCTTCTTGCAGTCTCTCATTCTCTATCTGTTCTTCTCATTCTCACGTTGGAATTTGAATATGTGCCTTATTGAATATCCGGGTCAATGGAGGAAAAAAACGTCGTTTTTGTCCTGGGGAATATTTTCCAGCGTGAAATAGTGCAAGTGACGGTGTGCATGGGGGAGAAATTTTCTTTTTCTTGATTTCTCGAGTGGAAAACACGTTGGGTGGTGCTCTCGAGTGACTACCGAGCACTTTTCCATTCGCCCCCGATCCCCACGTGAATTCACTGGTTCTTGAATTTTTTTTTTTCATTCTCGAGCGATATAAAAGACAAGTACATCTTCCTACAGAGTCTCTAATCCACCGGTTCTTGTATGCGAACCCCATTGAGCAAGTGAAGTTTAAATATTGAGAAAAAAGATCACAGATGCATCAAATGCTTGTAAAATCAACATAAACGGATAAAAATATTTTTACATGCTAAATATTCGCTCATCAGTGAAATTAGTGACTCATCGATCGTCCGATATTTTGAAATTGGAATGAATGAATAATGAAAGGTATTGATGAATCATGGCGCTTAAATTTCTAAAACGTTTTTCTTGAAACTGACCAAATAAAGTGATTAAAAAGAAAAACCAAGGCAAATGGAAAATTCGCCCATCGCTTCCTCACAATTTTTAAGTATTTACAAATCTTCCTCTATAAAGAGTTTTGATTAGTAGAACTGTTAGAAGAAGCTTTTCTGGTGTATCAAAATGTTGAGCAAGCAATGTGGCAATTTTTAATTTGCCCTAATTTTGTATTACGATTTCATTACTATTGGGAAACCAAAATCTAATTATTTTATGAAATCCATCATTATCATGAGCCAAAGAGCAGCTTAATTCTTAGAAACGATTTTCACGAGTCTTTTATCAGCGGTCGATCGAAACAAACTGCGAATGTTCTTGCGATTAAAATGTCTCGCTGCGGGATTCTCGTTTGTGACCTCAAATTACTCGGGAATAAAATGCAAGCGGCAATCGCAACAATAGCCAGTAGTTAAATGCAGCCCTCACGGCTCTAAAGTCCGAAAAGGTCTCTCTTTGGTGGTTAAAGCAAAGGATCTTGATCACTCCCTCAGGTAAAAGCTCTCAGTCTCTCTCTCTGTCTCTCTCTTACTTTCTTAATGGTTATGGCCGTTGCTGGTTGCAGAAATCCCGACAAACACTCACAAATGTGTATATACTAAAGTGTGGTGCAATAAAAAAAAACTTCTCGAATTGCGCTCCTCATCAAGATTTTCGTATCTTCTCCTTAAAAAATAAATCTCACTCGAGCGGAGGCCTGTGTGATTTTTTTTTTAATAAAGTTTTTTTGAATCATCTTCTAATATTTAGATGCTCCCTGGTAACCGATAAAACACATAAAAATTTTGAGGAATATGCTGCAACATTTAGCTATTTCAAAATCAAAGTCTGAAAATTTGTTTAAAAAAAAACTCCAAACCAAACGTTAACAAAAATCGAGATTACAAATATTTCTCAATCTTAATTTTGAAATTCCCATAAACGCGGTGTTCGCCGAAATTCAAAGTTAAAGAGGGCGGAAATAAAAGAAAAATTTATTTTATAGCGAAAAGGTACAAAAAATCTCGACAAGGAGGGCAATTTGAAAAAAACGTTTTTTTTTACCGCCCTAATATATATGAAAGACGTAAAAGCACATGTATTATATCGACCCTCCTGCGAAACAATGTCTTGGAATAACAGATTGGACACTCGAGGGAGTCCGCTTGGAAAATGTCAACGTTTCACGACAACGTATTATCCATATTGACTGCTGACAAGCAAAAGGTCGTAATCCACATTTCCGAACGCTCAAGATTTTCTGGGTCAAGACCTTTTATTTGCTAGCCAAATACGAGAGCAATTACGAGGGTGAATTCTATATCACTGCGAGTAAAGAAATTCCACGAGGGTCAGAGAACGGAGATCGAGGTTGGGATAAATATATATATACAAAAAAGACACGAGTAACAATGATTTACGTAAGAGATACGAGGTCTGATTTCAAATTCTATAGCAAATAAGATTTTTCCTTCGTTCGGAATCAAACTATGTAATTCGTTCCGGGGGAAATCCGATTCTCAAATCTTCGATAATCCTCATTTGTCTGTGGACACATATGAGGCATTCCACGTCAAGTCAGCCAAACCATTTTTTGAAATCGCCAAAAATCGCACACAAATTTTTAGAAAGTAGTTCCAACTATCAAGAAAATTTATGATGTTTTTTAGATTTTTAAATTACATTTTTTAGCCGGAAATAAATACAAAAAATTTGTTTGTCCCATTTTGTAACTCGAAAATTATTCATCGTGCGAGAAAAAAGTACAACATAAAATTTAGGATTTTCAACGTGCTTTTCACTAAAATTTTTTACAAACTCCTCCGAAAACTCTATATGCCATTTTCGGAGCAGATAATGTTTTGATATTTTTTTTCCTCAGAATTGACATCTTCGATTCGTCTGTAGCTTTAATAGTTTTTTACTTGATATATTTACAGACTATCAAAAAAATTGGCATAGTAGAGAATCCATTATTTCAAATGCATTTTTATTGATACAATCTATCATTATAATGATTCAATGAAATAGCGTAGATATTGATATTTTATCATTATTAATCGTAGACAGGGAAAAATAATAAAATAATCTCGTTTTGATACTGCGAAGACGATTCCAGGAACAAAGCAGTATCATTGCTTCATTCCCAAAAATCATACCTAAATCGGACTAAAAAAGTACTTATTGGCCATAGAAACGTCGGTGTATCCAACGAGGGTAAATTAATTCTTTTTTGCAATCGAGAGACGCGAGTAGCCTTTGACTTAAATTTGAATAGACTTTATCGGTGTACATGGGTCCATTGATAAAGTTTATTAAAATGTACAAAAAGATATTAAAAAAAATAAAAATGAAAAAAGTTTAACAACAATTGAAAGAGTACAAATATTAACAAAAATGCGGGCTTCAGAAAATATCCATAGATAGTCTCAACCCTGTTAATGCACAGAGAAATTTGTGCATTCGTTTGGGATGAAAAACGCATGGGAAGGAATGGATTCTCCATTTAGCCAATTTTTTTATAGTCTGTGAATATGCCAAGTAAAAAACTGTTAGAACTACAGACAAATCGAAGATGTCGATTCTGAGAAGAAAAAAAATCAAAACATTATTCGTTCCGAAAATGGTATATAGAGCGAGCTTTTGGAGGAGTTCGTAAAAAATTTCAGTGAAAAGTACGTTGAAAATCCTAAATTTCATGTTGTACTTTTTTTTCGTACGATGAATAATTTTCGAGTTACGAAATGGAACAAGACAATGTTTTGTATTTTTTTACGGCTAATATATGTAATATGAAAATATGAAAAAAATCACGAGTTTTCTTGACAGTTAGAACTACTTTATAAAAATTTGTATGCGTTTTTTGGTGATTTCAAAAAATGGGGTGGCCGACTTGACGTGGAATGCATCATATACACACCCTTATATGTGTGTGTGTGTGTGTGTATATATATATACAATATATATATTATGTACTGGGATATTATATCATCGAAGAAATCGGATATTTGATCAACAAATGGCAACCGAAGGAGAATGAAGATCTAATTGTATTTTCGCTCTTGGCACGAGTAATTTCATCCCCTCGAATTCGATTTGGTTTATTTTTATTTTATTCAGTTGAATCAAGGTATTCCTTGGGGTACGTCTGAGTCAATAAACTTCTTTCAACAAAATGTTTGCTCACGCTTTTTAAGAAGTAAAACTATAAATAAAGCTGGAACGGAATACAAATGTCTATGTAGTGTCGAGCAATTGAGAAAACCATTTTTCTTTATCAAGCAAGACATTTGATTATTTAGAGGTTATTAAACTCTTATTCGACTTTTTTTCGAATTACCGATTTAATAATAATTTCATTTATTCTCAGAGACAAGGCTGCATCCACGGTGAAGAATTACCCTATCTTTTCGGTGCACCGTTGGTCGGGGGTCTTTCGCATTGGCCAAGGAATTACACGAAATCAGAGATCGCCCTTTCCGAGAGCGTTATCCTTTATTTCACCAATTTCGCAAGGACCGGGTGAGTAAATCACGAAATGAAATATCTTACGATGAGTCTTCTCATTCTTGTGATATGTCAATCATACAAAATGTTAATTTTTTCCTTATTTTGCAGGAATCCTAACGAAGGTACGCCGGATCCAGGACCACCGGGACCTCGTCCCGATCGCACGAAACTAAAGAATGTCGCGTGGACAGCTTACGAAGAAAAGCACAAAAATTATTTGATAATAGGTCAGTTTTTCACCAAAATCCTCAAAATATTGTCAAACTCATTTTTCTTGGGGGAATAAAATTTTATACGCGCTGATTACGGTTCTAAACTTGACGAAACGAAATTTACCTTTTAACTATTTTCTAGCTATTTAACTATTTCAATTTTTTTCCCATCGCCAAATTGAGATGATCATTCATCTTGCAATTTTCTAGTTTTCGTTTCTCTCTCAAATACCGTCTACACGTTGTAAGGTTGATTAATCAACGAGGTTAAACGAAAACATTTCTTCCTGCACATACAGACACAAAATCGAAACTTAAGAGCCATTACCGAGCTCACAGGCTTTCATTTTGGCTCAATCTTGTCCCGGATCTTCACAAACCCGGCTCCGACGATGTGCCGAGATCGCATCATCTGCTCGACGCTGAACAGGTGAGCGAAACGTTTTTTACAAGAGTCCTCCTTCAACGAATGTAAAAAGAAGAATCGACGACGCTTTTTTTCTTGGCTCTTTTCGCAATATTAACAAAAATGTCGATAAAACATCGCTCATTGATCATGAATATGGAAAACTAAATTTCCACGAGTAAGTTACGAAGAAACATAAACTCTAAGTTTTTACAACGTTTAGTCGAACGAATAAACGACAAATGTATTTTTTTCATGAAAAAATTGAAAGATTTCCTTAATATTTGGTAAATAATCATTTTCATTAACGAAAAAATTAAAAGTTTCAATTCCGTTCGTCTAAACTTTGGAAATTTTAAAGATATAAGAAACCGTTCATCATGGATACCGGAAAAAATTGCAAACCGATCAAAAAACATTTTATTCTCAATTGAAGGTACCGCCGAGATTCATCCAGAGGATACCGACGACCGCGAGAGCGACGACGATCGAAATAACGACGGAGCGTTTGCACAACACGTCAACGGCGTCGCCGAGTGAATTGGCATTCGAGGAAACAACGACACAACCGGAAGACGGTTTTGCCGCTTACTCGACGGCATTGAGCGTGACGATAGCGATCGGTTGCAGTCTCCTGATTCTCAATGTACTGATATTCGCGGGTGTTTATTATCAGCGCGACAAGAATCAGCACCATTGTCCAAAAAAACGTCAGGAAAACGGTCAAATGCCGAACAACATATGCGGCGAGCTCGAGACCAAAACATCGGCCGAACGTCATCACATACAGCACATGCCGCCTCCGGATTTTGCTGATTTGCAAAATAATTCGTGTCACGTGCCGATGCCACCGCCGCCACCGAAAAACACTAAACCATCGAAGGCCGGACAAAATTTGATAATGAGCCCAAATCAATTGCAACAGGAGAGTATGCCAATGTCCGGTGTCGGTACATTGAAAAAGGGACACAATCATCAACAAATAATGGAGGAATTGCGAGTCTGACTCTAGGAGAACGGCTCATCATAGAGCTGGAACAATTTATCCCCAATGAACGAAACCTCGTCGCCGTTCGTCGATTCGTCGAGACAAAAATCGTGACCTGACCTTTTAGTTTCTCTGAACAACTGAAACAACATCGACGACGACATATTTTTTTCAAACTCGATATCATGCGATTATGCGCGAAAACGAAAAATGAACGCTCTGCGTATGAATTTCGAAATTGAGAAATAAATAAAAGTGTCCGTGGTTTCGCCATAATGGAAAAACGTAACTTTAAGCGTAGCCAGTGAGAGAGAAATGAAAAAAAAACATAACACAATAATGGCAATCGAAAAATTATGTACATTGAAGGATCAGCGAGAGAAATCTTAAAATAATCGATAAAGTTCTGATTTATTGAGATTTTGAGACTATGCAAATAACACGACAGCGTAAAGTGGATCCTGAAATTGATTTGGAAAATAATCATGGGATGACTGAACGAATATTTTAAACGCAAGTGCAACCAAACAAAAGTGCTAAACAAAGATGCAATTTTGAAAGAGGGATTGCGAAGGATTGTTCTTAAAAATTGTGACTGAAAGATTAATCTTCATAGACTCTTGAATCGAAATTGCAATGAGGATAAATTAAAAAAAAAAAAAAAACAATTCCGAGTCGCTCGAGAAAAAAAAGAAACTGAAAATTCAGTGACTAAAAAACGACCTTCCGTGTATATCGAATGCGCCGCCATATTCGGGGCGAGTGATCGAAACTTTTTCTTTTCAATTGCGCTTTTTATTGAGATTTTCATACTTTGTTTCTAAAAAAAAGATCTTCCACAAGCCGAAATCTATACATTTTTGTCAAATTTCGACGTTAATCCCACATTAGTGAAAACAAGGTACGGGTTTCCGACTATGACAGGAACTATTTTCTATGAAAAATAGTACAAAAATCTCGACGACCGGTGCAAATGAAAAAAAAAGGTCTTTCTAACCATTCTACGACATCTACGAAAAAATAATTGCGCAAAATTCACGGCATGTACATATATATATTACCATAATATAAACGAAGAAAATGGCGAATGATATGTGTTCCTCAATGCTTTACGTCCTATGCGATTTTTTTTGTTCGATTCTAAAAAAAGAAGAACGAATGAGGAACATAAACAAAAGCATAATGCCGATCGAGTGAATTTCTCTCATTCGGCAGCTACGAAGGAGAAATTGAAGCAGAAGCAGATGAAAAAAACAAGTTGGCGAATAAAAAGAGATTCAAGTTATATTTATTGTTATGAAAAACTCGCGTGTGTGTGTGTGTATTTTATTCGTGCGTTATCGAGAACGTTATAAAATTTATTATCATCATTATCATTATCATGGAAATCGAACGAAAAGAAAGAGAAAACGACGCTGTAATTAAACTCGATCGTCGATTAGGAAAGTAATGACGTTATTTTTTAGCACTGAACGTGCCAATGCTCAACTGACGAGATGAGGCTCGACCATATATACATATATATAACATACGAAATTTACTTTTTTTCGGCCTCATTGAATCTCGTCGTTCAAAATTGACAAATGTATATTTTAAAGAAGAACTTTAAAGACTACGCCAATACTTGGTAAATAATTCTTAATACTTCTTTCATTATTAAAAAAAATTATTTACCGAGTATCGACGAGTTTTTTTGATTTCTTACTTAAAGCAAACTATCTGTAGATTGTCCCTCAGCTAAACGTTCAGATTTTCAAGTACATAAATTTTTTAAGTAACATTTTCACCCAAGCGACACGATACTGAGGACACGTGAAAAAAAAGTAACGTGCACGCAAATCGATACTGCCAAAAGAAGATGAAGAAAAAAAACCAAAGCACGAACGACATTTATAGTTAGAATAACGAAAAAGCGACGCACTTTTATGTTTATTTTTCATCGCCGAAAATGATTGACAAAATCGTTGCTATCGAAAATAATTTTTACTTTCGATGTATTCGAAATCGTGAAATTTATTCTTCTCGATTGCGCCGATACTAGCAATTCCGAGGCCGAATTGAAATCTGTACAGTTGGGATTTTAATCCGATTATTATTGTTATTATTATATTTTTTTCTAATCGGGTCTTCGTAGGTGGAAATAACTTTGTAAATATCAAAAGAAGGACGAAAGAGTGTCAGACGGAAACGACGAGCAAGCATAATTATGTTAATTGTGGTTGAAAAAAAAAATTACACAAATACGATTCCTGATATTCGTCGTATGATCGACGATCGATCCTGAATGTAAACGGGAAAGGCGGAGAAAGTAGGTTGAAAATCCAATGTAATATAAATATAAGGACGAAGATTGATACTGGAGTGTTTAGAGAGAACGGAAAAAAGTGGTTTAAAAATATTTAAAAAAAACGAGAAAAACAAAATCGAGACGTACAGGACGCAATTTTAAATTTGTATATAATTGATATTACAATAAAGTACGTAAACGATTACTATCAATGATCACGTTGAGCATGATGTTAATGGAACGTCGAAAATATTTATGATTTTTGTGGTTTTCCGTTGAAAACTAATGCAACGATTTTTACGAAATAGAAGAAGCAAAGAAAAAGGAAGATATATTCGTCATCATTGATGTGGAAAGTAAGTCTACTTGTTTATATATTTTAACATTCAGCCGCGTCAGCGTCGCGACGCCATGTGATTAATAATAAAAAGAAACAAAATAACAATGAATCAAAATACTTTACATTCAATTGAGTATTATACACACATACATATGGGGCATTCCAGCTATAACAGAGCGGCGATTACCTCGACATTTTTTTTTCGTGACGCCGATTTTTTTTTAGTTACTTTTCGACCGAAACAAACATACGGATTTCTCAAAAAAAATTATTGTTCATCCTCTTCCGTTTTAACACCTTTCAAAGTACAATTTTTTTCAAATTAATTGACAAAAAAGTACATTTAAAACCGCATCTTTTGATCGCTATCCCATAATGGAGAAATCTTTTTTCGATTTTTTCTATGTGTATGAAACTTTGAAAAATGTGCTTTTATTCGTAAAAAAGGAGTAAGTAGACAGGTAACGTTATTGATGCTATTATAATTATTTATTAATACAGTTACATGTATGTGTACATGTATATGTACACATAAATATTGTACACATTTTTGTATACATTAAAAACACATTTTTTCAAAGACTAAAACCTCAGAGGATTTTTTGTTATTTAAACAAAAATATGATAGTTCCTGCAGTTTTTTGGCCGTGAAGACTGTAAACATTAATTTCTTCGGAAAATTGTTACGGGTCCCGGTATGACAATTTTTTATTCGTAAACATTGATTAATTGTTACATACTTGAAAAGAAAAGTAGAAAGTTGTCGATTGATGAATAAGTTTCAAATTTATAATAAGCAATGAATAAAATAATACAAATGCGAAAACCAATCTATTTTTACATCATAAAAAAAATCGTGATATTTTTTCACACAATATTTGCAGATGTTTGAAACGCCCGAGCGACAAATTTTTGTTCTAGCTTCTTCGCTTATGAATTATTCAACGCCATCGACGCTCTTTAATATTGTCGATATAATCTACATAAAAACTGTTTATTTAGGTGTTTTGTCTGCAAATGGTCCGGAGTAGATGGTACATGAACAAAAGTAGGCGATCATAAAAATTTTCAAAAAATAGTTACTACAATTTTTCATCGTATGTTTCCACCGTGCAAACGAAAAAGAACAGAATCGATAGACAAATTTATCACCAGCATAAGTCTGATCTAAATTTCATTTTTTTGACCGATATCAAATATAGATGATAAAATGATAAGCCAGAATTTCTAATGATGATGAAGAATCCGAAAGTACCTTTTGTTTCTTCCTCTAAAATTTGTAGATTTGAGTTTTGTAAGTTTTGTTTTTGAGCTCCGAACATACATCATTATTGTGAAACGATGGTCTTTCGGTAAAGACTATTAAATTGAACGATATGATCGAGATACACCTGGCCACGTGTGTTTGTCTGTAGTGAACATTCTTCAATATAAAATGAGGAAAAAAATATGTTTTTCTTCCATCGAAAAGTGTACGAATATTTTCTCTACATTGAAATGTAAATTCACATAATCGGCCATCCATATCGTGGGCTCAAGAACCGATATGACTAGATGTCAAGATCATTGGCGTTAGTTTCGAATATATAAGGCTTATTCGACAGTCGTCGAAATTCATTTATCCAGCATCGCAGCAACCGAAAGGAGAATGTCGAAATTCGTGATATTTCTCACCATCATTGCCTCAGCCTCGGTAAAGTACCCAAAGAGATTAAAATATTTTTTGTTAACAATTCTGAATTTGAATTGAATTGGATTTTTTTTGCCACGAGTCGAATTGATACCAGTTGATACCAATACCAATTGATTCAGAATTTTTTGTAACGCAGAGAAATTATTTTCCAAAGAAATGATCAGAAAGGCGTGTGTATACGATAATTAGCTCGTTTAATGTATGTGCCCTTAATTGTCACGATTTATCTCTCAACTCCGAGCGATTTTCGCCGTAATTTCTATACAATTATCAATTTGACAAGTTCTTGATTGTTCCGAGAGATATTTTTGGATTTTTGCGAAAAAATATGTTGAATTACAGTGAAGATTAGGAACCGAGCATTTCAGTCCAGCAAGAACACGCTTAATTGTCAACCGTTCGGTTATTAAAAAAATATGAAATAGTTGAAATGCTTCCAAAGGCATTAGCTTTTGAAATTTGGCAGCCTAATTGTTTGCACAATTAAAATTTAAATATAAAAAACAGAGTTTGAAAATTTTCGACTATTTCGAATTTGCACAATTTTTTAATTTACTATTTATTCATAAACTTTACGATTATTTACAATTTTATTTCTTTACAATACTATTTACATTTTCACGTCATATGACTCTGCGTTACAATTTCCAGGTGGTCTTTGGGCTGCCGTCGAGGCAATTCGATGAAATCAATGATATTCATCGAGCCATCAATAATTTGATAGCCGATCTGGGGATTAAAAGACAGGAGGCGTGTAACGAGACTCAGAAAATTCAGGAAAGATTCACCTCAAAATACTTTGAGTATGCTAATCGGCTTTCGGCTGACATGGAAAACACTATCCAAAACGTAAGAAAAAAAAATAGAGCAGCGATAACATGAGAAGATGACAAAGAAATGAAATACCGCCACATGCACTGATAAAACAGTTTATTTTTAGTAAAGAAATATATTTAGTTGACACTTTTACTTAAATATTCCTTAACTGTCACAAAATTTGTTAGTCGTTGAGAAACATTTTATTTGAAATACTTATTTTATATTCAACTTTACATTTGTTAACAGTTAACAAATCCTGGTACATACATTGTTTTCTCAGTGTGGAATTTCGTGCAAGTGCAGAAAATATATGCAGAAGAAACCATGTGTAATATCGAAAATTAATTTAAACCAAAGTTTCCGATAACTCGTACATTAATTACTTTTCTCCAAATTCCATGTACAGGCTGTCAAAAGAAATAACAACTTCATCAAAGCGACGAACATGACCGTTGATTTATCCCAATGTGCCAAAATCATCACTGAAATTGATAAAGAAGAGGCGTTCGACGATATCGAGCTTGAATGCTACTCGATGAAATTGCTGTTCGCTTTTTCAGACATAAAAGACTTATTAAGTGACGTTTCGAATGCTCGGAAAGATCTTGAGAATTTGGCAAACAGGGCTGATGAGTGTAATCTCAACAGGACTAATTGCGAGGTAATCATTAAGTAATTTCTAATGATATAATAATGATATAATCAGGTATTATACAGAAAAATGAAGCCAACAAAATTTTCTGGAAAACTGCAATTGTTAATTAATACTAAGTTTTTTTGTATTTCCAGTATTCACCGAAAATGTACACGATTATGAATGACATCACCAAATCGATTAGACGCCATCTCGATGATTTTGACAAAAAGCTTCCCACTACCGAAGAGAAATTCTTCGCCTGCGCTTTCGACAACGGTTACAGCAATTTCCTCAATCGGTTAAAGAATGCTAAAAAGAGGTCCGAGAATTGCATAAAACGCAAGATTGCTCAGAATCATGCATGAGAATAAATTGACATAATTGGCTTTCGTGACGAGATAAATTTGGGAATCGTGCAAATTAAAAGTTTCAATAGACCTTCATTATTTTTTACCATCGTTCGCCCAGATATTTCGGCTGGAAAAGAATGGAAAAAAAATAAGGAAGTTATCTATAATTTGTGTGATTTGCTCTTTTGTCATTTTACGAAAGCTCCACCATTTTACAAAATCTCAACCGTTTCAATTCATTAATTTCACATTGCAATTTCAGTGTGCAAATAGTTTCCGCTCGATAGCTGCAAAATTATCGACATTGCAGACATTATAAGCCGTTCTTCCATTATAAGAGTTGAATTTTTGGAGCCTCTCCCTTTTCTTTTCCCAAAGAAACGTTTTTTGCGAGGTTTTTTTTTAACTATGTGTATATTTCTATAGAAGTTTGGTATATTAAAATGTATCATTAAAAGTGACCGGTACTCTGGTATAGTGGCTATATATAGTTTTTTTGGCTGACTAGCCTCTAACTAGAGAATCGGGAGGTCTTTCGTTCGAATCCTGATAACGTAGTTTGATCGAAAAATAAAAATATGGGCAGAAATAATTTCAGATATATATGAGTGATTCCTCGTCAAATCAGCAGGTCAAAAAAATCGATGTCTCCACACGAGTTATGATTTTTTGAAAATTGCGTACTTTTATAACGACTCGAAAAACAACTTTTTTGCTTTTGTGTATAACTCCTACAGATTTTTGAATTCGAGAATTTCACTTCGAGAAATCGGAACTGTATTCAAAACCCTTCAAAATGAGCACAAATTAACCTCATTTGGTGCATTTATGACGCCACAATCGTAAAACTACGTTTTTTCGAAAATCAAGAATAACTGAAAAACCTCACTTTTTTTTAATCCGAAAAAATCATATTAAAATTTTACGACAAAAAATCTATATTTCCGTTGAGTTTGAACTAGTTCTGGCCAATAGATTTTGAATTATTGATCAATTTCTTCTTTTAGAAATCCGTTTCAGCAATTTTGGGACATTCAGATTTTGACTATAGGTTTTCTGAGAATTTCGCCAATAAAATCGCTAGTCGTTGTTTAAAAAAAATTATAAAACCACTTATTTACAATTCTTTGAGATCCATCTCCATCAAATGATGATAATATTTACGAATAATTCCTTTTTTGCAACTTTAGATTTGAAGTCCCAAAATAGCTGAAACTGATTTCTTAAAGATGAAATTGATCAATCATTCGAAATCTATTGGTCAGAACTAGTTCAAACTCTACAGAAATATAGATTTTTTATCATAAAAATTTAATACGATTTTTTTAGATTTAAAAAAAATAAGATTTTTCAGTTATTCTTGATTTTCGAAAAAACGTAGTTTTACGATTGTGGCGTCATAAATTCACCAAATGAGGTTTATTTGTGCTCATTTTGAAGGGTTTTGAATACAGTTTCGATTTCTCGAAGTGAAATTCTCGAATTCAAAAATCCAGCGGAGTTATAAACAAAACCAAAACAGTTGTTTTTCGATTCGTTAAAAGTACGCAATTTTCAAAAAGTCATAACTCGTAAAAATAATTTTATTTTGGGCTAGCGATTTAATAGCAATGTTTTCTCATGATATAGAATACAGGAAAATATCGAGAGTATGATCGGAGACATCAATTTTTTTGACCCACTGGTTTGACGTGGAACCACTCGTCTAAATTGTATATATAAATAGGACTGTGGTGGCACAGGTTTTCTGCAAGTTTTGCTGTGTCCGTGGATGCTGCCATGGCAAATGCACCCCAGAGGGGAAAAAAGAGTGGCTGCGGGCAACACTCTGATAGGGGTTCTCTAGGAGTAAAAACGGAGTGAATATTGCGAAAAAGAGGGGAAGAAACATGTAAAAAATATATGCAATATATAATTACAACGGAGTTACAGCTCCATTTGGAACCCAAAAATAAATTTGAAAAACCACCAATTTTCGTTACTACATGACTTTATTCTGTGATCGATCGAAAGATTGTCGATCTGTCGTCAGAAATCAACCTTGAGTACTTCTTCCTATTTATAAAGGCGAAAACTGAGGGTGCAGTTTTTTGGACCCTTAATTTTCGTGAATCGAAGAAGATCTCTAATTCCTTTTGAATAAACTATTGATTCTCAGTTCCTTTATTGCTCAATTCAGATGACCTTGGAGCTCTTTTTCCTCATTAAGACGGGGCACAGCGATTTATTAAATTATGTTGTCTAACTTAATATTAAGAATACTATTATAATGACCCTCGATTATTTACTTATACATTGTACAGTTGTTCAAGTTCTCCATTCTTTTACTCGCAATCATCAATAAAAACTACAAAACAAAATGACTTGAGAATTTAAAAAAAAAATTTAAAATATACCCACGTTACCATTTTTCCATTTTTTTGGTCAGAAAATAAAATGTCATTTAACGATTCGCGCGTTTAGGTGAAAAAAGTTCTTTCAGATATTCGTCGATTTTTCGTTCAGCTGAACAATTCGATCTGCAAGTAGCCTTAATTATCGTAGATTACAAGGAAGGGAAAAATTTGGGAGTTGAATTTATCTCAAAGTATCTTCTTCATCATTATCTACTTTATTGTATCCTATACAGATACGATTTCCATTGCGATTTTTTTTGCGCCACAAAAAGTACGGCATTGCGTGTTTACACGTAGAAATCGATAAAAGTGTTAAGCGATAGAAACAAAAATTCAAGGCATCGCCCGTAACACAAATCCTCGTTAATTAGATCCTTTTTTCTCTCATTTTTCGTCTTGTTTCATTCGAAGCTCAGCAAGTTTAATTGTAAAAATGGTACGTCGAGAATACATTGCGATCACGATGAAAGAAAATTTCAAATAATTGCAAACAAAAATCTGAGGTATTTACTGTGAAAAAAAATAATTCTTCGTGATTTTCACTTTTTCATACCGACAAGACTCAACTTTGTTCTCTCTCTCGTAATTGCAATAAACATTTCGAGAGCAGAAAATTTTAATTCCATGAAACTCGATATTAAATTTACATATGAACAATGAACATATAAATATGCGTGTTTATTCATTTTCAATTTTTTTCAAATTTATATGGCTAGAAAGAACGCGGTTGAAATGCTCGTATTCTTTACAACGAGAGTTACAAGCGTTGAATATTCAAATAAAATCGTATAAAAATCGAAATTGACAGTGGAAATAATTTTTTTAAATTATGAAATAGAAGCGGACATTGTTTAACATTTTTTCCAGCTAAAATAACCAAAATAACTATTGTATATATATGTATATTTATATGTTATTGCACATCGTTCATTATCATAAAATTTCGAGCCAATATACAGTAGAGAAAGAATTTCGTGTTTCTCTTTTTTCTGCGAAAGTGTAATTAACGAATTCACAACGCAATCATGCATTTCCTCTATAATATATTACGCTTTAAATAGCACGGAAGCTATCAATGATTTAAATGAAAAAAAAAATTGACGTCGATCCTACGCAGACTCTACAATTTTTGTTTTCTACGGCGAACGAAGTGATTCAAGCAATTTTTTAAAAATCTTTTTTCCTAACAACTTTTTTTTTCTTTACAGGAATAATAATAATAATAATAATATATCGTTTTTTGTTAAACGTCGACGATACGTAGGCTAGTTTCGATATTATGCTTTTTTTCACTCGATACGAATGCAAATGTTCGTATGAGCATCGTTTGCTTGAAAAAAAAAATTTTAACGATTTTATCGCAAAGCAAAAGCAATTGTGACAAAAAAAAACACGAATTCATATTTTTGTCCATCTATCATCTATTTCGATATCATTTTTTAAAAATGAATATTAATGTGGTTTTAATTTTAAATTTTTCTTCATTTTTTAAAAATGAATATTAATTTTTAATTTTTAATTTTTCTTCATTCGAATGATGCTTTTTAATGAAGAAGTCTCTGAGAGATTTTTGTTTTTTTTCACTGCGATAATTTTTTCGTGGACTTGGAAAAAAATTAAAAACTTAAAAAGAAATTTTAATTATGATGTACAAGTCCTCGAAATGAATGATAAAAGAATAGAGGAAGTAAATGGTTCTATGAGACGATGAAAATTTGGAAAAAAAAAATCGTGTAATTCATATATTTTGCGACTATGCGACTTATCGAATCTTCGCTACTTACAAGTTTTTATTAGGGCACTAGAAAGACAGTTTAGCGTAGAAACAGTGCTGAGTTTGCCGGGGTTAAGCACGTTGGTGTTTTATTTTTTATTTATTTTTAAGTTTTGTTTCATCAGTAAAAAGTCTCGTCACGCGCTGAGACAAGCGAGTTTGGTGAAATTTAAAAAAAACTATCATTCCTCATTGACAATTGTTAAAATTAAATTTTCGACTATCCGTAGATCGTTTTTTCGTTTTGCTCAGTATCTTCTCTAGAATCGTGAAAAATTGGCCCGTTTCCCTCGTGGAGCAAATTTTTTTTCTAAATTTTCATTTTTTTATCGGACAAATCATCTCTCCATTTTTCTCGCAGCCCTCAATTTTTCGCAATTATTATTTTCACATTTTTTTTCTCTCTTTCCCTTTTAACTTTTCATCACTCTCTCTCTCTCTTTTTTCTTTCCTTTCTCCCTCTCAATTATCTAATACTAGTTAGGTACTGGCGTGATGAAAGTACGAAAAACATTCAGTCTCTTCGATTAAACGTAACAACTTTTTAATTTCTTTTTTTTTTTACTTTTTAAATTGTTCAATACCGGGCTTAAATATGTTAATGTTATCAGGGTCAAAAAGCGTGTTTCGATTACGATAAATATACGATTGCACACAGACGCGGTAAATCACTCACACACATTTTATTTCATTTCCCTTGTTTATCGTTTTTTTTTTCTTCACTCCGGTGTACGAAAAAAAAAATTACCAAACAACAAACAACAATTCGTTCTATCATCGTGTGTGCGTATCAGACTCTTTTTTCTTTTTGCAAATCTTCCTTCTCACTTTCTCTCTTCCTTTTCCTTTGAGAATTTTATAATCATAAAGCAAGGATTAAAATAACAAATTATCATATTATTCTTCTCATATTATTAATTAAATCCATCACGCAATTCCAGGAAAGTTGCTTTTCGATATGACTATCCTCGCTAAACATTTTCAATTCGTCGCGTTGAAAAGATAATATACAAAATTGTCAAGAGAATTTTGGAACGATAGAAAGAGAGAAAGATAGAACAAAAATATCGCCTAAATCGGAGGTATTGAGAATCTGCACTAATTAGTTTTTTATTTTTCTCGGATTTTATGAAGAATAAGATGGAAAATTAATTATTGGTACGAAAAGTAAGGAAAGAAGGAATATAACAAAAATTTAGAATCAGAAAGTAAATCGTACAGTAAAGAATATGAAAAAAATTATTGAAAAGAACCCCATTAAAATAAAAATTAAATTAAATTAGAAATGGGTTTTCTTTTTTATTAAGCCACAGTTCTTCAGGCAGTGATACCTCGTTCAGTACAGATTCCCACTCACACAATCACACTTTTGCAGAAAGTATTTTCGTGTTGGTTCTTTTTATTAAGCCCAAGAACTTGATGCCACATCAAAGTGAAAAATTGATTCAGCCATTGTCAGTGATTATTAGGCGTTTAGTGAAACGAGAATAAAATTATTTTCCACAAGAGGATTGGAGAAGACTTTGCACTGGTGAAATCAGTGATAAAATTTCAAAATCCTGTCCATTTATATTGATTTAACGATTATTAATTGCCCCAATCCGCTGAAGGAGTCATTCGAGTTTGCAAGCTTAAACCAAAATAAAAATATTTTTTTTTACATTATTCAGAAGGAAGGCTCTTAGCAATAACCATCCAAAATTATCTCTCACAGTTCCTCCATTTTATAATTTCACGTTTTTCCACGAAAAACATTTTTTTTTAACTGGTGGCAGTGATATCAAATAAATGTTTCGGTCAACCGTGTTGAAATATTCATCGGGCGTTCCAGAAATAATTGGTTTTCGCTTGAACAAAAAAAAACAAATTTTTGTGAGGGGAATGAATTATTTTTAATTGCCGAACAATATTTTGCAAAATTCAATTAGCATATTACGAAGTCTGCTATTTTCAAGAACTCAATTTTTCGAGCCAATTGTAATTGCAAGTGCAGTTGCACTTTTTATAATTAGCAAGTAATTTAATCTTTGTTTCGCGGAAATTTTGGCAAAAAGAAGAAAATTCCATAATTATTCTGAGTTGAAAGAAAAATTTGAATATACATCCGGATGTTTTCTGTCCTGAAATTAATTCCACCCATCATTTGGCGCATTGCGAACCAGAATAATCCCTTAAATTGTAGTTTCGAGACTTCACTCTATCGTTCCAAAATAAACTATACTTATATATCACATATTGCGCCTATGAGTGAGGAAAAAAAAACCTCGAAGAAAAATTTGTGATAATTCGTTATCATGCCCATCTAGCTCCGCGTTATCGCATGCAAAACGTTAGAAGCACACTTTTATTTTTTTATTTTATTTTTTTGCCCTTAAAACTGGTATCAATTAATTTCCTACTATCGAGTTTTATTTTTTTTTACCATCTTCTTTATGATTCTCGTGCTTTCGCAAACAATTCTCGGTTTTTTTTTGCTCTCGTTTGCTCGAACGCGGATGATATATATTTTTTTTTCATTTATAATTTATGCCTCGAAGAGGATCGCTTTCGACCAAGAGCCTACGATGCACACAGACATGTGTCAGAAGAAGCTGACCTGCGATGATTTTTTTTTCGTTCCATTTCGATTTTTCTTTCTCCTCAGTTGTTTCTATTTTTTCCCCGGCAACGTAGTTTTTTTTTCTCTCTCATTAATTTTCTTTCTTCATAAAAAACGAGCGAGTTTGTTGCACCCTAGCAAATGCAGCCGCTCTCTCCCTCCGATTCGGATCCGTTCTGCATTGATGATTGATTCTGCAAATCCACAGCTGCTTTCGTTTGTTAAGGTCGATTTTTTTTTCGTACGGGGACGTTGAGAAATTCCATTAACCAATTTTCCTTGCGCGACTATTTTTTTTTTCCTCAAAGAACAATTCGATTACAGATACAGCTCGTTGTAAAATTTCGTCGCAAAAAGCATACACATTTGATCCTTTTGTTCTCGAAAAAGACAGTGATCGATTTTTTTTTTTATAAAATAGTTTTTGGCGAGTTAAAATAATTTGTTTACTCGCCAGGACGAATTACACATCAACGAGACTCGCACAAAAAGCGTGCAGTCGAGAAAAAAAAATAATAATTAGGACGGAATGTGTAGCAAAGCGTATTAGTTTGCAAAGTCGAGAATTAATGATTTTTTGTATCAACCATTTTTGTTTAGTAAAGAAAAAGGAATCGCCAGGAAAGTGAGTAATCGATTTGGAGAAAAATGTTTACTACTGCGTGTAAAAAATAGTAATTTTAAAAAAATTCCATTAATAATAGAATTTTTTTTTAATTCTCAAGAATTTGAAAATTCTGATATTGGAAAATCTTTTGATATATTGAATATTTTTGCTAAAGAAGTTTTTGCCAAACTTCAGCACAGAGCAATTTTCTTCGTTTTTAATTCTTTGGCTTTCAATTCTTTGATTTTCATTTTCGTGACATTTCAGATCTTTACAAACCTCTTGTTCTATTTCATTAATTTAAATACAAAACTGTGTAATTAATAAACTTGGACATTGTTTCCTCATCTTTATCTGTAGTTCACGAAGCTTCCTTTATGAAAAAGCCAAGTTTGATTTCCTTTCTTATATAACCGAGCAGAGAGTTTTTTTTTCCAATTGACAATGAAGGAGCTTTTTTGTCTTCAGCCTTCCAAATTTTTCAACTCACTATTTAAATCGTTTTTTGTAATTATCATTGAAAAATCTCAACCTTTTGACGTTTTTTACTGGATTGATAGATTCTTTTTATTTATATGACAATTGAACATTGAAGAATTATACTTGAAAAAATTTATCGTGAATACATTCATACACTCAAATATTCATCAAATAACAATTATCAAATTTAGTTTTGAATCTGGTACATAACGAAAAAAATCTATTGTCTTTTAAAAATCGAATAGTTTGACATTAGTTCAATTCGTACTGAAAACTGTGGCCCCTCTAACGATAAGGAGAGGAAAGTATTCTAACGAAAATGGTCAATATCGAAAAATGTAGTTTTTTTTTTCATTGTTTTTCTATCTCCGTGTGAAGATAATTTTAAGTTTTTATTCTTATTTTTAATTGATTGTACGTGTATGGATGGAATGGCGAGTAATGATGGATGAAAATGTGCAAAATGAAAAAAATACCTGCTCCCGAGTTTTGATTTTTAATATAAATTAAAAGTTTTACAATAATAAGAATTAACAAAAAGCGACGTGAAATATAAACGTATATACTATTTTCCTTAGCGTCTTTTTTTTATCATTTCAATGTTCAGCCATTTCCAAAAAACCAACAAAGGCATTATTTACAATTTAGATCATTTCAATGTTTAGCCATTTCCCAAAAAAGAAAAAAATATATTATTTACAATTTAGATTTCGGGGTATGCCCCGTGTGGCCAGATTCTTATTCGAATTATTCTCCCTCGGGAGACAAAGTTTTATAAATAATACTTGCAACAAGGACATTCACAGATCGATTCTTTTCCTTCTTCCCTGGACAGACGAAAATTAATTGCAGTCATTTGTGAAAAAGGTGATGTTTTATCAGCGATGATTTGATTTTTTACTCGATGAGAATGTTAGAAAAAAAAAACACAAAAATATATATTTATATAAAAATCGCCAATTGCCTCTCAGTTTTACGATGGTGATTGCAGTAAACTTGATTATATTCATGCGTGTTTTCAAGACTCCGTTTTTTTCATGGCCTTTTTTTCGCCCATCGCACTTTGAGAAAAAAATTACTTTGATGTATTTGTAAGATGCTCTTTTTCTTTTTTCTTTAAACAGTCGTGAGTCAGCAACAATTTCTAACACAGTTTTCTCGAAAATGTCTCGATGACATAAAAAAAGAATTCCAATTTTTATTTCATCGTGCCATGTTGGAAAAAAAAATTTGTTACAAAAATGTTGCGATCGCGCTGACCATTATCCTACCCCTTAAAGCGCGAAAATTTTGTCAGCGAAAAATCGACTCGATCGTGAAATATCGCCTGATGGTCTTACAAAGGTTAAAATTACAACTTAAATTCTTTACGAATTAATGCAATTAACAATTTTTCATACCCTCCTTATTGCTATTTATTGTACTTGAGTCGAAGTCTGAGCTTACTTTAATTCTATTCTTCATATTTTGTTTTTCCTTTCTTCCCAGTTTTCCGTATTTCGCTACTAGTTTTTAGTTTTTGCAGGAAATTCTCGCAAATTAGCGGGTTATGCGCTTAGAATCGAGACGCAGACCGAATCCACAAAAATTCGACATTACATGTTTTGTGTTTTCTCTTTGTTTTTTCTTCTTCACACAATAAAAATGTGACGATCACGGTACTGGCAGGAATTTTTTCCCCCTTTTACAGGTTTATGGAATGAATTCTCTTGACTGAAAAAAACACACACACAAAAATAGTGAACGGAGAATCGAGGAGAATCAATGATTTTTCGGAAATACTCGAGTTACTGCAAAACTTGAGCTGATTATTGGCAATTGAGATTTTAAAAATAGCGAGTTGAGAAAAAAAACGAAAAAAGGGGGGAAAAATGAAAAGCTACTGTGCAAAAACTACATTAGTTCGATTATCAATGATTTTCAGTAACTTGCTTCTCACGTTTCTTTTTCTCTCCTTTTTTTTTAAATAAATTATATTGTGATAAGGAACACGAACGAGTGTCGTCGATTTTTTTTTGTTGCCCGATCCCAGGTGAAAAAAACGGCAAATATTCTTTGTTAATTCGCTGGTTAGTCAGTTTTTGTTTCTTTTTTTTAGAAAACGCTGATTAAGTACGAATAATTATGAGAATCGCATTTTTTTTTAGCACGAAAAAACAGACAGCATAGTTTTTTGCCTCGTTTTTCGGTAGGATTGGGCCACTATCAAAGCTCACGATGTTTCTCTCCCTCTCTCTCTTTCCCTCTCTTCACCTTCATCGATAATTTAATATCTAATTTAGTGTGTCTCTCTCGTCTACCGTTAGTACCGTTTTTCTTTTTTTCTTTTATTGTTTTTTCGTCGATTTAGCATGCACAACTGCTCTCCGAAGCTTTCAGTTCAATTGGCGTATCCTTCAGTACTACTTCTTGCACTACGGGAGTTGGATAAAAAACACATTAAGGAAAACACAAAGAAAAACTAAACGAAAGAATATTAATAGCTAGAAAATTGAGAATATTCGTGAAAATTACCAAACCATATGAGTTTTTTTTTCGAAACGATAAACCGAAAATGACATTTCAACTGTTGCCGAATGAATCTTTTTTTTTCTTTTGTGAAAATACTTATTTCTGATTAATCCATCGTCGCGGGTGAAACCTTTATGGGGTACGAAAATTAGATTCTTTTCGTGATTATTTCGTGTATTATTGAAAAAAAGGATACTGTCTTCCGGTGGTTTGTTCTCAGTGGAATCCATGCCAGGCAAAGCCGCTGCCACTCTTCTGAATAGCTGAGAAAGTATAAACGGGATAATGTAAAAGTTCCGAATTTAATTTTATCAACAGTATTTTTTTTTAGATATCAAGCACTATTTTGATCGATATTTTTAAATTCAAAGTATCCCAACGAATATGGACAAAAAATATTTAAAGGCTGAGTATCATTGGAGTGGTTACAAAACTTGATAAAA
Source organism: Alloplasta piceator (assembly GCA_946863875.1). Classification (NCBI taxonomy): domain Eukaryota; kingdom Metazoa; phylum Arthropoda; class Insecta; order Hymenoptera; family Ichneumonidae; genus Alloplasta; species Alloplasta piceator. Next base: position 12,400,851 of record OX333080.1, read on the forward strand.
CAAATTCGTTTTTCAACCGGTCATACCGTATCGATTTTTGGTAGTTTTTTAGCTTTCAATTTTTTTATTTCGATGGATATTTTTTTAAAAATGATAACGAAATTTGTCGAGTGAAAGGAAATTTGTAAAAAATCGGTGTTCGGTAAAAACGCCAATGTTTAAACGCTTGGAGCGATCTCTGAATATTTGTTGTTCACCTTTCTTTGCAAGGATCGTTTTCTTATAAAATAAAATATATATGGAGTATTCCTGCTGAAATTTTCACGTCCGCACCCGGACCCTCTTGAATAATTATGACAAATTTTTTCCGAAAAGTATTCTGAAAAAGAAAAGACACGTATTTTTTTGTTAAGACCCGAGAATTGATATTTTTCGTCGTACGATTTTAGTAAAAAATCCGAATTTTCCACTAACTCTCTACTCTAAACACGTAGTATCTTGTTAATTCGAGATCCTATCGAAAAACGTCTCAGACAAAACTTGTTCGTTATAAAACGAGTAAAACAATTGATATTTAAAAAAAAATTGTGGGCACACGAAAGTTTGTTTTTACTTCATAAAACACAAAAAAACGTTTTTTCAGCAAACGCCACCTCGAATCATAAAATAAAAAAATTGTAAAAATTCTATAGGAAATCACGAAATTTTGAAGACCAGAATGAGAATGGCAAGATCAAAATCCGCAAAGCTACAGCCAATCGAAGTTTCGTCTTGACCTTTTTTTCGAGCCAAATGATGCAGAACTATGTATTCTCGAAAAATTATATACAGAAATACATTTAAATATTACGTATATTACGTATATTATTTCATACTTGTATGAGATAATTTACGTATGTGCAATTAAATAAATATTCAAATGTATTTCTGTATATAATTTTTCGAGAACATATAGTTCTCCATAATCTGGCTCAAAAATAAGGTCAAGACAAAACTTCGATTGGCTGTAGCTTTGCGGATTTTGATCTTGCCATTCTCATTTTGGTCTTAAAAATTTCGTGATTTCCTATACAATTTTTACAATTTTTTTATTTTATAATTCGAGGTGGCGTACTTGCTGAAAAAACGTTTTTTTGTGTTTTATGAAGTAAAAACAAACTTTCGTGTGCTCACAAATTTAAAAAAAAAAATAGAAATTGTTTTACTCGTTTTATAACGAACAAGTTTTGTCCGAAGCGTTTTTCGATAGGACCTCGAATTATCAAGATACTCCGTGTTCACTTAGAGTAAAGAGTTAGTGAAAAATTCGGATTTTTTACTAAAATCGTAGGACGAAAAATATCAATTGTCGGCCTTAACAAAAAAATACGTGTCGTTTCTTTTTCAGAATACTTTTCGGAAATTTTTTTTCATAATTATTCAAGAGGGTCCGGGTTCAGACGTGAAAATTTGAGCGGGAATACCCCATATATAATGCAGGAGACTCATAAAGGAAATAAATGTTACAACCCTGATACATATTATTTATTTTCAAAGTTTTTTTTTAATGAAAAATATATTCTTACCTGCTTGACATTGTATCCTGCCTTGGCGCTTGTTTCAATGAACATTACATTGAGCTCTTTGGCCTTTCGTTCACCATCCTCAGTCGATACTTGACGTTTATCACTCAGGTCCGTCTTATTGCCGACCAGCATAATAATAACGTCGCTGCCTCGTTCCGTTCGAACGTCGTCTATCCACTTGGATGTTTGATGAAATGAATTAGCATCTGTAATTAATTTTTTTTTATCAATAAACTTTTCCAAATGTAACTTTTGTCTGAAAGTTAGTAAAGATTGAAGGCCCTCCCCAATTAATCGAGTAATCTAATAATTTTATAAAAATTATCCTTTCCAGCATGACCAAAGAACAGGCTTATTTCAAGAGCAATTTATCAATATTGACTGAACAAAATGTCTTCAAAAATTTTTTCTTTCTACTCACTGGTAATGTCGTAAACTACAACGGCAACCGTCGAGTCCCGGATGTAACTTGGAATCAACGAGCGAAAGCGCTCTTGTCCGGCAGTGTCCCACAATTGTAACCTTACAGTCCTATCTTCGAGATACATAGTCTTGCTCAAAAAATCTATACCTATCGTAGCCTGTAATGGTATAAACAGCATTAAAATTTCATTTCGACATTGTGATGTGGAATTTTTCATCACTGGAATGCCAAGAACAAGGATTTTTTTAAAAATCAATTTATTAATTTTAAGGATACATCCACAAAGTGGTAAAAAAAAGAAGTTCTATTATTGTTGTGTTCCAAAGATGCAAATTTCAATACCGCAAAACCATTTTTTTATTTTATCTATTTTTTTATTTTTTCTAAAACCATTTTTTTATTCGATCTAAAATAAAAAAATAGTTTTGTGGTATTGAAATTTGCACCTCTGGAACACATCAATAATAGAACTTCTATTTCTTCCTTGTGTCGAATCTTTGGAACAAAACAATAATAGAACTTCTTTTTCTTCTCTGAGTCGAATCTTTGAATAAGAGATTGAGATTTCAAAAGTTTTATTCAAAACTTCAATTTGAAGGGCTTTTCTACCACGCAATCTCCAGGAAAATTTTTAACTTAGCTCTTTTTAGTCGAATTTAGACCTATATTTCAAAATGAGAGCAAACAATTTTCCCAAAAATTGAATAAATCAAGTTGTGGCATTCAAGCTTTAAAGGACTTGAAAAAAAATTATTATTTTACCTGATACGTGTTGTCAAAGCTATCGTACATAAACCGAGTGATAAGCGATGTCTTTCCAACTGTAAGGAACAAACAGTGATGTTTCACACATTTTTATGATTATATTATTTCAATAATTTAGCATTATTTTACACTGTATAGAATTTATCATTAAAAATTTTTTATAGATTTTACTTATGTTAGAAATTTGTGTTGTCGAAAAAAAAATTTTAATCTGACACATTTGTATAACAAAGACTATTAAAAATCATATTAAATGCATCAAGTCACTTTTACCGTCCGTCTGTCCACTTAAATTTTTGGACACCATCTGTACTCTGGGTCGTTAAAGTCCTGAAAAGTTTTTTTCAGAAAAAAACGTCAAAAAAATTCTAATCTCCTTCTATAACATTTTTTTTCATAATCGAATCATTTTTTTAACAATTTGTAGTAAACAAAATTTGTTTACAATTTTTCTAATTCCAGAGATATTCGATTTGAAAATTTGGCTTGTGCCTTAAAAGACCCAGTGTACAGACGGAGGGTTAATTATTTACAATTTTTTTAGCATAAAAAAAATAAATTGTAACATTTAAAACATTCAAGAACCTCAGTTATGTTTGGAATGAGATCGTGTCAATGACATCGTAATTATGATTTTTTCCGCATAACTGAAACTCCTCCGTGAATTTCCTAATAAGGACGAGCACGCAAACATTTTCCCCCCGCATTTAAAACGACGTGACGTGACGACCTCTCGAAAGTGTTAAATTATTCAAGGAAAAATAAATAAAACACGATCATCGTCTGGTATTGAAAAATTGACAAGCGCCGTTTGGCAGGACGGGCACAAATTATCCAACGTAACTGTGCACATATATACATGCAATATATCACACACGTATAAGGGCACGTAAAAACGAGCGAAGATGGGCCTCGAGCGAATATCGATTTATAACCTCTCACGAAACATAAACGAAAGGCTGATATTTATGATATCGCTTAATATTAGATCTTCGAGGAGTATTCTCGAATTCAACGGAAGGGCTGAAAAATCGTGACATCTTTTTTGTACGTTCAGGACGAAAAGTATGAACAGTGAGAGTACAATATTGATCGGTAATTGAAGTATGCGAGAGGCCATGAGAGAGAGAGAGAGCGAAAGAGGAGAGGGACCGAAAGAAAGAGGCAGAGAGAAATGTGACGAAAAAAAAACGTATAAAAAGACTCACCGCTCTGTTCGCCGAGAAAGACGAGCTTAAATTTCCGCAAGGGGTTACCAAAATCACCCGAGGACGACATTTCACGACGAGATGGAAAAAAAAACCCGAACCGGGATAAACCGGATTATCGACGCTTTATCGCGCGATTATCACAATGTTTTTTTTTCAATCAACCCTTCCTTTCCTTTCTTTCAACAACGACGAACAAGAAGGAACATATGAATTGTGACACTCTTTCTTCACTGAGGTTGGAAAAAATGCACGTTTAACTTGACAGATAACCGAGAGAGAGACACACGGGCCACTCCTTCCTTTCGGTCGCGGCGGCCACGTTTGACTGGGAAGTGACGTCATGCCCTCCGAGACGCGATTCGACTCTGTGGCGCTATACATTATATTTGCACGATATATTAAAAACGAGTAGTACGTTTATTTTGGCATATTTGTTCAATGATTCATACTCAGATGGTGGATTGCGATTATCGGAAAAGTTCATAATGTTCGTAAATGACAGAAACAAATGTTTGTTCAATCTTCTCAGTCTGTAATCTACTTTATCGATCGTGCTCTTTCGTACCGACGATGCGCGTTTGTTATTATATTACAGCGTCATACGAAATTAATCAATCTTTTTACTTTTATACTTTCTCAGAAATTTCTGACGATAATTGTTGAAGAAATGCCGATATTGGAAAACCCTCTGTGTATTATGCGTCTGAAAAAAAAACTAATTTTCATAAATATTATATCTTTTATTAATAATTATTATTTTACATAGTTTTGCTTTGAATCCAGTGAATATATAATATGGATATATATATATATATATTTTACAGTAAATTCAGCTTCAAACCGAAACCAGCGGAAAAGTCACGTATCCTTAAAAATGACAAGAAAAAAATTTCATTCTCGATAAATCCATGTTACATTTATTTCTTTAGGATATTTGATTTTAGATAAAGTCTCTTTTGTCATATATCACGTTATCATACATACATTTGTTTTTATACACGGTCAATATTTTGCTTTTTTTCGCTCTCCTTGTTTTGTTTTCTGCCCTTTTTGCCTTCTCACTGACGACGAAATCGATTGTTTCCGTTTCTGAGTGGATCCTCGACGACTATTGAATTACACGCTAGATCGTAACCGGTTCTGTTGAATCTGAAGAAGAATAGAGCGAAGCATATGGGAAATAAAAATGTCATTATGAGATTTTTCACCACCGATCGCCCAAGTGCGAGAGGAAGTCCCAAATCTGTGCCCGGTGATACGAAAACCATGTCGTTGCTTTCAGGATTTTCGATCGGTGTTATACTGCGACACTGCACGACGATTAGACCCATCGCAAATTTTCCAGGACTCGCACCACCCATCGTACCGTTTATTCCATGTTGCAGCCAAAAAGCCTGAGATAATAAAAGATTTCGTGCCTGTAAACTGCTTTCATGGGTTTTTCATGAAGAAATTATTTTCCTGAAAAATTTTTCAAATAATTGTCAATGGATTTTGAAAATGTTCAAAAATGTCCCCAAATCGGGTTTGGAATAAATTTCCAGATGGATGTGAGTTAGATTTTATTTTGCACATTGCAAATTTATTTAAAAATTGTCAGGTTTTGGCTTTTTTTTGAAAATTTCATGAAATTTCAAGCCTTTTGCCGGTTTTTATCGATATCAAGCTAAAAAAATTAATGATGGGCAAGATGGGCAGAAATTAGAATTATTTGTTTTTTCCCATAGAAATAGTGATCATGATAAATTTGAAAGAAAATTTTTACCTCGTAGATGCAAACGATCAAGCGATGCATCATTTCCCATATCAATACTTTTGATGCTACCTCGACCGCCATTTCATAATCGATGCGAAGATTCGATTGCAATAAATCAAGATGATAGGGTTCGAGGCTTCTGGAAAAAGAAGGCAATTATTTTCATCCACGGTCAAATTGTATGCAAATATATATATTTCTTTTTACTAGTCATAAACAACAAAAACTTACAAGGAAGCAAAAAGATCCAGGGTGAAAAATGTTATCACCAATTTCAAGACAAGTAACATTATCGAGTCAATGAACTCGGCGACGAAACGTTTCCATATTGGTGGTATGCGATACTCGTATCCTGTAACATATTTCCCTTTACATTAATGGCTTGACAACTGGCCAATATCAATTGGTGACTTTTCACTATTTTCGTGGATGTTTTATTATATTCCCACGAAATTATATTTGTTATTCCGTTGTTTTTTAGAAAAATCGTTTTTAAAATCATCAGGGAATTTCTTTTTCTCTCGAATTAGAGGGTGAATGTTTTTTAGATTATTCTTTTTTTGTCTTTCTTTTACCATCAGCTCTGGGCTGTTGGAACGGTACTCTGGTCTCTTCGGACGTCCTCTGTCTTAACTGTTGAACATTTTGCCATTCAGGCGTACCGACAAGAGGAGTGCCGCCATTTATTGGAGACTGATTGCTAGAACTTGTTGTTATCGTCGCCACAAACGGTTGCGATCCTGCAAAGAGAAGAGTTTAGTTTTATTTTTGCATGTTGGTTTACTGTATTTTTATGGAAATTACGATTAATCGAAATTATCATAATAAAACAATAATTAATAACGAGCCCAATGTTTGTTGCTTCATTTTTTGCAATTAGTTCATAGAATAATAAAGGTATGTTAAAACTTCCGATGTGCACAATTTTTCCAACATTTTTGCAAAATTCTTACATTCCTGTGCAAACAAGGAAATGGAGCAAAATTTAAACCATCGGAAAATCATTTTTGTGTGTTTATGGAAGAGGACCGTAAATTCGAAGATAGATGATAAAATCGCGTAATTTATTTACGAAAACAAAAATTCACTACCTGGCGGATGATTGAATATCTGTCCGGATAGAACGTGATAGGGAAACATTGCGGCGACACTTTGCCAGGCGTAAGCTTCCTGAAGCCATTTTTCCAATTTTACAAAATACTCGGATCGTTCCTCGATCGTGTAAATTTTGTTAAGAATATTCTCGTCCTGCGTAACGACGTCATCGTGCATAGCTTTTTTTTTCTCGTCGGCCATTGTTATTACAACAAAGTTCCGACGAAAATGAGGGTAAAGGCAAAAAACAAAAAATTCGTTTCTGACAGCTGAGTGTGAAAAATCGTTCGATGAAAAAATTATTGAAGAATACGTTCCATGAAACTCGCGGTCGTGAAAAATCTTTTGTTTACATGTGAAAGTTAATCGTATGACATGGAAACGTCATACAGAAATTATAACCTCGGATATTTATTGACGTATCAATACGGAGAATCAAAACGAAAAACACTGTTGCGATCGATCACACGCGAACTGCAAGAACTGACGGACGAAACGGTGAATTATTCATTATTTACTACGAAAAAATCAACAAAACGTCTCTCTGCCTCTACAAAACACTCGGTAAAATAATAATAATAACAACAAAAAAGGGCGATTTTATAAGATACGTCAACATATGTTAGCGTCTTTCTCTCTTGCACTCGTTGCTTTGCTACATATCGTGACGTCAGAAATCCGGCGGCCATGCTGTTTTTGCTGCTATCTGCCTCTAGCTCTGCGTACCCGATCGAACAAGCTGTGAAACTGTTTTACCATCGTTGCAACTAATTGTTAATTAATTTTATTTCAATTAATTGGTTCTCGTACTGTCAAAAATTATGAAGTTTTTATGCATACACAGTATATATTAAAATTTATATACATGTTTGCAGTAACATTGCAATATAAATTTTAATTTTCAGAGTTTATTCTCTTAATTTCAATATAGAAATATTGAATTTAAGTTAAAATTATTAATTTTCCAATCAATGCCTATCAATTTCGACTTCGTATACTTGTTATTGAAATTTAATATACAAAAGAATATGGAATTTCAATAACAAGTATATTTAATTTAATACAAAACTTTACAGTCTATTCAATATATGGGGTGTTCCATCCAAATCGGACAGTTTGAAAAACTTGTCTTTTTGATTTCCTCAATTTTTTTATATTTTTTAGTACCCATCAAAAGACCCTTGCTGGAAAATGTTGAGATTTTTTTGATTACCCATTCAAAATATATTAAATCAACAAAAAACACCGTTCTTTTTCGGTATTTTGGCCATAACTCCTTTAATAATGGTCCAAATGAGAAAAAAAAAATTTCGAAAATTTTTGTTTTTTATGGCCTTTTCAGAAAAAAATACAAAAAAAATATTCAAACTTTTTTGAATGAGTTTTTTGAGTTTTAATCTTTAAATCGCGTTTTTAAAAGTGAGTGTGAATTTGATTTTTTTTTAAATTTTGTTTCAAGCATCTATCTATTCAACAACTTTTAAGACTTAGTCCGATCGTGGGCCTTCCATAACTACTATTTTTTCCAATTTTAGAAAACATTTTTTTTTCTATTTAAAAAGTTGTATAAAAAGTGTCACAACAAATTCTAAATAATGAAAAAAAAAATACTATACAGTAACGAAAATTGGTATTCATAATAATTTATAAAAAAAAAAATTATTTTCAAAAATCGAAAAAAATAGTAGTTATGGAAGGCCCGCGATCGTACTAATCTTAAAAGTTGGTGAATAAATAGATGTTTAAATCAAAAAATTTAAAAAAAAATCAAAATATACGCTCACTTTTAAAAACGCGATTTAAAGTTTAAAACTAAAAAAAAATCATTCAAAAATACGTCGAATATTTTGGTTGTACTTTTTTTCTAAAAAAGCCATAAAAAAAACAAAAAAATTAAAAAAACAAAACTTTTAATTTGGACCATTATTAAAAAAGTTATGACTGAAAAACCGAAAAAAGAGCGGGTTTTGGTCTTTTGAACGAGTAATTAGAAAAATCTCAAAATTTACCAGCAAGGGTCTTTTTATGGGTACTAAAAAATATAAAAAATTTGAGGACATAAAAAAAAAAGTTTTTCAAACTGTCCGATTTGGGATGGAATGCCCCATATACATATTAATGTGTATTAACAAAACTTGGCACAGTATTGGACTACGTTAATAAATAATAACTAAACTTCAACTAATAACTAATTAAACTATAATATAAACAATAACTAATTAAACTATAATTACCTTAAAAATCTATTTTCGAGCAGTTACAAATTTGAAGCAAGGGTCAATCATTTGGTTTTCATTCGATTAAGAAACAATTGAATTTTGGGTCATTGATGATTTGAATAAAACCGCAAAAGTGTCACCAGAAGAGTAACGGAACAGACTTGAGGCAATCTTAATCTATTATTATATTGATCGATGGGCAACGCACTCCGAAGTATTATGATAATTCACCACTCACACAAGAACACCATTTCCATATTTGCAACAAACATATTGACCCAGAAACAGAACTACCATATAGATCTTGCCGCCTGTTCGCTCAGTTCCAAACTGTTGTCCAAGCCAAGTGGACACTGCTGACCATTCGATCAAAAGCCATTCAAGTGCCTTTTGCGCTCTTCATCATTGGACAGAGTTATTTAATGAATATAAAATAAATTATGTCAGCTGGAGTCAATCTACATAGAAAAGTGGAGGATGACAGAGTCCATTACAGTAATTATAAATGTTGGAAGGTGAAAGTCGCTTCACAAAGCTAAACGGACAGTTTCCCGGACACAGTAAAATGACGAGGTGCAAAAAGCGCAATGAAAAACGCTCGTACAAATTACAATTGTTATGCTATTGGGGAAAATTCTTAGGCATCAACGTCTTTACCGTGTCGTCGAGTAAAAATATGAATCTTTCATATCCAAGTGTCATCTATGTTCTCTTTATCTCCTCGATTTATATGTACGCGGTTTATTTCTGTTGTCGCCAAAGGTCAAATGTGTTGCTACCGGGTGAAACACCCCTCAGTATAATCGGCGATTATGCTGGTTTAGGGTTTGGAGCCGCTGAAACTTTGGCGATCTGGTTGTCCTTCGTATTACGTCATAATCACGTTAAAACGATTATCAATAGTCTCAAAAGAATCGAAACAATTTCACGGAAAGTAGACTTGAACGATGATTATGAGAAACTCTTTGCGAAATTGGGAATTGTTCTCATCATCGTCAACTGTGGCTCCGTGATTTGGGGAATTACAAGCATCTTAACCACACCAGCGGACAATAATGAATCCTTTCCTTATGTTGTGCTGCAATTAATGTCTTTTAATATCGTGACGATCTTCGTCTGGATCGTCGCTGTCATGAGACGCAAGTTTCATCGACTCAACGAGAAGCTTACGAAATTCATTGATGAAGATTATGGAGAGAAAGAACATGAACAAGGGTCCTTGGAATTTATAAGCTATTCAAGGCAAACCCCGTTTTTTTAAAATGTCAGATGGGAAAAGGAATAATGCGTATATGAAAGTTTGAATTAATGCTTATTGATTTAAGGCTGAATTGATTCATTGATTCATTGATCCATTGATCGATAAAAACGTAATTACAGATCTACCTCCCCGTGGGAAAGAATAGACGCGATTTCACAATTACATTATGAACTTCGTGATTTGATGGGTCGTATCGAGGAACTCTTTGCCTTGATTATATTGATGAGTACGATGAAGGAATTGGTCCTTATCGTTATCGATGTTCACATAATATATCGTTTTATTAACGAACGTAAATCATTCACTGTTGACGATTTCGTGTATTTAATTATCATCGGGCTTTGGGCAATCATTCCCATGATGATTGTGGCCATAATCGCGAATGTCTGTGGATCCACATCGGAGAAGGTTTGTCTCTTGAGGATTTTCTTAAAACAAATTAATTGAAATTAAATTGAAAATGAGAACCACTGTTTCAAGTTCTACGATATGGTTTTAATTTGCTTTTTTATTTAAAAAAAAATAGCTATTTAAATACTACAGATTGTCTACAATACCACTTTGTTTTTCTACTTTTATCATTATCATAAACCTCTTAGTTGCTTCATGGAAAACGATCCGATTTCAATTAAAGATTTTTTTTTACATTAGAAATCTCATTTTTAACTTTGAAAATAAATCTTTTAACTCTTGATTACCGTACTTGCAGGCCAATGAGACAGCAAATATTTTCCACAGAATTACAACCAAAAGTGAAGTTTTTCGCGATAATCGAGAAATCGCGGTATGTTTAATCACATTTCATTCTTTGCTCTTCAATAAATCATTAGTTGAGACGTTAAATATTTCAGAAATTCAACATTCTTTCCCTTCATTTGCTGGGAAACCAAGTTAAAATGACGCTGTACGGCTTGATCGAACTGGACGAATTTTTTGTATACCGCGTAAGTTTGAATAATTACGTCAATCAATGGCATAAATTATGACACTTTGTCATCGAATTGCTCTTGAATTTCAGACAATAGCAACGGCCACTTCGTACCTTACGATAATGTTACAATTTTATGGTTAATGAAATTGTCAATTTACAATTGAACATCGAATAGTGATAATTAAACAAACGACGAATGAAGCAACGATTGCATTTTTCCATTGATGATGGGAAGAAGTTGATGAATTGCATTTACAAGGACGATGAATTGAAAAATCATAAAAAATCATCAATCAATTGCCATCGGCAAGCAAGAATCTCTCGAGACCATTATGCTGATTGAACATTGAGTTTTTTTATGCGAGCAAGCATGCGCGAAACTCTCAGTTTCATGTCCAAGCAAGTCCAGTTGACATCGTACCGCAAAATGAAGAGCAATATAGCGAATAAGAAAAAACGATCACGCGCATTCGTCTTTTTGTATTATTGGGGTAAATTTATCGGCATCAATCCCCTGAAACTCTTGGAAAACAACGACGTCCAGTTTTCGTATTTCGGTCTTTTTTACGGCTGCGCACTGGCTGGATTGTACGTTTACGTGTTTTACAGAATTCTGATTGCACGAATGACATTACACGTGCCCGGTGACACCCCGATCTCCGTAATAGTGGATATTATCGGTATCATCAGTCAGTTTATCGAAAACTCAATCGCATGCTGGTTGTTCTGTGCTCTTCGTCAAACTCGTATCAATAATATAATCGATATTGTCATTGAGATCGAGAAAATATCGAGTCAACTCGCCATCTCCGATGATTATAAAGAAAACTTTCGCGCATTTCAAAATTATGTGATTATCAACAATGTCGTGTATGTCGCTTCGCTGATGTTGTCAATCATATTGATGTCGAATTATCCCACTTTTAACATTGTCCCGTGGATATCCTTCAATATTCCACGAATAGCATCTTTCAATATGGGAATTCTCTTTGCGTGGATCATGATAATCGTTAGACGAAAATTTCATCGTCTCAACGAGAAGCTTCGTTATTTGTTGCAAAACAATCCCGTCGTTGCAAATGATGCGTTCACGAACAAAACCCTGGGATTGACAAATCAATCACGGTATGATTTTCAATCGTTATTATTAGCGTCAATGATTTCTGATAAGTTCTGACTTGAAAATACGCAGTGCCTCCAGAAAACTGTGTACCTTCAAAATCAAGTTACTGTAGCGTCATAATGCTGTCACTTTATAGATGAAAACGATCGATATAATTATTCGATGATTTTTCTCAGGTAACTACTTGGATAGTTTTAGTGGCATTTCTATAAATTTTCATAAACGGACCCAAAGTTGCAAGTATTACATTTTGGAGGAAATTAGTTCACGAAGCATTTTGGCGCTGCAGACCATCACAATGTCCTATGCCTTGATTCATTAATACCTAATTTAATATTGGAAGATTGAGAATAATAATAATAATAATTTTGATTAATTAAATGTCTTTACCGCTCAATCTGCGCAATTTATCAAAACTCTCATCACAGATCGCACGATCATCTTCCCGCGGGAAAAGTATCCACGATCTCAGAACTTCATCGTAAACTCAGGGATTTGATAAATCGTATTGAGGAACACTTTATGCCGGTCATCTTGTTTGGAATCCTGAATCACATCGCCGCTCTCACGCTGAGTTTCTACGCAATTTATCGTTATTTCAAAGTAATCGGCGGTCTCAATGGAATCGAATCAATGCTGCACATCGGCGTCTCCCATCATTGGATTGTTTATTCTATCGTCGTGATAATTGTGATATCACACGTTTGCGGCTCAACGTCGCGGGAGGTTAATGTGTCAATGAATTCTAAATATCTTGTTGTCTCGTTTATGACATTTTCATTTATAAATCCTCGAATTATTCAATCGCAGGCAAATAATACGGGAAACATTCTTCACGCGATGCTCAATGATTTTGGTGACAATCCAGAAGATATTGCGGTAAGTCAATGGAATCTTCTTCCAGTTTCAATGGTAACGCTAAGCGTTTGCGCAATTTTCAGAAATTTAAAATTCTCTCGCTCGATTTATTGACAAATCGAGTGACCATAACGCTGTGCGGCTTTTTTCCACTGGACGATTTTTTTTTCTGCGCTGTAAGTTTCAATGATTTGTTGATCAGATTGCAACCTCAACATCAATAGAGTCGAGGTTGGTCAAAATCTTCAGCTAGATTTATATTGCAGATGATGACAATCACAACGATGTACCTCACCATCATGCTTCAATTGTATACCTAAAAATAGTCGGTACAAAAATTGGTTCTATCCGAAGTTTATTCACTACGTTTGGCGATTTGTCTGTATATTCTGTAATAAAAGGACCCAGCTATTTGTCACGTATATTTTACGTGTCTTTAATGCATTGATGTCCCTCAATGCCTACCACTAATGCCTCAATATATTAGAATTAAAAAAAAAAGAATTGCACCGCCAGCTGGAAAGTTTGTATTATTATTGATGCCATCGATCATCGTGTAAAATGACACATGGCAGAGTCCATTACGCCGATTGAAAAAGTTGGAAGGCAAAAATCGATGTACGGGACTGAACTGACAGTTCCTGACTTAAAATGAAGAAGTGCAGGAAGCGCGATGAAAAACGTTCTCCCACATTGAGAATGTTGTACTATTGGGGAAGATTGTTGGGCGCCAATGGCCTTACTCTGTCGAAGGGCAGGGAAATCAAATTTTCCTACTCGAGTATCATCTACGCTCTTTTTCTATCAGCTGCTTATCTGTACATGCTTAAACTCATTGTTCAGGAGAGAATAGGAATGGTGTTACCGGGTGAAACTCCACTCGGTTTGATCGTCGATGCTTTCGTCTTGGTTTTTGCAAGCATCGAGAATTTTTCCGTCTGGTTCTCCTCTGCTTTGCGTCAAAATCGCGCCAAAGCCATCATCAATGGTTTCGAAACAATTGACAAAATATCGCGAAAGTTAAACTTGTGCGATGATCATGAGAAATCGTTTAGGAAGCTTGGAATTCTGCTGATGGTCATCAATGTTTTGTACGTAATTTGGGCGGGAACCATCATTTCCAGCGCTCCATCGGATGAAATTGCGTGGTTGATCTTTCCTATTTTGGGAATGATATCGTACAACGTGGCAACGCTTTTCATCTGGATCGTGGTTGTCGTGAGACAAAAATTTCGGCGTCTCAACGAGAAAGTGACGAAATTGATGGATCATGAGGAAGTGGCTTTGGAATTTGTGGGAAGTTCGAGGTAAGGAATTTTTTTCAATGTTTCCTGAGAAGAGGAAAAGTTCTTCTGTTGGAATTTAAATGCTGCTGGTTTTTCATTGGAGCCTCATTGAAAAAGGAATCAATATTTTGTTAGAGAAAAAATTCTACCTTAGATATTTTTCTGCCATTTTTTTTCATGAAGAAAAATGTCATTGCAGATCTATTTCTCCGTCGCAAAAAATCGACGCAATTTCTCAATTGCATCGTGAACTCAGAAACGTAATGGATCTCATCATGGAACACTTTGCCTTGATCATATTGATGAAGATGTTGAAGCAACTTCTACTTATATTCCTCGATATTCACATAATGTATCGCTACCTTGTAGGATGCGAATCCTTCAATATACATGATTTCATATATATGAGCCACATTGCTTTCTGGGCCATTATTCCTTTGGCATTGGTGACCATAATTTCCAACATCTGTGGATCTACATCGATTGAGGTTCGTGTATGGTTCATTCCACGTCAAATCTACCAATAGTTGGATTCGACTCCTTTCAAATTCCATCAAATTTGGCCCGAAGTTTTCTTTTATCATAAAACGAAGAAGTACCAAAGACAAAAAATAACATTTTTTTTTTTCAAGTTTTTTAAATTTATTTTTTAAATATCTCGAAAACTATTATAGTTATGAAAAAATTGTTCCGGGTTCGTCTTAAAGAGTATACTTGGAGCTAGGAAAAAAAAATATTCCGGAATTGAATTTTTAAAAATCGTGAAAATCCACGATCGACATTTAATGTTTGGTTCATTTTTTTTTATGTAATACCTTGTACCGATCTTAAAAGATCTTGAAATATTAGATCAGTACGAGGTATTATAGACAAAAAAAATTAACAAAAAATTCAATGTTGACCGTGGATTTTCATGATTTTTAAAAATTCAAAGCTTTCCGAATTCATCATTGTTCAAAAAAAAAATTCGGAATATTTTTTTTCGTAGCCTCAAGTATACTCTTTAAGACGAACCGAGAACGATTTCTCCGTAACTATAATAGTTTTCGAGATATTTAATAAATAAACTTGAAAAATGTAAAAAATGCGAAATTTTTAAGTTTTTAACAAAAAATTTTAATTTTTTTCCTTCGGTAGAACTTCGTTTTATGATAAAAGAAAACTTCTGACCAAATTAAAATGGAATGACCCATCTTGAGAGATTTTGATTAAGCCAACAAATGTAGCAAAAATTTCTATTATTTAATAGCTGGGAGAATGAGGGTTTATTTATAATATAAAAAATACAATTAATGTCCTGAATGTGTTATTAAATTATTTACATGGGTCATTAAAATTGATTGAATTCTGACTGCCAATTTTTTGTGCCTAAAATCAGAATATTATTTCTGTGTAAAAATATTTATCATTCACCATAATTTTTACGATTATAGGCCAACAAGACGGGAAACATTTTTCACAGAATTATAAACGATCTCAAAGTTTCTGGCAATACTCGAGAAATTGCGGTAAGTCCTCTTCATCACCTTATTTTTGGGTTTTGAGGATTCATCGATTGGCACATAAAACATTGCAGAAATCCAACGTTCTTTCACTCGATCTGCTGAAAAATCGAGTGACAATATCGTTATTTGGCCTCGTAGAATTGGACAATTTCTTTGTTTACAGTGTATGTACAAAAATAATTCTCTATTTAACGTTGAGTCAATTATGACACTATTTAAAATCTATTTACTCTTTTATTGCAGACAATAGCAACGGCGACTTCGTATCTTACAATAATGTTGCAATTCGATGATTAATAAAATAAATGATAATTGAAGCGCTACTTTTACTGTAAAAAGTCCTAAAATATATCCTAGAGCAGCTAGAAAGTTTCAACGAGGCTCGACACTGTCGTTTTTGTCGAAATTGAGGAACAAATTGATAGACCCACGATAATATCAATCATCGTTGAAACTTTTCAACCGGTTTGACCCATATCGCCAAGTGTCCACTATCAATCCAGTTCTCCGATCGATCAATCAATTAAACTGTATCACACACTTGAAAGTACATTAAGGTAATGAAATGTTCACAAGGAAAATTGCAAACGATCGTCACAGAGTACAAAAACGTTTTAGTGTAAAAAAGTGAGAACCTCGCTGCGGTCATGAAAACCACGGAAGGCTTTCTTCGTGAAGAAGCAAAAACAAACAAACATGTCGATGAAGAACGAATATTTTGAAACGAAATCGTGGACCTTTGTCGTTTTGTATTATTGGGGAAAATTGCTCGGTATAAATTCGTTGACCCTCACGAAAGTAAACAAACTCGAAATTTCATATTTCAGCCTTTCATACGGATTTTTTCTCTTCGCGATTAATTCCTATTTATTTTATTGGACCGCCATCGAGCGTTTGACATTCCACGTGAAGGGTGAAACCCCAATTTCCATCATCGTAAACGTTATCGTAATATGCAGTTTGTATCTGGAAATTTCTGTCACGTGGTTGAACTTTGGCCTTCGACAAAAACGCATCGTTACGATAATCGAGAGTTTCGCGAAAGTCGAGAGAACTTCGAGAAAGCTCGATATATCGGAAAAATATGATATACGCTTGAGAAAGCTCACGTTCTCTTTGGTAATCGTTTTTATACTTCACGCAATCGCAATTACGATCAACATGGTGCTATTCACCGATGTTCCAAATTTTAATTTCGTAATATGGACGTGCTTCAATGTGCCTCGAATAACTTCAATGAGCACGACGTTACTTTTTGTCTGGAGTCTCGCATTAGTAAAACGTAAATTCAGTCGACTCAATGAAAAAATGGGTTTTTTATTGACAAATTATTGTCCGAAAAAGCCAGATGCATATATAGTAGTGATCGATGGATTGATCGATACGGAAGTAATAAGAAATTCAAGGTAGATCAAATTGAAAAATTCAATTTCGATTGTTTATATTTTTCATTTTTTTATTAAAAAAATATATTTTTATTTTTTTGACCCTCAAGATTTCTGCATCTGCATTTTTTGATTTTGGCTCAGCAAAACTTACAAGTCATAGCGCAGAGAAGAAAAACCTATTAACCTTTTTTTGTCCCTCATTCAAATCTGCAAAAAATGTTTTTTTTAATGAAAATTCATCCAAATTTTGAGTTTTTGAGGAAATTATTGATAGATTCGTGCTTAGTGAGAAAAAATACATCGACATATCTGTATTTTGGCCAAATTTGAATTGCTTCACAAAAATGGCTGAAATGGTCTGAGAATTAATAAAATGAATAGTATATTCTTACAGCAGTGAGCAAATTCTGCTCTCGGACGGAATAATCACGATTTCTCAATTACACCGTGAACTCAGAGACCTTGTTCTCCAACTCGAGGAATATTTCGGTTTACGCACCGTGTTGAACATATTGTCTCAAGTGATGCAGGTCACCTTCAATATCTACATAATTTCACGTTTTCTGAAGGGGAAAGGCTTAAGGGTTACTATCGATTTCGAATATCTGGGTGGAATTGGTTGCTGGATCCTTTTTCCTATCGCAACATTGACTGCAGTTTCCAATGTTTGCGGATCAACATTGTACGAGGTAAGAACTTCAAAGTAAGAATCATGCATTGCATTGCACAGAACATTTGCAACAATACTCGATCAACTAAAAATTAATGGAAACCATATTAGTGCTTACATATTCATCCCTTAATAAGTTTTTTATATGATTGCATAAGCATCGAATTACCTTACATGGAGTGTAAATTCTAGGCTAATAATACTGGAAATATTCTTCACGAGATGCTAAATAAATACGATTATTTTTTCAACGATCGAGAAGCTGCAGTAAGTGTCAATTTTTTCCCTCTACTCTTGAGACACTATTTTAGTCTAGAGGGACTTTTTACTTCACTGTATAGCTGAAATTTAAAGCAAAGTTCGTATTTGTAATTTCATTTCTTAACGTAATTTAATTTCCATTTGTTCGAGAAATTAAATGTGCTAACGATGGATCTGCTTAGCAATCGCTTGAAAATATCGCTATTGGGCTTCTTCGATCTGGATTATTTTACCTTCTACAGAGTATGATGAAATTATCAATCCATTGTATAATCAGGGGTCCTCTGATGAAAAAATTGTTTATCTTATAACAAAAAAACGAAATTCAATTTTCAACTGATCACTGATGAAAAATTGTTGTATAATCAATTGGGAAATTGTGGGTTTATGTGGATCAGAGAACCCTTGATAGAATTCTACGTTGCAATCGCATTTGTCATCGACTAAATGAATTTTTTGTATTGCAGACGATAATGACAGCCACTACGTATCTAGTGATAATGCTACAATTTTAGAATACGATCGTAATATCGATTTTCCAGGAATGATGATAAATCGTTCCTTCCAGTATTCCGGGGAATAAAAAAAAAAAGATTAATCATTCATCCGGAAAAACGAAGACACCGATGACCATTATACTAATTGAAAGAAGCATTATTTTTTTCCATCATATTTACAAAGACGACGACGTGAGAAAGGATAAATATTTCAGTCATCGTGAACGAAGAGGCGACGTTTTTTTTTCCTTCCTCAGTCACAAAGAAATGTCGTTGAAGGAGACACAAAATAGGTCGCGAATTTTTATCGCACTTTACAATTGGGGAAAATTCATCGGCATCAATCCTTTGACACTGACGAAAGATAATCGAATCGAATTTTCATTTTACAGTCTCATTTACGGTTGTTTTCTCGTCACGGTTTACACGGGCCTATTTTTTTGGTCAATTTTCGAACGATTGAAACTTCGATTACCCGGCGAAACTCCGATATGTGTAATCACGAATGCCTTCGCTATTTGCGCGATTTTTCTAGAAACTTCAGTCATCTGGTTGACTTTTTCTTTTTGTCAAAAACGCATCGCAACGATTGTGAAAAATTTCACAAAGATAGATAATATCTTGAGAAATTTAGATGCGACCGTTGATTGGAACGAGAATTTTAAAAAGCTCGCATTTTACGCGATTATCGTAAATGTTTTTCAACTGAATTCGGTTGTGATGAGCGGTGTGTCATTGGCCGATTTTTCGGCTTTTCACGGTTGCGTTTGGATATGCTCCAATTTAGCGCGACACGTATCGTACAACACGATGGCACTTTTTGTCTGGATCATCATGGTAGTGAAAGAGAAATTTTGTCGACTCAATGAAAAAGTTCGTTCGTTGATGAAAAATGATTGTCCAGGATTGACGATGAGCCAAATTGTCACTGGAATGCCCGCCGTGTCGATCAATCCAAGATTGATAAAAAAATCAAGGTGTTATGAAAATTCTATTGGAAATTGGTTGAAACTTTAAGGATTCTGATTTTTTTTTAGACAATGAAACAAAAGTTGATTTTATTAGATTTCAAGCGCGGAAATTTATGATTTTTTTTTGCAGAGCACCTTGTTTATTAATATTTTTTAATATTTTTTTACATTATTAAGCATTATTCTAAGAATATTCTGCTAAATTTTCATTAAAAAATATTGAAAAATAAGCCAGTGGTAGTGGTGAGAACCATAAGTCACCTCAAAAAAAAGTTTCCATGCGGTAGATAACTCATGATTGTTTTATCTAAAATTAAAAAGCTAAAAAGATTTCTTTAATATATAAGTTTATCTTGGATTTCAATGAAGGAATTAACAAAATATTAATTTTTGAATTTTTGGTAAAGGTGCAATCAAAAAACTCTGATTTTTGCAAAAAAATGCTCTTTTTGTTTAATTAAAAAATAAGTTGTGATTGAAAAAAAAAATCCTTCGTTCAGAACCCAGTATTTAGTAGGTAAAAGAAGTGTGCAAAGTGTGTGTGTTTTCGAGAAATTTTGACTACCGACTTAAAAAAAAAGTTTTGAGAAAAACGCGATTAAAGTTTGATACTTGAATAAAATAGAATTTTTTTTTTAACTTACATAGAATTGTCGATTCCAGCTCCATAAAGCAACTCGCATGCAGCTGCTGCATGACCGACACACTCCTTTTTATTTATTTGATAATCTTGGCCATATGTTTGCGCTTCAATAACTTTTTTATAAACTCAATTGTCCGGAGACCGGAGACTTAATTGTCTATAACTCGAAAAGTTTTGCTCCTAATGACTTCAAATTTTCTGACAATATTTCTTATAAGTAGTAGTATCAGAATTTTTTTTTTAATCGATTTTCTGACCCTTTCATTCATCATTTCATTTCAGTCATTTTGTACACTAATAATTTTATTATTTTAGAGTTATTATTATTTTAGTTGAGTTTTATTATTTTAATAATTTTGAGATAATTGAATTAGAAATTTAATTGATTATGAACGTACTTGCAGGCTCAAAGATATTCTTCGCTTGGACAAGATCAAGATGATTTCTCAATTACATCGTGAACTTAGAGACTTGATTCTTCGTATCGAGGCTTACTTTGCTCTGCTCGTACTTTTGAATTTGTTGACGCAACTATTTAATATCGTGATCTCAGTATACATGCTATATTGTTTTCTGAAGGGAAACAGTCCAAGAAAGACAATGGACTTTCTTTACTTAGGTACTGTTGGAACTTGGATCGTGGTTCCCATCGTTATTGTCGTCAAGGTTTCTGAGGCTTGCGGCTCTACTTCATGCGAGGTACACCTTAAATACTCAAACACAGTCGAGCAAAGCAATTTTTTTGCGAATTTCGCTTTAAAAAAATCGCAATATATAATATATGCTACAATGCCTGCAAAGATTCGCAAATTTTTCGCTGTGACATTTTCAACCAAACCTTTTTCTCGCTGATCTTTCGAATTTTGACCATGTCTGTCGATTTATAAAATTTACAATATTTTTTCAGGCTAACAAAACTGGAAATTTTCTTCACTCGATGCTCAACGATGCTCAAAATTTTACCGATGATCAAGAAGCTGCCGTAAGTCCAATTTCCTTTGTCACTCACATTACAATAATAAAAATTATTTAAAAAATATTTTTCCTCCAAATAGAAACTCAACGTGCTTTCTCTGGATCTACTTCAAAATCGGGTTAAGATATCTCTGTTCGGTTTCGTCGATCTAGACTATTTTTTGTTTCCCAGTGTAAGTTATAAAAATAGGCTCTCAATATTATGAATTATCATTAATTATTATGACTGACGTTTGTTATCGAATAAATTCTGTAATATTGCAGATAATAGCAACTGCGACAATGCAACTAGTGATAATGCTGCAATTTTACAATTAACAAAATTATCGTTCATCTTGACGGTGATCGATCATTCGATCAACAACTCGTGACAAATGGACAATGCTATTGTCTGTCGAAGCGTTTCATTATACTAATGAACGATCGGGAATGTCTTGTCTCGGGGAGAAAAAAAAGTGTAGAGAAAAAACAAAAGCGTTGAATCGTCGTCGAAGAGGAGAACTTTTTTTTCCAGTCACGAAGAAATGTCGAGAAACAGAACACACGTTGAAAAACGTTCGCGCACATTTATCGCGCTGTATCATTGGTTTAAATTCCTCGGTATCAATCCCTTGAATATGGGGAAAAATGATCCATCGAAATTTTCGTATTTCACACTGTCTTACGCATTTTTGCTCGTTGGGTTATATTCGTACGTATATTATCTCGTTTTCATCGAACGTTCGAGCACAAAGTATCCCGATGAGACCCCGATTTCCATAATCGTCGATTTTATGGGACTAAACAATATGTTTTACGAAACTTCGTTGGCCTGGTTGTTCATTGGTTTTTATCAAAAATCCGCGAAACTCATTGTGAAAAGTATCGTCAAAGCAGAGACAACCTCGAGGATTCTCGATATTCCCGAGAATTACGAGAAACGTTACGAAAAACTTGTCATTTATCTCGTAATTGTCAATGGACTTTACGTCGCTTTGATAGTCATGAACAACATTATAATGGTGAGCTCTTATTATATGAATATTTTCGTATGGATGAGCTTTAGTCTATTGCGTTTGCCATCGTTCAACGTGATAACTATCTTCGTTTGGAGTATTATATCGGTGAAACGAAAATTTCATCGTCTTAATGAAAAATTGCGTTTCTTGATGCAACATGATTATGACAAATCTCACTCGTTAGACCGACAAATTTCGTCTGGATTGATCAGACCTTCGAGGTACATCATGCAATTCTCTCAATTTAAGTTTTTGAATTAATTAATTAATTTATTGTTTGATTGACTCATTCGTCGACTCATTGATTCATTGATCTGTTGATTCATTGATTGGTGAATTCTTCGATTAATTGATTTATTAAGTAGATACAATTCTGTCAATTTAAGTTTTTTAATTAACTAACTTATTTATTGTTTGATTGACTCGTTGATCTATTCATTTGTTGATTCATTGATTCGGGGATTTTTCGATTAATTGCTTTATTGAGTCGATGCAATTCTGTCAATTTTTGTTTTTTAACTAACTAATTTATTGTTTTATTGATTCATTCGTTGACTCATTGATTTGTGAAGTTTCGATTAATCCATTTATTGAGTCGATTTAGATTCTTTTGCTCACATTTTAATTATAATTCCAGCTCGAACATCGTTATCCCGTCAGATGCAATTGACAAAATTTCCCAACTTCATCGCGAGCTCAGAGATGTCATTCGTCGTATCATTGAATACATTCAATTGGCCGTTGTCTTTTTCCTAATAACGAAATTATTTGAAATCACTCTCTATATTTATTCAATGTACAGCGTTGTGAAGAATCACTTTCCGATAAAGAGCTTTCAAGAATTCATCTACATTAATTCCGATAATTGTTGGGGCCTATTTCTGGTTGTCGCGATTGCTGTATTGTCCAACATTTGCGGATCCACACGAAATGAGGTATTTGATTTTTAATCTATCAACGCATAAACTTTTCCTGGTTGTGAAACTTTTTCGCCATTTAATCCAAATTTATCAACAATCGTTGATCATTAAAAAAGGATGAAATGTTCATGACAAGGTCTTCATTCATTCGATGTGTCTTGAAGTAATTTTCAACTAAACATCCTTATCGAATAGGCAATAAATAGAATTATTTTATATTCGAATATTATATTCATTTATTATCATTATTATTTATATTTATATTTAAGCGATTGATATTTGCAGGCTAATGAAACCGGAAATATTCTTCACTCGATGCTGAACAATTACGAAAATGTTCGAGATTCGCGCGAAGCAGCGGTAATTTTTCTTATTTTGTATCCTCTTCGCTCGCCTTGTGTAATTGTTTCAATATTTAATAATATTGTTTGAATTTTTTCAGAAATTTCACACGCTGTCGCTCGAACTTTTACAAAATCGAGTCACGATAACGCTATTTGGATTTTTGGATCTCGACTATTGTCTGATTTACAAGGTACGGTCAATCTGTTTCGTCTATTAAAAGGGTCGACATGTGATAAAAAAATATTGGAAAAAATAATGAAACTTTAGGAATTTTTCATCCGATCAACTATCGACGAAGTTCTATTTCAATTGTTACAAAATACTAATTTGGAATTTTTCTAAAAGAATGAAGAGGGCAAACAAGGTTTCCGTTGCAAATCTATCCGCCTGTCTTCCCTCCAAGTCTATCGGAAAATCGATACTTGACCTTGAAGTAATGTCTATGTTTTTCTTGCAGACTCTAGCAACGTCATTCACTTATGTCATGGTAATGTTGCAATTTTATCGATAAAATAAATTGACGGATGATCGATGACGAGGGAAAAATTATCTTTGTAGCTGGTTTAATGGATTGCGAACCTTGCGATGCTTTTTCATCGATTTCAGCTTCGACGTCAACGTTGCATGATATTATTTAATGAGAAAGAAAGGCGAGGAAGTGAATATTTTCTTTCGTCTTCAGCTCGTTCTCGTGGAGTGCAAAACCGTGACAAGAACTCGATCGAGAAATGTTTTGAAGATTATTTTTGTGCGATGAATTTTCGTGAATTCTTGTCAATGGCAAAATGGAGAAATATGAGATTTCCGCCTCCGTCACGGTGCGTTTACTTTTACTGGAAAATTCTCGGTCTCTGTCCTTCCGTAATTAACGTCGAGAAGGAAACAATTCATCCGACGAAATTTGGGATTTTCTACGCACTTTTCTGGACAATAATCTGCTCGATACTCTACGCAAAGGCGGTCTTGAATCGCATTTCTTTTTTTCTTCCCCGTGAAACATCATCGACTGTGCTCGCTGATTTATTCGGCACTACGATGGAATTTCTCGTGGTTATCGCGGCGTGGCTTTACTTTGCATTTCAACAGAACAAGATCCAAGAGCTGTTTGATTTTTTCGTTGATATTCGTGTTACCGCAAAATCCATCGGCATCGAACGAAACGTCAACGCGATATTTCGTCAAATCGCTATTCACGCGATCGTCATTGATTCAATATGGATCATTCTCTGCTGTGGCGATAATTTCATCGTCTATAGGAATCCATTGTTCGCGGGCAATATTTGGATACCCTTCAATATTTTACGTCTCGTGAGTCCCAATCTCGTCATCATGCTCGTCAATGCACTTCTGATATTGAGGACATTTTTCCGTCAGCTCAATCGAAAGATTCTCGAATTATCGGATCAGAGGATTGCAACGATACCGAGAATTTCGGAGAGGCGAGGAAAATTTTTGGAGCACGATTGGTCAGTGATATTTTAAGTGATGAATTAAAAAATCAATAATGAAATCCTTGATGAGAAAAAATGTTTTATCTTGATGAATTTTGGAAATAATTGCAATGTGTTTGGAAGTGACTTCCTCCTGGGGAAAACCGTCCTCAGCTATTTAATTGAAAGAGGCAAATTGAAGGAAAGAAATTGAAGAAAATTCAAGA
The DNA here is from genome assembly GCA_946863875.1 of Alloplasta piceator. NCBI lineage: Eukaryota > Metazoa > Arthropoda > Insecta > Hymenoptera > Ichneumonidae > Alloplasta > Alloplasta piceator. Next base: position 12,426,115 of record OX333080.1, read on the forward strand.
TAAATTATAGCTTATTTAGCGATTATGTTGATGTTTACTTACAGCCTTGAAACACACGCGAAACCCGATCATCTGGAGATTTATGGTCAGGTTCATTCGGACCTCGTGTCCTTAACGAAGATGGTCACTCATTTTTTCTCTCTGTCGATGCTGCTGGTTCTACTCGTACACCTTATTCTGATGACCTCGGATGTCTATCTTCTCTGCATCATTGTGAAGGACCGGAAGTTATCGAACTTCACGGAAAGAGTCACCTTCATTGTGTTAGTATTGTGGCTCCTGGGTCATCTTGCAGAGACGGTCATCTTGATGGCTGTTGCCGAATCGACCGCCAACGAGGTCTGTAATTCAAGAAAAAATTGCAAATAAAGTGAAATGATATAGGAATTTCTTGGTCATTCAGATCTGATAAGCAATCATTTTCAACAGGCCAATCGAGCTGGAACAGTGTTGCACAAAATGCTGACTTCTCGTGATACCAAAAAATACACCAGCAAGGTAATTCATAAAATAGAAGCCCACTGGGAATAATTACTTACACCATGGAATAATTACTTCCTCATATGTCTCGTAGCTAAATTACGTTGTAATTACTCTGCATTTGTGCTCGATAGAATTTTTCATAAATTTTCGCTTTATTCCCACTCAGGGACAGATTCTTTCGCTCGGTTTGCTCCAGAGGCATTTGAATCTTTCACTCTGGGGCTTGTTTCAAATGAGGCTTTCGGTTGTGATTAAGGTAAAGTATAAACTATTGTAGAAAGAGTCCAGCATAAGAACTATAACGTTCTTTTTTCGTCAATCAGATGGTGAGTACTCTTTGCGTTTACGTAACGATCATGATGCAGCTCGATGGTCAAGATCTTGAGGGAAATCCATTCGACGAACTAATTTCGTCGACAGAATCATCAAATGTCACTTGAAACTTCGTAGGAGCAACGAAGTTCGACAAATATGATTGCCTCAGTTTAATTAATTATTCTTAAATAAATGAAAAATCGACTAAAATAAAATGGTTTTTAAAATTTTACATGTTGTTATCTTGAAAAGTATAACAATTTTTTTGTTTACTTAATTTTACATGAATTTGTTCATGATTTTGTACGTCAAAGTGGAGTCCTCGAAAAAAAGGTGACTTGTTTCGAGGACTCGCAGCCTTCCGTAGTTATCTGAAATAAAAAATCCGAAGAGATTTTTATTTTGTAGGCTTAATTCTAGATTTCTAACCTATAATATGCATATTTTAAGAAAGAAAAACGAAATGGCGGACTTGGGAACAAAAAGGTCTTCGAAATCGATTTTTTTAAAATAAATGTTTTAAAAAATTCATTTATTATAAAAAAATTAAATGTTTTAAAGGTTATAGACTTAGCTATGTGTGTCTAAAATAACGGGTAAATTTTTTAGCCAAATCGGTTGAATATTTTTTAGTCAGTGCTTCCCCGAAGTTTCGAAAACGTAGTTTCGAGAAAAACGCGTTTAAAGTTTTGACAACAGATTTTGTATAAAAAAATTATACTTACATTAATCAGCTATGCCTGGTGCACAGAGCAATCCTTCCGTTTCCTGAAAGTTATCTCAAAGCTCTCTTCGTTTCTTCGAGAGATTTACAGTTTCTGGTGATTGCCAAATCGTAGTAATTAGTCATTTTAAATATTAACTTATTAGTTAATTGCTCTCTTCTTTTGGCTACAACTTTGAAAATATTTTTAATTTCGGTCTGTAACTTTTACAGTATATTCTTAAGATGCTTAGCTTGCGAAAAATGTACAAAAAATCGATTTTTGAAACTCGTCACAGTGGGCTACTACCTTAAATAAATATAAAGATGGACGGTAGACCAGTTGGAAAAGGGTCTTATATTATTGGATTTTAGTGCTCGTCGAAGTTCTGATACCTCAAAATACTTTAAGAAGGATCTTTTGGTAGCTAAAATTGTTTATAGTGCCTGCAAGAGATTGTAATTTCCGAAGAAGGTCATTGTTGTTTAATGTAATGTTTAATATTGATGTTTCTCAGCTCTAATAAGAAAAAAGTCAGAATCTCCAGCAGACGTTATTAGTCGTAAACCAACTGTTCAACCGACCCAGTTCATCGCATGTCGGTTTAACCCTCTCCTGGGACTTTGTACAGGCAATTTGTTGTTTGGCTGAAATTGATTGCTCTTTGAAGGTACTCGCAATTTCCCATTTTGCAGTGACATTGACCTACATTCCACATTATTACAATAGATTGATGAGTGAGACAATGAGTTGATAACCTAGGTAAACATTGTCACTCAAACCACAAATTAATCAAGTAATCGAGTCACTCTAGCCCCTGAAACTTCCAGCTCCAGCAGTCTCGTTTGCTACGGACAGAGTGAAAGGACATTTCCATTGCTTTTTCATCGTCTCTGCTGTGATCAGAACGATGGAGATTCTCTATATCTTCCTTAAAATCATTGGTCTGTCTCCGTGCAGTTTAACGAATGACGGAAGAATCTGTCTCTCATACGCCGGTACATTTTATTCGATTGTCATATCGATTCTCTACGGCCTCCTTTATTTCAAAACCATAAATGACGATTCGCCTTATTATGGCGAACAAACAACACCGATGTCCTGCATAACCGCGTCTGCCTCTCAAACATCGGAATTTCTATTGATCACGGCAACTTGGCTGTCATTTGCTTTTCGTCAGAATCAACTCGTCACGATTCAAAAATCTTTCTCAAGGATCATCGAGTCCTTTGAGATACTCGGAATTCCGGATCCTCACGGCAACACGATCCAAAGAGCGAAAAAGCAAATTGTCATCTTTAATTTGATCTGGTTTTGCTTGTTCGTACTCGGTCTCTTTCCACACTTTATGGACAACGATTTTTTCATCTGGGTTGCGTACAATTTTGGCCGTATTGTCTATCCGAATTTCATAATTATATACATAGCTGCCATGGGTGACATCGGCAAACGATTTCGTTCGGTGAACGATAATTTGCGAGCTATCGCCGATTTTGACGCAAGCAACATTGATTTTGGCAATTTATTGCCCCGTAATCGATTCAACAAGTGCCGGTAAGTATGAATAAAAAGTTATAACTGATCAATCAATTTTCAACTGTCTTTCCACAGCGATTAAATTTTCGATTTAGTTCCAAAAGAAGTTATTGTTATAAAAAAAGAGCTGGATCATAATTAGATTGTTTAATAAAATGATCATAACTCATCAACAAGTCATATTTAAGGTGTTGAATGGTTTTCAAAATGGATTTTTTTTATTTTTCAAACCCATGTAAACTCTCATGTAATTTAGAAGGTATCAGATTCTTTCGTCCATTTCAGTATCGTGTCTTTCGTTGAAACGGATCGTCTGGCTGCACTTGGTCGAATATACGGAGAGCTCGTTGACGTTACAAAATTCTTGATACAATTTTTCTCACCATCCCTGTACTTTTTAGTGATGTTACATCTGACAGCAATGGCACTGATCTTGTACAATCTGTGTGTACAAGTAAGGGATGCGAAATTCCAGACATTGGAAACCAATTGGTTGAATCTATGTCTGGTTTCGGCACTTGGAATCCATTTGGTGGGAATGTATTTTGAAATAAGTGTTTGTGATTCAGCGGCGAATGAGGTCGTATCTCAAATTAAATTTTGCTCTGAAAATACCGATCAATAAACGATACGTGCATAAGAACGTGAATTTGTTTTTCGACAGGCCAATCAAACGGGCAATATTCTGCACGAGGTTTTGATTTCAACGCCAACGAAAGAGCACGTTGATTCGGTAATGAAAATCGATGTAAAATTTGGATTTCCTGTCGATTCCACATTTTTTAAACGATTTTTACATTGACAGGCTAAAATATTCTCGTTGCGGTTGCTCCAGGAACCTTTGAGCATTGAAGTTTTTGGTATAGTTAGGATCAAATATTCAATCTTCTACATGGCAAGTAGTGACGTTGACAATTGTCACTCAGATTTTGGAATTTTATTGACAATATTTAATGAGCCCAGGTATAAGAAATCGATACAATTTTTTGCGTCAGGTTTTCAGAAGCGTTCTTAGTTACGTTACGATAATGATGCAATTGGACGATCAGATCCGTCAGGTGGACAACAATGGTACAGATTCGACGTTACTCGGAGCAATAATTGATTAAAAATCGATTGGATGGTCGATCTTGCAAGATTCATCTGCAAACCTTGTATTGGCTTGGACCCATTTTTTTAAACATTCAATAGTACTATTTTTATGTCTGATGCGTTTCTCAATTGAACAAATTTGTTTATCCCAGTGATCACCCGTATCGTTTTTTTCGTCAACGATATTGATTATATTGATCACTTTTTCAAAAAATTAATAATTAGCCAAAAAATATTACTAATTTTTTATAAAAATTCTTAATTAGCGCAAAAATACTAGTAATTTTTCGAAAAAATTAGTAATTAATAAGAAAATATTTCCTATTTAAAAAAAAAATTATAACTAGTGACAAAATATTTCTAATTTTGCAAAAAAATTAATAATTAGTGACAAAATATTTCTAATTTTTCAAAAAAATTAGTATTTATTCGGAATTTACTTGGATTTTATTTTTTGCATTAAATAAATCAAAAGAAGGAATGAGAATATTTTTCAACCAAAATTTTTTTCAACAACGTAGAATATTAAATTCTTTTAAAAAATTTAACAAAATTCTGTTATATAACAAAATAGGGCACACATTATTATATGATATTATTGAGGCCCTTGAAGAATAAAAATACTACAAAGAATAAAAACATGATTTTTAAACCAAAAAAGAAAACGTCACTTTGTTTATTCGAACTTTTGATTGAAGTAAAAAGTTAATTCCATTAAAAACAGTGTTTATAATATTTAAATACTATTTTGATGCTCTTTAATGTGCATATTTCTCTCAACAATTTTTTTTTGCGAAACTCAAGCTCTGTGTTATTTTTTTAGCGAGTTATTGGATGTGCTTTTCCATCGGAACTCTTCATCAAACGATAATCAATCATTTCCCAAGGGCGAGGAAAATATTGCACAACGGAAAAAATTGAATCGCACATTGTCAAGCTTATCAGTTTCGCTCGCTGAATCTTGCAACGTTATTATTTCACTTTATCACACGATCGTAACAATTGTGGCGCTACAAAAGTGGCACAAACGCAAAAATATTGACAGAAAGTTCTCTGTGAACTTCAAGCTTGGAATGAAAATGGGACTTTAGTAGAAAATCATAAATTTTGCGGAAAACGAGATTGAAAAAATATGTTCATGCAAATAATGACGAGTTCGAGGTTGTTGTACGTTTTTTGGAAAATCATCGGTATCTGTCCATTTAAAATGGTCCCAAATGGTAAAATAGGATTTTCCTATCTCGGAGCATTTTATTCGGTCATCCTGACGTTTCTCTACGCAATATGTTACGTCAGAGCAATGGAAAATCGTTTGAGATTTTTGAAACCTCGTGAAACGACGATGTCACTGATTGCCGATATCGCGGCCAAAAGTTCGCAATCCCTGATGACGATAACGACGTGGTTGACGTTTGGATTTCGTCAACGAGAATTGAATATTTTGGAAAAATCATATTTCAACATTGCCGACGCATGCAGAAAAATTGGAATGCGCGACATTCCACGAAACCTCACGAATAAATTAAAAATTCAAGTCTACGTGTCGAATTTGTTGTTCACATCTGTTTTTGTTTGTGGACATATCCAACATTCCAAGTCGTCATTTTACGAGCTCGGTTTGTGGATGCAATTCAACTTCGGCAGATTCGTGTATCCGAATTTTACGATTATTTTTGTAAGTGCGATGTGCCTGATGCGCGATCGTTTTCGTTCGTTGAATGAAAGAATTCGACAATTGTCACACGATTGTCATTCGACGAGAAGCGTCGCTTTGCGCGAGAATCGACGTCGAAAGGACTCGACGAAAAATGGGTAAATGAAGAAAGAGCATTTATTTTCATGGTTTAATATGATTCAATGACAATTTTCAAAGTAACCCCTTAAATCAAGAGGGGTTGCACTATTTTGTGAGGCAAAAATTAAAAATCGGTATTTATGGGTCTTATGCACCTAAATTCGTATTTCTAATTTGGGGCTGTTCGATTCTTTGGAGAGAATCGATTCTCTAATCGATTCTAAATCGAATTAAGAAAATCGATTCTCATAAAAAATCGAATTCAAGAAATCGATTCTTAAAAATAGTAAAAAAAAATAATTGCTAATTAAAGCTTACCTAAGTGTTTAAGTTTTTGCTATGGAAAGTTATTAAATTGGATTAATTTATTTTTAATACAAAATGATGAATACAAAATAACAAATATAAAGCAGTTTGCATTCTGGCTAAACATAGTTTGATTCTTTTATACATTCACACTTTTTAATATACTCTTAAAAATATGAATATATTTTGCAAATCAGACTTTTTTCTATTCTATAAGTAAGTTTTATCGTTTTACGATATTTTGTATATTTTCACAAACGGGAAATTATGATAAATCGAATTTTAGATTCTCAAGGTCAAGAATCAATTCACCTAAAGATCGAAAAGAAAATAATCGATTCAAAAGATCGAATTTTTGGACAAAAGAATCGATGTTTTAAAGAATCGAATCGGAATCGAACATCCCCCACTTCTATAATGTCAAATTTCTTAAATAATTTATCTTGCACTCTAAAAAAAATGTTTTCGAACATCTTTCCCATTTTTTTTATCCAAAAAAAAAATAACAAAATCCTGATTGATTTTTTCGAATCTATTCTATTTGCTACAGATTTTATTTCTTTATCCAAAATTTTGACTACAAAAAATGATTCAATCATTTCAAAAAGATGTTCCATAAGTACGTTGAACAGAAATAGAAAATAAATGTTTTTTTAAGCTGCAAAAAATTCCCGAATATCGACTTTTATTTTACTCATCCAGAGTGAGGAAACCCCTTTAATTATTGCTATTTTAGATGCTTTATTTTTATATTTAAATTTTTTTAAATTTTTTCAATTTTTTAAAGTCTTAGAATATTAGTGGTAATTATTTTTCGATAATATATGATGCTTAGGATCGATTGTCTTGCCGAATCGGACCCTCTTGCAGTGAGCGTTCAATTGCATTCTAAGCTCATCGATTTCACGATGTCGATCGTGCAATTTTGCTCCCTGTCGCTTTATCTGACGATGGCGATTCACTTGTTCGAACTCACATCGGCCCTTTACGACGTGTGTCTCAACTTGAAAGAGCCAAAATTCTGGTTCAACGGAGAACATATTTATATCTGGGCGTTGAGCCTTTGGTTCCTTTTTCACGTTATAGGCTTGATTGTTCTGTTCACAATATCCGACTCAACGAAACACGAGGTTTTTCTCAAATCTCAATCTTTGATGTGGAGTTGAGGATTTTCACTTAGTAAATAGTCTTATTTTCCACACTTGACAGGCAAATCGAACCGGAAATGTTTTTCATGAATTCGTCGTCTCAACTCCGAGGGAAGGACTCGTTGATACTGTAAGGACCTTTTTTTGAAAATCGCTTAATATTTTTAGGATTAATTATTCAGCAACTTACAGACAACGATGGAGTCGCTTCGATTGCTACAAAGACCTCTAAAAGTTCAACTTTTCGGTGCAATCGACATTAAATCGTCAACGATCTACACCGTGAGTTTATATTTAGCATTGTTTATTTTTATTCTTTTTATAATTAGTTGTCCTTCTCATTTTATTGATCATAGCTTCTAAAAGGACTTTAGTGACAGTAGAAATATTTTTCTTTAGTTTTCGATTTAGAAATTCTTAAAATCCTTTAGATTCCAAAAAATTAATGATATTTTTTCAGTCTACTTTGTTTTTGGACTTGGTTCCTAATTTATCATTTTTTAAATCCAATTAATAATCGGCCCATTTAATAATTGCAGATTTTTAATTCAACACAATTTATTCGCAGATTAGCAGTATCGTTATCACGTATATAACGGTAATGATACAGCTGGACGATCAAGTAAACGAACAACATGATAATCACGAAAATCGATCGATATGAAAATCGATTGGCAATTGTATCGATCATGGTAATATTTAATCCCTATTGATATATTTCATAATTTTTTACAATTAATTGCAATCAATCGTCTCGGATGCTAAAGTGATAAAACGATGGAAAAAAATTACTCAATTATCTAACTTGAATTTTAATTAATCTCAAGTTATTTTCTGGCCATAACTTCCAATAATTCTCAAGGTAAGGTCAACTGAGAAATCGATAAATCATTTCATCAATAAAGGTTTGCTTCCACATTTGTATCAAAACTTTTTACACCTCCAAAGTTATCAAGAAACATTTCAAAAAATGAAAGTCATGTCACAGCCATTTTTCATTAAAATAAAGTTTAAGAAATTTATTAATCAGCAGGAAAAATTAGATCCCATTGGAAAATGGGTTTTCCCAGATCATGTTCTCTCTCTTTACTTTTCTCTGTTATCGGAAATAACTAATCCAATCGATCAGCGTCGTCCATCGGACGATAATAGCTAAAAGCTTGGTCACTGTTTATTTCCACTTGCAAAACCAAGTCTAGTACTCTGCATGATAACGCCATAGTCCGGACCTTGATCAGGAAGGGAGATGTCAGTAACGTCGAAGAGATCCAAAATGACGGAATTTTTTTTGTACTTTTATGGGAAAATTTTGGGCCTCTGTCCGTTTGACAATGAAGATGAAGATTCTCATAAGTTCTCATATTTCAGAGTGGTTTACAATGTTGCCCTCAGCACGGGATTTACGTGGATTTTTTGTGTGTCAATTCAAAATCGTATCAAATCAAAGTATCCCGGTGAAACGGCAATGGCGATAATAGCAAATTGTTTAGCGAATTCTTTCCAAATTATCGGTATGTGCGTGACATGGACGATAGTGGCCCTTCGTCAAAAGCGCATATTCACCATAATCGAGAGATTCGCGAATGCCAGTGTAACAGCGAGAAAAATCGGTATAATCGACGATGGGAAGGATCGTATTTTCAAAAAAATTGCAACTCACGTTGTCATTGTGAATTGTTGTTATTTATTAAACTTGACCGGCGGATACACACTATTGTTGAAGCAAGTTGATATGGAGGCACCTCTGTCTAATATCGTGTTCAATTTTGGAAACCTGATGTCTCGAAATTTCGTAATCGTCTTCGTCAATGCTCTGATCGTAATCAGGCGAAGATTTCAAATTCTCAACGCGACTGCGAGGAATTTGGATACGGCGAAAATCAACGAGACAAGGGTGAGAATTATTGGCGATAGATGCAAAAGGTAGGACAGATTTTTGGTCATTTTTGGTTCTACAAATTGGAAAGGTCATTCTTAGAGACAGACTGATTTTTCCATCAAACGACAGGATAATGACGCTCTCCGAGAGGATCGAAATCGTCGGTCAGCTTCATCGTGAACTAACGTCACTCACCGAAATGATACGGGATTTTTTTTCACCCTCATTGCTGATTATTATTGCCAATCGATTTGTGCAATTGTTACCGAATATTTACATAGTATGGCTCTCGATAATTGTAATTCAGAGTATGGATTTGCTTGATTGGTTCAATTTCCTCATTTTCCTCGGCTGGATCTTCATTAACATAATCGAGTCCTATGTCATCGCTGATATTTGCGATTCCACGTGCAACGAGGTCGGAATTTTGTTTTTCATTAAGATATAAATCATTTAGGATAAAAAATAAAAAATAACAATATTGCTCTAATTTGACAATGATTTTTTTCTTTATTCTGAATGTCAGGCTAATCGTACAGCTAACATACTTCATGAAATGTGGAACGAACGTACCGGTGAATCAAAAAAATGTGAACATGTGGTAATTGATGAATTAATCGTACGATTTATATTTTTGGCCTCTGCAGAGATTCAAGAATTTTTATCGCTATAAAAATATAATAAAGGCACCAAATCTTTTCATTCAGATGAACGCGGTATCGCTTTCGTTGCTTCGAAATCCGTTGAAGCTCTCGCTTTACGGTTTTCTCAATCTTGACACCACTCTCATGTACAAAGTAAGTGAAAAAAAAACCCAAAAACCAAAATATACAGAGTTTTGGTCGCGATAAAAGATTCCCAATTTTTTAAGATTTTTTCCAGCCGCTTCCAATAACTCCAGATGATGATATATTTTAAGGAAATTCAGCCAGGATCAGATTTTCCGTCAGATTTTAAAATGGTGTTGGAGAAAAAAATTTTCTGGCCTCAAAACACATTTGAAAATTTTCAATTGAAATTAAATTAATTTTAAACTTATATTTTTAAATAAAAATGAAATTGTGGATTTTTCTCGCACAATCGAAAGGTATTTAAAAGTTAATGGCGATGGAAATCAGTTCCTGGACGAATAGATCTGGAATGGAACAGATAACTTTTTTTTCCATTCCCGAACTTTCATCGCAATTGATTATTTTCAGATGAGTGAAACATTAACGACGTATATCTTGATAATGATGCAGCTCGATCAGCAAGAAGACGAACCCACGGGATATCATCAATTAAGATCGGGGCACTTTCGTTGATTGAGAGGAAAAAAACGGAAATGCACTTCGTCGGAAAAATAATGATCCCAGCGTCAATGTTTTTTCTTAATCAAATGACCGACGATCAATTGCACGAAGCGTATGATTACTTCCAATTCATCATGACGGAAAAAATTTTCCCGCAATCGCACAGTCATCAATATACTTGTTTATCGCACTTGGGATAATTTTATTTTGTTAGCAAAGTAATCGGTATCGATGTGACGCCAGTTTCTGCAGGATGTGTCAAAACAATAAGGAGAATCGTATCGAGATCGCAGAAGAAGTCAGACGTGAAAAACAACAATTCAAAAATTATGCGATTTTTGTTTTGAGAAAAAAAAATCAAGAGCCAAAAAATCAAAACATTATGGGAAAAGGGAATTTGGAACTATCGAAGAACGCAATAAGTGCATTGGAATTTCGAAATACGAGTCAGTGAAAGAAGTTTTTTTTAAAATAGATTAATTAAATTAATTAATTAATTTTTATCGAAACAATAATGATAATTAGGTTAAATCATTTCATCTTTTAAACTGGGACTTCTATTAGTATAGAGTTTTTTTTTCCACCGACACATATCTTGCTAAATGTTAATAAACAATTAACCTTTTCTAATACGATTTTTTTTTCAATTTTTACGGAAAATCTAAAATAACTGAACCATGAAAGATCCGAATCCCTGATTTAAGAACTGTAGAAATCAAATTTTCCCATACAATTGAACCAACATTCAAAATTTGACAGCTGTCAATGATTTATTTTCGAACGACAACCAATGATTAATAAACGAAAATAAAATGGTTAATGATAAATCGATAAAATGATAAATTACGAATTGCAGACAGAAATCCAAGAATCTACAATTGCAGAGAAGTTCTCGAGAGCGTTACATGGATTTGGCGTATTATCGGAGTCTTTCCGATAACATTGAGGGTACCATTTGGCATAAAAATATACGAAATAAACAAATTTCACGCTGTCTACAGTTTTTTATTGTTCGCAATGAGCCTGGGAAATTTCTTATACGTAATGATAAACTTCGATTTCTACTTTAGGTATCAACTTGAACAAAAAATAATTTACTTTCATTTTATCCATTGTTTAAAAAAAAACTCGCAAAATTAATATAGAAATATTATTTTATATTTTTTGAAATCAGGATTTCTCATCGGTTTCTCGTTAGTTTCGGAACAGTCATGATCCGAGCAATTGGCAGCCTGCTATGTATGACAGTGTCAAATTTTTGGCGTCTGATTCATCACAAAAAGGTAAATTAATTTTTTCTAGTCATTAATTTCATCCCAATATAAATAATAAATCATATAAATAATAAATAATAAATCAATTTTTGTGCATAATATTAATTTTTCAATTGACACAGCTGTCACAAGTGATCAACGAAATGTCAGAGCAGGATGTGATTTTGGAAAAGATGAATTGCCGATTTGACTTAGCGTCGAGCATGAAAATAATCCGAGCCTACATTTGGATCACCGTCACGATTCTTTTTCTTCAAATGTCTTATGACGTTCATACAATCATTCTCGAGGATGAAAAGTTAGTGCCAACTAAATATTATCGATTTTAGTGGAATATTATGAAGATTCGCGTTGTTATTGTTTTTTTATTCTAGACCGACAGTAGCGTGGGCATTTTGGAATCTTCCCCTGATTGCACAGATTTGCGATCTAACGATATTGGCTTCGTTGGTGGGATTGTTGGGTGTTAAGTTTCGTGCTCTGAATGAAAAACTAGTTACTGTCGTGATTAGAGCCAATGCATCTTCTCCAAAGGTGATAATCCTCATTTAATTATCTCTGCTTCCTCATAGAAGTGTCTTTTGGAAATGAAACTGCTCGAAAATTGTCTGGTCGATTAAGCTAAAATTTCACTGGCGAGTGGGGGGGGGGCAACTTCCTCTTGCTTAGAATGATTTTTCTGAAATTGTTCGCATCTTCTTATTTTATTGTATCTTAAATTCTTTCAAGAAAATATCCACCGAGCTTTTTACTCGAGTTATTATCAAGATGATGTAGAATTTTTTTGTAAGGATGTGAGATGGTGGAGTTGGTTGTTTTGGCATATTTACAACTCTACCACTTATTTCTCTGCCAGAAATACACTTCCACCATAATAAAAAACTACCGTAATCTCTACCACAAAACGAGTCTCCTAATAAACAGCTCTCTCATTTGAGAAGCCTACCAGATTACAAGTCTTCGGTTTTGTCAACTCAGCCGGTAACTTACCGACGTCGGGGCCCGCCCGAATGAAAAAACACAATCGCCCTGCAGTCGGTAAGTAGGGGATCGCAGGATTTGAGACCCGGAGACTTGTAAAATGAAGATTTTGAAACGTTTTTGTTTGTCAGAGATCTGAAATGGTAGAGCTGTGATATGCCATTATTTTCATTAAAGATAAAAATATCAAAATAATATCAATCGTGAATAATTTTGTTCAGGTCGTGGTGACATCAAACGTCTGTGCTGAAAATATACGTCTCATATCGAAAGCCCATTACAATATATGCGCACTCGGTAAACGAATAAATAGTATCTTCAATTGGAGTGTGGTAAGCGGTATAATAATACCGATAAGTGTCTTAATTTGCCAATATTGAGATTTATGTAAACGAAATGCTGACGATAAACATTGAGCCAAAATGTAAATTTCTCAATAACAGATTCTCAACGTCGTGACGGCGTTTATCATCTTGAGCACGACGCTTTATTATATCTTTGATGAGATTCAACGCGATGGAGAAACGAGCGTGGATCGAATATGTTCATACATCCTCTGGGAATTTATTCACGGTGCACCGATAATCGTTATCGTTATCATCTGCAACTGGACTTCCCATCAGGTTGCCCGAAAACGATTTCGAATTGAATAAAATAAGAATTGAATTAGATTGAATCATCATTTAACTGGACTCTAGAATTAAAATGAGCAAAAGTAAAATAACAAGTAAATTAAAATAAGGATCGTGAACATTCCTTTTTGTCTTGCAGGCAATTCACACCGGTCAATTAATTCACGAGATTCGAGTTGAAAACAAGGATTCACGATTGTACGAGATGGTTAAATCCTTCTCGTTGCAATTGCATCATCAGAAACTGGAATTTACCGCGGGTGGTTTTTTTCCCCTTGATTCGACCCTCTTGCAAACGGTAATGGATATTTTTAACAAACTACGGAGATATATTAAGACTAATTTTTATTCCTAATTATTAATCTCTTTTTTCTATCAGATGATCGGAAGTATAACTACATACTTGGTAATTCTCATCCAGTTTCAACCAAGATTGGAGTAATTCTAGGAAACGTCGAACATTGAAAATATCGTAATTTTCAAATAATTGAATAATTTGATGAATATCGTTATTTTGAAATGCATAAATTAGCATTAGCACAAACTAGCAAGTGGATAGTAATAATAATAATAATAATAATAATAATAATAATAATAATAATAATAATTCATCTAGTGACAAATGAAGAAATTTATAAACAAATAATCATTTGTTATATAATAATAGTTTGCAGGTAATAAAATTACTCACTCAAATTAATCAAAAGAGTTAGCAAAGCAAAAATGCAAAAAATTGTGTTTTTTTTTCATTCGTCCAATTCGTTCGAAGATATTCTACGAATAATTTCAAACAAGACACAATGCCATTAACGTCATTCAATCCACTTTCGATAATTATCGTGTGTTTTCACCGCTCGTGAAACGTTTCTCATCAACGTCACGTTACAGTAGCATAAATAAATAATATGGTCATTAGTATACAGAGGCAAAAAATAGCTCGTGATGGTGAGAAAATGCAGTTGTAAAATAGTCGAGGTCTCTCAAAGTTCTCTCGCGAAATGATTCAACAAAAGAAAATTATGGCGAAAGGAAGTTTTTTTGAGAGTGTTAAAAAATTTATGGAGACGCGAAATTTTAGGTCGAAAAGTCAGTAAAACAAGGGCAGACGTAAAATTGAGTTTCTGATTGTGAAATATAAATTATCGAAGAAATAATCCATAATATAAATATTTAATATCATTAATTTTGTACTAATTTCTTTCCTCTGAAAAAATAATGCGGAAAATATTAATTTATGAAATGTTTCGATATGTAATCAGTGAAATCATTTTCTTGCAAAGTGCAGATGGTGAATCGAAATTTTACAACTCTTTCGAGGTCCTCGAGAGCGTTGCTCCAATTTGGCGTTTATTGGCATTTTTTCCCATCACAATGAGAGGATCGATCGGCATGAGAAAATATGGGATCAGCAAATTTTACTCCATCTACAGCATTTTGACATTTGCAACGCATATGACCATTTTTATTTCCGGAGTAATGGAATTTCGTCAGTATATCAGGTCACCATTCTCGTCAACAACAAACATTCATTAACCCACATAAATAATCATAAAAATATATAATATATTGGAATAAAATAAAATAAAATTGGAATAATAAAATAAAATTCTCAATAATTATGAAACCATTTTCTTGCTCAATTAGCAATAACTTGCCCATGACTGTAATAACAATGGTGGTAGAAGTGACGGCCTGCATGCTGTGCCTAATTTTTTTCAACTTTTGGCGAGTCTTTTGCGCCCAGCAGGTAGATTTTGCATTTGTTTTTTTAAATCCAAAATTCTATGTAAACACGATTATTCAATAAAATTTCCAACTTGCAAACAGCTGGCAGAATCAATCAACAAAATGTCGGAGCAGGAAATGATTCTGGAAAGAATGAATTGTCGATTTAATTATGATTCAAGCGCAAGAATAATTCGCACATACGTTTGGACGACCCTCGTAATAATTTGTTCGGCCACGTTATTTGACCTTGCCCTAGATCCTTTCTGGAATGGCAAACCGTCAGTATTTTGAAATGCAATTTCGTGAAATACTCGATAAAAAGTGTACTGAAGATAGAATGATTAATTTATTATTATTATTATTTATTAATTTTTTTTCAAGGGTATCGATACAAGCGCTCTTCAATAGTATTCCTCCCATTGCAAAAGCAATGGATCTGACCTTATTGGTGTCACTTGTGGGCTGTCTTGGATTGAAATTTCGTGCTGTGAATGAAAAAATGCAAGCCATCGTTGACAGAGCGAATGCATCCTCCCCAAAGGTTATTTTAATTAAATTTTTCATGAAGTTAGCAGCCACGATGATTAATAATTGCTGGAAAATTGACTGCAATTCGTCAAAAGGATTCGTTGGTGAAGGATCAAGCGATGACAAATAAGTTCTGCCCTTATTTTGACGGTTCTGATTAGGATTATTTTCAGAAGATTTGTGATAAATCTATAAATATTTTTTTCGAAATAAATGAACAATAATTACAATTTGATTTTTTGGAGTCAAAATTCTTAAAGATGATCCTAATCGAAAACCCTTTTGCGCAATTTTGGCCCCATTTTTAAAAACCTCAAAATATCGAAATTTCAAGTGCTCATAACTTTGCTTTGGTTTGACCGATTTCAAAATTTCTCCTTCGTAAGGGCTGTCTCACTGAACTTAGAGAATGGCTTTTAGTTCATTCCGATAACTTAATTTTTTTAGAAATGAGAGGACTTTGAAAATCGCAAAAAAAAATGGAAACGATTATGGAAAAATTTGCAAAAATCGATGGTCGAACTTTAAAAATCTGCCAAAAATCGAAAAACGATCGGGATCGGATGAACCAAACGAGGTTTTGAAGCTTGAACGATTACGAAGAGAATAAGCTCTTGTCCAAGCCGCAATTCTATATAGAAAATAAATTACAGTTATTTTAGCGAACCGATTAAATTTTAGCTAAAACGGAAAGAAATTTTTTTTTTGTTCGAGCCTCATATCGATGTATTTTTTCTCCCTAAACACGAATCTATCAATATTTTTTTCAAAAAATCAAAAATTTCATAAATTTGCATTAAAAACAGTGATCAGGATCGACACGTCATAAGAGCCAAATTCATTTATCATCCCTTGATCCTTCGTCACCGGATCCTTCGGCTGAATCGCAGCTAATCTTCCAAGCATTATTGCTATTTTAATTGAACTGAAATTATTGTTTAAATAATTCTATTTCAGGATTTTAAAAAAATCTCTCATACAAAAATTTTAATTTTTCCAGGTAATCGTTACATCGGATACCTGCGCAGAAAATTTACGCACTCTGTTGAAAGTGCATTATAATTTATGCTCAATTGGTAAACGAATAAATAGAATCTTCGATTTTGATGTGGTAAGTGATCAAAGTTTATCTATCCAACGAAAAAATCGATTTTTCGAAATTTGAAGCTTACGCAAGCCTCCGAAATAATTTAACTTACTCCCCCAAATTGGTCAGAATATCTTCACACAATTCTTGCGAATCTAAATTTGTAATTATTGGTACGATTTTGTCGAATAACGTTTTGAGTAAGTCTCGTTAAATTTTCAGGTAATAAACGTGACGACCTCTTTTATAATACTGAGCACGACACTTTATTACATCGTCTATGAATTTTACAGCGGTAACGAAATAAATTACAAAAGAATTGTTTCCTACGTTCAGGTGGAAATTTTTCACAGCGTCCCGACAATAATTGTCGTTTTAATTTGCAATTGGACTTACCATCAGGTATACAAAAGTCAAAAGAACAATTTGACTGCAGATGTTCTTAATTCAAACTTTTTTTTTCTCAGTGTGGACATTCCAATTCATTCGACAATTCTTCTTCAACAGGGAATTCATCCTGGAAAATTGATTCACGATATTCGAGTGGAAAATACGAATTCACCGTTGTACGACATTGTCAAAACATTTTCTTTGCAATTGCATCATCAAAAGCTCGAATTCAGTGCAGCTGGTCTGTTCCCTATAAATTCCAACCTCTTGCAAACGGTGAGAAGTAATTTTTCAACAACTTTTTTTCAAATTTCATCTATAATCCTCAAATCTTTCTTTTTCTTCTATTGCCAGATGATGGGAACGATGACGACGTATTTGGTTATCCTTATCCAATTTCAACCGAAATTGTATTAGTTTTTTCAAACCTTAAATAAATTAGAATTTAAAATATGGCGGTTTGAATCGTGAAATGATAGAAAATAGATGCTGAATAATCGTTGTGACAATTAATCATGACTTTTTTTCAAAATCGGATAAATCACATTTGTCACAGCGCAAATTAATTTCAACAGAAAAACGAATCATCGTTGCAGAATGCATTATCGTTGCTCGTAGAATGATCTCAATGCAAACAATGAGATCCAATAAGATCGTCGATTAATCATCAGAATGACACTCTAATCGCAAAATTGAAATAGCAATGCCATTAACGCTCTCGAATGGTATTGTGATACATTTTTTTCCCCTCTATTTTCATAGCAAACCCGTTTCGCCCATTAACGACCATTAGAGTAATAAGTTGGCTCTTGGTACACGTTCGCAAGAACATTGCATTGACGAGGGTGCAAGAAAACTCAGATGAATAATACGCAGTCATTTCAAAGCTAACGTGAATCGAAGAGACAAAATAATGACGAAAGAAAATTCGCGATTGTCCAAAAGTGCGATAGGATCGTTGAAACCTCAAAATTCTTGGATGACAAGTGCAAGTGAGAAATTTGAAAGAATTCAACAATCACTTTATCATTTAATCTGCGACGAAAAGAAAATATATTGCAAAATTTGAGTTGAACTAAAATTCTATTCAAATTGTGAAAATTGATATCAAAATTAATATTAAAATTAATATTGAAATTAATATTAAAATTAATATTAAAATTAATATTAAAATTAATATTAATTAAGAATCAAAGGTTGGAGTTGAGGTATTAAAAATCGTTGTTTCATGGATAAAAGAAAAAAAGCCGAGACTATTCGACTGTTATGGGGTTTTGGAGAGCGTTGCATGGATCTGGCGAATGCTCGGACTTTTTCCAATCTCGATGAAAAGCTCAATTGGCACGAGACGATACGAGTTAAACAAATTCTACGGTGTCTACTCTTTTTCCCTTATCGGAATTTGCATCGTCAATTTCACTTACGGATTGACGAGAATCGCTAATTTCGCCAGGTAACACATTCTCAATAATAATTGAGAGAAAATTATATTTTTCAACCATTCACAGTCACACTGATGCAATTATCATTATTTTTTCTTCTGAAAATACTATTCCTCAACAGGATTACCTGAAAAATTCATTTCTTTACAATGAATATTCAAAACATGGTCTTAGTGGTATTGTGTATATTTAGGTAAGGTACGTATTTTTTGGTTTTTATTTTCATTTTCAGCCTATTTTATAGTTATTTTATTTACTTATTGATTTTTTATCATTAAATAATATTTAATTTTTACGAGTTTTTTAAATTAATTTTCAATTTTTTTATCTAGCCTACTATCAACTTTTCGTTTAGATAAGTATTTTCTTGAAAGTTATCACTCTTTCAAAAAATTATCAAAAATTTCACGGTGCAATTTGAATCAGTGTGACTTTGGCCAAATCAAAGGAGGATTAAATAATTAATTTTGTTTTTCCTTTCATGATTCAGTATCCACTTTCCAATCACTATGGTGACAATAATGATAAGAACAATCGCAAGCATGATATGCATGATCTTCAGCCATATTTGTCGAGTCATTCGTTTGAAAGAGGTAAATTTTTGAAAATTTAATTTCATCATTTGTTACCAAAAATCCAAAAATGACGATGACCAAAAATTTTGCAAATCTTTCAACACTTTCACTTTCAATATTGATAGCAGTTATCGGAATCGATCAACAAAATGTCGGAGCAGGAGATGATCCTCGAGAAAACGATGAATTGTCGATTCAATTACGTTTCAAATGCGAGAATAATTCGCGTTTACGTTTCGACGGCGTTCGTGATAATCTTGATTCTGATGATTTATGATATGTTCGCCTCCATTGGGAAAATTGAGGAGTCAGTATAAAATTAAATTAACAAATAGGATTCACGTCTTGAAGAATTTTCATTGATTAAGAAAGAAAATTCGTTAATTTGCTTATCAATTGATCGCACTCTTTTTTAGTATCAGTATTCAATGGCTGCTGTGGATAGTTCCGCTTGTGATGCAAGTGATGGATCTGACGATATTCGTGTCACTGGTCGGTTTGCTCGGATGGAAATTCCGTGCGATTAATGAAAAAATCAGAATCGTCGTGACGCGGGCTAATGCATCATCGCCAAAGGTTATTTTCTGTTAACTTTTTTTTTTCAACCTCTTCAACATTTTCGAAATCATCGAAACAATTTTAATTCTCAGGTTATCGTCACTTCGGACGTTTGCGCTGAAAATTTGCGTATCTTGTCGAAAGCTCATTACAATATCTGCGCTATTGGAAAACGAATAAACAGAGCCTTCGATTGGAACTTGGTAAGGCGTGGAAATTAATTGTAATAAATTACAAATTATATAATATATTATTATAAGTATATGATACTGGAGAGCGATCAGGCAGATACAGATTCGCCATCAGAATAATGACCTTGGAGGTCAAATGCCCTTTGGCTATCAGGAATGACCTTGAAGCTTGACCGAAAGACCTTAGAACTTGACCAAACGCACTTCGGCCGTCAAAAATAACCTTATAGATTGCCTACAGGACCTTGGAGCTTAACCAAATGCCTTTTGACTGTCAGAAATGACCTTGGAGCTTAACCGAATGCCCTTTGGCAGTCAGAAATGACTTTGGAGCTTGACCAAATGCCCTTTAGCCGTCAGAAATGACATTGGTGCTTGACCAAATGCCCTTTGGCTGTCAGAAATGACCTTGGAGCTCGACCAAATGCCCTTTGGCCGTCAGAAATGTCCTTGGAGCTTGACCAAATGCCCTTTGGCCGTCAGAAATAACCTTGGAGCTCGACTAAATGCCCTTTGGTCATCAGAAATGACCTTGAAGCTTAACCAAATGCCCTTTGGCTATCAGAAATGACCTTCGAGCTTAACCAAATACTCTTTGGTCGTCAGAAATGACCTTGGAGCTTGACCGAAGGACTTTGCTAAAGGAGAAGACTCTTCCTATTTTTTTTATTCATGCAAATGATTATTTTCCTCCCTAAGTACGCATATAAATTTTTTTTAAAAATATTATAGATATTAATTAATCACAGGTAATTAACGTCGCCACAGCTTTTATAATATTGAGCACAACGCTTTATTACATCTTCTACGAGATTCACAATGAACAGAAGACTCACGTTACCAGAATCGTGTCTTACATACATTGGGAAATTATTCACAGTATTCCAATAATTATTGTGGTGATAACTTGCAACTGGACAACTCGTCAGGTATATATCCGTATAAATATATCGCGAATATATTTTGAATATATTTGGTCCCAAAACTTAGATATCCGATATATATTGTGAAATGTATGTTACATATATTTGAGTGTTAAATATATTTCAGATATATGCAAAAGATACGAGATATTTTGTCAACATTTAGTTACACTGCCGATATTTTTTCCAACAGGCAACTTACACTGGCAAAATAATTCACGAGTTTCGAGTGGAAAGCACGGATTCACGTTTGTACGAAATCATAAAATCGTTCTCGCTTCAGTTGCATCATCAGAAACTTCAATTCACAGCTCGTGAATTTTTTCCCATAAATTCCATCCTCTTGCAGACGGTAAGTTTACTCTTTTATCCCAAAGAAAATCTCTTTTCTCTCAGTAATATTCGCGACTCTTCTAAGGCGATTCCTATTTTGCCAGATGGTTGGAAACATAACTACATTTTTGGTGATACTCATTCAATTTGAGCCGAGACTGGAGTAAAAGACTGGACATCGAGTCTGAAACGTTGCAAGGGGAAACACACGCTAAAAAAAATTATCACACTCTAAGAAATCATTACACAAGTTTTGTTTCACTTGGAGTTATAGTCAATGTCCGTTTTTGCTTTCCCATGTGCGGAAGCCTTTTCTTCGTAGCCCTTTTTTCCCCTTAGATTTTCATGCCAATTAATTTGTTCAATTATTCAAATTTGAAGTGAACATTTTTGGATATCTTTTGAGTTTTCTTGTCCCAATGAGCTTTAGAGAATATATCTTTTGGAACCTGTGACAAATTGACATGTAAAATGGATTGAAATAAAATTGAAAATTTCGTTACGTCCGATCCACTTACAAAGACTCATTGATCCTAATCGATCTTGCATTTTGCGCCATTGAAAGTTAATGGCAGTGTCAAAGTGTTCGTTGAATCGTGACGTAAGTGATTTCTCCTCAGTGAAAGTATGATTACTTTGGCACTGCAAAAATATCGCGAATGGCACTTACGGTAATATTCTTTGGTCATCTATGCAAGCATTCATTTATCAATACCGACGATTGCAGTTGCATTAAGATTATTAAGGTGATGGATAAAGAGGCGTAAAATGTCATCGTCGAGGATGAGAAAACGTGAATAGCAGTTTTTTCCAAGCAGCTCGAGAGTGAAAAAGGAGAAAATTATGCCGGAAGGAAATTCGCGATTATCGAAAAGTTTGAAATTAATTTTATTGCTAATCCAATTAAATGATATTAGTAAATTGAGGAAATTATTAATGATATATTTGACGAAATTGTTGATTGACTAATAACAGGCACAAAACTAAAAATAAACGACTTTTACGAAGTTCTGGAGAGCGTTGCGTGGATCTGGCGAATTACCGGAGTATTTCCCATGAGCATAAAAATTCTCAATGGCGCTCAAAGATACAGAATAAATAAATTCCTCGCGCTCTACAGCTTTTTCATGTTTGTCATTTGCATCAGTTATATTATTTATGCTATGAACGAATTCTTTGAATTTGCCAGGTACGTCATTGTCTGTTATTTCAAATCGAATTGTTATGCAACAATATGGACACGAAAAAATTTAATAATAATCGACAAGAGTAAACTAAAAAAAAAATTGTTGTTTTACAATATTTTAAATCCAAAAACGTTTTCCTCAAGAGCTTTGCTTTGGTCAATTACATTTATAATGTTCTTTCTACAGTGAGCATTTTTTTTTAAGATAAATATTTTTTGAAATTGTTCAAAAATGGAGCTGAAAGTGCACAAAAATTTATTTTGAAAAGTCCCGTACTTTTTTTAAAATATTATTGTTATAAGAATTGTTGTTGCAAGAAATTCTGGAAAATTAATGTTATGGTTATGATTCAAACAATGGAAGTTCAAATATATTACTATTTTATTACTAGATTATGCGGATATAGATATTTATATTTTAGACGTAACTCACCTTTGACCTGGGCGACATTTGTTATACGAGTGTTTGCTGCTATAATTTGCATGATCAGTACTCATGTTTGGCGAATCTTTCAACTCAACGAGGTAAAAATGTAATTTTCACTTTTATCAAAAAATATTCCGATTATTTCATTATTGAAACAATAATTTTGACGATTTGTCGCAGCTGTCGCAATCACTCGCCAAAATATCGGAGCAGGAGATGATAATGGAAAGAATGTTGAATTGTCGATTCAATTACGAGACTCATGGTCGTATTCTTCGTGTTTACGTCATTACAACGCTCATATTTATCGTATTATTCGTATGTTACGATTTCTACATCACGCCTCTGAGAATAAATCAGTCAGTACGAAATATCAACGATTTTCTCGATTAAGGTGGTATCTGGTCTAGAATGGTTTAAAAATATTTTTTTTTGCATATTCTTAAAATTTATCCTCGAAAGGAAATTTTTAAATCCCAATAATTTACGGATTTGTAGCTATTTTAATATAATGAACACTCAAATCTTGCAGTTACAGATTTTTCAAAAAATTATTACACTTAGAATAAAATATATCCTGAGAATATGGCCGAATCTTTTCGGGAGGGGTTAGAATCTTGATAAAAATCTGAAAAAATTAGGGTATCACTTTGAATTATTTGGAATCGATTAGGGGGGCGTCTGATAAAAACGTCGACCAAGCTCTAAATAAGGACCACCCTAATAAATAAACATGTTGTTAAAAAAAGAATGGTAAAAATATTTTGTTTTTTTTAACGAGCTCGACGAAACAATCAAAATATGTCTCTAGACCAGAATACCACCTTAAATATTTTTATTTTGTTAATTCGATAAACCTGTTGATCAATTGATTCTTTTTTTTAGCTATTCAGTGGAATGGATTTTTTGTACCATTCCACCATGCGCACACGTAATGGACCTGGCGATATTTGTGTCAATTGTTGGTTGGCTCGGTTCAAAATTTCGTGCAATTAATGAAAAAATACAAATTATCGCGACAAGAACGAATTCACTTTCGCCGGAGGCAATTTCATCAGTTTTTGTAATTTTTTTTTCGTCACGTGAGAAACTTTAGTTGCATGTCCCGCAAATAAATCTCAATTCAACGGGACTTTAAAGTTCCTGAAAAAATAATTATTTCAATGCTCGATAATCATGTTTTTGGGTTTCTAGATCATCAGAACGTCGAACGTTTGCGCCGAAAATTTACGTGTTCTCTCAAAAATTCATTATAATATATGCGCTATCGGCAAGAGAATCAATAAAATCTTCTAATGGAGTGTGGTGAGTCGTTATTGCTCAATATTCTTATTTTTCTTGATGCATAAATATCTTCATCAAGAATAGTCTTAAATTTGAG
Organism: Alloplasta piceator; assembly: GCA_946863875.1. NCBI lineage: Eukaryota > Metazoa > Arthropoda > Insecta > Hymenoptera > Ichneumonidae > Alloplasta > Alloplasta piceator. The sequence goes on from OX333080.1 coordinate 12,450,301, forward strand.
CTGAATCTATAGATTCTCAAAAAACTTACTTTTATATTGAGCAGTTATCGAATTGATATCATAAGAGAGAAGCTGATAGGGAAAAGCCAAAAAATGTGGTGAAACGTTCAAATAAGATTGTTTTTTTAATATAAATTATCCCAGTGGGAAAAAAATGTTTTCAAATATAAAAATTATCATTGATCGAGCTAGAGATATTCCATATAATATAATAATTTATTATACTCAAGTAAATCTCGTTAAATTGAATTGCATAATAATAATTTATTATTCCATCATGTAGTTTTTTTTAAATAGAAAAAATGTTTCTGGCATGAAAGAAATATAATAATTGCCAAAAATGTCAAATGGAAATCTTTGGTTACAGATTGTCAACGTGCCGACGACCTTCATCGTCGTCAGCATGACCTTCTATTACATCTTTTACGAGCTTCAGAAGGGCCAAACAACTGTAACTCGACTGGTCTCTCACATACATTGGGAAATTATTTACAGTGTCCCGATAATCATAATTGTCATTGTCTGCAATTGGACTTCCGGTCAGGTATAAACGCACCAAATTAAAAGCCATGACCTCGTCGTTGAATTGCCGTTTTTTCGTTAACAGGAAATTCAAACCCGAAAATCAATTCACGAGATTCGAGTGATAGACAAGGATTCTCGTTTGTACGAGATCGTCAAGTCATTTTCACTTCAACTGCAACATCAAAAAATCGGATTTACCGCCGGTGGTTTCTTCCCCCTGAATTCGACTCTGTTACAGGCGGTACGATGAAGGTTTTTCCTTTTCCAAACATCATCGTCGTTTTCTATCGGCTCAATATTTTTCATCGACAGATGATTGCACATATAACGACGTATCTCGTGATTCTCATTCAATTCGAGCCAAAACTCCGTGACGCATAAAAGAGGAAATTTGTAATCGAGATAATGTAAATTTTACGTAAATAAATGTGACGATAGTGCGTAGTATGAAATAAACATTTATTTAACAAATTAACAGCGTAGAGACTACTCTAGCGTGTGGTCTAGTCGTTTCGTTCAACTAGTCAATTTATCGGTTTTTTTGTTTCATTTTTCTTTTTTTTTCATTTGTTTAGTCCTATTGTTACAGTCGAGAATTCCCCCTCGACCGCCTTGACTCAAATTGTCTCACGAACGAGACTGAATGTTTTTTTTTAACTCAAGATTTTTGCGAAAAATCGCTCGCGAATAAAGGTGAACACAAAGTAGCAAATGAATTTCAAATTTTCGAATTTTTCCATGATTCCTTTGACCTTTGTGCGGAGGTTCAGAGCAGAGTTGTAAATAATGCATTCTTTTGATCATGCATTACTTACCCATTACACTGCGCAATGTGAAATGGACAAGTGTAACATTACAAAATACAAAAGTAATGTGTAATGAATGCGTGTTCCATTACAAATAAAAAAAGTAATGTATTATGGAGGCATGTGCCATTACAAATAAAAAAAAGTAATGTGTAATGGATGAGTGCTCCATTACAAATTACAATTGAAAAAAAAAAGTCATTTGTAGTGTGTAATTAGCGTTCCTACGACAATTTGGAGCAGGTACTATTTTTCTCAAAGGTATTCTATTTTTCAATGAAAATAATTTGTGTGTATCAAGTTTTTGTTAACTTTACTATCGTAGTGATAAATGTATGAACAGTGTATATTAAGTTAATATACAGTATATACACTGACACCTACAAGTTTTTCTTGAATTCCAATTTTTACAAGAATAGAGTAAAAATTACTCCAAAAAATCGCTGTTCATACATTTACCACTGCGATAGTAAAGTTAACATAAACTTGATACACACAAATTATTTTCATTGAAAAATTAATAGACTTGCCTTTGAGCAAAATAGTACCTGCTCCAAATTCTGGTAGAAACACACTAATTTGTAATGTAATATTCTCCACTACAAATTACTTTTTTTCAATTGTAATTTGTAATGGAGCACTCATTCATTAGATGTTTTTTTTAAATTTGTAATGGCACATGCATACATTGCACATTACTTTTTTTTTATTTGTAATGGAACACACATCCATTATACATTACACGTTACTTTTGTAATTTGTAATGGAAAACTTATCCAATACACATTGTTCAAAGTAATGGGTAATGCATTATTACTTTTTACATTACTATTTTCACAACTCTGGTTCAAAGTGAGTCTTGATTTCAGCGAAAAAAATTGGCATTTTTCGTTCATCAAATCAAAAGTATTTGTTACTTCTAAAAAAAATTCAAAAAGGTTCAGAAATATCGATGCAGCAATTTTCAATGTATCTTCTTGAATTTTAAAAAGCGAATTAATACGTGTAATTAACGGGTGAATATGTAAGCCTGAAACTTTTTGAATTTTGATCCAAATGCCTTGAAATTGTTAGTCAACTTTTTTAAGACTATCTAGAAAAATGTTGTTTTAAAAAAAAGTTTCTCGACTTTTTAGATTAGTTGTGACCTCTCAAGTCTGAGTTAACTGCTTGCATTCTCTCGGCAAGACGATCTAAAAGCCAAAATCAACAGAGGAACTCAATTCTTCTTTTTTATAATAAATAAATATATATATATATATATATATATATATATATATATATATATAATATATATATATAATATATACATATATACATATACATGTATGTTTTTCCTTTCCGCTCTTGTGTCGTTATTTTGATACACCAGCCAAAACTATGAGCTCTCTTTGCTATAAACTATGAAGACGATGCCGCCTAATTTTCAACTCTAGTGAAATTTATTTTGCCTAAAATTATGATCCGCTTGGAAAATCGTGATTAAACGATTGTACCGAGCTTCATCTACATTTTCATGAAATTTCTATCAATTGTTTTCACGTTTATTATTATTTTTCTTCCTCTTTGATTGAGAGTCAGTCGACGCCAAATGCGTTTCATTTTGTCCCTCCAGCCTCGCTGTCAACAATAGACCCTTTCTTTTGTCCGTCGTTTTTTTTTGTATTTTTTTTATTTATCCCTTTCATTAACCTAATTTTTTTGTCATTTACATACGAAACTAAATCGTCGAAAGGCACCCGTGTCACAGCGGCCTCGGGGCTCGTTATTCTCTAACGAAATATCAATTGAACGCGTTTTATTCAGCATTTGATGATTTTTTTTTATCTACCTCAGTGGTTATCACGAAAAAATTTTCATTTTCCGAGCTTTTCGATAATTTCGCAAATACGTTTGTGTATTTGTTTCAGAGTTGTAAATAATACATTACTTTGATAATCCATTACTGTATTTATTACCCATTATACTGCATAATGTGAAATGGATGCATGTCCCATTACAAATAAAAAAAGTCATGTGTAATGGATGCATGCCCCATTACAAATAAAAAAAGTAATTTGCAGTGGAGAATATTCCTTTACAAATAGAGAAATTGCTGTGCTCGTATTAGAAACTTGCCCATTGCTGTCTCATTATTTTATTTCGCTCACTAAAAGTTGACACGAATTTTGTCGCTTTATTGAATCCCTAGATAAGGTGCATGTTCTTTTTTTTTAACTTTATGGATCATTTGTGATAATTGTGGATGAACTTTTAGTGAGCGAAATAAAATAATAATTTTTCTATTTGTAATGGAATATTCTCCACTGCAAATTACTTTTTTTTAAAATTGTATTTTGTAATGGAACGTGCATACATTACACAGTACTTTCTTATTTGTAATGGAACACGCATCGATTACACATTACTTTTTTTTATTTGTAATGGAACATGCATACATTACACATTACTTTTTTACTTGTAATGGAACACGCATCCATTACACATTACTTTTTTTTATTTGTAATGGCACATGCATTCATTACACATTACTTTTTTATTTGTAATGGAACATGCATACATTACAAATTACTTTCATTTGTAATGGAAAACTTGTCCAATACACATTGTTTAAAGTAATGGGTAATCCATCACTTTTACATTACTATTTTCACAACTCTGATTTGTTCGTTCGTTTTATTTCTGAAGCGTCATCGAAAAATCATCGCAATCATATAATAAATTTATGGGCATTTATACAGGAGTGTGAGAATCTGACCGTTGTCCAGCTGATTCGAAATGCCCCGTATATACAATTTTTCGTTTTGTTTTATTATCCTAGAGCTATTCACAGGTGATGCCGATACTCTTTCCGGGTAGGAAATCCCGTTGGCAGAGTTGGCTTATCGATCTTTATTGACAATTTCAGCTAATCACTTTATTATCGTTCATTTGTTATTTTATCTATACAGCTTTATTCACAATAAAGCGCATTCGCCTATGTCACACGTACGATCAACGTCTGTGAAAGAAGAAGCATCTTCGAAAGAGCCCATATTGGCTCTTGGCCTGTGAGGGTCTCAAATCCGATTGATTATTATTTTACAAGATATTTACGTCGATTTTTCACGATTTTTAAACTTCAAACTCTCACGGCGTCAACTTCGATTGAGATTCAAAAATCTTTCTTAATCTGGTCCGGCAAGAAAAAGAAAAAAAGAATGTTTTCCCTAAATTTTCAATTTCATGCAGTCAATTTTCAATTTCATTATCTTAATTCCAATGTGAGATTAAAGCAGCTTTCTAGATTTGGTCCGGGAGAAAAAGAAATAAATTTTTTGGCAAAGTTATTGAAGCGTGAGAATCGTTCATTTTTGACGATTTTTAAATTCTTTAGCGCCGCAGAAAATCATCATCAATTCATCTCAAAGCTTGGAAATATCTGCTTTTTCTGCTGCAGGTGCAAAAGATCCGTTGTAAAATACTTTTTCACATTTTTCAGAATAATCCGTCGGGAATTTTACCATCGCAAATGAAATATGAATTCATCCATTAAAAAAAATCCAACAGCCCTGGGCCATGTCAAAGTCGATATAAAAATAGACAAACCCTCAAAATAGACAAAAAAAATAGACTAACTACAAATAAACAATCAGAAATTAAATCAAAAGAAATCAAACAATCAGAAAATGAATCAAAAAGTAGATCACCACGTCAATCAGTGAAAACATACTTTTTGGCCTTCTCGATCAATTTTTGCCTCAGGCTTTTTCAAAAAGTACCTAAAAACACGGATAGTATTCTAGTTTCGAGTCCCACGAAGCTTTTCCAACGATTTTTCGAACAGTTTGACCATTCGAACAAATCGCCACCCATTTTCCAACTTTTGTAGCGGCGCAGAAAAATGAAGTATCAGAATTAATCTTGCACCATTTTCCAAGTCATCGCACGCTCTCAAGATTCAAAAGAAAAAATAATCCGCCCTTGAACGAAGGAAACCGAAATTGCCCTCAAAATATCGATTGACGTTTTTGCAATTTTTCAAAATCTTTAGGATTGCATTTTTGCCCGCCAAATCTCTATTCAAGCGTAGAGCTTAATTCCAGGAAGCGTAATATCGTAATCGTTCGCCACTTCCAAATATGTTAATAAAAACGTTTTCATAATGAATCGTCGTCGTTGTCGTTAATTGTCCTGTCATTCATTCTCACGGCATTTTTGTGGACACAACGCCGATTATATGTTGGTTCGTATCGGTGAGAAATAGAAAATATCGTAATTACAATCAAACCGGTGCGCTGGGACGCCGGCATAGGCCCGAGATTATCGAGCGAAGGTCACTTCTACGTTCTCGTGTCCGAGAATCACGACGTAGCCGTTCGCGCGAAGACACCGTCTCCTCGGTCCAAGGTCAGTCCTCCTCGTAATCTTCCGACGATTCCGACGACGAGGTTATCAGAGCCGCCGATAGACTCGCGACTTTCGCCGTACCTGGAAATGTCGTTTGCAATCGTAATCTCTGAGTATTCCAGGATTCGGGCAACGAGTGCGAGGCATTGCCACCGTTTGCTTTGTCCTTTGGTGCCGAATCGACGGCGCAACCGAGTTCCATCATCGAGCCACGTCGTCTCGGACGTTTCGGGCTCTCTGAACCGACGTGGAACGTCAACCAAGAAAAATAATCGTCGAGATTCAATCTTTGGCGTTTTTCGTCTCTCGATTATTGTCCTGACAAAAATGTCCGGGGAGAGCATCGATAATTCGTCATCGAACGGATGAACAATGAGGAATGATCGCGATTTCGAGGCATCTGAGACGGCCATTTTGTCAAAATAGCGACGCCATTGATCGAACAAAATGGCCGCCGTAGAGCGGTATTCGCGTTTATCTGTGAACGAGATTTGAGTATGGTGGAAAAAATCTGTGGTTTACCATAATACCATATGGTTACTCCCAGTAACTATATTTTATAGTAAAGGCAATTTAAAAATATGGTAACCATAAAAACAATAACTTCTGAGTTTGAAGTGATTGATGAAGGATAATCAGTAGACTGATTCAAAAAAGGCGACTATTTTTCGAATTCCCCTATTAAATAGTTTTGGGAAGGTGAAAAAAGATGCCTGTTCAAAGCAAAGTTCTCAATATTAAGTTCTCATCGCTTATTTCTATTTCGCATTCGAATAACACAGGAAAAGAAAATGGCAAACTCTTAAATTTTATACCTCGGCTTCAAGTTAACGTACCGAAATGAACGATACATATTCTTGAAGGGAATTGAACACTCTACAAAAAAAGTCTCTTATGAATTTTCCATAAACTCACTCTTTCAAAAGTTATTCACGGTTTAATATATATGTGTCACTCCCTATCAATTCAAAAACGTTTTTTCAGTGATCCCCTTCTTTTTATTTTTATTTTTTAATATGTTATTATACATGCAGAAAGAAGTATCCATGTAAATTTTTAGCTCTCTATCTTAAACCATACCGATGTTATTGACTTTTCAAAAAATGTTCTTAAAATAATCATAACTTCTACAATAACCTAGATATTCTAATTTGTTAAGAGATGTTTTTTCTTTTGTTATCAATGTACTTTTTGAACAAAGTATCGAATATTAATAAAAACATTTTTTAAATGTTTTTTAGCTGTTTTAAGCTAAGAAAATTGGATTTTCTTTCAATGGGACCCCTTCGATTTTTTTCAAATAAAATTATAAAATTCTACGTAATAAACAAAATTTTTGAGATTTTACCGAAAGTGGGATTCAAATAACTTCTTGTTAAACAAAATGTTTTTTTCGATTTTTTTTTCGTAATTTTGATCTTTTTTCCTTTTTTGACTACAATAATTGATTTCAATTATGTTAAAATAAATAATTCAACTTCTCTCACATATTTCCTTTGTAAATTATAATAATTTACTTTAAGAATTACAATTTTTATATAAAAAAATTGAATAAAGTGCAAAACGTACTTGAATTGTATTTCCAAATCTTATTATTATAATTTACAAAGGAAATATGTGAGAGAGAAGTTAAATTATTTATTTTAACATAAGTAAAATCAACTATTGTAGTCATAGAAGGAAAAAAGATCAAAATTACGAGAAAAAAAATCGACATTTTTTTTTAATAAGAATTTATTTGAACCCCATCTTCAGGAAGATCTGAAAAATTTTGTTTTTTTACGTAGAATTTTATTTTATTTTTTGAAAAAGATCGAAATCCAATTTTTTAGCTCAAAACAGCCAAAAAAACGTAAAAATTTTTTTTTTCTTAATTTTCGATATTTTTTTCAAAAAGTACATTGAAAAACAAAAAAAATGACCTCTTAGCAAGTTAGAATATCTTGGTTATTGTAGAAGTTATGATTATTTTAAGACTATTTTTTCAAAAATCAATGACTTCGGGATAGAGAGCTAAAAATTTACACGAACACTTCTTTTTGCATGTATAATAAGATATTAGAAAATTAAAAAAAATCAAAGGAGGTAACCGACAATACGTCGTTGAATTGATAGTTGAATGACACATATGTATAGACTGTGCATTTCAAAGTTTGAAATTTTTTTTCCTGTGTTATTTAAATGGGAAATAGAAATAAGCGATGAGAGACCGCTAAATATTAATATTAAGAGTTCCGCTTCCAACAGGCATCTTTTTTAACCTCCCCGAAAGTTTTTAGCAGAAGATTTCGAAAAAGAAAAAAATAGTCGCTTTTTCGAATCAGTCTATCAGTTAGTTAAAGCTATGATTTTCACAGTAATTGCCATTTTTATATCAGAGGTACTGTAAGTAGTTACTCCGAATGTAGAGATTCTTCCAACAACTATGAACATGGTAGATCATTTTTTCCACTGCAACATGCGATATTTCGCCAGTTCCAGTTCAACAATCTAGTTCTAATGACCATTCTACACGATTGCATGCAAACATTGTGTTTTTTGCTTGTTTTTTGGCAATCGGACATTTTCATCAGAACACGGGGAAATAGATTGCTATAACTAATATCGGTCTACCTATTTAATCAGTTCCTAAGGCGCTCTACCTAATTTCCTAGATGGCGAAATCATGCTCTCAGGCCTCATGGCCGTGTACTCGTCGCTCTCGTCGGGATCCTCAATTGTGTCCGGTATTTCGGGTGTCGCTATGCTCTCACGCCGAAAAAGACCGATTACCGATTGGAATTTCGGCTGTTCTATTCCACCTAAAAATGTCGCCGATGGCGAACTGTAAGCCAGATACTCTTTGTTCGAGCACCAAGCGGGAAATTCGTTTTGCTTCACCGGTCTCCCTGTCTCGTAATCGTCCTCCCTTTTCCACGGTAAAACCGTCTCCGTTGCCGTTGGCGTGGTCACCCTGAATCGGTCGTCTTTTGGGCAATAAAAGTGAAATTAATCGGAGATAAATTTTCGTTGTTTTCAGTTTAATCATAATTCATTTCATCCATTCGACAAATTCGGGGTTTACTGACCTGCCTCCCCTCGATTCTTGCGTCCACCACCCCCTTCACTGTCCTCGTCGTCGTCATAGTCATCACCGTCGTTTCCGTTATCCGTGTGCGAACCCTCGCCGTAGGCATTCACATCTATCGATAAGATCAACGAAAAAAAAGAATTTAAGAAATTTATCTAGGTCTTATGATAAGTTGGGGTCGCATTGATGGAGGGTAAGTCCCAACTTCAAAAATACTAGTAAAATCGAATATTTATGGCCCTTTAATCGATCCTTTCCATATTTTTAATCTGTAAACTTCGTAATTCTCATAGTCGCAAACAGTGATCGGCAAAATCGATATTTTCGTCAATTTAATTACAGCTAATTACTGTGTGTTAGAAAATTTTATAATTGTTCCAATAAATATTACTCATTATTAAGGAACTCAGTAATTAGGCAGTAAGGCGTTTCTAATATTCGAAAATCCGATAATTCATGGTCGATTATTATCCAATAAACCTATAACTTGTAATTTAGATCAAATAATTACTTAATAACCAAGTAATTAAAATTTTGCTCTAATGAATTACTGATTTTTTTTTTTAATTATGTAATTGTTCCTTCTAATTATTAATTATCCAAGTATTTGAATACTCAAGTACTCTACTTACTAATTTTTTATGAAATTAGTAAATTATTCTTTCCAATTATTAATTATTCAAATAATTAAATAATTAATTCTTCTAATTACTAATTTTTCAAAAAATTAGTTAATTATTCTTTGCGATTATTAATTATTTGATAATGCATATTTATGCTTGTAAATTTGTTTAGTGAAGTTAAGCAAGAACCCTGATAGCCAGTGTTGGACTATAAAAACTTGGTCATCCGTGGCTTGGAATCAATTTGACGACAATTTTACGGTAAGTTTTTAGTGAGCAACATTTGGATACAAGTTGATCGAAATCTACGGCCGGTAATTGAATACAAGTTGTAGGCAAACTTGTACACAAAATATACTCCAACTTTTGTACAAGTTCACTCCAATAACATTTACAATTATTTGTAATCAACTTTTACTTAAATTGTGAAGGAATTTATAATTAATTAGTAATTTATGTATCTAAATTATTAATTATTCAAATAATCAATAATTGACATAATCAATTATAAATTATTCTAATAATTAGTAATTACAATAGTTCAATTACTAAATAATTTAATGATAAGTATTTTAAAGAATACGATTACTAATTTTTCTAATAATGAATAATTCAAAGAATACACATATTCAATATCCAAATAATTCGTAGTATTGGTCTTAAAATTACGGATTATCGAAATACCTAAAAAAAAATGGATGATAATATTAATTTTGTAAATAACGATTAATTCAAAATCTACAATTTTTTTTTGCCGATCACTGGTCGCAAATGGATAAAAAAATTGAATTGAAAAAAGTGATGGTATTTTTTTTAATAGTCTAACATGTTCTCTCTAAAGCTTCGTTCAAATTCTGAAAATTGGGTGATTACAGAAAAGAAATATGAATTTTTATTCAAAAAGTTATAGTTCCCTTGCAGATTTTCTTCTTCATTTAAAAGTGAAGAGATTCATGTAGTCTTAAGAATCTTTCAGTTCTTTAAGAATGTAAAAAATGGCTCAGATGACTCGAGAGTTAAATTTAATTTGTGGGATTTTTCTTTTCAGGAATAAACGAGAGAGTTGAGAAATATCTATTTTTACCGGAAGCTCGAGCTGTAAAAGTGATGGCAGAGTCCCAATCCTCTTTACTCGATGGTTTTGAGGTCTCGTCATCGTTCTCGGTTTCGTCAAGAACTTCGTTTATGTAATCTGTAAAAACATTATCGCAAAACGATGTTTTGCTTTGCGAAGCATACTTTTTTGTTTCGCTCTATCGTCATGACTTGTCAAACTAACCTTGGGAAAAAAGTTTTGTAGAACCGTTTTGTTGCTGAAGCTCGGGAAAGCTCACGTGATTCTGTTTACTTCCATCCTGTTCAATCAGGCGATAATTTTTACAAATAATCGTGACCACAATTAAATGAAAATTCAATAAAAACAGTGAATGAAGAAACTTTTTGAGACGTTTGCTTAAATTTGTAATTTCGAAAAATATTGATTTTTGCTTCTGCAGTTTTAGTCTTCTTCTTCTTTTGAAAATTGAGGTTTCTTTTCAAGTTCCACAAACTCATCGAAAACAAGATGCAATTTTTGTTATCGCTTATTTTTTAATTATTTATATTCGTACCTTTTGTAATTTTTTGCTGCGTTTATGACGATGCTTGTGCTCACCCATCATTCGTCTTATGTTCATGTGCATTTTGTAATTCACCTGAGTCGATAAGTCACGATCGTTGACGGCGTGACGACTGTAGCTCAGGCGACGATGCTGGAAAGCATAAGTCTGACCGAATACGTTTAGAACCACGACGATTGAGACTGGAGAGTCTGTCTCCGGGCTCGACAACAATTTTTCACGGTTGCAAGGAAATTAAAACTTACCGCTAAAAATATCTACAAGTGACGAAATTTTTTTTAAAAATCATACCCAAAACGTATCGATAGCAAGGAATGGTATTAGTTTTGTCAAATTTCTAACAGTGATCGGCAGTATTGATTTTTTCGTCCACGATATTGCTTTTATTCATACTTTTTTCGAAAAATTAATAATTAGTCAAAAAATTAGTAATTAGTAAGAAAATATTTCCAATTTTTCCAAAAAAAATTGTATTTAGCAAAAAAATATGTATTACCAAGTTTTTTTCTAAATATTGTAATTGTTAAGGAAGATATTTTGGTTATTTAGCAGTATCTTTCTCGCTAAATACTGATTCTGGGAACAAATTAGTAATACTTCACCGTTAATTACTCTTTTTTTTTTGAAAAATTAGAAATGTGTCACTAATTACTTATTCATTAGAAAAATTTGTAATATTTTATCACTATTTACTAATTTTTTAGAAAAATTAGTAAAATTTTATGCTAATTTCAAATTTTTCAATAAAAATTAGTAATATGTTACCGCTAATTACTAATGTTAAAAAAAAATTTGTAATTTTTTTTTGCTGATTATTAATTTTTCGAAAAAATTTTGCCGATCACTGATTTCTAATATGAATCTGGTTTTTAACTTCTACAAATAAGGACAATTTCATTAGAAAATAAAGTTAGAATAAAATTAATTAATGAACCTCAAGATTTCTGCACCTGCATTTTTTTATTTCGGCTCAGCATAACTTGACAACTATTACGTGAATAAAAAAACTATATCCAAACTATGTCCTTCATTCAATTTTTTATGGTTGATTTTTTATAAACAAAACTCGCACCTACAATTTATTACTGTAGCTATTTGAATTGAAAACGTTCAAAAATTTGCAAAAGTTCATGGTCGAAGTTTAAATTTCTGCTAAAAATCGAAAAATGAACGGAATCGAAGGACCGAAATCGCATTTAAAAACTCTGACTATAGGGAAGAGAATGAGCTTTGAGCAAAGTCGAAATTTTATGTAGAACAAAAAATTACAGTCATTAGAGTGAACAAATTCAATTTTGGGGAAGAACAAAAAAAGTTGATGGGTTGTTTTTTCCGCAACATAGTTAAGAAATTTGCTAAGCCAAAATCGAAAAATGCAGATGTAGAAATCTTGTGGACTGAGAAAACAATCTACCAGGATTTGTTAACTGTTAACAAATGTACAGTTGAATATGGCGAAATCAATTATTTTTTCAACAGTTAATAAATTAAATAAATATTTTTTAACGGTTAATAAATTATTTTGGCACAAATAAAATATTTCTTAACGACTGACAAATTTTGTAACAGTTAAGAAATATTTAAGTAAAAGTGCCAACTAAATATATTTTTTTTTACTACAAATAAACTGTTTTCTCAGAGTGGATTATAATTAGAATAATTAAAATTAATTTTCTATTCTAATGGACGCAATCTTCTTTTTTCATGGGATTCAAAAAGACTTACCCGCTTGTAAGGCTTGCAGAGTTCTTCAGCGAGAAGATGATGAATTTTCGCGTCTGTGAGATCCTTTCTCGATGGAAAATATTCCAATTCTTGAAGGTCAATATTCCAGCCAGGCTCCAGTTGACTGCAACTTGGACTTCACAGAATGTTCGTTTGTACAATTTTTCTTTTTACCAAAACTTAGCGAATTATTAACATTTTTCCAAATTCAATAACTTAATTGGCTATTTAAATCTGACGTTAAATAATTAAGTCAACATTTGAATATCGTTCGTTATAAAATTTATAAAAAATCTAAATTATAAATTAAGGAACAAGTATTTTTGTTTTTTTGACGTTGACGAATCAATTACCTGGAATTGAATTGGCCGGTGTTGCTGTAATTGCGAAATATCGCTGACATGCTCTCGGTGCCGCTGATGTTGCCGATCGTCGAGGCGTTTCTTCTTATATAATCGAGGGCATCTTTCATCGCCAACTTCGAATACGTCTCGAGGATCTTTGGCTCGGCGCCGCAATGATTTCTCACGAGATAAGGACGAATGAATTTGTTGTCGAATCTCTTGAATCTTTTTGAAAATTAGAGTAAATTTTTGGTTATTCCAAAAAAATTCACAATTTCGAGGATAATTTCTGTTCTCACATCTTTCTTAGTAACTATTGGAAAACTCACTTGTCTCGAACGTGATAATTTCCATGTTTTCCAAGGATGTCCTCGACACCAGCCATCACGTGGTCCATTATCTAACAAAGTAGATTGATAAAATTAATTTTCAAGCAATTTTTTAAATTATTGTAAAAATTATGCTGTCGAATCTCATTCATTGTGGCATGATTTTTGGATGGATGATTTATCTTTGCAAAAAATTGTCAGACGTCAATTTTAGAGACTCTAGATTGGTAAAAAAAATTGTGTAAATCAGTTGAATCAAAAAATTAGTTACCCTCTCGTGAATTCTTTCGTTCATCGTCGGTTTTCTCCTCTCGGCTCTCTTCACGTTCAATATTTTCACCAAGGGTTTGATTGTGATTCCCTGAATAGAAACAAAAAAAATTGTGGAAGGTTGATCATTCCCTCATAAAATAGCCTTCGTGTCTCTTAACCTGATTTATATACAAAAATTTCGGGAGCGAGGAACGTGAGATGAGAGATTCCCTTCTCGTTTGCACGTACTCGAGCAGCAAAGAAAAAAAAATGGTGCGTATTTGAGTCTCTAATCGATTCCTTGCTCTCCCTCTCTTCTCTCTCATTTGGGTTTACTCTTGCGGGCCAAAGCAGAATAATCAACTAGGTTTTTTTTTAGGACGCTAATGGGTTTGTACAGCTGTGCTCTTTTGAACATCGGGCTGGATAGCATTATTGATCGTGAATTAATCGAGGGAAGCAGATCTGAAAAAATTGATCGAATTGAGTTTCATCATTTTTTTGTTGTTGTCTGGGAGGGTGAATTTTTTATCTTGGCTGCTGCGACGAAAAAATTGGCGGTGAAACTAAATAAATCTTGCGAATAAAAATGATAATGAGTAATGGTAATAATGAGTACATTACTTTTTCATTTTTAAATTAAACAAAGCTACTAAAGCTTTGTTTAATTTGCAAGAAAATTGATTTGCAAAAAAAATATTATTCCGGGCTAAATTACCTCATTAGAAAATTAAGTTGAAATGAAATTAATAACCCTCAAGATTTCTGCATCTGCATTTTTTTTATTTCGGCTCGACACAACTTGACAACTATTACGTGGAGAAAAAAACCATATTAAACATTTTTGTCCTTCATTCAATGCTATGATGGTTGAATTTTTCTAAAAAAAAAAAAACTATGAAGGATGAATATTCGTTTGAAGTTTGAAAAACTGTCAAAAATTGAAAAATGATTGCAATCGGATGAGCGAAGTGGCATTTTGAAGCTCCAACGATTAGGAAGAGAATGAGATTCGAGTAAAATCGAAATTCTATCTGGAAAATAAATTACGCCCATTTTAGTGAATAGATTGATCTTTGGGGAAGGACAAAAAAGGTTAATAGGTTTTTTTTACTCTGCGCTATAGTTAAGAAGTTTTGTTCAGCCAAAATCGAAAAATGCAGGTGCATAAATCCTGAGGAAATCCTCATCTCATGCGCAAATCTATCTCGAAACGTGTATTCAAGGGCAGACTTAATTAGCTTAAAGCAGAAGCTTATTTAAGGGCAGAATTGCTTAAATTTGTCATCGGTCAGTTTTTGGACTTTCTTGATGGATCAAGGAATCAATAAATTTATCGTTTCTCATTTATTCGACTCTGGAGCATCAAATATATGAGAAAATTGATAGTCTCATTTCCAACTGTGAAAATGACGAATGCTTTAATTATTTTTACCTGAATGAACACCGTGAAGTAAATCACGGCTATCGTAGTCGTGACGAACATCGGCTGTAAAGGCACGTGTTTTGGATCGATCAGAAGAACCAGTGCGAATGCCACAGCCCCTCTTAAACCACCGTACGACATTACGAATTTTTCCACCTTGTCGAGCTTGTGAAGACGAAATCGATTTGCGAGAGCCGTTAGTACCATTACTCCTGTAAACGTCGACGATCAATCAGAATAATTATCATCATCATCATTATCATCATAATAAATTATAGGCACTATTATTGCTCCTCATTGTTGCGAAAACATGATTACTCTCGAAGAACCTTTTTACTAATTCCCATTGCAGCAAATCTCACTTAATCAGATTACAATTTTCGTATTTGCGTTTTTAGCAAACCTTTATTAATTCAAGAACGATTTTCCGATTTTGGCAAAGCTCGATTTATGCTGCCATTTTTGTAATTTTGATTCCAGCAAACCCCGATTTTTCGAAGCTACAATTTCAGTTATTTTGGTTGCAGCGAATTCAAAATTATAATTTATGGAATTTTTTTTTATTATTCGCCTCAACCGTTTAAATTCTTGAAACCCTACAAATTTGTTAACCAATTTTTGGATGATGAGAGGAACTCACCGAGAATTTGATATATCGAACTGTCATTGATATCGATTTTCGTAATATTGATTTTGGTGAAGCTGAATTTGATAAACTGCAATTATTGTCATTTTCATTCCAGCAAACCCCGATTTTTTTTAAGCTACAATTTTACTAATTCTGATTTCAACGGATTCAAAATCATGATTTATAGAATTGCAATTGGAATGTGGTGTTGATAGCTTGAAGTTAACAAAAATTAGTGCATTTCAGGCTATTTTTGAGTTCTCAAATAGCGTTGAAAAAAAATGCTTAGCTCTTTTTCTTTCGAAAAAAATCGAATTTTGGCTGTGGTGTTGTTAGCTTGAAGTTAACAGAAATTAGTGCTACTTTTTTTTCATAGTTAGACGCATCGTTAAAAAAAATAGGGAAACAATGAGGCAACCATTTTTGAAACCCTAGTATTTTTGTTTTTAATATTACCAATTTTTGGAAAATTAGAGGAACTCACCGAGAATTCGATACACCGAACAAAAGACAATTGTCATTAGGACAAACCACGTGTTCCAGTCGTGGCGATTGTTGACTGTTGCAACGCCGAGAAACATGAATATAATTGTTTCGGAACTGCTGGACAACATTTTCATGGTGTATTTAACGGTGGTGTGGGACTTGTGGGATATGTTTGCTTCCACATAGTTCTTCATCGTAATACCGCAAAATGTTATTCTGCAAAGCAAAAATAACCTCAGGATAAACTAACAATTAAATTGATCCTGTTTAACTGAGTAAGAGAAAAAATTATTTTTTCGAAATTATCAATAAATTAAGCTGATTGAAATTAAAATTCTGTTCTTCTAAATTTTTCATCAACAAATAAATTATTTTTGTATAATTTTGAATGGAACATCCTCAAGATCGGACCCAAAAATCAAATAATCCGTCAAGAGGAAAATCAGAAAATTAAAAAAAAGTCGTGGCTCCTTTTTTCAAATTTACAATTTCAAAATGACGGTACTAAATCCTTCGCTTCGATTTCTGCAAGTCCCATCGAACAGAATAGCGGACGACGTTACTTATTATCGATCCCTTTGCCACGTACAATATCACACATGCGACATTTCACTTTATTGCACTTTATTTTTAGCCTTCGAGATTCATCGAGAAGTTCGTCCTTAATGAAAATAAACGAAAACCTCTCGGGTATAAAGGAAGGAATTTTTTTTTTCATTATGAATTCTTCGCTCATTAAATTCGAAAATCCTTAATGAGAATCCTTTTCTATTTTCGTCCAAGGATTTGCAATAAAAAAAAACCTAAGGTGTAAAATTTATAATTGAAGCAGAGAAGGTAACAAAAATAAATTCTGGAAATTTATTGAGATTGATCTATTATCATAAATTCCCAGGCTTTTCTTTCATGAGATTTCTTTAATTTTATCAATGTAGAAGAAAATCTTCATCAGCAACAGAATCCAGGAATAATGTGCAATTTTCAATTATCCTAATTAATGAAAATTTTGCATGAAAATGTGCAATTTTCAATTATCCTAATGAATGGAAATCTTGAAGGAAAATGTGCAATTTTCAATTATCCTAATTAATGAAAATTTTTAAGGAAAATGTGCAATTTTCAATCATCCTAATTAATGGAAATTTTTAAGGAAAATGTGCAATTATCAATTATCCTAATTAATGGAAATTTTAAAGGATAATGTGCAATTATCAATTATCCTAATTAATGGACATTTTTAAGGAAAATGTGCAATTTTGAATTATCCTATAATTAATGGAAATTTGGAAGGAAAAATTGATGAAAACTCACGCGAGGATTCCGGACATGTGAAATATCTCGGCATTGAGATAAGCGAGATACGCCATGACGAATATGAAGATGGGCTCAATAACTCGAACCTCATTTGTAAATCTCGTCACGAAACCCGTCGCGAAGCCCCAAAAAACGCCGATTATCGTACCGCCGATAGCGACGACGAGAAACGACGCTAATCCGGACAATAATTCGTGATAGGTTATTCTCGATGTTCCCATTTCGCTGTAAGTCTCGAACATGTGGTACAGCACCTGTAAAAACCCAATTTTATCCATGAAATATCTATTTACATACATATAATCCTCTTTCATCTGATCCCGAAAAACATATGAGGCATTCCATACCAAGTCGACCTGAGTGTGACCCTCGACCTCGCTAATTTCGTTTGCGATTTTTTATATGATTCTTCCAACTCAAAATAGCATTCAGAATTTCTTTCAGACTTTTAAAACCAAATTTGAGTACGTTATAATTTTTTGAACATTTTTTTTGAAAACCTCGAGGGCCGTAATTAAAAATCTGAAAAAATTCTCAAAAATCCGGTGTTAAAAATGAAAATTTTTGACCCAAAATTCATGATGTTCAGGATTTCCCTTCCACCTCGTGGAAGGGTTTTATGAAGAAAACGTAAAAAAAAATAGATGCAGAAATTGACCAACTATTTTTTGAAAAAAGTGAAAAAAAAAATCCAAAAATTTCTGCAGTTATTTTTTTTTTTACGTTTTCTTCATAAAAACCTTCCACGAGGTGGAAGGGAAATCCTGGACATCATGAATTTTGGGTTAAAAATTTTCATTTTTGACACCAGATTTTTGAGAATTTTTTCAAATTTTTCAATTACGGCCCTCGAGATTTTCGAAAAAAATGTTCAAAAAATTATAACGTACTCAAATTTGGTTTTAAAAATCTGAAAGAAATTCTGAATGCTATTTTGAGTTGGAAGAATCTTATAAAAAATCGTAAACGAAATGAGCGAGGTCGAGGATCACACTCAGGTCAACTTGGTATGGAATGCCCCATATGTTGGTAGTTTATTTATATTCGGGGAGTCTGCTACAGAAATACGACCATTATAATGGATTCGCTGTCCATTATTGATAACCAACGTACTAATGTACATGATTTATTATTGATGGAAAATGCGAGGCTGCTGATTCGGTAGATAAATTTCTCATTGGTCTGCATTAAGTATTCTTGGGACGAAAGTTTTTTTTGGTTGGCAGTATTTATGGAAGTACGGAATATTTTATTCGTCGTGAGATTCAGAGAAGAATTTCATTTTTATTTATTTCGCAATAATCTCTGTTTGTTCTGTGAAAATTAATAATTTTGCACTCCCTTGCAATTGACGATTTCGATGGAATACATTTTTTCAAAATTAAATATTACCTTTACTTACACACAAAAATTAGCAATTTTTAAATCAATATTTAACGGAGTATTCTGGTCCAAAATTAAAAAAAAACAATTTGGTTTGGATATTCTTAAAGCTCAGACTTTACCAGCTTATAACTTATTTAATTTTCTTTCTTTTCTCATAATTCGTTCCTTCATTGTCAAAATATTAATAAATGTGTTGTAAAAAAAGAATGGTGAAAATGTTTTTTGTTTTCTTTTTATCGAGTTTGACAAAACTCTCAAAATGTATGTCTCTAGACCAGAATACCGCCTTAAGATTATTTTTTAAATTCATTTATTTGTTCTTATCAATTTAATTTCTTTTTTATTCTTTGATATAGTAATCTTAATTCATCAAAATGAGTTAGTTTTATTTTTAAAAAAATCAATCTAAAGCTCAAATCTTGCGCCATGTGCTTGCCATCTTGCAAAATGTTCGCCCCATTTTAATTCGACACAATTAAATGTTTCCAAGTGAGATTTTTTCTTCTCCAGCTTTATTTGCGTAACTTTATCATCACAATTGTTGCGCAATTACAAGTGTAATCGCGTAATCAGTTCATCTCAATTAAGTTAATTCAATCTCGATTTAATTTCCCTCTGTCCATTGTAATTAAATTCCCGGATAATTGCTCGTGATACCAGCAATAATATCGCACAATGGGGGTCGTTTTGTGACGTAAACGATTATGGAAATAAATCAATTGTTACATGGAGCTGTAATTTGAAGAAAACATCAGTGAATGGGAAAAAGGACATTGTTGAAGAGAAATGTTATGTACTTACGACGGTGACTGCATCGTTCAGAAGACTCTCGCCAAAAACAACGATATAGAGGATCTCATTAACGTGGATTTCCTCAAAAACGGCGAGAACGGCGACTGGATCGACCGCGCTAATCAGCGCCGAGAAGAGAAACATATCGAGGAGGGGTGTATTAAAGCCAAACAGACCACTTTTACCGAGAACCCAGAGAGATGCACCTGGCGGAAGAAAAAAATTTAATTACCAAAAAAAAGGACTCTCATACTTTCAATTAAATTTCATCTTCCGATCCTTAAATTTTCAATAAATCGATTTTATACGGTTTACAATCAATTTATATGGATTAAAATTAATTCAAACCTATCAGAAAAATGTGCACAAAAATTAAAACCCTAATAAACAACTTTTTTATTTCTGCAGGGGTAATGAGGGTCAATGAGATTTCCGAATTTTATCTGTCTTTTGAGAGTCGGATTGTAATTAATTTATATGGATTACAATTAATTCAAACTTATTACAAAGATGTACATAAAAATTAAAACCTTAATAAACAACATTTATTATTTCTACAGGGGTAATGAAGTTCAATGAGATATTCAAATTTTATCTATCTTTTGAGAATCGGATTATAATTGCTTTATAGGGATTATAATTAATTCAAACCTATTACAAAGATGTATACAAAAATTAAAACCTGAAAAAACAACATTTTTCCATTTCTGCAGGGGTAACAAGGGTCAATGAGATATCCAAATTTTATCTATCTTTTGAGAATTGGATTGTAATTAATTGATATGGATTATAATTAATTCGAACCTATTACAAAGATGTACACAAAAATTGAAACCTTAATAAACAACATTTTTTATTTCTGCAGGGGTAATGAGAGTCAATGAGATATCCAAATTTTATCTATCTTTTGAGAATCGGATTATAATTAATTTATATGGATTAAAATTAATTCAAACCTATTACAAACATGTACACCAAAATTAAAACCTTAATAAACAACATTTTTTATTTCTGCAGGGGTAATGAGAGTCAATGAAATATCCAAATTTTATCTATCTTTTGAGAATCGGATTATAATTAATTTATATGGATTATAATTAATTCAAACCAATTACAAAGATGGATACAAAAATTAAAACCTTAAAACACAACATTTTTCATTTCTGCAGGTCAATAAGATTTCCAAATTTGATTTATCTTTTGAGAATCGGATTATAATTAATTTATATGGATTATAATTCTTCCAAACCTATTACAAAAATGTATACAAAAATTAAAACCTTAAAACACAATATTTTTCATGTCTGCAGGGGTAACGAGGGTCAACGAGATTTTCAATTTTTGAGAATCAACGGGTTGTTTTTTTTCATTGTCCCTGAGTTCTTGATGTACCCCGTAAAAAAAGTACTGAATTTTTTTCCCGTTAAAAAAAACTAGGTCATTGTAGTCATCACGCAGAACTTTTGTTTTTATATACAAACATCAAACCCATGCGAATTGCAGCTTAAATTTTTTACGAATTCCATTCTGTTATTCCGAGCTTTTCATAAACTCGGAACAGATGTTGTAAAAGCTGACGCTTTCTCGCGCGAAACCCAATAAAACGAGACAATATGAGCGGCTGAACCGAGGCCACAGCATCATTCATTCAAATTTACATTTTCCTTCCCTCCTTCATCCCCCCCCCCCTTCCGTCAACAGGAAAGGGCTCGAACGAAGAGGCTTCGAATGTTATAGAAAAAAATCCGAATATATTCCAAAAGCTCGACGACGACCGCGAAAACTTCCTCCAAGCTTAACATACATTCATACACGATTCCGCCTCCTTTTACCAGATTCCCAATCTATTTTTAATATTTTAAATTTCGTCGTGGCGACGCGTGTGACGTTAGCCCAGTAAGATTTACGACGTAAGTTTACACTCGAATACTGATAAAGCAACGGAAATGAAAAATAAATATTGGTTTTTAATTTTTGTTCGGTGAAAATGACCGTTTTTGCAATTAAAGTCACTGATGGGCCAATACTGAATTTTTTCTAGCAGCGAATAATGGCAATTCGATCATCTTCATCGAAAATTAATGGACCAAAGATGTTTGGAAATTATTGATAGAATAAAAAGTATTGGAGAAAATTAATAATTGAGGGAATTTTCATTTTTTTCATGTTTGAGACGTTTCGACGCCTCTTTGAGGTCCATCGATTATTTTAAGTCAAGTATTTGGGGTTTACCTATGGATAAGGTGTTGAATATCGTTCCAACGACGGCAAAAAGCAGAATCGTTCCAAGATGATCGAAGAACAGTCGATTCGGCATGAAGTAACCGGCGTCGAGAATTATTGGCGGAAGCATGTAAAGGAAGAATGTGTCTGGTGTAAGAGGCGATACGTGTACTTCGCTTGCGTGAAACAGCAGGACACCGATTACAACACCGACGACAATGAGCAGACATGATTCTGGAAAAATCTTGCTCAATCGCGGCGCCATGTGAAAACCTGAAATTATCGAAGACGAAAAAAGGTGACGTTTGGAAAGAGACATTTTCTATCAGGAAAATACATCTATAAAACAAAATTTTATTTCCTCATGAATCTCAAGATCTAGTCATACTGGGTCAAATTGACCCGAGCTTGAATTTCGGGTCAAATTTTTGTATTTACTGAGGAATTATGAAAAAGTGAACCTCGGCACGTTTTAAAAAGCCTGCACAATGGTTTTTTTTAACACACAATAAATTGGTATTTTTTTTCCAAAAGTATCATACCTCGTGAGGCTCTCACATAAATTTCATTGAAAGAAACAAATTATTGCAAAAGTTATGATTTTTTAAGTTCATGAGCCTTGTTTTTGCTGATCGACCACTTTAGGATTAAAAAAAAATTGTTTTCGTTGCTTTTCGTACAGATCGACTGTAGTTACTTATTGTACAGTGTTTAAAGTGGGTTCATGCATTTTTTCGTCGAAATTGGACGGATAGATTTCAAATGCCAATCGCTTGAAATGCGATCGGACCAATTTCAGCAGATGTGACTTGCAATGGGCAAAAGGGTTGAGAAGTCTGGGAATTGAAAGCCTGCGAATTCACGTCCAACATCACGCGTCTAGACGAAGCAAAAAATAAGTTATAGTCGAATCAATAAGTTCGCGAAACAAAGTGAAGAAAAACCGAAGTTGGTGGCGAAACGAGCTCCGGCATTGACGAGGTCAAGGTAAAAGGATCCTGCCCGGGGAAACTTTTTTCGAGTTTATTTCACGAAGGGATATCTTTGATACTCGAAGAAATTTATGCGTTGCGTGAATTTTGAGAGTTTCCAGTGGCCTTTATTAGAGGGAATGGGGCCTGATCCTGGAGGATTTGAATTTTGTTGGAGTTGAGACTTTTTTATAGATTTTTATCGCTCAAAATGTCCAGACAAGTAGAAATTGGAAAAATCCTTGTGATTGACCTAATTTTTGGTTTTTTCAGCAACAGATTTCAATTTTTTGCCCGAAAAATTGAATGCGAAGACTGTTTGGATCAATTGTGAATTTGGGGAGAAAGCTTCAGTTTTTACGAGATTTTGAATTCCACAAAAAATTTTTGCAAATAAACTGACTGTCTAATTTTTCGAAACTGATTAATGTCTATGTCTTGGACTCATAAATTAAGGATTTGCCAAAATCTACAAGTGTAGATGTGTGTGTCTGTGTGTTTATCCCTTCGTAAGCCACTTTAGTCTGCCCGATCTCCCTTTGTTTTAACGCTCAAACTAGGACTCGCTCTGTAAACTTTGCTCACGAGGAAAACTTTCACTCTAGACGATTATCCCTTGCCAAATTCAAACACGTACGACAAATATAGGAGAAATTTTCGTACTTTACACGGCAAAGTTTACCGTCATGAACTTTCGGGGATTTGTCTGAAAGCGATTAACGTGGATTCCAGGGCGATTTGAACATTGATTATCAACAAAATCATTCCAATGGACTCCGAAGTTTTTAGAATATACGGGCTATACAAAATTTTCAATTATTTGCTATTTTGGTTTGCAAAATATTAATGTACCATTGTGCTGACATTTGCCCACATAAGTAAAGGGTTATACGCAGTCAGGATTTTCAAAAAAAAAATTTTTCAAATTTTTGTAATGTACATATATTTAAGTATATACACAGAAAATTTTATGTCAATCCGACAAATATTTTTGAAGTTACAGGCATATTCGTAAACCTGTAATTACTAAGTGTAAAGTTTTGAACGCGTTTTTTGAACTCAAAACTGTGTTTTCAAAATCGGTGAGCAAGATTTCTCAGAAACGGAATAAACAATCAGTCTCCATTTTTTACACAAGCTTTATCAATATATTTTTTAGTAATTGATCGAAGGTTTTTTTTATCGATAAATATTTTCCATTTTATAAATAATTTAAGGAAATTTTTTTTATCAAGAATCGATTTTTTTTTGCGAAGTCGCCATTTAAAAAAAATGATATTTTGCTTATTTCTTCGATCAAATACTATATTATTTCTTGTATTAAAGAGATCTTTTTTATTTTTTCATTTTGGATCATCCAATCTAGAGATATCGTGATCACCGTGAGACGCCTTTTTTTAAAGGCCCTTCCGGAGATGGAGAATCATTATTTAAAAATGAAATAAAAATTTTAAATGGAGTTAAAAGTTACAAAAATATGTATATAAATTTTTACATTGATAAATTAAAATATCTTTCCAGAAAGAATTCTTGAAAAATCGCTTTTTTCGACCTCCTGACTTGGGATAACCCCTTAATACTTATTCTTCCATAGAAAAGTGTATATTGATCAAAACTTCGAAAAAGGTCTGGAACGTTTTTTTTATGTAATTTCGCCGGAAGTCAGCGTAGACTAATTTAACAAGTGGCATTTTAAAGGGGAAGAATTCGGCTTCATTTCCTGATTTTTTAATTATTTTCCCCCTCTCTTCAGCTGCACCCATCTTCTAGAAGAATTTTTTTTACACATTTTACGATTGGATTCATAAAGGGGAAAGTTTGAGTGTTTAAAAAACTTTGAACGATTTTTTTTTCCAAAGTTATTCTGTTTTTTGTGAAAAAAGAGAGGAAATTTAAAAAATCCTGTATAACACGAAAACAAAGAGGAGTCATGAAAAACTTCAAGATAGCAAAAAGTTACTTCTGTTTTTGTTGAGTTTAGAGACATTTTTTTCCAAAATTTTGTTTTCTCATGTTGAGGCCGGAAAAAAAATTTGAAAAAAAATTCCAATATGTTGAAAATGGTAAAATAAAGTATTTCCCCCGCTCGAAAATTTATCAATAATCCCATAGTTCTCGAGTTATGATAATTGAATGATCTGAGCTCTGACCCAGAAAGGGAGAAAAAAAATGTTGGGAAAAAAATCTAAAAAAATTCCTCTGCACTCAACGAAAACAGACGCAACTTTTTGCTATCTGGAAATTTTTCATGAATCCTCTTTGTTTTCATGTTATACAGGATTTTTCAAATTTCCTTTTTTTCACAAAAAACAGAATAACTTTGGAAAAAAAATCGCTCAAAGTTTAAAAAAAAAGGAAATTGAAGCACAAACTTTCCTCTTTATGAATCCAATCGTAAAAATGTATTCAAAAATTTCCTCTAGAAGATGGGTCCAACTGAAGAGAGGGGGAAAAAGGCGAAAAACAGCTGTTTTCAAAATAGAGTCCAAATCTTAAAAAAAAATTGTAAAAATAATCAATAAATCAGGAAATGAAGCCGAATTCTTCCGCTTCAAAATGCCGCTCGTTAAATTAGTCTACGTTGACTTCCGGCGAAATGGCATAGAAAAACGTTCCAGACCTTTTTTGAAGTTTTGTCCGGAAACTTTTCGCCGGTAGATTTTGTTCTCAAGCATTTCAATCCCTTTTCCACTTTTAGATCCCCGATCTATCGAATCAAGATCTACAATTACCGGATTATTCAACTTTAATCTTGATCTCTGAAATTATAAATTGAAAATAATGTCGATCACTCACCGATTTTCGCGATACTTGCGAAAAAAATCCATATACCGATAACGAAGGGCGTCTCGACGCGATGAAATTCCACGGTAAAAACTTGATACTCCCTCAGAGGTTTCGCCGGTCCATGAGGATCGTCGCTCTCGTGATTATTGATATTTCCGTTAGCGAGATTTCTCAGTGACACGTCGTCGGGAAATTTTCGATCCACCGGTCCCATCGGACCGAAATTCTTGCCGGGATATGGCTCGTGTAGATCACGCGGTAGATCTTGATCGTCAGCCGTCGGTCCGTGCATCGGATATTCATCGATCCCCGATGAAACGGGAGACGATCGTTGTGGATCGTTATAAGAACGCGCCATCGAGGGTGGACACAAGAGAATTGAAATTAAAATAACAAAAACGTTCGTCGATGCTGCAAACGGCATTTTTTCAAATTTTCAAAATTTCCCGCGCCAAAAAGAAAATCCAGAATTCAATTCAAGCCCTCAAAAATGTTGTTTCCTCTCGGAGCTTTCCTCTTCCATCTGCCGAGGGTTGTTTTCACCCTTTCAAAATCTTTACCCGTTTTAATTTCAACTTTAATGAGAAAGGAAAAAAAAAATTGGGATCCAACGAATTATCAACAGAAACAATTGAAACGAGGGAACGGAAAAAAAGGGTAATATTTTTTTCAAAAATCGACGATCGGTCGAGGCGATGTTGGGAGCCTCGTTTCTCGTGGCCTTCGTTTCTTAGATTCCTCGCTATCGTCCTCGTTCGTCCTCGCTCTCGAGGACGTCTCCGTGCTTCCGGAATAGAGGATTATGCGCGACAACGAGGATGGACGCCTTGACGTCGATCTGTCTAATCCTCTCCTCATCGTTTATCGTAAACTTTTTATAATGCCAGAGGCCAGATTTTGTGTTTATCACGGATACGGAAATTCGTGAGGTCCGGAAAAATCGTGTTTTTCCAATTTACAATTGCAGAAAGATTTGGCCTTTAATTTTGTTTTTGTTTATTTAAAAACAATGTCTTTTTGCACGCAGGGGCGTTTCAGCCCCTGTCGGAGACGTCTTTCCTGGCTTTATATTATCGCACTGCACGCCACACAAATTCTCTCTTTCTCTCTCTCTCTCTCTCTACCTTTAGCTATAGCTGTCTCACACTTTCAAACCCCGTCGATCGTTATTCACCCTCAGGGACAAGCTCCGATGATTTTCCTCCACCGCAAATATTTTCCACCATAAAATTTTCCAATCTCGTCACCTCAATCCTCGCTCATGGCTATTTGTTTATTTTTCCTTCGTTTATTTTCTCACGGAAGTTTTTCTTTCCTTTTTCCTTTCTTTTTATTATCGTCGCTTTTTTTATCGTCGTCGTCGTTGTGTCAATGGCGAGGAACTCGAGTTTCAACGGGCACGCCGTTGAGTTACGCGGCGCCACTGAAAATTCTTCACACGCCACCTTCGACTCCAGCTGATCGTTGCCAAAACTTGCGCACGCGTCCTCGAAACCTTCACGTTTATAGCGCACTATTTCCTATACGGTGGACGTGTGGATATATTTTATATGATACGTTTCTTCGTGGTGCGGCAGGTTTTCGTCTATATCGGTAATAACTCTACCGATTGACAACTCTACCGGATTTTAGTCCTATCAGGACGACTTTGGGTTTTAGAAGCCTATCGCTAATGGAAAAAAACGGGTTTTCTGAAAAAATAAGTACTTATATAGGTGAACTATATCCCAAAAATAAAAAAGAATGAATAATAATAATAATAATAAAATAATATTCATAATAGTAAAATTCATAATATAAAAACATTTTGACGCCAAAATGAGTCTCATGTATTTTAAAGATTCATCTCTGCACGGAAAAAATGCAATTCTTGAATTATAAATTAAATTATTCATGAATTGGGAATTCATAAAAATTGCAGAGGGTTTAGTAAAAATTTTGGAATTTCAAAAAAGGTTACTAACTCTTGTAACTTTACAGCTATTAAATTCGAAAATTGTTGTACAAAAGGGATTTTATAATATTTCTAATCTTACACAAAAATTCACGTGACGTCTAGATCTACATCTATACCGGTAATAACTCTACATTTATATAGGTAAACTATATCACAAAAATATGCCAAAAATTTGCGAATGGAAAAAAGTCGTTTTTATAAAAAATAACCCCCATGAACATTTACGGGAAAACTATACGCAGAAAATGAATCATTTTAATATAAAAAGATTTTAGTGCCAAAGTTACAAGTTATACATTTTATAGATTTATCTCTACACGGAGAAATTTAATTATTAACGGATTTGTAATATTGCAGGCAGTTTTGATTCAAACAAATTTTGAAATCCTAAAAAGATTATTAACATTTGTAATTTTACAGCTAAACTCGAAAATGATTATACAAAAGAAATTTAATAATATTTTTAATTTTGCCAAAAAATTCTTGCAAACTTTATAAAATTTATATGGATTCGTGAGGAATACTTCATATACGTCTGCGTATTGGATCCGTGAGCCCTTTTACCTCCAAGCGTTAGGGCAATATATTCCTGGGTATGGGCCGTTCTTTCAAAATCGACAACACTGATTTCTGTTCATTATTTTCTTGAGATTCGATCGCAAAAATTCGATTTTACAATCGTCAATGATTTCATTTAATCGATATTGCTATCTGGCTATTTCATTATTGTGTTTTATTTTGACTGGAGCGACCCATATATTTTTCCAAGCCTCCAGTGTCGCTTCCGCGGTGACATTTTCTCATATCCATCGAGAACGCATGTACAAGAGCGCCCCTCGTTCACTGGTGACTAACTATCGAAGCTTCTCGCGCTGATATTCTCGGAGGGAACTTATATAAACGTTGACCTATACCAGCAGTCTCGCAAAGCCCGATAATACCAGTTGGGGAAGTAGATATATCATTTTCCGGGGTTACCGACGACGATAAGGGATCAATAATACGAATTCACGAAATATTCATTCTCGAATATCAGCAGTGGGATTTTTTAAAATTTTCCTCTCATTTATCTCATTTAATAAAAAAAATTTTTAATTTATTCATTCAATTTTTAATAGATTATCATATAGCAAAACATATGATTATCAAATTAAAAACAAGGGCTACATTTAATAATAATAATAATAATAATAATAATAATAATAATAATAACTTATTATTATTATTATTATTATTATTATTATTATTATTATTATTATAAATAGCATAATTGATAACTACGATAATTATAATTACAACGATGCAACTATCAAAATATGAAATATGTTGGCCCAACGATGAGGGATGAGAAATCGACCCTTTCTCCATTCTCCCGATCATTTATCAAATAAAATAGCACAATTTCACTGCTCGACGCATTCTCTGAGAAAAGGGTTTTCCTCGTGTGACGATGACAATGCTATATTTCAATGATTAATCAGAAGAATAGTTTTCAAAGGAAATAGTCTTTGTTTTTCCATCTTACGTGGTCCAACGTTTTATGGAAAATTAGACTGATTAATAATTTCTACACGTCGTTTTTCTTTCAACTTTTGAAATGGAAAAAAAATGCACTTTGCAATTCTCAAGTCGTGGATTGGATTGAAAAAGGTTACTGGACCAATTTACCCGTTCAGGTACAGCAATTCAATCCGACATTCTCATGTACACAATTGGATATACGATCGGTTGAAAAGCTCAAATAACTCATTGGCAAAACGTTATCGAACCTGTCCAAGTGCTCGACCCATTGGCAATGTATGTTCTTCGGATGTATACAGTCTATAGATGTTGGAAAATGTATAGAGACTCTTTTTCTAGCTCCATTTCCCGGAATAACTTTCCACCGATCTTTCTTTTTCCCTCCCTTCCCCCCGCCCCTCTCTCTCTCTCCCTCCCCTCTCTCTTTTCTCTCATTCACTTTATATAAGTCTCTTTTTGCGGTCTTCGTCATCGTCGCGTAACATCCCCCATTGGAAAATCCTTGAATGGCAAAAGAATGAAAAACATATTGCACAATGGCAGCCCGAGTGAGCTCGAAAATGCCGGAAAAAAGGGAGGCTGTAAATTCGTGAAATATTCCCGCGTGGAAAACCTGCCGATCTGTACATAGGGGATGAAATGAAAAAAAATTGGGAACATAAAAAAAAATGATATTTATTCGAAAAGAGATTTCGCGAAATGATCACCGAGAATTCGTGGAAAAACAAATCTGTTTACTTCCTTTGGAAACCACACACGGGTATTATATATAGTCGGGGGTGGAAAAACCAACTTCTGTTGCAACGGGGGTTGGGGGTGGGTGCGAGAGGGCAAAAGGATAGCGCATGAAAAGAGGTGAAGATGGAAGGGATGAAAGCTTTTCGCGTGAAAAGCACCGAAAGTTTCGCGAGTTTTCATTATAAATTTTCCTCCCCTCCTCTCGCAACCCCCAAAAGTCGATACATCTCGTTTCGGGTCGAGGGGTGCGGATGACAAAAAAAAATGTGATTTATTTCGGCGAAATAAAAATAGACGAAGAAATTGCACATTTATTCAAATCACATCGAGCAATTGGAGCAATTGAGGAAAATTCATCACCGTTGAAAATTTTATTTTCGTTATATGGAAATTTTTTACCCTCGCCCGAAGATTCGTCACGACAAAATTTTATTTTCGTCAATTGCTTTCAATGGAATTGGATTTTTTTTTGTCGCGCTGACAATCAAACGAATTGCTCACTTTGAATTTAATTGCTTTTCAACAATAAAATATCGTCGATAGGAATTTCTATTTTGTTTCAATATTATATTGTTGACTTTTTTTTCTCTTCTCAATATTTTTCTTTTGATCGATAATCGATTGCTCACGGTGAATTTCGAAATAGTGTCAAGTGCGTCAGTGAAAAAAATGTTGAAATCATCCCTATTTTTTACCCCTCTTGTTATAGAGAGGAGAAAATATAATTTGCGCTTCGAGGGCTTTGCCAAGCGAGAAACAGACATCCATCGAGTTTCCATTGGCTGGGACACAAAGCTTTTGGGTATAATAGATCGCGAATAAGGGAGGAAAATGGCAAGAGAGGGAGAGAGAGACCCCAATCAAATTTTCTTCTACGCGATGGCGTATACAAGTCCGGGACAGGATGAGCACCAGCTGCAATCGTCATCATTCTCTATTTCTCTCTCTCTCTCTCTCTCTCTCTCTCTCTCTCTCTCTCTCTCTTTCTCTCTCTCTCTCGCTCTCCCTTTCTCTCTGGAGTTGTGGGAAATCGATTTTCCTTCGTCGATTGGCTTCGAACTCTCTTTCTATTCATCACGCTTCGTCGCGTTTCACTTCAATTCACCGCGATTAAGAACTCCGCAACACCGTGACTCCGATCTCCTCCATTTCTCACAAATTTAATTTTCATCGAGAAAATTGAGGCAATTAGGTTCAGTCAAAGTCGAAAAAGAAAGGCCACGATTTGACATCGGATTGCAGCATCGATGGATGTGAAAAATTTCGCCTTTCAATAAAGTTTTTGAGAAAATAAATACAACATCGTTGACTTATTTCTATAATGATGCCGCGTTTTATCATGAAACGGGAAATATTAGTTTGAGGGGTGGAATTGGGAAAAAGCTTCTCTCGCGAGAAAGCTCGAATTGAGGAATCTGCTTGGGTCCACGGATCAAAGTCGATTTATCGTCAAGATATAATCCCAATCGAAAGATAAATTTTGGAATCGGTCAAACCGCTATTTTGCGGTTTTTTAAAATGGGCCTAAAAGTGAGCAAAAGGGTTTTTAATAAAAATTCATGGAAATTTTGATTTTTTGAAAAAACTATTGGCAGATTCGTGTTCAGGAGGGAAATATACATCGATATAAAACGCGAATTTTTTTTTTGCATTTCAGCAAGAATTCAATCGGTTCATTAAAATAGCTATAATTTATTTCCTAGATAGAATTGCGACTTGGACACGAGCTTATTCTCTTCGTAATCGTTCAAGCTTCAAAATCCCGTTTGGTTTACCTGATTCGGAACATTGTTCAGTTTTTGGTAATTTTTTAAAGTTCGACCATCGATTTTTGCAAATTTTTGAAGGCTCTCATTGCTACAAAAATTAAGTTATCGGAATGAACCGAAAGGCATTCTCTAAGTTTACTGATCAGCTTCACGTACGAAAAATAAATTTTAGAATTGTTCAAACAGCAAAAAAGTTACGAACATTTGAAATTTCACTATTTTGAGGTTTTTGATAATGGAGTTAAAATTGAGCCAAAATGTTTTTGTTGAAAATTCATGAAATTTTTTATTTTTTGAGAAAACTCTTGATAGATTCGTGTTCAGGGGGACAAAATACATCGATATAAGTTTAAAAAAAAAATTAACAAAATTTTTTTTTTTTTTGCATTTTGGCCAAATTTTAATCGGTTTACTGAAATGACTGTAATTTATTTTCAAGATAAAATTCCGGTTTCAACATGCGCTTATTCTCTTTGGGATCGTTCAAGCTTCAAAACCTCGCTTGGTTCATCGGATTCAGATCATCTTTCGATTTTTGGTAGATTTTTAAAGTTCGACCATCGATTTTGGCAAATTTTTGCATACATACCCCTTTCCATTTTTTTCGTCGATTTTCAAAGTGCTCTCATTTCTACAAAAATTAAGTTATCGGAATGAACCAAACGGCATTTTCTAAGTTTAGTGACAACCTTTAAGTGCGAAAAAGAAATTTTTGAATCAGTCAAACCTACGTAAAGTAATGAGCACTTGAAAATTCGCTTTTTTGAGGTTTTTGAAAATAGGGCCAAAATCGAGCAAAAGGGTTTTCAATGAAACTTCATGAAAATTTTAATTTTTTGAAAAAACTCTTAGTAAATTCCTGTTCAGGGGGAAAGAAACACCGATATAAGGCCGGAAAAAAAAATTAAAAAAAAAATTAAAAAGTGGATGATAACATGCAAGTTCATAAAAATTACAAATATTTACTGAACGTGGAAATAAGTCGAAACAACAGCGGAGGATGAAACGAAGATGGTGCAGAGAACAACATTTTTTAGGGGTTGTTTTTTTCGCACGTGCGAGGATCCTCTTTCCCGCAGGGAAAAACAAACAACCCCCTAAAAAACTGTTCGGCATCCCTTGCTCAGTCATATCTTATCAATTCCACGGGGAGGATACTTCAAAAAATAAAAAAATAAATGTATCTGTTGTGGAAGTCATGAAAAATAAAACAAAAAAAGAAAGAACGTCAACCCCTGTATCTCGGGACGATACGACAAAACGTTGTGGATCACACGCTCGGGTGTACACGTTGACATCACTATCTCTCTCTCTCTCTCTATCTCTCACTCACTATCCCTCACTATCCCTCTCTCTCTCTCTCTTTTCATCCCCTTCAGTTGGGGGTGTATCACCGCAGGAGACAATGCACGATGCACAGGCAATTAATTCATCTGGCGATAGAGGCGCACACCAACACGTGTCAGCCACGAACATCCAACGATGTGCATATCCCAGCGATATATGGAATTGAATGAAGAGGGGTTGAAAAATAAAATGGTGTTGAAAAAAAACGGTTTTTGAGATTAAAAAAAAGAAACAATACAGGAGAATAATGTAAAAGAGTCTGAAGCCGACGTGTCGGTAGATAACACAAGCATAAATATATATATGGGGCATTCCACGTCAAATCACTCGGTCATCGGCCTGACCCCCTCGGATTTTGATGTCCAATGAATCGTGGGTTGCGTTTGGCCCAAAATATGACCTCAAATTTTTAGCAATTTTTATTTCAATTTTTAGGGGTTCTCTGAGCGAAAAAATCATTAAATTGAGGAAAAACATAAAGAGGGGCCTTTTCAAAATTAATGACATTTTTTCACAGAAACTAGGACCCAAAACGGATATATTTTCAAATTTTCGAAAAATGTTGTCATTTCACTGTTGAACCAAGAAAAAAAAATCAAGTTTCACTAGAAAAATATTTTTGATGTTGTTATTCTCACTACGAGAAACAATCGAAATAAGAAATTATAAAAAAAAAAAAAATCAAATACAAACAAAAATAGTAATTACTTTTGATCCATTATCGAACTATGACGAAAATATCTGTTTTGGGCCCTAGTTTCTGTGAAAAAAATTGCATTAATTTAGAAAAAGCCTCTCTTTTCCCTCAATTGAATGATTTTTTAGCTCGGGCAACCCCTAAAAAATGAAACAAAAATTTCTAAAAATTTGACCTCATATTTTGGGCCAAACGAAACCCTTAATTCATTGGACATCAAAATCCGAGGGAGTCAGACCGATGACCGCGTGTTTTGGCGTGGAATGCCCCATATATATGTAAAACCTGGTGAAACTCAGCGAGGAATAAGGGTTGGGGGTTGAGGATGTGATACGCTATCGTTTCAACCTCTCTAGGCCTGTATATATTTCGTTTATCGATATAAACGTCACGTTTGAGGGGAAAATGTGTTTTCAACATTTTATGAAATAAACTTATAATTTACGTTTCGAAAAATCCGAATTTACTTGCCGCCTCTCCAAACAATGGTCTCGCAAATACCAACCCCCTGTGCGTTGTATTCACAATAACTGATTAAAAATTCATTCAGGAATGATCAAATATAGTGGTACGAGTATAATTGACAGCTGTCAGATTTTTAATAATGAAAATTGAGCTAAAATTGCTCCTCGTGCTTTTGACAGGTTTTCAATCGATAAGTCGTTGAAATGGGAACAAAAATTAAGGTTTTGTTTATTTACCATTCATTATTTTCATCGGAATATCTGATTGCATTTCCAAAATATTCAGCTCTAATATCTCACCTTCAAAACTGTTTAATTTTTTAATTAACGCAGGTTGAAAGCCAAATCAACCCTCATTTACAAAACAACAAATTCCTCAGCAATCTTGACAACCAATTTATCCACTATTTTCCACTACATTCAGAAAAATCTCCGCGATAATAAATTCCATCCGCAAATTTCTCAAAAAACCGATTAATTATAACTAATATTGAAAAAAAAAATATATATTCCAATGGGAAATGATAAATCAATGGAAAAAAATTCCAAGCCGAGGCTTTCCATGAAATATGACAAACTTCATTAAACCCCGGAAAATGTCGATTTATATACTTTACGAAATTATTCCCCTACCAACTCTTTTGTAAATGCATCTCCTATTTTACACATGTTTATACGTATGTGCGGTCGGGTCGGGAGTTAGGTTGTAGTGTATATACCAGCATCCGCAAGCGAGAATCCGTTCGGGGATGCAAAAGGGGGGGGGGGGTGAAAAAAGTGGGGGAGGGGATGAGGTTATCTCGCTGCTTCCTCTGGGCTGCGTGACAGTGGAGTGTGGATAGTAGCGTCGGCGTAAGGGTGGGGGGAGGGTGGGGGGGATAGTTTTGACGTTATTTTGATATCGAGGCATTACATATCGGGGCCGGGTTCAGCGAGGGGGCGCAAGCGCGTCCGCGGCTCCTTCTTCGCGGTATGCGTGTGTCGATGTGCGCCCGAGAGAGGCAAAGCGGCAAAGGAGAGGGGAGGGATGGACGGAGAAGAGGGCGCGCGCGACTACCCCTGTACACAAAATGGCCGCTGTGAAACAAAATGGCGTAACTCGAGGCTCGCGCGTCCCCCGAAGTCCGCCCTTTTGCCACTCAGGCTCGAACCGCGTATACTCGCGAAGAAATTGATTCTGCGCGAAGGCAACCCCGCGGAGGAATCATCGAACGCGCTCGACGGGGGTAACCAAGCCAGAG
Source organism: Alloplasta piceator (assembly GCA_946863875.1). NCBI lineage: Eukaryota > Metazoa > Arthropoda > Insecta > Hymenoptera > Ichneumonidae > Alloplasta > Alloplasta piceator. The sequence goes on from OX333080.1 coordinate 12,485,730, forward strand.
CCAAGCCATATAGAGAGATAGGGCCGAGGGAGAGTCGTTGTCGCGCACAGCGGAGCAAAGTTCTCGGGTAGCTCACGCCGAGCTCACGGTCGGCTCATTACGTAAGGGATGTTTCTCCGAGCAGGACCGGTTACCATCAAAGCTCCCTTCTCAACCTCCCCAATGTCACGTTAGGGTGTTTGAAACCGAAAAAAAAACGCGCAAATGTAGAAATTAGCTTTGTCGAGAATACAAAAAGAAAGGGGGAAGAGGTCAGGGAAGAGGAACAAAAGAGGGAAGAACAGGCGTGAGTGGAAAAAACGTCATGCGAGACGAAACCGCGATCGTCGGTTTGTCATACGTCGATCGTCCACGCCGGTACTCGACCCAACAAGCGACACAGTGACACGAGGAACAACAACAAAGAACCAGCAACATTGTTCCAATACGATAAACAACATTTGACGAAAAATCAACAACGACTTCGGAAATCGAAGATTCGTTGTTGTTGTTGTTTTTCGTTTTTTTTGACTCGGGGCTTGCGGCAGGAGATAATAAAACTGAAGTTTATATTCGAGTGAAAAACACCGATGGAACTCCGCATCGTTCTGCTCGCACATATCGTGGGTCAGTCATTCTCTTTTTCCATGTATGAAATATTTTTATTTGTTCAGTCGTGACGGTGTCGTTTACGTTGATATTGTTCAGTGTCGAAGGTCGTCTGGAGACCGTTTTTTTTCGCGCAACTACCCCCTCGTTGGACACGGCAAGGGTTGTTCCGCGCGCCGTCACGAACACACTTTTCACTTTTTTTTTTTTTTACGACTTTTCCCTTTATAGTTTTTACGATTGACGCTATTTCAGTAATGCTTGGAAAATGTCATTTGATTTGAAATATTTGTTTAAATAAATATGATTTTGTTGGAAGGGTAGTTTGATGAACATTTTGTTTATTATTGATGGGAATACTTGTTCATTTCTTGGTATTAAAAATATTGGCTCAGAGGGAGAATATTAAATTTTCAGGAAAAACTACCCCTACGGAGATAGGTTGAATATTGAGACCATTCCAACCTCGTCAGCAAGTGAAATTCATTTATATTCGTATGAGGAAGTGACTGTTTACATGTGGATGAAATGCTCATTTGATATTCGCTCTGAAATGTCAAGAGATTTCGGCTTATCGGCGAAGCCCGCGTGCGCCCTCTTATCTCGGACAATCGCCTCTTTCCTTTCCTCCTCTATTTTTCTCTTTGTGTCTCTCCGCACGCTCGACGTTCAGGAATTCCTGACGAGACCCTCTCGCGGAACGCAATAATAAATTATATTGCCCGAACCGTGTATGAAAACGCGAGCCGGGAGCCCTTAATTGAGGGGTTGAGATTTGTTATTCGTGACCGAGCGGGTTCAACCCCCTTATACAGTCCTCCTGGGTTCGAAGCTCCCACATTCTCTGTCATTCTTTCGCTTTCTCTCACTTTCTGACTCTCTCTCTCTCTCTCTCTCTCTCTCTCTCTCTCTCTCTCTCTCTCTCTCTCCCTTCTTTTCTATTTTCCTCCCTTACCAGCTTAAAAAGAATGAGATGGAGCTTGAAAATGCTTGGCCACGAAGCAGACAGGTACGTTGATCTCGCTGAGTGCGTGTCATCGACTCGTCCGTGTGGCAATGTGTGATATTTTGTCTCCTTAACGTCTGCGAAGATCGTCCCTACGATAATAATCGTTCATAAACGGTATACTTTAGCCTCCCTTTTCATTTTTGCCAGACGTCTTCATTTCAAAGGTTCAGTAATGATTAATTCGAAAAAAGGAGGGTGGTTCAGCGAAAGCAAAAATTGCACCCCTTGAAATTTTAGTTGGGGTTGAAATTTGCATCGTTCCAATACATCCGAAATTTTTTTGTATTTTTTGAACCTTAGATTAATGGAGATCCCAAAAAAATATTTCAGGTGTTTTTTGCTTCGAGAATTTATTCTCGACGGAAATTCATTTTAAAAATCATTTTTGTACTTTTTTCTTATAAGATCTTTTACAAGGGAAAGTCATCTGTTTGCTGCAGCAGTATAAGGTTGAAATGAGGCAAAAATGAAGATTTTGAAAATTTGAGACAAAAGTTTTTGTCATTTTTTAGTTTTGAATATTTTGTTTCAAGAAATCTATGTAGAAGCGTTATGAAAAGTAGTGCAGTCAGTAATAATTGGGTAATTATTGATTGTAAAAATTTGGATCGCATAACGCGTTTGAAAAAAATTGCAAAGGGTTCAGGATTGAAAAAATTTCTGCGAGAATCGACGTGAAAAAAAAAGAATACACTGAGAAAACAATATATTTCTATGTACCAGGATTTGTTAACTGTTAACAAATGTAAAGTTGGATATGGCAAAATAAATATTTTTTAACAGTTAATAAATTATTTTGTCACAAATAAAAAATTTTCATGAGAATACGAATATTTCTTACCGACTAACAAATTTTGTGAAAGTTAAGGAATATTTAAATAAACGTGCCAACTAAATATATTTCTTCACTATAAACTGTTTTCTCAGTGTATTTTTCCCCATCAAAAAGTTTTTGATACCCCATTTTTAGATTCCCAAAAGCGCCAAGTATCAAGTTTAAACCCAGCACATCTTCCCTCATTTGGGGGTGATTTATGGCACGATTCCCGGAATGGATTGTTTTTTAAATTAAAATTTTATCAAGTGACAATCTCCCTAACGCGACGTATATTGATTACAAGATTGTACAACGATACAACCGATGATATGAAACATTAACGTCAATATAACGTTAATGTATCGTTGGACGTCATTAAATAAACATTAATGGTCATCATGGTAAATTTCCTGTACCAAAAATCACGAAATGAAGTAATTAAGGATCTCGACTCTATCGTGCCGAAACACGGCTTTCCATAAGCTTATCACACATTCGAAAGCTCACAAATTTCGTACTCTCAATGTTAATCAATAACGACCTTGTCCTGAACAAAATTATGGCGGCTCGTTAATGAAACTATAAAAAAAAGAACCACAGATGTCCACTTGAAAAATAAACCTCTCAAAACTGGCCGAAAAAATTCCCCAGAACCAACTTTCAAAATTAGCAACCCAAAAGTGACTTATCTAACTCGATCAATTTTATTTTGCCTCTTTAAGTTTTATAGATCTTTCCACTGACAAAAAAAGTGCTAAAAATTCCCCAGAATCAACTTTAACTCGATCAATCTTATTTTGCCTGTTTAAGTTTCATAGATCCTTCCACTGACAAAAAAAATGCTAAAAAAAATTTCCCAGAATCAACTTTCAAATTAGCAACCAAAAAATGACTTTTCTAACTAGATCAATTTTATTTTGCCTGTTCAAGTATTATAGATCCTTCCACTGACAAAAAAGTGCTAAAAAAATTCCCCAGAATCAACTTTTAAATTACAGCCCAAAAGTGACTTTTCTAAATTGATCAATTTCATGTTGCCTGTTCAAGTTTTAGAGATCCTTCTACTGTCAAAAAATACTGACAAAAAAAAGAATTCCCCAGAATCAAATTTCAAATTGACCGCCCAAAAGTGACTTTTCTAACTCGATCAATTTTATTTTGCCTGTTTAAGTTTTATAGATCCTTCCACTGTCAAAAAAAATGACAAAAAAAATTCCCCAGAATCAACTTTCAAATTGGCAGCTCGAAAGTGGCTTTTCTAACTCGATCAATTTTATTTTGCCTGTTCAAGTTTTATAGATCCTTCCACTGTAAAAAAAAACTGACAAAAAAAATTCCCCAGAATCAACTTTCAAATTAGCAAACCAAAAGTGACTTTTCCAACTCGATCAATCTTATTTTGCCTGTTCAGGTTTTATAGATCCTTCCACCTCAAGATCAACGTCAACAAAGTGGTCCCAATCGAGGGTGCCACAAATTAGCCCTCAAAATTCTGCAATCAAATGCGATTGCTCCTTTCAGATAAAATTGAACGAATTACAGCAATTTTGGACACAAATTCATCACATCAATTCTTGCCATTAATTACCACAACTTCGACCCCTCGAATTGTCACAAGGGTTGAAAAATTGTGCGTCTCATAATTCTTTTGACTTGTCGAGGCATCCCATCTAAAAAAAAGCACACATCCACAGTCGAATAAACTTTCCGTCGTAAATTCGTCTCTCTCGTCGTTAGCAAAGTTTCCGAGAAACGTTTTACGATATCGGATTGCGATTTTTCTCTTTTTTTCTCCTCATCCCCTTTCACTCCTTCCTTCACCCTTGGCTCTACCGTGTGTCAAGTGTCGAGCAGCCCTCGACTTTATCGAAGTGGCGAACTTTTTTATATCTCGCCTGTCGTATAATTCATATATATATATATATATATATATATATATATAGTATAACTATGTTCACAACTATGCTAGCTGCGTCCACGACTATCGCTGTCAAAATTGGATCTCAACTATAGTGTAACAAACCTTACATTGTCGTTTCGTGTAACCGTTTCTGTCGCAATTGTCGATTTTTCTCTCCTACTTTTATCGTCGAGTATGTGTGGAAAAAAAATATCAAAAAGTATATCCGATATAATAGAGATGTAAGAAAAAATCGTTGCGGAGCGACAAAACGGGGGAGAGGGTTGGGGGATGAAAATATCTTTTCCTGGATGGGATGAAAATCCTCGAGAGTGGATTTACGTGACATTATCGATATCTCATAGATATACCGATATAAAGAATGATAAAAAATAAATAAAACGGGGGAAAAAAAGGTCCATGTATATATTTAGCTATATATATATATATATTTGTATGTTCCAGCCACCCCTTTGCGAAAACAGGCATTCGCAACGAGCTCACGCTTTTCCGAGATTTTACAACCCCCACAAACCGTGGCAATATCCAGTTATGCAGAGAGCTTTCTCACTCGATCCCTTTCATTTCGAAACCCCCCTCACTGACGTCCCTGTTTTATTTTTATTTTTTACTTCATTTTTTTTACCTACCCCTTCAACCACAAGTAACGAAATAACCAGCGGGATTTAATCTTCTCTGCTGTATTGGGCTCTTGTGTACCACGAAATTTACATACCTCTCGCCCACGCGAGTGATATCCTTCGTTAAAAAAAAAAATCGCAGTGAAATATTGATAAACCGACATGGCCAAATAGGGGATGAACGAGAAGAGCGCCTGATAGAAAAAAGGCCAGATTTAACTCAATTTCTTTGCGGGAATCGTGGTTTATGGAATTTAATATCCGGACGAATGAAAAAAGTTTGTTGATCACGATTAATCAGCCCGGCGATTGTGTCTAATTAAATTGTGAAAAATTGCCCCCTTCGGTTGTTTGTGGGGAACTTACTTTTTTTTGTAATTAACATGCCTTGAACGGTAAAATATTCGGGAAAAAATTTTTTGGTCAAAAAATGGATTCTGTTGCTTTAGGTTAAATGTCTGTCAAATATATTCAACAAATTGTGAAGTATTTTATAAAAATCTGACACAGATACTGGTGAAATATATTTTATCGATCGATGCTAAGCGATTTTATAGCCCCCAAATTATTATTATCGCCATTATTATAAATCCGAGAGTACTAATTTTCCGTTAATTCAATTCGAGTATGTTCTTAATGAGCCAATAAATATTTAATTCACTGTCATATTAAATTACAATAAAAATATAATATTCATATTGAATATCCCCTCGATTATATTGTGTATAGCAGAATATTAAAGGGTACATGCATTTCAAAGGTTAAAGAAAAGCAAATGTTCTCTATTTTTTTTCATATAAAGAATAAATTATTTTATTCAAAATTTGAAGCATATAAAAGTACATTTAAACAATATTTTCTAAAATTTCCATTGAAAAATTTGGAAAATTTTGCCGGACTCAGTTTCCGGAGACTCTTCCAATAAAGTTTAAATTAAAGACCAAATTTTATATATCAGTAGATGAGTAGAGATTTTATCTATAAGTATAGTTCGTGATTGAACGAAGGATTTGAAAAAAAATGAAATTTGAATTTTCGGCAGAGTTGTATTCAAGACAGTACAATTTTTTGTACAATTTACACTACTTGCCTTGTAAAATTAATTATAATAAAAAAGAAACCTCCGTCCACTACTCAATTATATTTTATACCAGTCAATTATATTTTGAAAAAGTCTGCAAAATTTCAATAAGATCGGTGCATCTGTTTTTGAGAAAACCTCCCCACCAATTTCGAAAATAGTAATTTCAGAAAAAATAAGGGAAATTAGGGGAAGACTTGAAACTTTGGGAAAATATTCTAGATATAATACGATTAGATAAAAAAAAAAATTAATCGATTTCTTCTCATTTTCAAACCCATGTAACCCCTTAAGGCTATATTTTGGTCTTGAGACATACATTTTGAGCGTTTTGTTGAGTTCGATGAAAAAAAAATATTTTTACGATTCTTTTTTGTATAACATTTTTACTAATATTTTGACGATAGGCCAAAAAAATGCGAGACAAAAAATGAAAAAAATTTTTTTTTTACAATAGTAAAAAACAATAATTAATACTAAAGTGGTCGGGGCGATACATTGAAAATTGATAAAAAATTTCGAGTAAATCGGTCAATAGAACTTGAAATATCATCTCAGCCGTGTTGAGGAAAGTACTTTTGAGAAAAACGACGTAGCTGCTGCGTCACTAAAATAGCTATAACTCCGTAAATTGTTGAAATAAACAAATTTCTTTTTAAGGATATATTCATAAAGGTTCGAACTTTAAGAATTTCCAAAAAATTGATTTTTTAAAAATTCTAGACCAGAATACCCCCTTAAAAGGAACAAGATAAAAAAATCCACCCACGTCCACATACTTATATGCATCACGTTCTTCATTCTGAACAACCCCGCTGTTATCGAATTCGTACCCTCGATACTCAATGCCGTATTTTATAAATATGCAGCACGTATTATTGGTTATCGGGCTGGTAATAATTGAAGCGCTTATTGCTCAGCGATCGACAGTTGAACGCTTGAATAATTTCGTTTGCGTAAATTATTCCTCTTCGTCATCCCCTTCCTCCCCATCTCTCACCCTCTCCCTCTCCCTCTGCCCTTTTTACCTTGATTATTTTATACCAACGCACATCGATCTAACATGCTTTCAAGAAGCAAATATATATACGACAAATGGTTATTAAAGTTCATCAAGTTTGTGCTTACGTTTCATTGATCCGTCTCTTCATCCCCCACATTCACCGCGATATACGTCGAGCCCCGGCGAACTCACACACGAACGCGTTTATTTGCACGAAAATCCGTGATTCGGTGCTCGAAAACGACGAGAATTATTCGCGAAGCTCTTTGTGTTTCGCTGCTGTTGCTGGCTTTCTCCTCTGCACCCCTTGCCACGAGAATCCACAAGGGGGTGGCTATTGGCCTGTTGGCACCTTTGAATCGCCATATTTTCCCTCTTTGCCTCCCACATTTGTCCGACGCGTACCCAACAATGGATTTTTACCTGACGCACCCTTCAACCTTCTTTTTTATCAATTTCAAAATTTTCCCTTTCGTTGATTAACGAGTTCACTGCAGTGGACACGGTAATGTTGCAGCAATGTAACGGCAGTGTTACCGATTTTAACATGTAATATCACGTAGACGTTACATATAAGTTACAATTTCCTACTCAGCAATATAACATGTTATATTCCAAGGTAATGTAATATTACATGTCACAATCGAGTAATGTAATATTATATGTTACAAGGTAAGGTCGGCAATTTCACCGATTGTAACATGTAATATTACATAGACGTTACGTGTAAGGTACATGTAAGTTACAATTTCCTGCTTAGCAATATAACATTGTTGCATAACATGTTATATACCCATCATATAACATTTATGTTGCAAGTTAATGTAACAAGTCATAACATCTATATAATTGCTATATAACAGTTATGTATCTGCAATACTAGAATGTAATGCTGCGTTAATGTATCTGTTAGATTGCATTTCCATAACAGCAATATTGCAGTGATATCACTTTAATATTTCAGTTGTATAACTGAAATTATATTACTGCAATATTATTATTATTATTATTATTATTATTATTATTATTATTATTATTATACCGCAATACTGTGGCTATTAATTTACTGCGAGTTAATCAATTAATTTAATTTAGAGTTAGAATTAATTTAAGAACAAATAACGACAAATCACTTCGTTACACCCCATTAATCTTACATAAATATAACCAAAGTTGCACTCACTTCGTTACAAGCACGTTACGTAACGGCTCCAACATTTTTTTTACATTACTGTAATATATAAGCGTTTTATACCAGTTATGTATCACAAAAATAACATTGTAACATTACATGTAACTTGCATGTTATATTGCCGCAATATAACATATGTTACATTACTGTCATGTCACTTCGTTAAAAACATGTTACGTAACGGCTACAAAACTTTTATACATTACTGTAATGTAACAAAGTTATATACCAGTTATGTAACTTACATGTTACAAATATTGCATAACAGGTTGCACGTTATATAACGGCTGTATTACACAAGAATAACATTGTAACATTACATGTAACTTCCATCTTATATTGCTGTAATATAACGTGTTCACTGGGTTTGATCTTTAGCAGACTAAGTCCAGAAACATTTGTGAATTTGGATAAAATGCAAATTTACCAGGAACTTCCTTTACCAGGAAGATGTAATTGATCCATGTATCATAACTCAATTTCTTGAGCTATTTTACTAGAATCTCTATTATGAGATGGAAATAAATCGGAAAATTGGGAAAATTTTCAATATTCTAAATTTTTTTTAGGACTTTAAAAATTTTCAAATTTTCCCAACTCCAAAGCTCATAAGTTATTTTTCTGATAATGGATTGTAAATACTTTAGGTTTTGTGGCGCATTTGTGCAAATGGCTTGAGCTCGATACACTGAAAAAACAGTTTATTTGTAGTAAAGGAATATATTTAGTTCGCACGTTTACTTAAATATTTTTTAACTGTTACAAAATTTGTTAATCCTTGAGAAATATTTTATTTGTGTCAAAATAATTTATTAACTGTTAAAAAATAATTGATTTCGCCACATTCAACTTTACATTTGTTAACAGTTAACAAATCCTGGTACATTGTTTTGTCAGCTGTGAAATTGTGAAAGTTTTTTGGGTTTTTTTTCCCTCATTTTTTTTAAAATTGAATATGTTTCATTGGTGCAACAAAATTGAGAGAAATCTGTTCAATACCGCGAAAGTTAATTTTGACGGCACTTAACTATGATTTATTTTCATTTGGCTCAAATTACCTCACGTCGTCCATTTACGTGAATCGACATAGATCTGAATTTTATTTTCCTCATTCTTTTCCTATACCCGCTTATTCGGCTATTTCCATTTTGCGTCCTGTGAAACGGAATTAGCGCATCGAGAATAACTGTTAAATTCGTCGTATTTCGATATTGTGTCACCTGAGTCAGTTTATGGGGACTAGGTGACAGAATTAATAATTTAATCCGTTAATTTGACATTTTCCTGGCTAAATGGACTTAAATTTATCGTTTTCCTGACGATGTCAATCGCGATACTTCTTTTTCTGGTCCAAAATTATCTTTGGCATGGAAAATATCACGTTTGAGGGACATGCGGATTTAAATACCGAATAGATGGGACACTTTTTTCAAAATTTCCTCCACAATGTTCCGTGGCGGAGATCCCAATGGCATTTTATTCTCGTTGTGGAACGCAATTGGGATGAAGGTCATCGAACTTTGCCAGAGAGAGTCTCAAATTTTTCGCTGTTATCATTGATGCCAATTAGGGCGCATAAAAATGCCGTTCAAACGCGTTACAAATCGAAAGTCCCTGCATCACGTTACTCTCTTCCTCATTCGGCGGACCATTGATACATTTTTTCCCCAATAACTTTCTATTGAAATCAATGATGCGAGGATGGTGGAAAAAGGCTATGGATGTCCATTCATCGAATTTTTTCAAAGGATACACAAAGGCTGTCCCATCTATTCTGGACTTTACTGAAATGCAGGGGATGATCGTTAAAAGCGAAAATATCATTCCCCGTTATGAAAATATAAATTTCTTGGGTTTGCCTGTTTTTATTGACCTTAAAAAGTCTTCTTTGACTCCACTTTGAAGTGTGCAAAACGTTTTTCAAGAAAATCGTTTTTACTCATCAGAATGCGGTTTGTATCGGGATTAGTGAAGACGTTTTCCCGAAGACCAACGCGTTATAAATATATCGGTAAACAGAAATATAAATATCGATTTATATTGTCTGTATAAAGACCATTGGAAGGAAAAAATGTTACCCTATTAATTCCAGACGATTTCGTTCGGCAACGAGGGTTGAATGAACAGACATTCTTCACTCTCCAACTCGCTTTTTCCTCTTCATACATATCAAAGTGTTTCAAACCCGTCATTTTCCCGATTGCGCTGCTCTCCGAGGATTTCGTGTCTTTTCTCTAAAAGTTACCCTAAAATTACCTCTAAAATATATAAAAACAGAATAAACATATTTTATAAAATTTATAAAATCATTATGACGGACTAGAATGGATAGAGTAATAATTGGTGGGAAAAAAATAGTTTTAATAAATAAATAAAAGTATCAATTAATTTATTTGAATGAGGTACCTCTGAGGCTTCTAAAAATATTTATATAGAATTTTTGGTCCAGTGTACTCAATTACATTAGTTCAAAATTTTCTAGAACAGACCGCTCTCCCTAATCTCCTGAATTACTAAAGCTAAAATTTAGATTCTAACAGCGTTAGTAGATAGAGTTGCGGAATGAAAAAAAAAAGAAGAATGGCCAGTTTCTCGTGTTATACTCGGCACGTCGTTGATAAAGACGGAAGAGAAAAAAGGCAGATAACAGAGTCACGACGGGTGAGAGAAGAGTCGTTTTTTTTCTCCAGAATTAAAGAGAAAAAAAAATATTTCCTGCCGAGATTACAATTCACGTACACGTTTCGCCATTCACTCTAATTAAATCTTATCCGTGAGAGTAACGAAGGAGATCGAGTGAGGAGGAACAAAAAAAGCCTGAGTACAGATTTACCTTCGTACACACACTCAAACGCATATATATGGGGCATTTCACGTCAAAACACACGGTCATTCGCCTGACCCCCTCGGATTTTGATGTCCAATGAATTGTGGGTTTCGTTTGGCCCAAAATATGACCTCAAATTGTTAGAAATTTTTATTTTATTTTTTAGGGGTTGCTCGAGCTAAAAAATCATTAAATTGAAGAAAAATAAAAGAGGGGCCTTTTTTAAATGAAGGATGTTGAGTCCCAAATCGCAAATGATGAGAAAATTCTGAAAATTTGGTATGTTTTTGGATGAATTATTTAAGAGGTCATGTAAAAATTTTACGACGATTAGGAAGCACTTTATCGAACAGTTAACATTAACAAATTAAATTAAATGTAGTCTTATGGAAACTGATATAACTTTGCGATAAGTTTTTTTTTTATCTCTCAATTTTTTAATAACTACACTATATAGAAAGCAACGGAAACAAAACGAAGTTTATTGATAAACATTTTTTTATTTGTTTAAAAAATTGTTCTCAACAAAATGTTAACATTTCAATAACGAGCTTCCTAATCGTCGTGAAATTTTTACACGACCTCTTAAATACTTCATACAAAAACATACCAAATTTTCAGAATTTTCTCATCATTTTTCATTTTAACCCTTAAGGAGGTTGAAGTAATGATGATAGAATTCTGAAAATTTAATGTGTTCTTACATGAAGTATTCAGGAGGTCGTGTAAAAATTTCACGACAATTAAGAAGCTATTTATGAAATGAAATTTTTTCACAGAAACTAGGGCCCAAAACAGATATTTTCGTCATAATTCGATAATGAGCCAAAAATAATTAATATTTTTTTTGGTATTTTCATTTTTTTTTAATAATTTCTTATTTGATTGTTTCTTGTAGTGAGAGTAACAACAACAAAAATATTTTTCCAGTGAAACTTGATTTTTTTTCTTGTTTTAAGAGTGAAACGACAACATTTTTCGAAAATTCATTAGCCTCGACGACCAGAAATAAAACGAATGATTCAAACACAATTAAAAGATTAAAATTAAAAAAAAAATTGTAATTATTTTTGGCCCATTATCGAACTACGACGAAAATATCTGTTTTGGGAAAAAATTTCATTTATTTGACAATGGCCCGTCTTTATGTTTTCCCTCAATTTAATGATTTTTTAGCTCGAGCAACCCCTAAAAATGAAATAAAAAATTCTAAAAATTTGAAGTCATATTTTGGGCCAAACGAAACCCACGATTCATTGGACATCAAAATCCGAGGGGGTCAGACCGATGGCCACGTGATTTGACGTGGAATGCCCCATATATATATGCATATATACGGATCTTTTGCTGAAAGAGTATAATTATATAAAATATTGAAAAGAAAGCCAGAGATGAAAAAAAGAGCGGGAGAGAGAAGGATCCAGAGAGAAAACCGAGAAAGCTCTGAATAATGTGAACAGTGAGAGGTATGGTATATATACGTCTACTATTCTACTTCTGTGTATCCTTGGATGAAGCCATCCCCATGACTATACTCCGCCGAGAGAAGCTTTCATAACGAAAAAAAAACTCGAGACGACGTTAAAGAAGAGCAAGAAGAGCGACAGAGAAAGAAAGCTCAGATGTTGAATTCTTCCAAGCTCACGCGAAAAGTAATAAGGCTGACTATATGTATACATATATATGTTTGTCTGCTCGAGTCGAGAGTTCATAGTTATTTAACAACAAAGTACATATATATTAGGGTGAATCGAAAATTTTGAAAACTGTTGGCTCCCCTTAAACATCAAAGATATCGTTGAAATAAAGGTCTCAGCGCAACGATTCGATTTTTTGACAATTTATAGAGGGCGCGCGGGTCGTTTAAAAACGCAATTTTTAGCGTTAAATTCACTTTATCACTGATAAACGGAAACAGTTCATTCAAAAAGTTCTGAATTTTTTATATCAGGTGCCTAGATATGTACTCCATCAAACCCATATTTACTGAACATTAACAAAAGATTCATACTTTCGAAAAAAAATCTCTGAAAATCAATATTTTCACTATTTTTCGATTAAAGTATATCATTAAATATTAATTTTTGTCTCCTAAAACGTTTTTGTATTTCTTTCATCTTTTTTCTTGTAAAACTCGGTATAAGTATTGCTTACAATGCAAAAATTGCTAAAAAATAAATCTTTATTTTTAAATACAATATGAAAATTTTCAAAATAAAGATTTATTTTTTAGCAATTTTCGCATTGTAAACAATACTGATACCGAGTGTTACAAGAAAAAAGATGGAAGAATTACAAAAACGTCTTAGAAGACAAAAATCAATATTTAATGATATAATTAATCGAAAAATAGTGAAAATATTGATTTTCAGATATTTTTTTTCGAAGATACGAACCATTTGTTAATGTTCAGTAAATATAGGATTGGAAGAGTACACATCTGGGCACCTTATATAAAAAATTCAGAATTTTTTGGATGATCTGTTTCCGGTTATCAGAAATAAAGTGAATTTAACGCTAAAAATAGCGTTTTTAAACGTCCCGCGCGCCCTCTATATATTGTCAAAAAATCGAATCTTTGCACTGCGACCTTTATTTCAACGATATCTTTGTTTTTTGATGGTAGCCAACAGTTTTCAAAATTTTCAATTCACCCTAATATATATATATTTTGTCTATACGCGCCTGTATTCAGGATATTGCCAGAATAGACGAAACACCAGGAGAAACGAAACAGAGCTATTCGCTCCGAAAAATCGATAGATAGATTCGATGGTCCTTGTCAGGACGATCCTGTAATTCGAATCCTGAATGAAAATTCTCATTTTGAAAATAAACGATTAAACTTCAATTGGGCCCATTTAATATTCGATGTTCATATTTCTGGTCATTGAATAGTCCGTCTCTCCTGGAAGGGTAAGTTCTTTCTTCTTGAGCTTCGAGAGAGTCGATAATTATACGTTTTTTTTTCTCAGGCAAATGAGAGACTGCTTTTTTGTCGAGCCCTCATTGATTGAAGAAAAAATGTGTCTCGTCTATTCTGGTATAATCCTATATCCATGGCAGCAGCGCCATAATAGTCTATACAATCGAATCCCTTTGGTTGTCTCATTTGGGGCTTTTTTTTTTTTATTACACTCGCGAATTCCGAGGGCTCGCGATATCTCACGGGCTCAACAATACGAACAAGACTTTCGCGAACATTTCTCAAAGCTCATTCGCATCGATATCAACGGGAGAGAGAGTGTGAGAGAGAGAAGAAATAAAGCATTTTATGGGAATCTGTGAATAAAATTATAGATGGGAATGCAGGGCAAGAGCTTTGAATATTCAGTTGAAGAGAAAACTGAGATTTGATATGACTAGTGAGATTTTCTCTGGGACTAAAATGTTCATATATTCCGGAAAAGTTCTGTGGAAGTTTTTTTAAAAATAGTCAACAAGTTTTAGATTAACAATAAGTTATTAAACCAATAATAATTACTTATTATTAGTTTAATAATCCAATAACAAGTTAAGAATTCGAAATAAGTTATAAATAAGTTAAAAAGTTGGCATTATTATAACTTATTATTATTGTTATTATTATTATTATTAATATTATTATTAGTATCATCATTAACTTATTAACTTATAATTGACTATTTCATTCATCATAAAAAATTAATGATAATTTTATTATTAATTATTTAAACCTCAACTTATTATTAGGTTAATGACCCAGCATTAAGTTAATAAGTTAATAAGTTATTATTAATAAATAATCATTTCAACGAATTTTCTAGCAATTGTTAAGCAAAATCTTCATTTGCACAATTATAAGGTAATGAATTAAAAAGTTTTAATAGTAAGTCATTAACCCTCCGTCTGTACACTGGGTCTTTTGAGGCACAAGCCAAATTTTCAAATCGAATATCTCTGGAATTAGAAAAATTGTAAAAAAAAATTGTTTACTATAAATGGTTAAATAAATCATTGGATCATGGAAAAAAATGTTATAAAAGTAATTCAGAATTTTTTCAGATTTTGTTGACAGTTTTTTCTTAGAAAAAACATTAGCAGGACTTTATCGACCCAGTGTAGTAAGTGTACAGACAGAGGGTTAATCTACTTGAAGTTTCGAATGTTTAGTTGAATGAAAAATTGACAAATTTATTTGTTTAACAAAAAATTCGAAAAACTAGGCAAATTCTTGGTCAATAATAATTATTTTAATTGAAAGATGTTTCAACAATTATTTGCAAAGTGTTAACGGGCCTTAAAAGTGTTCTTTAAAAGACAAAAATTAGTCGATTTTTCTATTAATCGAGTTAATAAATAATAATAATAATAATAATAATAATAATAACTTATTGATTTATTGACTTATTTATAATTAGTAACTTATTATTGGATTATTAACCCAATTATAAATTGATAATGGAAAATAATTTAATAAAATGTTAATAAGTTATTATTAATAATAATAACTTCAACGAATTTTCTAGCAATTGTTAGGCAAAACCTTTGCATAGTTATAAGTTAATAAATTAAAAAGTTGTAATAGTAGGTTAGATAGTTAATAACTTACAATAATAACTTATTAACTTCTAATTGGGTTATTAACACAGTAATAAATCGATAATTGAAAATAAATTAATAATAAGTTAATAAGTTATTATTGATAAATAATAATTTTTGCGAATTTCCTAGTATTTATGTGACAAAATCTTTATTTGGAAAGAGATGAGGAAAATAATTCTCAGTCAATGTGCATATTTTTTCATTTTTTTAAAATGTAATTGTATCTCATTTAAGGTATTTGCTCGGGTTTGCGCGAGGTGCACATGCAAGTACCTACGGCCGTTGAGAATGGCAATTCGGCGTTACTGAATTGCTGGTACGATCTGGAGGGTGCGGCGCTCTACGCTGTCAAATGGTACAAGGAGAGGAGCGAATTTTATCGTTACACGCCTAATGAGAATCCACCGGTGAAAACTTTTCCAATTGGAAATCTTCAAGTTAACGTGAGTTTATCTTTCATAATAAGTATTATAACAGCTTGAAACCCGGCCCTGCTTTTGGATTTCATTGCTCGACGATCAGACTGTGGAAGTAGAAAAGAAGTTCGTTCACTCAAGTTCCTTCTTGAAATATGTTAATGGAATAAATATTCTGGCTGACGTTGATTCACTTTGCTTTTTCACACTTTTGAAATAAGTAGTTAAAGGTTATTTGCAATCAAATTCTCTTTAGTGATAACTATTCTTTATCTAGATCCAAGAAATACTAAATACAGGTCGATGCAATTATTTTCTTACCGTAAAACGGGGCTACTTTGACTTTGGGGGTTACTTTGTTGATTTTTGGGGCTACTTTGGACGAGCAGCAAAATACGGTAAAAACGTGTGCGCAGTGAACCCTCGTGACCTTGTGGGGTGGGAGGGGGTGTGGGGAGTGGGTAGAAGAGGAAAAAAAGTCATTCATAAACCAGGTACACAGATATGTGTAACAAGCCAAGATGTCCGAACAATCGATGATGCTATTGACATGAAGAGAATAAAGAAGGGCAAGAAGAACGACTCCAACGTCTGTTACATCTGTAAAGTCCGAATTTCAAGTCCTAAATCCTACCCTAAGATCGAACTTTCCATGGAACTCAAGTTGGAACTTAAGATCGAACTTGAGTTCCAATTTAAGATGAATCGTAAGTTGAACTAAAGTGCCATTATAAGATCATACTTAAGTTCAAACTTTAGTGCGAACTTCAGATCGATCTTAAGGTCAAATTTAAATTTAGTTTGAAGTTCGAACTGAAGATCCATCTTGAGCTTAAGCTTAAGTTTCATCGTACTTAATTATTTTCACAACTAATTAAAAATAACACGATTGAGGGAGGCGATGAAAGAAGTTTGATCGAACTTGAGTTCATGCTCAAGATGGATCTCAAGATCAAACCTCAAACCAAATTTAAGTTTGAACTCAAGATCGATTTGATGTTCGCATTAAGGTTTGAACCTACGTATAAACTTATATATATTCATCTTTAATTTGAACTTAAGTTCGAACTAAAATTCAAATTTGAGTTCAATAGAAAGTTTGATCTCAAGTTTGATCTTGAGAACTTAAAATTCGGGCCGAAGTATTTGGTATTTTTATGTAAAATATTGGACATTGAAAAAAAGTTACGACCAAAAAACTTCCGAAACACGAACAAAGTAGCCCCGTTTTACGGTAATTCTTGTTTTCATTCATTTTGTGTCCTGATTATCGAGTTATTAACTTGTGCTTTCAATTATTTTATCAAACACGGTAAAGCTTAGGTTCTAAATGATTTATTTGTGTAAAGCTGAAGTTTGCATCATTTTGATGCAACGACAATGGTTAATTTATTAATGAAATTCATTCTTCTTCAGAAATCGTTAACATTTATTTTGAGGATGTTATTGAAAATTTGGGATTTTTAATGCACAAGCAAAACGTAAATGTCACACAAAAATGAATTGACAAAATTCATTTTCGTTGCATTGCAACGATGCAAACTTCCCTATTTAATGATGAAATATTTTTATATTTTATCCGGATGAAAAATATATTAAATATCAGTGTAATTGGCGATTTTGTGAAATCTGTAACGTGATTCTTCTTTCAGAAAGACAAGAGCAACGCGTCTCAGGTTATTTTGACGGATTTGGATCTAAATGCAACTGGTGAATACAGCTGCGAGGTATCAGCAGATGCACCTTCCTTCCACACGGCCATTGTTTATGCCACGATGAACGTGGCCGGTAAGTAAAGAAAGAAAAATCATTATAAAAAAATAATTACGATGAAATTAATTAAGAATTAATTAATCGAGGCCCCTACGGTCCCAGCCAAAAATGTTATCTCATTGAAATTTCCGTACTTCGTAACGCAATAAAAGTCTGAAAAAGTTCAGCAACATTTGGCATGCTATAAACAACAATTATCAATAATAATATTACCCAAAAGTTATTAATAAATTGTTTAAACAAATAATTATTCAACGATTTTTCCATAAATTCTTTTTTTTTCTCAAACAAATCGAATGCGTTAATTTTTCTGAACGCATATGATTTTTTTCAGAATTTTCTCCTTATTTTGAAATATTATAAAAAACGTTCTGAAATACAAACAAAACACTGCCAATTTTGTGTAGGTTTTAGGTCAAAAAATACATAAATACAGCTATTCTAAAAATTTCAAATCAGGAATTTCAAAATGGAGGGAAAATTTTGAAATAATTTATATGCGTTCAAAAAAATTAACGCATTGAATTTGTTTGAGAAAAAAAAGGAGGCTTTGTAAAAAACTTTTCAAAAGTTATGCAAATAAAACCCCATTAATTTTTTTGTTTGAGAAAAAAAAGAACTTATGAAAAAATTGTTGAATAATTATTTCTTTAAACAATTTATTAATCACTGTTGGGCAATATCATTATTGATAATTGTTGTTTAAATGTTGCTAAATTTTTTCAGATTTTTATTGTATCACGAAGTACGGAAATTTCAATCAGATAAAGTTTTTGGGTGGGACGGTAAAGGCAAAACATTCTTAAAAAATATTTTCAACTAAAAAAAAGTCGACAAACTATTTAGTATTGCGGATATCAAAATATTCTGAATAGTATGTGACGTTAATAAGATGATTTCCTCGGAGGGAGCCCCAATTAATTATTTAATTACTCAAGATAAATTTAATTGCCAAATTTGCAATAATTCGAATACGATGAAGAAAAGTTCCAAAAACAAAAGAATTTTTTATAATTTCCTTAAATGGTCACCCTCAATGACTAAATAATTCTAACTTAAAAAGAAAAAACTCCATTTTCTAAAAAAAAGTCATTACAAAAATCGCAAGAAATGATAAACCCAACGACAAAATGTAATCCCTGATGCGCTGTAATTTCTCGCAGTTTGCATTTCAGAGAAGAAAGGAAAGGTTGAAAAAAGGACAATAAAACGTGAAAGGAATAATGCATTCCGGAAAAAAAAAAGTAATTTAGATCTCGGAAACAGATATAATGACTCCATGTCGTATTTGCATGGAGAAAAAAATTGCCCTGCGAGTAAAGTAAATTTTCTTCGTTATAAACCCTTTTTTTCGCAATAGTCTCCCCAAACTTGATCCAGTAAATGACGATTAAATAATCAAGAATAATGAGTCATTAAATAATAATAATAATAATAATAATAATAATAATAATAATAAATAAATAATTAGTCATTAAATAATTATAAATAATTTAAAAAACTGCAAAGTATTAAATTCTTCCAATTCAAATAAAATTCCATAAATCACTTTTTCTTATTATTAATGCTCGTGCATTTAGACGAAAATTTCTTACCAACCCTTGATAAATGTAACATTCTCGAGATTACCTTGCCGAGATAGGCATGAATTTTGAGAAAAGAAACGAGGCTTTCGGGGTCTCATGCATATCACTCGCTAGAAATTTCTTCATCGCGAGGAGGGAAACACACCGCGAGAAAGGACTCCCTCGAGAGAAGGGAGGGAATGAGAAAAGAAGGGTAGAGAGGGGGGTGAAAAGATTAAAATGTTCTCTCTCTATATACACATATATTGCGCTGTAAGACACGCGCGCAGGAGTCTATAATTGATCCATAAATGTTGTGCGTTCGTGCTCATTTTCATTCTCTCACCGACCCCCGTTCATTCCACCCTCCCTCTTTCACGTATCGATGTGATTTTTTTTTTCAAAACCACCCTCTTCTTCATCAGAATTGCCGGCACAGAGGCCAACGATACACGGATTGCAGAGAAAATACGCGATTGGCGAAGGTCTGAGGCTAAATTGCTCGTCGAGCAGAAGCAAACCAGCGGCCAATCTCACTTGGTTCGTTAATGATCGTCCGGTGAGTTTAATTACTTTAATTTATTTATTTATCTATTTAATTTATTTTGCTCCAAAAGGGAAACTTCCTGATGGTGCAAATTATTTAGTCTAATGACTTCCGAAAATTGACGGGATTTTTTTTTTTCGCGATAATCAACTTTATTATGTTACTATTAATGATATTCCGTCAGAAGAGGGTGAAATTTTTTATTATCCAATTTTTTATAAACTAATAAATGCCGAAAATCGCAAAATCTGGAGTTTTTGTCATCATACAATACTTATACACGGAAGAAAAAAATAAAGGAATTTAGCTACTAGAATAGATATTCCCGTTGCAGAGTTTCCGTTGTTTTTTTTTGTTTGATAAGAAACAACAGAAACTCAGCATCGGAGATATCTATTCTAGTAGCTATATTCCTTTATTTAATTAAAAACGAAAAAAAGGTGGCCTCCCTCGAGCTAATATTTTTTTTTTCCATTATCTAATAGAATATAATCAAAGAAATTTTTGGGAATTTAATACAGAATTTTAAAAAAATAAAAATTATTTTTAATGGTTTTTTCCTTGTAAAAAATTTGCTAATGAAAAATTGCAGCTTTCTCAAACTGAATATTACTTATTGTGATGTGATATAAGATTTCATAGCAAAAAAAAAAATTCCCGACATTTTTCGGAATTTTTGAAAAATCTGATAATACTTTTTGGGGTTTTTTGCTTATGAAAAATTGGTTAATAGAATATTTCGGTTTCTCCCACCTGAATATCATTATTTATAAATAAATAAATAAATAAATAAATAAATGAGGATATGGCGAAAAAAAATGTATCCATCGATTTTCGGAAAAGTTACTAAACTAAATAATTATCCAGTTTTCATAAATTACTTCAAAAAATACATTTACATCCTCATTTTGATTAAACTGTGGTCATTGCTATTTTAATTCAAATTTAGTTTATCCTCAAAAACATTATTGAGAGAAAAATAACGAAATCGAATTAATTGTTCGCCTGAGAAATTCGTGTTTCGTGATTTTTGAATTATTTGTTTGTTCTATTATTAAACCGAGAGAAGCAAAATCCCAAGTTTCATAATGTCAAACGTCACGGTTGTGACTGTCGCTCCAAGGAGAATAAGGACTCCCGAACGACAGTTAATTTAATTTAATTTCAGGGACTGTGTATATGTAATTTCGCGGCAGTGAGAATATTTCAACCGAAGAGTGAGCACATACTCTATTATTTATACCGCGATTATCCCATATCCCAAAATATAATGCGATCTATAATTTTGCCGGTTGACACTCCGACACGAGTACGTGTTCGTGTGGTGGACTAAAAATAATTTTTTTCTACCTCTCCAATCTTCGTAAATGACGTAGTATTTAAAATTCTCCCGACGCTGAGTGACAATTAAATGCCAATTTATTGAGGTCTTGTATGATATACGGCGAAAGGTACATTTTAAATACAAGCGGAAAGATTTATTTTTTTATTTTTTAGATGTTTCAATAATTTTTTCTTGTAACATTCAAAATGATAAAAAATTATACTAATCGAGAAAATTATACCTTTGTCCATGGTTTCCTTAACCCTTTCGATCATTTAAATTTCCTTTATAATCGAGCCTTTGAGCTTCTTCGTGATTAGCAATTTACCTAATTATGGTTTGTTTGTGAAGGAAAAAGATTTCAAAATTCATTTTTTTCATTCAATTGATGAAATTAATTAGTAATTTAATTGTGACTTTCTTATGTAGGAAAAAAAATTAAAAATTCATTTTTTAATTTAATTCAAGAAATGGATCAGTAATTTATTTGTGACTTTCTCATGTAGGGAAATCATTTTGATACTGCTCTTTTAATTTTAATTCAGAAAAAAATCTTATCAATGAATGCAAAAGGTCAAAAAATTTAGCTGGTGAATTGAAAAATTGCACAAATTAGATTATCCAAAATAAGCAAAAAATGAGAAATAAGAAAGATTAAGGGTCAACTTACGATTAAGCAAGTATACAAAAAATGAAGGGTCAATCCGTCACGTCGGAGCAAATCGGACTATAAACGTTTTTTCTCAAAACTACTTTTCTCAACACAGCTCACATGATATCTCAAATTCTACTCAACCGATTTACTTTAAATTTTTCACGAATCTTCAAAATATAACTCTCTATCACCCCTACCACTTTTTTATCAAATTTTTTGTTTATTATTGTAAAAAAATTAAAAACTCCGAAAAAAGAGTTAAAAAACGTCTTTTTTGTTCAGACAGCCGCCATTTTACGATTTGTTTTTTTCATACGTAGCTATAACGACATTCTTACTAATTAAGAATCTTTTCTTAAATTTCGTATCAGATGACTAGAAAGGTTACAATCGTGTCAGCCAACACACCCCTTTTTTTAGCCCCAACTTCAGCTCATAATTTATTTAATTTTAATTTTTTTTCTCGAATTTTTTTTTGTTTATTGTCAAAATATTAATAAATATGTTGTAAAAAAAAAAAATGGTCAAAATATTTTTTTTATCGAGCTCGACAAAACGCTCATAATGTATGAGGCATTCCACTTCAAGTCGGCCACCCCATTTTTTGAAATCACCAAAAATCGCATACAAATTTTTATAAAGTAGTTCTAACTGTCAAGAAAATTCGTGATTTTTTCAGATTTTTATATTACATATTTTAGCCGGAAAAAAATACAAAATAATTTTCTTGTTCCATTTCGTAACTCGAAAATTATTCATTGTACGAAAAAATAAAGTACAACATGAAATTTAGGATTTTCAATGTACTTTTCACGGAAATTTTTTACGAACACCTCCAAAAGCTCTATATGCCATTTTCAGAGCAAATTTTGTTTTTAAATTTTTTTTCTCAGAATTGACATCTTCGATTTGGCTGTAGTTTTAACAGATTTTTACTTGATATATTTACAGACTATAAAAAAATTGGCTCAATGGAGAATCCATTCCTTCCCATGCGTTTTTCATCCCAAACGAATACACAAATTTCTCGGTGCATTAAGAGGGTTGAGACTATCAATAGATATTTTCTAAAGCCCGCATTTCTGTTCATTTTTTGTACTTTTTCAATTTTTCAACTTTTTGCATTTCATTTTTTTAAATATCTGTTTGTACATTTTAATAAACTTTATCAATGGACCCATGTACAACGACAAAGTCTATTCAAATTCAAGTCAAAGGCTACTCGCGTCACTCGATTTCAAAAAAAGAATTAATTTACCCTTTTTGGATACACCGCCGTTTCTATAGCCAATGAGTACTTTTTTAGTTCGATCTGAGCATGATTTTTGGAAATGAAGCCATTATACTGCTTTGTTCCTGGAATCGTCTTGGCAGTATCAAAACGAGATTATTTTATTATTTTTCCCTGTCTACGATTAATAATGATAAAATATCAATATCTACGCTATTTCGTTAAATCACTCCATATAATGATAGATTGTATCAATAAAAATGCATTTGAAATAATGGATTCTCCACAACGCTAATTTTTTTATAGTCTGTGAATATATAAAGTAAAAAACTGTTAAAACTACAGACGAATCGAAGATGTCAATTCTGAGAAAAAAAATATCAAAACATTATCTGCTCCGAAAATGGGATATAGAGCTTTCGGATGAGTTTGTAAAAAAATTCAGTGAAAAGCACGTTGAAAATCCTAAATTTTATGTTTTGTACTTTTTTTTTCGTACGATGAATAATTTTCGAGTTACAAAATGGGACAAACAAATTTTTTGTATTTTTTTCCCCCTAAAAAATGTAATTTAAAAATCTGAAAAAATCACAAATTTTCTTGATAGTTGGAACTACTTTCTAAGAAATTGTATGCGATTTTTTGCGATTTCAAAAAATGGGGTGGCTGACTTGACGTGGAATGCCTCGTATGTCTCTAGACCAGAATACCCCCTTAATAATTTAATAAAAAAATTATAATCTTTTTTAAATATATTTTCAGCCACTCCCGTCTTACGTGCGCACATACAGTCCATTGGACACTAACGAATCCGAGTGGCAAATATCTCACATAGGTTTACAATTTCTCGTTACCGACGATCACTTCACGTCGGGCAAACTCAAGATACGATGCAGCGCCTCGATATACAATATATATTGGCAAAGCACGGAGGTAAGCGCGGAGGAGGATCGTCCGAGGGTCATTCAATTGGAGCCTGCGGCCACAATCGTCGGCATGAATTATCCTCAACCACCGCCCAATCTACAGACCGGACAACGAAAGCCCGATGGACATCTTGACGTCAAAGGTGATTAAGTACCTCTCTATACATTCCCGAAATTAACAATGATAATGGTACAAACGTGCATTGGTAATTCCATAACAATTCCACCGCAAAGTTCCCCATTGACGGTCCAAAAAAAAAAAATTGGAATTCGGTACCAATTGATTTCTTATTTTTGAAAATATTTAATGGATCAAAATTATTGAATTTTTAGCGATGGTTTAGTCTGAACAAGTGATCTAGATATTTCCCACCTTGACGTGTAAAAATAACTAAAAGATAACTTTTCATTCCTCCACGAAAATTCAATTTTAAGTATCCCATCATCCATTCGATATCGAATATCAGACAATTCAAAATAAAGACTCTGAAAATGAAAAGAATTATTTATGTAACATAAAACTTGCATTTTGTTTTTGCACACGAACTCTGAGCAAATCTTGATGAATGATTCCTCGTTAAAATGCTCCAAGCATTTTTTTTTTTATGAATATAAAAAATTAGGGAAATGTTCCATAAGCATGTATTTTGTTATTTTATTTTAAAAGTTCGTTGCAGATGATTTATTCATTCAAAGAAAAATAGGAAATCGGGATTTTTTGATAAAACATGAATTGGAGTTAAATGAAGCCAGATAATTGACTTCCTCAGATTTCATTTTGGCAAACCCAATTTTGCAACTGGAAATACATTAATAAAATACACACGACATCTCATAAAAGCCTAAAGCTAAATTAACAACGCAAATGTAATATGAAAACTGAAACGATATCGACGAATTGGTCTTTCAGACATTGGATCCGCCTCGTCTCGGGGACTGCGATGCTCGCCTCGTTTAGTTCTGGAAATTCTCGTTTTACTGCGACTGTTCGTTAATTGATAAGTGAAACAAAAACGAAGGGATAAAGAAAAAACACCAAGAACAAAAAACCTCGAAAAGAATCGACGAAACGAGAGAAGAGGAAGAAGACGAAGAGGAAGAGGAAGAAGAAAAAGAAAACCGTTCTGTATTATAAAATGCGTGCTTTGGAGCTCTTTATATAAATCGACGTGCTTGTAAGAAATTGCAAGTTACATATCTTGAATTATTTCATCCCTCTGCCATTAATCAAGAGAAAGGTCGAGGAATTTTCATTCAAGAGTCGAAAGAACCTTAACCCTCATTACGAAGCAACAATATATTCTTTTAGGCGTCCTCCACCCTCACCATGACCCCCCCCCCTCCCCACCCCGAACTGGCATCCACGTCAATTGAGTCGTTTACGAACTACCCCCGACGATTTATCGTCCACCGAAAAATGCATGCGCACGCGAGTGATTCGAGATATACGCTTCTTCATCCCCCTTGTAGCAAAGAAAAAATTCATACGACCCATACGTCGGGACATGACGAGAGAAAACGGCCGAGTAGAGTAAAGGGATGTTGGAGGGGGTGAAAGGGGGTGACTAACAAAAAAAACGTGCTCCCACGAATGAGCGGTCGAGGTTTTCGTTTAAAAAATTCATCGACCCTCGCCCGCGAGAGTGCAATCGACGTCTCGCACCGTGACCTCTCGGCTATCCTTTAACCCCGTAGCCACCCCCCCAGAGCTTCATCCCCCAGGACCCACCCCCGTCCGTACCGTGAAATTCAACGTGTCACATCCAATGTTGAGTCTGGACGTACAATACCAATGTGCGTCAAATATTTCCGAAACAATAAGAGAACCGGAGGGTGGAATAGTGCTCCATCCCCCGTCCTTCATCCCCCATTTGTCAGGTGAATTCCGCGTGAGTAATTTCTGAAATTCACCGGACTCGGCGAAATAATATAAACCCGCGTGGAAAATCCGTCACGCGCACGTCGCGACAATCCGCGAGAGAAGAAACTCCATCGGAGGGGTAGTTTCTGCGTGGGGGGGTTGCAAAAGGATAGCGGAACTTAACGCACCGATGGTCATCGCCGGATGGACGTTCGACCCTCTCCCTCTCTCTCTCTCTTTCGTGTCTCTATCCTGCGCCGTTTTCCGCGACCCTACTCACCATCCCCTTAACACCCACCCGCACACCCCCGACCCACCCCCCCCCCCCCCGCAGGACGTAAAATCGATATTTCAATTTGTACGCGCGCGGGGATCTTTCTCTGTAGAGCGGAGCACACCGAGGGGGATGAAATTTGGCCGACGAGGGGCGAAGTCGGCGAGTCTCGAGGCTACACACACTAGGCTTTGGGTTGAAAATGAGAATGTGTGCAATTCAACCCCCGCGCAACCCCCAACCTCTTTGCCCATGCCCATCGTCATTTCGAGTGAACCGACGCCGATCTCCCTGAATATATCTCCCAAACCCCCGCTTTCCCCACCGTTGGCATATATACTAACCACATGTCTGTATATATTCCACCGTAAATACAGACATCCCGCGTTCAACGGATTTTTCGATGAATTTTAACGTGAAATTTCGCATGAAAAAGAGCACTGGGTACACACATAAACGAGGAGGGGAAAGGGCTGTCGAGGGGACATGTACCACGGTGGGGATGTTCCGTATTTATGCTTTGCAATGTGTCGAAAGGTTTGAGCGAGCAAAAAAGAGGATTTGGAATTTATGCTTCTGGTCTGGATGGAGACATGTTAGGGTGGCCGCCATTTGTAAGCTTTACTTCATTCATCCACAACTTCATTTTTTTGCTGCAGAAAAAAACAGATGGATGCAACAATCGATGCTGAAGAGTGCAACATCAACAGTTGTTGATATTGAAATTTGAATCTTAAGGTGGGATTGCCTATAGGTGACCAGCCAAAAATTGTATCTGAAATTTTTGTACTTCGTGATACAATAGAAACCTGCAAAAATTTAGCAA
The DNA here is from genome assembly GCA_946863875.1 of Alloplasta piceator. NCBI lineage: Eukaryota > Metazoa > Arthropoda > Insecta > Hymenoptera > Ichneumonidae > Alloplasta > Alloplasta piceator. The sequence goes on from OX333080.1 coordinate 12,512,749, forward strand.
CATTTGTGCATGCCATAAACAACAAATAGCAATAATTACATTGCTCAAATTTAAACAAGTAATTATTCATCAATTTTTCGGTAAGTTTTTTTTCTTCTTAAACAAATTGAATGTGTTAATTTTTCTGAACACATATGAATTTTTTCAGAATTTTTTCTCCATTTTTAAATTCCCGTTTTGAAATTTTTAGAATGACTGTCTTTATGTGTTTGTTGCCCCAGTGTCTTTGAAACTTTTCAAAACTGACGATAAACGTGTGTGTAAAAACATATACAACATTTTTTTTTTGTATTTCAGAATGTTTTCATAATATTTCAAAATGGAGATAAAATTCTGAAAAAATTCATATGCGTTCGGAAAAATTAACGCATTCGATTTAATTGTTTAAGAAAAAAAGAACTTACCAAAAAGTTGTTAGATAATTATTTGTTTAAACAGTTTATTAATGACTTTTCGGCAATATTATTATTTATAATTATTGTTTACAGCATGCCAAATGTTGCTGAATTTTTTCAGATTTGTATTGTATCGTGAAGTACGGAAATTTCAATCAGATACAATTTATCAATCATTCAATCAGATACATCTTTAACTTCATTTGGAAGTTTACTAGAATTGGAAACTCACCATTTGTGCAATTTTGCAATTAAAACATTGCAAGATTCAAACTATCTCCTTTGCTCTGTCATCTGACAATGAAAAATTACCATTTGTCTGTTACAAATCGGTTATCGCAATATTGTAAACCATTATATTATTTCCAGGTTCAAAGAAGAAATCATGGTTTTTGTATGGAGTTACGAGTATCCTTCAGAGGACTTTGAATTTTTATTTATTTTTCCTCGAGTGAAATTGATGAGGAACTTTTGCCCGGCAGTGAAGAAGTTTTTTATTTTTTATTATTATTATAATAATATCTGTATTATCAAAAATACATCCTTGTTACAAGCGAATAATTTATTTTCAAATTACAATCATTTTTCCTAGAAAGTTTTCAGAGTGAAAAATTGTTAAAATGTATTTTGGGGTCTTTATTGAGAACTTGGGATGCTAAATGCACGAGACAAAGCCTAAATGTCTCGAAAAATGAATGGAAAAAACTCATTTTCGTTGTATTGCAACGATGCAAATTTTAAAATCATATATTAATCTTCACGAATGAAAATAAACATATCCTGAAGACTAATAGGGCTATTTTTTTCTGGGAAAGCACATTTTTCCCAATTGATGTAACAATAATCGAATTCCCATTACCAATACCCATACCCATTAAAAGGTCTGAAAAGGGTAATGTGGAAAAACGATTTTCGTCCAATCCTGGAAAAAAAACTCACGTCAATCAAGATATTGCGATAATGCCTTGTGACAGATCATCATTTCTTAATGCCAGATCTCGGATAAAAAGTTAAATTAAAGAGTGCACCGCTAAAAAATAGAATATGATAAATGCTTTCCTTTTACCCTTTGCCGTTAACCTTTTGGCCTCGCATCATTTGCGACTAATTACGTCGACTGGCAATGATTGAGTGAAAAATTGACGTTGTGACAATGAGCCACCTTAATATGTCGGATCATTGATGCGTAGAGATGGGAGGTTGGATGTCTGCGGTTCGTGAGAGAGGGTTGATGCATGCCGCATGTATTCATGCATGTTATATGTCGGAGGAAATTTGCGAGAATAGCTGGGATGCACAGAAGGCTCGGATGATGGCTAATCGATGACGGGTTTCTCTGTTCAACTCTCTGTGGATGTTGGAGACTAAACGTGTGTTCAGCATCGTGCGATGCCAATGAGAAGGGCGCAATTGCCGTGATTCATCAAGGGAACCTGTACGCTATTCAGGGCCTTTTGTTCCGCAATATGCATCGATACGTTTCCGCAAAGGAATACATCTCCCAGGTCTGTGATGGAGGAACCTCAATTCTCAATATAATAGCGCTGATAGCGCCCCTATCTGGAATGATCATCTTGAGGGATTTAGCATCACTGAAACGTCGCATCGTGCGTCCCAAAGCCAGAGAAGATCCGCTGATGAGATGTAAACCAGACACCATATCTTTGGCCTCCAACCCAATGTTCGTAGTGTCATACAGCCGAAGCGAAATAATACACGATTTTTGATTCTCCGATGGAAATACTGGGATTGCCGGGGTGATGAAGAGACCTCGTGGATGGGATTTTTCGTTGGGGTGCACGAAGAAAGCTCCCGGGTTTATTGAAACGGAAAACATCGAAGGGGGAGTCTTGTTTATGTTTGAAAAGATCCCTGACAAGGGTATCGGGAATTGACTTTTGCGCACTCGCGTCGGTCGATCCATCCGTTTGAATTAAGTTTTCAGATTAGGGCTTGGCCCATCGGAATTATTTCGGGTCTGTAAAGCTACGCTGACGTCCCACCCGATTATGGACAGCTTTGCTTCTCCAAGGCTTAAACGACCCAAGATTTTTGACTCCACACTTTTGATTCAGTTGTCAATTATCCTGCGAACTCCTGATTAGGAAATCAGGAATTACAAATAATGGCTCAATCTACATTTCACTTGAAGTACCGATATTGAAATGAAAGTTACTTCAAGTTGAAGCCTAAGCATACCCAAAGAGCGGAAAATGCTTTCAGTAATTTGTACTTAAAGTGGAGCTTGTTGCCCTTTAAGTACACAGTATTAAGACTTCCGTGATCGAAGCTACCAGGATTAAGAATGATAGCTCCAAGAATTGGCTTTGGAGAAACAGAATTCTTTGGGATAAGTGCTTGAAGTACTTTGTCCAACTCTTCAGGAATAGCACTACAAATCTAGCTTCCTAGCTAGATTTGCAGTACTATCACTGAAGAGTTGGACAACGTACTTCAAGCACTTATCCCAAAGAATTCTGTTTCTCAAAAGCCAATTCTTGGAGCTATCACTTTTCTAGCTAGGAAGCTAAATTTGCAGTGCTATTCCTGAAGAGTTGGACAAAGTCCTTCAAGCACTTATCCCAAAGAAATCTGATTCTCCAAAGCCAATTCTTGGAACGATCATTTTTAATCCTGGTAGCTTTGATCACGAAGTCCTTAATACTGTGTGCTTTAAGGGCAAGCTCCACTTTAAGGACAAAGTACTCAAAGCATTCACCCACTCTTTGGGTATTCTCAAAGTGCAACTTGAAGTAACTTCCATTTGAATATCGGTACTTCAAGTGAAATGTACTTTGAGCCATTATCTTTAGCTCTGCTTTAAGTTTATCGCTAATCACTTATTCCCACGTTTAACTAGCAATCTTGATTACACGTTCGGTCCATCCACTTTACAATTTTTCTTTCCCCATTCACGAATGACTCTGCGAAGACTGCAAGCTTGTCAACATCGCTGCATCAAAGCATGTCAAGCGAGACTCTTGGTCGACGTTGATATTGTTTCGTCGAGACGATGACGCATTCGCACATTGGGTAATAAAAAAAAATGAGAATCGAAAATGCATTGCGAAAGCCATACTTGTGCGGTGTGTCTGGTCCGATAGCGAGACATTCGAGAGGGAAAAAGGATCCCCCTTTCTCGCAGTGGAGTCTCAGACAAATACACATCGAAGGAGTTGACAATAAAGGGGGAGATGACAAAGAAGAAATGGAATAAGAGAAAAGAAGGGTGGTTCCGGCGGCTTGTTAAGCGTGGAGAACCGAGACTGCTCTGGCAGTTGTGTATTTATCGGATGCTGATGAACAAAAGGACCTCGGGCAAGGATCCTTTGGTCGTGTGGTCGTCGATGTTGCGCCCTTTTGCTTGGCAAGCCTCCTCGCATGAATTCGCTGCGTATTCTTGGGTCGCTGCGAAGAGGGGAATGGATGTTGGACTTTGGCTGCAACCACCCACATTCAGAATCTCTCTATCTGTCCCTCCCTCTCTCTCGCTGCTCATCTTTATCTCCGTCGTTCTCTATCTCGCTCGTGAAGAGAGGGCAACGAGTCGAGTCATTGTTCGGTCGTTGACGTTTCGTCTCTCTGTGTGGCGCTTCCCTAAGAAGCGTCGCGGTGGCGTCGCTCGTTGTTGGCGACGCACCCTGTGAATCATTTCTCTCTTTATCCCCCATCTCTCTCTGCTCTCTAACATACAAATTTTTCTGTCCTCGTATCTCTCCGGTCTCTTATATCTTTCTTCTTTCTCTGTTTACGCATTCCGCGGAATTGTCCGATGAGATAAAGCCCGCATATAGAAAACGACCAGAAAAGTTTGCAAAATTTCTATTGCCCCTGAAATTCTCACATACTTATTTTATCTAGGCATTAGACTGGCTCAAAGTAGTACGTTAATTTTTGTTATTTACATTTTCAAAATTGAGCAAAAGGGTTTTCGATCATTCTACGAAACACTATTTGGACCAGATTGGGATTTTTAATTTAGTTGTAATAGAGTTGATTCGAAGTGGCTGAGTAAAGCCGCCCAAAGTGAGTTTGCAGACACTATTTTGATCCAAAAATGGCGAAATTTCAACGATAGATCACGCAGACACCTGTCAACTGTCAGATAATATTTTCTTCATCCGATTAATTCGATTATTTTGAAGGGTGGGTTTTTTCTGCCTAAAAATTCGCCAGACGAATGCGGCCATGTCAATAGTCAAACTCCATAATTGATGGCATTATCGATGAATCTCGTGCATTCTAGTTCGCTGACAGCAAAAATCAACGATTAAAAATTATTATTCGGTCTTGTTTTCTTCCGTTAATTACAGTCAAGCTCCATGAATTTACCGATACCACTTTGCCACTGTCAATTTACCAAGATGGAAAGCGCTCGACCGCTTTGTCGACAATCCGTCGATAATTAAATGTAATTATGCACTTTCCTCTTTTCATTATACCGCGATTTTATCGCACGACCCTCAAGATTTCTGCATGTGCATTCTCCGATTTTGGCTCAGCATAACTTGTTAACTATGGCGCAGAAAAAAAATCTGTTGACCTTTTTTGTCCCTCGTTAAATTCTCGCCGTAACCTTCAAAAATTGAGAAAATTTTTTCAATTACTTTTTTTAAACCTCGTATCAAAGTATTTTTTTCGATTGACTATGAAACTACCAATGATTTTCCCAAAGCCTCAAGATTTTTATGAATTTTCATTAAAAAATACATTTTTTAAAGATTTTTCTTGCTTTTTGTCACGAATAAATTTTTTTTCGACGGAAATTCTCCGTGATTTGCAACCAGCGGTAAATTTTCCATTGAAATAAGGTTTGAAAACGAAAAAAAAAAGAAAAAAAAAATTTTCTCATTTTTGAGCAACTTTTCGAAAACCTCAAAATCGGCAAATTTCAAGTGCTCATAACTTTATTTTGGTTTGGCCGATTCTAAAATTTCTTTTTCGTACGCAAACGTTGTGACTAAACTTAGAGAATGCCGTTTGGTTCATTCCGATAACTTAATTTTTGTATAAATGAGAGCACTTTGAAAATCGCCGAAAAAAATGGAAAGGGGTATGTATGCAAAAATTTGCAAAAGTCGATGGTCCAACTTCAAAAATCTGCCAAAAATTGAAAAATGATCCAAATTGGATGAACCAAACGGGGTTTTGAAGCTTTAACGATCCCGAAGAGAATAAGCGCATGTAGAAGCCGGAATTTTATCTTGCAAAGAAATCACAGTAATTTCAGTGAACCGATTAAAATTTTGCCAAAATGCAAAAAAATATTTTTTTTTAATTTATTTGTTTTGAACTTATATCGATGCATTTTGTCCCCCTGAACACGAATCTACCAATAGTTTCTCAAAAAAATCAAGATTTTTCATGAATTTTCATCAAAAACACTTTTGCTCAATTTCGGCCCCACTTTGAGTGCATCACCAGCAATCCTCTTCAACTGAATATTCAACTAAACCGGATAAAAATAGCAAACATCAAAAATTAAAAATGTCGATATACGAAAATAAACACTTTCACACAAATGATTGGTGCCAGCCCAGTTCAAAACCCGATGGAGTTGAGTTATTTTTCACCTCAATTTCACAGACGAGCTGCATGAAATTTTCACGCTCGCTGGAATTTAATTCTGCAATGGTAAATCTTCGGCATCGTAAATACTTGAAAATAACGTCCCATGGTATATATTCAGCTTGGTGAAGAGCGTTTATTATCAACGTTGTATATTGCATTACCACAGAGGTGTAGTTACAACAGACCCCAAAAGGGTCATGAGGGGGTTGTGCACGATCGTCCACCAGGTTGGTCAACGTCCTCGAGCTGTGGAATCGGTGGGTCAGAGATGTCCATAAAGGTGCCCTTTTATTTTCATCCACAGGGAGAACAATAATGGCCATCCTACAAAATTATTCTCCAACAAATATTTCACCTTAACCAAGAGAAGAGAAAAACAGTCTCAAGCTTGGATTTAGGTTTTTTTCTAATTTCTAGGAAACCTTTGGCTGATCCCAAAAAATATAAGACTCATTGATCTGGAATTAATTCAAGACTTCAAGCTTGGATTTAGGTTTTTCCTAATTTCCAGCAAACCTTTGGCTGGATCCAAAAAAATGTGAGACTCATCGATTTGGGTTTAATTCAAGACTACTTCATTGAAATAGGGGTGGCTTCATTAAATAGGGGTGGGTTCTTCAAAAATTATTCTGTAATAAATATTTCACCTTAACCAAGAAATTTTTTTCTAATTTCTAACAAACCTTTGGCTGGTCTTAAAAAGCGTAAGACTCATTGATTTGGGTTTAATTCAAGACTACGCTTCATTGAAATAGTAAACGTTGCTATAAATTGTGGAACGTATAAAATGGGGGTGCGTGTTTCAAATGTAAACGAGAATCTGTCGCGTTTATTGAGTGAATCATCATTCGCCCTTTCTATAGCTTTTCACGATGTGACGACGCAAGAGAGACGTGAGGATTTCGCCGAGTTCGAGATAAACCAAACGATTCTGCCTGGCGACACACTTAAGTTAATGCGTAGCGATAGAGCAAAGTCTGCTTCTGCTGCAAGTAAGTACCTCGCAATCCCACTTTACGCCCTCGACAGAGACGCATTCGTCTATGAGAGATTCCTGATCAAATCGGGCAACGTTAAACCCTCTTTCCTTCCCATTCTAACCACAATTCTTTATCCACTTCAAACGTCCCTCAAGAGCGCTCCCGAATTTTCTTTCTCACGACTCAAAATCTTTTTATGTATTTTTCCTCAAAATCCAAATTCATGCGCCTCCGAAAATCTAAATATCCAAAAAACCAGCCATAGTCAAAATGCATGCGAAATCAATGCTGAATTGAGAAGGTCTGAAGATTGACGGCTTTTGGCTGGGATTCCTCGTATAAAATTGCATAAATGTACGTTTGCAATACGTGGAACACTTTGACCCAAATCGCCCGGAGTCTAAAATCTTCTTGGACTTGGTTCAGATTTTTTTTCGCCGTTGATACTCTTCCAACAGTCATTCTCTTTTTCTTAAGGTTTTCCATACGCAGTCTTGTTTTTTTTTTTTTTTTTTTAATTTTTAATCAAAGTCTTTAAAAATTGGTTTTATTATTTATTTATTAATTAAACTAAAATTGAATTTAAACATAGCTCTATGAGGATGATTAAATAGTTACCACCAAAATTATTATCAATTCCAATCGAGAAAAGAGCTGCAAAAAAGCTAGAAGGGAATTTGGGGTCGTATGTACCGATTATATAAAAAATCGTGGACCAAGTCCTGGGCTTTTATTGTGGAATACTTTTGGCGGTTTAACACGGAATACCCCGTATATGTATTTAATACACTTGGCGACATTGTACACATTCGCGTATCGCTGTGTGCTACTGAAAAATCGAGAAAACCACTTGATTCCCGTGGCACGGTTAAACCCCCTCGGGTTTATTCAAATTACATCGGGGAAGATAAAACAAAAGGAAAAAAAACGTCTTCGACTCTGTAAATTTATCACGATGACGTTTGCCGGGGCCGAGCGATAATATCGTTTATCTCGATGAAGCTCATTTTTTGCACCTTCGCGAAAAGTCGAGCCTTCATTTCATGACGTCAATGGGATTTTTTTTCTCTCTCGATTGAGACTTCATTAAAAACGAACGAAATATTTTTGTTCATTTTTTTAAATTTATTTTAAGATTTTTTATTTGATCAAATCAAATTAAATATTAGTATTTTTATTTTGGAAAAGTCTTCTCTCTTTTCAATGTCATTTTTCATATATTTTTCCTGCACTGATAATAAGTGCGATAATAATTATAACGAGATTAAGCCAGAATCTAAATAAATCTCTCATCTCATTTCGATATAAATTCCAATATATTTCCCGGTCACACCGATGATAATCACGATAATAACTGGGGCAAGATTACATCGGAATACTCTTTACCATCGATATGAATTTTTTATGAGCTTCGTTACTTATAAAGTACGAAGATTCGAATCGATTTTATGACATGGCAACGTTTACTCAAATAAAATCATCATCAGCCGTTGCACATTTCAAATGTACAGAGGAATATTTTTCCCTCGCCATAGCTATCGGTTTTTACATCTGTATTTTTTCTACGCCCTAGAAATCGGGGTTTTGTAACGATTTTCGAAATTCAGTCAAAACTTTCCCTTTAGACGTTTTAAAAGCAGAATCCGTTGAGAATTTAACAATCGCAAATTGCATTTTCGTGTTTCCCAAGCAATTTCGGATTCCAAACTCATCGGAAAAACTTTTGAACGACAAAAAAAATATCCTCTTCCTCGAGTCAGGGATTAACGAAAGTCCATTTGAAAAAGACCAGTGATGGAGCAAATTTTTTTTCTCACCATTTTTGAAAATGCCAAGTGCTAGTCTATTGAAAATTGCCCACTAAGCACGAATATACAATCAAAAAAATTAAATTTCCACGATAACATGGCAAAAAGACGAAAAACGATTTTTATCAATTCAAGAAATTCAAGCAAGTTTCCAAATCAAGTCCCCGAGGCAAAAAAATGCAAAATTTGTCATGGCTCTTATCAATATACTTTCTAGTCGAAGTTCTGCAATTTTCAAAATTCTCTATCATCGCCAAAAATTCGAAATTTCAGAGATAACAGGATTTTTTCTTTGTTTCAAAATTTTGAATTGCACCACGTGATTGATTCAATTTGATACCGTCCAATATCGTATATTCGTACAATTTTCCAAAGTGGAAATTTTTTGCACATCTATGAAGCTTAAGGGTTGAACAGACCAAAAACTTCACACGGATGTGCCAGAAAGCCCCTATTTTTCGAATTGCCAAACTGCTGTCAAAAGCGTGACAGCTGTCGATGATTCGTTGCCATTTTATTTTTGACACGAAGGAGAATCGATAAATCACCTATTTAGAAAAAACAATTTTCACGTCGTATTTTTTTATTAATTGATATCGTCGTTTTCCAGACTCCATTAGCCCTCTGTCCGAAATCCCCTTACGAGCGAGAGTGTAAGTATACGAGGGGTGTATATAAGTGTATATACATATATATTACAGGATCCCCGATAGACCCGTTGACGTCGGACGAAGGTAAAGTCGTCCCTGGGGTTCAGGAGAGAGGGGAAGTGAAATAGAGGGAGAAAGAGAGGAGCAGAGAGAAGGGAAGAGAGTGAGAGAGAAGAGGATTGTCTTAGGGTCAAGCATCAACCCTCCCCTGTACATGTCTTTACTACTTCCTTCCTCCAGGATGGTATTCGCCATCCCCATGCCTCGATACAAGTACACGAGTCCTGTATACATCCCAATACATAGTATATCCTATATAGACGTTTTCCAAACGTGAATCATCCCTTATTCGTTCAAAGGGGTGGCGGGAGAGGACACTGGAAGCATTTGGGGGGGGGGGCTTCAGGATCGAAGCTCGAGATAAACGGACAATTCGCCACGAAAATTCCACGAGAATCCCAAAGAGAGTCAATATCAACCCCTAAAAGAGACACAGAGCGAGAAAGAGAGACATAGCGCGCGGGGGATGATTTTGGGAAATTTCCTTACAACTTTGGGGGGGGGGGGGGGGACTCTGCATCCGACAGGACCGATCTAATCGATTGCGAGAGGGAGAGAGAGATGGAAGCAAAAACGGAAAAGTGTAATATTTCATACTTGAGAAATCGTAGGGGTTGGAAAATACGAGGGTGAGACAGGGCCGAGGGGAGGGGTTGCATATGACTTATTTGTACTACGAGGGTCGCTCGGATGCTTTCTATATCGAGGGGATTCGCGTTAAAGCACAGTTTTTCCAACGACACGTACTGAGCGTATCCTCCGTGTGCAATTCTCAACCCCTCCTCTTAAAACAACCCCCTTGTACCATATAACTCAACCCCTCTTAAGTTGCCGTGCTCGTTCGAGCGTTTATCTTACTAATGTCATCGCCCCTTCTTACGCACACACTCCATATCTTAACGAGTTATTCCCGCCAATGTGTTCTCTGACCGTGTATAAATAATCCTTATGACATTGGGATTGATGCGTCCAACCTCGATGGAAAGATCGAAGGGGTAATGCCGGTCACTCAGGGATGTCCTGTCTTTTGGAAATTAGTTTTTTTTTCACTTTCAACGATTTGTAAACGTTTCTCTGGTTGCAAGATTTTTTGTATTTTCCCCGTGTTCGTGTTGTTTTTTTTTGTTATACGTAAATTTGTGGTCGACATTGACGCCATTTTGTAAAGAATATTTTTTAAAACGTTCTTAAAATTAATCGATGGTAAATTTTATAAAATGCTTGAACGAACAAGGGTGGAAATTTTGAAATTAAAATTCTTCGTGAAAATATAAATTGGAGAAAAACAATTGTTTAACACATTGCATTTTTGGAAATCACAGATTTGCAGTTTTTTGTACAATTTACTTTTGGTCCATTGAATAGAATTGAATTATGGAATAATAAATGAAATGCATAACTTTCAACCCCGTGTTTTTGTTGTTTTTTTTATTATCCGTAATCTTATAGACAAAAATGACACTATTTTTTAAAAAATATTTTTCAAAAGGTTCTTAAAATTGATCGACACTGCTAATTTTTTCAAAAATGCTTGAACGTACAGGGGTGGAAATTTCAAAATTAAAATTCTTCGTGAACAATCCATGAAAATATAAATTGAACAAAACAATTGTTTAACAGATTAAAATCCATCTTCGGCAATCAGGAATTTGCAGTTTTTTGCAGCTTTTAGTCGATGGAATAGAATTGAATAATGGAATAATAAATGAAATGCATGACTTTCCAACCTGTGTTTTTGTTGTTTTTTTTAAATGTACATAATCATGTCGTCAAAGTTGACACTATATTCTAAAAAATATTTTTCAAAAAATTCCTAAAATTAATCGGGACACTACTAGTTTTGAAAAAGATGCTCGAAAGTACAGGGGTGGAAATTTCAAAATTAAAATTCTTCGTGAAAAATTCGTGAAAATATAAATTCAACAAAACAATGGTTTAACAGATTGAAATACTTTTTTGGAAATTACGGATTTGCAGTTTTTTGTAAAAATTTTATTAGGTCGATGGAATAGAATTGAATGCATAACTTTCAACTCTGTGTTTTTGTTATTTTTTAAAAAATATCCATAATCATATCGTCAAAGTTGTCTAAAAAATATTTTTCAAAAGGTTCCTCAAATTAATCGGGACACTGCTAAATTAAAAAAAAATGCTTGAACGTGTGGGGTGAAAATTTAAAGGCTTAAATTCTTTGTGAAAACTTCGTGAAAATATAAATTGAGCAAAACAATTGTCCAACACATTGAAATGCATTTTTGGAAAATACGAATTTACATTTTTCTGTACAATTTTCTTTTAATTCATAGAATAGAATTGAATGATGGAATAATAAATGAAAGGCACAACGCTCAATGAGATAATTTCGTTCCTGAGATTCGAGCTGATGGCATAATTCTGCGATATGGACACTCTGAGATTCGTTAAAGTACGAACGTAAGAATATTTAATGTTGCACTCGAGAGAAGCGATGCAGTAACTGCAGTAATTTTCGTTCTCGTTCACGACGACACATTGTCTGAGCGAAAAAGTAGAAATATTATCGCGAGACTGATTTTCTTCGTAAGGACCTCTTTCCGAATATCCGCGCGACCTTTTTTGTTTAATTTTTTTCTTTTTTTGTTAATACAGCAGCGCGATTCGCGAATTGTAACCTCTCTGATATTTTACATGGCTCGATGCCAGATGCACCATGATTTTTATTCATACAGCGAGGAGCTTTAACGAATTCTCGAAAGGAAATTCTTTTCACTTCATAGTCGGAAAAAGTTCAGCCTGAGTGCATATAATTTATGCGACTCCGCTAATGTTCGTGATACAGCGTGTACTAAAGAGGGGTAGTTTTTTACTCTATTCCCCCGTGTTTTTACTCCATTGCCATGGAAAAACACAAATTTAAAATCCCACGTTGCTTCTCGTGTTATTATTATTATTATTATTATTATTATTATTATTATTATTTTTATTATTATTATTATTATTATTATTATTATTATTATTATTATTATTATTATTATTATTATTATTTTCCTCGTGCTTATCTACGTCGCGGATACTTTGAGATTTTCAATTTGCATTATCGCCCTTTGCCAAGGATGTTTCGTCCTTATCGTGAATATAAAAATATTCTTTGTAATTGTAACTTTGATATTCACTATTTATTATATAATTGGAAAACTTAAGGATGTTGAGTCCCAAATCGCAAATGATGCGAAAATGCTGAAAATTTGATATGTTTTTGGATGAATTATATGAGGTCGTGTAAAAATTTCACGACGATTAGGAAGCTCGTTATCGAACAATTAACGTTAACAAATTAAATTAAATTAAATGTAGTCTTATGGAAACTAATATAACTTTGCGATAAGTTTTTTTTTGACCTCTCAATTTTTTAATATCTACACTATATTGAAAGCAACGGAAATAAAACGAAGTTTATTGATAATTATTTTTTTTATTTGTTTAAAAAATTATTCTCAACAAAATGTTAATATTTTAATAACGAGCTTCCTAATCGTCATGAAATTTTTACACGACCTCTTAAATACTTCATCTCATCATTTTTCATTTTAACCCTTAAGGAGGTTGAAGTAATAATGATAGAATTCTGAAAATCTGAAAATTTAATATGTTTTTACATGAAGTATTCAGGAGGTCGTGTAAAAATTTCACGACGATTAAGAAGCTATTTATTGAGCAATTAACATTAAAAGATTTCATAGAGACTCCACATCCTTAAAGAGTTACATAAAAGCTTCCAATCTAAAAAAAAAAGTGTATTTTTTACATTTTCTTTGATATAATGAATAACATTCAAAATTTTGAGCATATAAAGGAGCAGAATTTAAACAATTTTTTTCAAATTTTCATTAAGAACCCTCCAAAAAAAAGTGTCCTCGTGATGGTCAGGATAACTCCTGATTTTTATGAAATTAATAAACTAAATTTTATTTGTTAGTTGATAAGTGTAGACTTGTAAAATTAGTTACAATCGAAAAAAAACCTTCGTTCAATCATTGGTCAATTTATATTGAAGAAGAAATATAGATTTTTTGTCGTAAAATTTTAATATGATTTTTTTTTCAGATTTTAAGAAAATGAGGTTTTTCAGTTATTCTTGATTTTCGAAAAAACGTAGTTTTACGATTGTGGCGTCGTAAATGCACCAAATGAGGTTAATTTGTGTTCATTTTGAAGGGTTTTGAATACAGTTTCGATTTCTGGAAGTGAAATTCGCCAATTCAAAAATGCGGCGGCGTTGTACACAAAAGCAAAAAAGTTGTTTTCCGAGTCGTTAAAAGTACGCAATTTTCAAAAAATCATAACTCGTACAAATAATGTTATTTTGAGCTAGCGATTTAGCAGGAATGTTTAATAATAATAATAATAATAATAATAATAATAATAAGTAAAAAATAATGTTTTTAAACATCCAAAAGATATCTCCTTTTCCTAGCTTTTTATACCGACTGATTTGAAACTTTGAAAAAAAATTCTAAACATATTGTGCTATTAGGTAAAAAAAAATTGAAAAAATGGATTTTTTGAAATTTTCAAACCCATGTAACTCCTTAATTTATAGGAGAAAGAAAAAAAAATAGGAAAGTGGGTGAATCGATAGAGTCAGATGTCGTCGTGGATGACTGTGGGAAAAATAATTCTTTGATCAATGGTCAAGGAGTGAGAATGCATCGTCGTTGATGGCCAAAGACGGATAATGGAAAATGAATTATATATATGTGCGTCTTCATTTCTCATTGTCGGCTATTTGCATTATTCAGGATTCATTCGGAGAAATATGTTTTTGATAATACGAAAATGATAATGAGAACGAGCATCCAATAACGAAGCATCATTCTCTTGACGATGAAATTACAAGGCCCTTGCAATAAAGTAGTTTGTAATTTTAACTTCAAAGAACAGAGTGATCTTGATTATCGGATACGCGCTCTCGTTATAGCTTCTTTGTGTTATTTTTTAACGAGAAATATGATTTTATAGTCGATTCCCTCAATAAAGAATCACCTGTCGAATCGTATTTCTCGCTGAACAAAAAATGGATGTCGCTGAAGCTGGCAGACGGAGCTAGCAGACGCGCGCGCCGGCTTCTGGTTGTGACTGTACTCCCAACGCAAGCCCGTGCGCTCCAAAAAGTAGTACTGCCAAACGGTATGCATGCATTGGAACTTTAATAAATTAAAAAATGAACTTGAAATTCATTTTGTATCTTGCTAAATTCACGTAAATGGTTAATCAAAGGTTGAAAATATATAAACAAGTGATGTAATAATTAATAACGTTGACTCTTCCAATACTAACAAATTGACGAGGATAACGAACGCACATGAACAACGGTTCTCGTAAATTCACAAGAATATACCCTGACCCACAAGAAACAAAATGGGCTATGAGAAACCCCGGGGCCGAAATTGTTTATAACAAATAAAAATTCTTTTTCATCATTTCAGCACGTCTAAATTACAAAAAAAATCCCACGGGCACACGCATGACGTGAGACACTCGTAAATTTACAAGGATATACCCCTAACCATAAAAAACAAAACAAGCTATGAGAAACCCCGGGGCCGGAATTGTTTATAACAAATAAAAATTCTTTTTCATCATTTCAGCACGTCTAAATTACAAAAAAAAATCCTACGGGCAGACGCATGACGCGAGACACTCGTAAATTTACAGGAATATACCCCTAACCATAACAAACAGAACAAGCTATGAGAAACCCCGGGGCCGAAATTGTTTATAACAAATAAACATTCTTTTTCATCATTTCAGCACGTATAAATTACAAAAAAAAATCCTACGGGCACACGCATGACACCAGACACTCGTAAATTTACAGGAATATACCCCGAGCTGTAACAAACAAAACAAGCTATGGAAAACCCCAGGGCCGAAATTGTTTATAACAAATAAAAAATTTTCTTCATCATTTCAGCACGTCTAAATTACAAAAAAAAATCCTACGGACACACGCATGACACGAGACACTCGTGAATTTACAGGAATATACCCTGAGCTATAACAAACAAAACAAGCTATGGAAAACCTCGGGGCCGAAATTGTTTATGACAAATAAAAATTCTTTTTCATCATTTCAGCACGTATAAATTACAAAAAAATAATCCCACGGGCACACGCATGACGCGAGACACTCGTGAATTTACAGGGATATACCCCTAACCATAACAAACAAAATAAGCTATGAGAAACCCCGGGGCCGAAATTGTTTATAACAAATAAAAATTCTTTCTCATCATTTCAGCACGTCTAAATTACAAAAAAAAATCCTACGGGCACACGCATGACACGAGACACTCGTAAATTTACAGGAATATACCCCGAGCTATAACAAACAAAACAAGCTATGGAAAACCCTGGGGCCAAAATTGTTTATAACAAATAAAAATTCTTTTTCATCATTTCAGCACGTATAAATTACAAAAAAATAATCCCACGGGCACGCGCATGACGCGAGACACTCGTAAATTTACAGGAATATACCCCCAACCATAACAAACAAAACAAGCTATGAGAAACCCCGGGGCCGAAATTGTTTATAACAAACAAAAATTCTTTCTCATCATTTCAGCACGTCTAGTTTACAAAAAAAATCCCACGGGCACACGCATGACGCGAGACACTCGTAAAGTTACAGGAATATACCCCTAACCATAACAAACAAAACAAGCTGTGTGAAACCCCGTAGCCGAAATTGTTTATAACAAATAAAAATTCTTTCTCATCATTTCAGCACGTCCAAATTACAAAAAAAAATCCTACGGGCACACGCATGACACGAGACACTCGTAAATTTACAGGAATATACCCCGAGCTATAACAAACAAAACAAGCTATGGAAAACCCCGGGGCCGAAATTGTTTATAACAAATAAAAAATTTTTTTCATCATTTCAGCACGTATAAATTACAAAAAAGTAATCCCACGGGCACACGCATGACGCGAGACACTCGTAAATTTACAGGAATATACCCCTAACCATAAAAAACAAAACAAGCTATGAGAAACCCCGGGGCCGGAATTGGTTATAACAAATAAAAATTCTTTTTCATCATTTCAGCAGGTCTAAATTACAAAAAAAAATCCTACGGGCACAAGCATGACGCGAGACACTCATAAATTTACAGGAATATACCCCGAGCCATAACAAACAAAATAAGCTATAAGAAACCCCGGGGCCGAAATTGTTTATAACAAATGAAAATTCTTTTTCATCATTTCAGCACGTATAAATTACAAAAAAAAATCCTACGGGCACACGCATGACACGAGACACTCGTAAATTTACAGAAATTTACCCCGAGCCATAACAAACAAAATAAGCTATGAGAAATTCGGGGCCAAAATTGTTAATAACAAATAAAAATTCTTTTGCATCATTTCAGCACGTCTAAATTACAAAAAAAAATCCTACGGTCACACGCATGACACGAGACACTCGTAAATTTACAGGAATATACCCCGAGCCATAACAAACAAAACAAGCTATGAGAAACCCCGGGGCCGAAATTGTTTAAAACAAATAAAAAAAAATTTCATCATTTCAGCACGTATAAATTACAAAAAAAAATCCTACGGGCACACGCATGACACGAGGCACTCGTAAATTTACAGGAATATAGCATGACCCATAAAAAACAAAACAGGCTATGAGAAACCCCGGGGCTAGAATTGTTTATAACAAATAAAAATTATCCACCACGCGTCTCACTGAAAAAAAATTCATTTGATAAAAAAGATCCAAATGATGAAAAAAAAATTTTATTTGTTGTAAACAATTTCGGCCCCGGGGTTTTCCATAGCTTGTTTTGTTCGTTATAGCTCGGGGTATATTCCTGTAAATTTACGAGTGTCTCGTGTCATGCGTGTGCCCGTAGGATTTTTTTTTGTAATTTATACGTGCTGAAATGATGAAAAAAAATTTTTATTTGTTGTAAACAATTTCGGCCCCATGGTTTTCCATAGCTTGGTTTGTTTGTTACAGCTCGGGGTATATTCCTGTAAATTTACGAGTGTCTCGTGTCATGCGTGTGCCCGTAGGATTTTTTGTTGTAATTTAGACGTGCTGAAATGATGAAGAAGAATTTTTATTTGTTATAAACAATTTCGGCCCCGGGGTTTTCCATAGCTTGTTTTGTTTGTTATAGCTCGGGGTATATTCCTGTAAATTTACGAGTGTCTGGTGTCATGCGTGTGCCCGTAGGATTTTTTTTTGTAATTTATACGTGCTGAAATGATGAAAAAGAATTTTTATTTGTTATAAACAATTTCGGCCCCGGGGTTTCTCATAGCTTGTTTTGTTTCTAATGGTTAGAGGTATATTCCTGTAAATTTACGAGTGTCTCGCGTCATGCGTGTGCCCGTAAGATTTTTTTTTGTAATTTAGACGTGCTGAAATGATGAAAAAGAATTTATATTTGTTATAAACAATTCCGGCCCCGGGGTTTCTCATAGCTTGTTTTGTTTTTTATGGTTAGGGGTATATTCCTGTAAATTTACGAGTGTCTCGCGTCATGCGTGTGCCCGTGGCATTATTTTTTTGTAATTTGTACGTGCTGAAATGATGAA
The DNA here is from genome assembly GCA_946863875.1 of Alloplasta piceator. NCBI lineage: Eukaryota > Metazoa > Arthropoda > Insecta > Hymenoptera > Ichneumonidae > Alloplasta > Alloplasta piceator. The sequence continues at coordinate 12,530,817 of OX333080.1, forward strand.
AAAGAATTTTTATTTGTTATAAACAATTTCGGCTTCGGGGTTTTCCATAGCTTGTTTTGTTTGTTATAGCTCGAAGTATATTCCTGTAAATTTACGAGTGTCTCGTGTCATGCGTGTGCCCGTAGGATTTTTTTTTGTAATTTAGACGTGCTGAAACGATGAAGAATTTTTATTTGTTATAAACAATTTCGGCCCCGGGGTTTTCCATAGCTTGGTTTGTTTGTTACAGCTATTATCGTCGGGGACTATTATCGTCGGGGACTATTATCGTCGGGGACTGTCATCGTCGGGGACAATTATCGTCAAGGACAATTATCGTCAAGGACAATTATCGCCAGAGACTATTATCGTCGGGGACCATTATCGTCGGGGACTATTATCGTCTGGGAGTATTATCGTCGGGGACTGATATCGTCGGGGACTGTATCGTCGGGGACTGATATCGTCGGGGACTATTATCGTCGGGGACTATCATCGTCGGGAACTATTATCGTCGGGGACTATTATCGTCGGGGACTATGTGACTATCTCTGTATTTCTCTGGATATCTCTGACCATCTCTGACTATCTGTAACTATCTCTGACTATCTCTGACTATCTCCGTTCATCTCTGACTACCTCTAACTACCTTTCACTATCTCTGACTATCTTTGACTATCTCCGACTATCTCCGACTATCCGTGACTATATCCGACTATCTTTGTTTATCTCTGACTATATCTCACTTTTTCTGACTATCTCTGACTATCTCTGACTATCTCCGACTATCTCTGACTATCTTTTACTATCTCTGACTATCTCCGACTATCTCCGACTATACCTCACTATTTCGACTATCTCTGACTATCTCTGACTATCTCTGACTATCTGTAATTATCTCTGACTATCTCTGACTATCTCCGTTCATCTCTGACTACCTCTGACTACCTTTCACTATCTCTGACTATCTTTGACTATCTCCGACTATCTCCGACTATCTGTGACTATATCCGACTATCTTTGTTTATCTCTGACTATATCTCACTTTTTCTGACTATCTCTGACTATCTCTGACTATCTCTGACTATCTCCGACTATCTCTGACTATCTTTTACTATCTCTAACTATCTTTGACTATCTCCGACTATCTCCGACTATACCTCACTATTTCGACTATCTCTGACTATCTCTGACTATCTCTGACTATCTCTGACTATCTCTGACTATCTCTGACTATCTCTGACTATATCTGACTATCTTTGACCATCTCCGACTATCTCTTGCTATCCCTGACTGTCTCTGACTAATTCTGACTATCTCTGAATATATCTGACTATATTTGACTATCCCTGACTATTTCTGACTATCTCTGACTATTTCTGACTGTCTCTGACTGTCTCTGACTATTTCTGATATAATGTAATTTTTTAACAGATGGCAACAGGTCACCGACGAGCCAACCCGATTGAGGCGGGGTTTGAAATAGCCGTGCGCGTCAAGCCACTTCGTGATAATTCTATCCCTCCTCAATGGGTTATTAGTCAAAACGCAGTCATCCCGTTGGCCGGAAAAAGTCATCGATCCAACGAGGATTATCGTTTCGGTGAGTTCTGCTTGTCAGAATAGTTCTTATATATAAGAACTATTATGTATGTAGTGCGTATATAAGAACTATTACGTATGTAGTGCGTAATAAAAAAAATTTCCATTACCCATTGCAATATAATGTGTAATGGACATAACTTTGATTGCAATTTTTGGAATGGAAAAATGTAGATGAAAAATTTATTGCAATTTTGGATTGCATTTTATTGATTTAGGACTTATATTTTCAGGTACCTAAATTCTAAAAAGCATCTATATTATAGATGCTTTTCAGAATTTAAGGTAGCTGCCAAGGTTGATTCCAAAAAGCATCTATATTAAAATTCGAAGTCCTAAGACAATAAAATGGAATGCAAAATTGCAATAATTTGTTCATCTAGATTATAATTCTAAAAATCTAAGTCCTAAGTCAATAAAATGTAATGCAAAATTGCAATAATTTATTCATCGATATTTTTCCATTCCCAAAATTGCAATCAAAATTTTGTCCATTACACATTACATTGCAATAAGAAAATAGATGCTTTTTAAAATTTAAAGATGTTGAGTCCCAAATCGCAAATGATGAGAAAATTCTGAAAATTTGGTATGTTTTTGGATGAATTATTTAAGAGATCGTGTAAAAATTTCACGACGATTGAGAAGCTCTTTCTCGAACAAATAACATTAACAAATTGAACTAAATTAAATGTAGTCTTATGGAAACTGATATAACTTTGCGATGAGTTTTTTTTTTTTTGACCTCTTAATTTTTAAATATCTACACTATATTGAAAGCAACGGAAACAAAACGAAGTTTATTAATAAAATTTTTTTTTATTTGTTTGAAAAATTGTTCTTAACAAAATGTTAATATTTAAATAACGAGCGTCCTAACTGACGTGAAATTTATACACGACCTCTTGAATACTTCATACAAAAACATACCAAATTTTCAGAATTTTCTCATCATTTTTCATTTAAACCCTCAAGGAGGTTGAAGTAATAATGATAGAATTCTGAAAATTTAATATGTTCTTACATGAAGTATTCAGGAGGTCGTGTAAAAATTTCACGGCGATTGAGAAGCTATTTATTGAACAATTAACATTAAAAGATTTCATAGGGACTCAACATCCTTAAGGTACCTGAAAATCTAAGTCCTAAATCAATAAAAAGTAATGCAAAATTGCAATAATTTATTCATCTATATTGTTCTATTCCCCAAATTGCAATAAAAGTTTTGTCCATTACACATTACATTGCAATGGGTGAGGGAAATTCTGTTACACACTTCATTGTGATGGGCAGGATTGCAAATAATGTATTACTTTTTTTAATGCATTTGCATTTTCATTATCTATTAACCATTAAAATTTAATGGTTAATGGTTTATGCAAATTTAATGGTTAATGGTTAATGAAAAAAGATTCCATTAACCGTTAAAATTAAATGGTTAATGATTAATGAAAATTAAATGGTTTATGAAAATAATTTCCATTAACCATTATCGTCGGGGACAATTTTCGTCGGGGACTATTATCGTCGGGGACTGATATCGTCGGGGACTGATATCGTCGAGGACTGATATCGTAGGGGACTGATATTGTCGGGGACTGATATCGTCGGGGACTATTATCGTCTAGGACATCGTCTAGGACTATTATCGTCTAGGACTATTATCGTATCGGACTATTATCGTCGGGGACTATTATCGTCAGGTACTATCATCGTCGGGGACTATTATCGTCGGGGACAGTTATCGTCGGGGACAATTATCGTCAAGGACAATTATCGTCAAGGACAATTATCGTCGGGGACTATTATCGTCAGAGACTATTATCGTCGGTGACTATTATCGTTTAGGAATATTATCGTCTAGGAGTATTATCGTCTAGGAGTATTATCGTCGGGGACTATCGTCGTCGGGGACTATTATCGTCGGGGACTGATATCGTCAGAGACTGTATCGTCGGGGACTGATATCGTCGGGGACTGATATCGCCGGGGACGGATATCGTCGGGGACTATTATGGTCAGGGACTATTATCGTCAGGGACGATTATCGTCGAAAACTATTATCGTCGGGGATTATTATCGTCGAGGACTATTATCGCCGAGGACTATTATCGTCGAGGACTATTATCGCCGGGACTATTTTTGTTGGGGACTATTATCGTTGGGCACTATTCTCGTCGGGACTATTATCGTCAAGGACTATTATCGTCGGGGACTATTATCGTCGGGGAGTATGATTGTCGAGGACTATTATCGTTGGGGACTATTATCGTCTAGGACTATTATCGTCTAGGACTATTATCGTCTAGGACTATTATCTCCGGGGACAATTATCGTCAGGGACTATTATCGTCGGAGACTATTATCGTCGGGGACTATTATCAACGAGGACTATGATCGTCAGGGACTATTATCGCTGAGGACTATTATCTTCGGGGACGATAATACTGTGCCCGTAGGATTTTTTATTGTAATTTAGACGTGCTGAAATGATGAAAAAGAATTTTTATTTGTTATAAACAATTCCGGCCCCGGGGTTTCTCATAGCTTGTTTTGTTTTTTATGGTTAGGGGTATATTTCTGTGAATTTACGAGTGTCTCGCGTCATGCGTGTGCCCGTGGGATTATTTTTTTGTAATTTATACGTGCTGAAATGATGAAAAAGAATTTTTATTTGTTATAAACAATTTCGGCCCCGGGGTTTTCCATAGCTTGTTTTGTTTGTTATAGCTCGGGGTATATTCCTGTAAATTTACGAGTGTCTCGTGTCATGCGTGTGCCCGTAGGATTTTTTTTTGTAATTTAGACGTGCTGAAATGATGAAGAATTTTTATTTGTTATAAACAATTTCGGCCCCGGGGTTTTCCATAGCTTGTTTTGTTTGTTATAGCTCGGGGTATATTCCTGTAAATTTACGAGTGTCTCGTGTCATGCGTGTGCCCGTAGGATTTTTTTTTGTAATTTATACGTGCTGAAATGATGAACAAAAAATTTTATTTGTTGTAAACAATTTCGGCCCCGGGGTTTTCCATAGCTTGGTTTGTTTGTTACAGCTCGGGGTATATTCCTGTAAATTTACGAGTGTCTGGTGTCATGCGTGTGCCCGTAGGATTTTTTTTTGTACTTTATACGTGCTGAAATGATGAAAAAGAATTTTCATTTGTTATAAACAATTTCGGCCCCGGGGTTTCTCATAGCTTATTTTGTTTGTTATGGCTCGGGGTATATTCCTGTAAATTTACGAGTGTCTCGCGTCATGCGTGTGCCCGTGGGATTTTTTTTTGTAATTTAGACGGGCTGAAATGATGAAAGAGAATTTTCATTTTTTATAAACAATTTCGGCCCCCGGGGTTTCTCATAGCTTATTTTGTTTGTTATGGCTCGGGGTATATTCCTGTAAATTTACGAGTGTCTCGTGTCATGCGTGTGCCCGTAGGATTTTTTTTTTGTAATTCATACGTGGTGAAATGTTGAGAAAGAATTTTTATTTGTCATAAACAATTTCGGCCCCGGGGTTTCACATAGCTTGTTTTGTTTGTTATGGTTAGGGGTATATTCCTGTAAATTTACGAGTGTCTCGCGTCATGCGTGTGCCCGTGGGATTATTTTTTTGTAACTTAGACGTGCTGAAATGATGAAGAATTTTTATTTGTTATAAACAATTTCGGCCCCGGGATTTTCCATAGCTTGTTTTGTTTGTTATAGCTCGGGGTATATTCCTGTAAATTTACGAGTGTCTCGTGTCATGCGTGTGCCCGTAGGATTTTTTTTTTGTAATTTATACGTGCTGAAATGATGAAAAAAAAATTTTATTCGTTGTAAACAATTTCGGCCCTGGAGTTTTCCATAGCTTGGTTTGTTTGTTACAGCTCGGGGTATATTCCTGTAAATTTACGAGTGTCTGGTGTCATGCGTGTGTCCGTAGAATTTTTTTTTGTAATTTATACGTGCTGAAATGATGAAAAAGAATTTTTATTTGTTATAAACAATTTCGGCCCCGGGGTTTCTCATAGCTTGTTCTGTTTGTTATGGTTAGGGGTATATTCCTGTAAATTTACGAGTGTCTCGCGTCATGCGTGTGCCCGTAGGATTTTTTTTTGTAATTTAGACGTGCTGAAATGATGAAAAAGAATTTTTATTTGTTATAAACAATTCCGGTCCCGGGGTTTCTCATAGCTTGTTTTGTTTTTTATGGTTAGGGGTATATTCCTGTAAATTTACGAGTGTCTCGCGTCATGCGTGTGCCCGTGGGATTTTTTTTGTAATTTAGACGTGCTGAAATGATGAAAAAGAATTTTTATTTGTTATAAACAATTTCGGCCCCGGGGTTTCTCATAGCCCATTTTGTTTCTTGTGGGTTAGGGTATATTCCTGTGAATTTACGAGAACCGTTGTTCATGTGCGTTCTTTATCCTCGTCAATTTGTTAGTATTGGAAGAGTCAACGTTATTAATTATTACATCACTTGTTTATATATTTTCAACCTTTGATTAACCATTTACGTGAATTTAGCAAGATACAAACTGAATTTCAAGTTCATTTGTTAATTTATTAAAGTTCCAATACATGCATACCGTTTGGCAGTACTACTTTTTGGAGCGCACGGGCTTGCGTTGGGAGTACAGTCACAACCACAAGCCGGCGCGCGCGTCTGCTAGCTCCGTCTGCCAGCTTCAGCGACATAAAAATGGAAATGACAAAATAATGAGAATAATGAAGATTGCGTTAACCTATAAAAATTTATGAACCATAAACCATGGATTTTTTTAGGGGCGTCGCGTAGGGATTGAAATTAAATGAAATTTCAAAATGTTTTGGAAAAGATTTGGAAAATCATAAATACATCAGTCAATAAGAAATTTAAAAAACGAGCCACAAATCTTGCATTGATTTTTACGGACCATAAATGTCGTTGAACAAAAATTTTTTGATCCCCCTTAAGGCGGTATTCTGGTTTAGAATTTTGAAAAAATCAATTTTTTTCACATTCTCAAAGTTCAGAGCTTCAAGAATAAAGTTTATTTATTTATTATTGAAAGTATAAATTATTTTTTTTACTATTACAACAAAAATAGAAAACTATGAAAAAAAAGAGTCGAAAAACTCCTTTGTTGTTCAGACAGACACCATTTTGCGAACAAATTTTTTTTTCCACTTTCTCTTAAGTAGAGGCCATAATGACTAACTAATTAAGAATCTTTTTTTGAATTTCATATCTGATGACTAAAAGGATTGCATTCGTGTTAGTCAGCACCCCCCCTGTTTTAGCCCCAACTTTACCGGTTTATAACTTATTTAATTTTCATTTTTTTTCTCAAAAATTCTTTTGTGTGTTGTCAAAATATGAATTAAATTAATATTGAAATTAATAAATATGTTGTAAAAAAATAATGGTGAAAATATTCGTTGTTTTTTTTACAATGCTCAAAAAGTATGTCTCCTAGACCAGAATACCGCCTTAAAGATTGAAAAAATGAATTTAGAAAAACTTTATTTCAATAAATTTAGTTATTATTTTTTTTCTCTGTTTTTGTAACAGATTTTTCCTTATGATTCGAAGAAGGAGGAAAAAATGCTTGAGACTTTTTTTTTTTTTTACAAAATCCTTCACGTGGGTGTTTACTCATCCCCCAGAGCGACGGGGAAAAGATGTGGGCGAGAGGGATGAAAGTACTCATTTGGGAATTCGATTTTACGAACGCGCCGAGCGCCGAGCAGTTTCGCTTGTTTTTTCCTCGGGGAATTTTTAGACTCGCGAGATATAAAACGCGATTTATATGTCGGCCGATTGGCCGACTACACGATGATCGAGCCCAAAACCCGATGCATCACCGAATCCATGATTTATTCGACTTTTGACACAAGTTTCATGATTTATGAGCGCGAATTATCGCGAAGAAGAATCACCAAAAACGACGCTGCGTCGAATGTCTCGAACTTTTTTTTTAGTGCCCAAAATTTTTTCGATAATTCACAAAAACCCTCGGATACTGTTCAGAAGGGCTTAACGAGGGTGCAGAAGGGCCTAGGGGTAAAATTTAATTATTTTCTTCCATTTTTTTATCGAGAAAAATTTCATGTGAAAAAAAAAAACACAAAATATGAAAATATATGAATCAACCGAATTTTAAAATCTGTAAAAAATGGACAAATAATCGTAATCCCGCAAGTCAATTAATTTTTAAGCTCCAACAATAATAATTTGAAATACTAAAAAGAAAGAACATTGATTTGAGCCGCTACTCCAAAAGTAAAAAGAATTACTTTCGGGGAGTCACTCATATTCGGACAAAAAATAACTTTTTTAAAAATTTATTTAAACTTTTCTTTAAATGCTATATGAATGTATTCATTCCTGCCAATTGAATTGTCAATTATCGCCAAACAAATGCAAATTTCTCGCGCCAAATTTCTAAAAATTCATTCATCGTCGATAAGGAAGATTCCGTAAATTTTCCTTATTACCAATTGAGTAATACCGACGTGAGACAAGAGTGCGTTTCAACTTCCGCGGGATAATGATCGAAGTTAAATATTCTCAATTTCGAACAATCGATACTATTATAAATTGATTTCTAGAAATTTCTAAAAATAGCTGGAGCTGAATATCGAAGGGAATGTCTTGGATACTTAAAAATGTCTGCTATTATTTCTCTGCATGTAGTATTTCTAATTAATGATTATTAATAATCAATTAATTACTAGCATTAGGAATAATATCAGTAGGTCTAATAATATTTGCTATTATATTCAGACGAAGACACCAAAACCCTGCATCGACTTTTTTTGAGATGTATAAATCCTATTTAAGTGGTTAAATGAGTTTGAAAATGTTCAAAAATCAATTTTTCAAATTATTTTATCTCAAATACAATGTCTCTAGAATATTTGCCCAAAATTTCAAGTCAATCGGAGTTAAAGTCTGGGAAAGAGAGCTTTTGGAAATTTCCTTCATTGAGCTTGACCTAAAAACACTATTTTGGAAAACGTTGAACACGATTTTTCAAAAATTAATGCACCAACGTTATTGAAATTTTTGCACACTTCTTCAAAATAAAATTGACTAGTAATTGAACGAAGGTTTTTTTTCGATCGCAACTAATTTTACAATTAAGTGTAATTTGTACCAAAAATTGTTTTGCATACAACTCTACAAAAAATTCAAATTTCAATTACATTACATTCTTATACTTATCTACGAATAGATAAAATTTAGTTTTCTGGTATCAGATCAAACTATCACACGAGGACAATTTTTCTGAAACATCTCCGAGAAAACCCACCGGCTGAATTTTCCAAATTTTTCAATAAAATCTTTTAAAAATATTGTTTAAATGTTGCTGTTTTATATGCTTAAAATGTAGAATGAAATAACTCATTTATTATATGAAAAAAAACGAAAATATGCTTTTGCTTCCTCATAAAGGAAGCTTTGTTTTCGTGAACAATTTTTTTTTCGCGATTTTTATGCCAATATGTTAAACATGTCCTAAAACATCGAGAAATCAAATTCAGAAAAAATGTCCGGGTGTGTGTGTGTGTGTGTGTGTGTGTGTGTGTGTGTGTGTGTGTGTGTGTGTGTGTGTGTGTGTGTGTGTGTGTCTTGAGTTTCAGATGTAAATAATTAATAACTCGAAAACGCTTCGAGATATCAAGCTAAAATTAAAATTAATAACAAATTAAAATTAATAAAGCTTTTTATCAAATTTTTAATTTTTATAAAAGAAGCGTAAACGCTATAACTTATTAATGCCTGATCAGGGCGCCTTATTAATGCCTAATCAGGGCGCCTTATTAATTCCTGATCAGGGCGCCTTATTAATGCCTGATCAGGGCGCCTTATTAATGCCTGATAAGGTTTATTGAGGCGCAAATCAGGCGTGATAAGGCCCTGATGGATCCTCAGGCAGCCTGATTAGATTTCTGCTCGGGAATTTTTAAGATATTGCACTGAAACTTTACACAGAGCTAATATAGCTATTGAGGATGTTCGTTATTAAATTTGGCGAAAATCGATGGAATAATTAAATTTTTATCAAATTTTTAATTTTTATAAAAGAAGCGTAAACGCTATAACTTTTGAAATTTTGTGAAGAGCCAGTATACCTATTAATGTTATTTGCTATCAAATTTGGGGGAAATGGATCGAATTTGCACATTGATTACTAATATTTTTCAATAGTTAACAAAACTTCCTTTATGAGGAAGCCAAATTTGATCGCTCTGTGTGTTAAAGGAAGCTATGTGAACTATGGATAAAGATGAGGAAGCAATGTGCAAATTCCAATTTGCAGGGTTTCCTTGGAAAGCGAGGTAACCCTTTAAAATTCTCCCAAAACAAAAATCCTCTAAATAAGTGTCATTAAATTTTCAAAAATCCCGCCACTTTTGGAAATGTCGTCTGTACTCAGACATACCTATATAAAAATAAAATACAGATATGCAGGTCTGACGTTCACAGGCTGGATTGCCAATAAGTGAAAGGCGCAGGCGTGCCTCGTCTCTGCGGATCTTCATCCAAGCTTTGGCTCTTCTGGTGTCTCACAGCCCAGAAACTGACCTCGGAGAAATTTCCTCGTTATCCCGTCACTCCTGGCCACAGCCTTGGCCCAGGCGCAGGTTAAGAAAGAAAAATGTAACTCAGACGCGTTGTCCTCGATCGCGAGGAACAAATCTCATGTGTTTAGCTTCAAATTCATTGATAATAAATAAACAAAAAAAGAAAACCGAAATTTATCATTCAACATGATAATCACTGTAATTAATCTCCGAGTGAATGACCTGCTGAGACGTACTTTTGACCTTGAGGCTAAGGAAGCTAAATTGAGCTCAATTCGTGGTCCTTATTTTCGATTATTTTTTCTTCTTTGTTCTTCCTCTGTCTCTTTGGCCATGAATCTATCGACGTTTCGCTCGCAGCGCCACGAGATGAAAGATGCTTTAGAGAGGAGTGTTCCAAGGAGAACAGTCACGTCCTCAAAAAGCCACCATCCAGGATCCAGTTAATATATAGAAAGAAAATTATCTGCTCGTCTTTTAAACGGTAAGAACGGTATTATCGATTGTTGGAAAAGCTTAATTACAACAATAGCATATATATAGAGCAAATTATTGTTTAAAATAATATTAAAATTAATTTAATATTGTGCAAAATGGATTGTGCTTAAAACGTTTTTTTGTTTGTTTACGGAGAACAAAGAAGAAGCTGAAAATGGATTGTTCTAATTTGAGTCGCTTTTTCGTCTGTTTTTGCCCCCAATTCGAAAAAGGAATACTTCTTTCGCGTGATCCTATTAATCTTTGATTTTACAATCTGCCAGGGTTCAGAAAAAAAGTTTTGGGCAAATTTTTAGCCATTTTCAAAATTTTAGACTAGTTAAAAAATTCTCAAAAATATTGAAAAAATATATTTTTTCAATATGTATTTTGTTTCATTACCGCGGAAATTTATTTTTTACTTCGGCGTTGGAGTGTTTTAAACATATCTGAATATTTTTAATAAATAATCAATATTCAAGTATTGCAAAAATTGACTTTGCAATGCAGAAATATGATAAATATTCGAGAAGTTTCGTTTAATACAAAGATTTCATCAGTGAATTGTATTTAATAATAATAATAATAATAATAATAATAATAATAATAATAACAATAAATTATATAAAATATAATTATATATATGGGGCATTCCACGTCAAATCGCGCGGTCATCGGTTTGACCCCTTCGAATTTTGATTGTCCAATGAATTGCGGGTTTTGTTTTGCCCAAAATATTACCTCAAATTTTTAGAAATTTTTATTTCATTTTTAGGGGTTGCCCGAGCTAAAAAATCATTATTATATTTTAAAAAAAATAGTAATTGTTTTCGGCCCATTATCGAACTATGACGAAAATATCTGTTTCGGGCCCTACTTTCTGAGAAAAAAAATTCATCAATTTAAAAAAGGCCCCTCTTTATGTTTTCCCTCAATTTAATGATCTTTTAGCGCGGGCAACCTCTAAAAAATGAAGCAAAAATTTCTAAAAATTTGAGTTTATATTTTGGGCCAAACGGAACCCACAATTCATTGGACATCAAAATCCGAGGGGGTCAGACCGATGACCGCGTGATTTGACGTAGAATGCCCCATATATTATGTATAATTAATTATTATATCGTAATATATATTATAATTTAAATTCTTGTTACATAAATTTCTCGAACTCCAAGCTCTGGATACTTCTTTATAATTTTTTTCGGCTAATACATATATATATTTTTTATCCTTTTAATTTGGGCTTTTAAAGTTGACATACGTAAAAACTCCATTCTTCCATCCAAATTGACGTACTCCCAATTTCATATTTCAATATCATTAATATTCGACCTTGCACTTCACGCTTAAATGCATCAGGAACAAAGTCCACCTCATTATTTTGCCGAGAATTTAAGGATTTTTCAATTTTTAATGTTCTTAAAAATTTCTATTCGCAAACTTGTAACTTTGGACTTTACGTTGAATATCCCATATTTTGAAGAGTCGATCTACATGGAATATACGCTGTATACGCATATTTGAATGAGTCATTCCTTGTGAATTGTTTTTTGAAGAGACAATGACAGGCTTTAAAATTAAAATACTTGAAAATTCTATTCTTTCATCCAAATTTCTGTCTTATATTGCGTACTCCAAAACATCAGGAGCATAAAAAATTATTCGCTTCATTATATTTCCAAAAATTTAATTATTCTCATATTAATAATTTTTTACTTTAATAATTGATCATCTTTATTTCCTTAACAAATTGCTGTTTATAAAAATCGTTTGACTCTACGTTGAACGGCCCATACATTTTTAAGAGTTTATCTACCTGGAATATACGCTGTATACGCATATCTGAATGAGACATTCCTTGTGAATTATTTTTTTGTGAAGAGACAATAACAGGGCTTTGAAATTGAAATACTTAAAAATTCTATTCTTTCATCCAAATTTCTGTCTTACATTGCGTACTCGAAAATATCCGGAGAAAAAAAAATTATTCGCTTCATTACATTTCAAAAAATTTGATGATTCTCATATTGACATTTTTTACTTTATTAATTGATAATCTTTATTTCCTTCAAAATTGCTCTTTACAAAAATCGTTTGACTTTACGTTGAACGGCCCATATATTTTTAAGAGTTGATCTACTTGGAATATACGCTGTATTCGCATATTTTAATGAGTCATTCTTCGTGAATTGTTTTATGATGGAGACAATAACAGGGCTTTAAAATTAAAATACTTAAAAATTCTATTCTTTCAAACGAATTTCTGTTTTATACTGCATACTCGAAGACATCAGGAGCGAAGGAAATTATTTGCTTCATTTTGTTTACAAAAATTTAATTGTTCCCATATTGACAATTTTTTACTTTAATATCTGGTAATTTTTATTTCCTTAAAAATTGCTGTTTTCCTAATGGGAAATTATTTGCTTCATTATATTTCAAAAAATTTAACTGTTCTCATATTGATAATTTTTTACTTTAATAATTGGTAATTTTTGTTTCTTTAAAAACTGCTGTTTCATGAAAAAAAAATTATTCGCTTCATTATATTTCAAAAAATTTAAATATTCTGATGTTGATAATTTTCAACTTTAATAATTGATCATTTTTATTTCCTTAAGGAGGTTCTATCGTTTCTTATGTGTTAGATAAATTCCAAGTTTAATTGTTTAAAATTCGCATGAACCTTCTTAACAATCATACTCAACTGTGGGTAAAATTTGAGAAAGTTTGAACGTCTATAAATCGAGTTATTTGTTGTAAAATTTTAAACACTGAATATCTCGATTACCAGACGATGGAACCTTCTCAAATTTTGTACACATTATAATACGACGCTCAAGAAGATTCACGCAAAATTTCAAAAAATTATCTTGGAAACATTGTATCTGATGATTTTGCCGTTCATTCGTATATACTATTATGATTATGGAGATAGAACCTCCTTAAGGTTGAGTCCCAAATCGCAAATGATGAGCAAATTCTGAAAATTTAGTATGTTTTTGGATGAATTATTCAAGAGATCGTATAAAAATTTCACGACGATTAGGAAGCTCGTTGTCGAACAATGAACATTAACAAATTAAATTAAATTAAATGTAGTCTTATGGAAACTGATATAACTTTGTGATAAGTTTTTTTTGACCTCTTAATTTTTTAATATCTACACTATATTGAAAGCAACGGAAATAAAACGAAGTTTATTGATAAATATATTTTTTATTTGTTTAAAAAATTGTTCTTATCAAAATGTTAATATTTTTATAACGAGCTTCCTAATCGTCGTGAAATTTTTACACGACCTCTTAAATACTTCATACAAAAACATACAAAATTTTCAGAATTTTCTCATCATTTTTCATTTTGATCTTTAAGGAGGTTGAAGTAATGATGATAGAATTCTGAAAATTTAATATGTTTTTACATGAAGTATTCAGGAGGTCGTGCGAAAATTTCACGACGATGAAGAAGCTATTTATTGAACAATTAACATTATAAGATTTCATAGGGACTCAACATGCTTAAAAATTGTTGTTTATAAAAATCGTTTGATTTTACGTTGAACGGCCCATATATTTTTAAGACTTTGTGTACATGGGATATATACAGAGTCGAAGGAGCGTGTGAGTTTTTACATCGGTATGTGTGACCATCCAGTCTCGAGGCTCGTTCAAAGCTAAACAACGTACCAGTCGGTCATACACAGCGGCGATTGTCAGTGGTGCGCGAACCGCGACGATCTCACTCGCGGCACGTTCAGCCTCGCTCACGATCAGACTCAATTTATCGCGCCAACTAAAGACTCGTATATTTTGCACCACATTCTTTCGACGAAAGATGGAAAACGGGAGAAAGTCTTCAAACCCATAAATAAGGCGAATTATCGTGATAATTAAACAAATATTAATTTGCAAAAGATTAATTAATTAAACAATTAATTAAATTGATTTAAACGATCGGTGAATCGATCAATCGTTTTTGCAACGATCCTACTGAGTTGGAGTGGGAATTGAAAAGTGAAATTTTTCGAATTCAGAAAGTTTGATGTGTGAATATTTGTGCGTTGAATCATCGATTTCTAAAATCGATCACTTTATCCGCCAAAATCCCTAAACTCTGATATTCCTTATCACAAGTGAGTTTTATTTAACGTGGAAATTGTTAAAAAAAAGTGTCTGGTGCAGTGTCTTGCGAAAAATCATTTTTCGATCCTGAAATTGATTATAGATCATAATCGGATTATTTCAGTTTCTAATCGGACGAAACTTTGGAGCTAATTTATTTGGTGGGATAAGAATCTTTTTGAGATTTGTAATTGGAAGGGTAAGTGATTTTTCGATTCCTTGAAGAATTCAACTAGAAATATCATTGAAACAATTTTTAGCTATAAATTCAATAAATTATTAGTTATTTTGATTATTATTTCATTAATTATTAATTATCAATTGATAACCAGATGTTTCTGCACAGACCTGATTTTTTAAAATCACGTTAATGAGTTGACTATATATTTGATCTGTTTCTTCTAATCGTTTGTTACGTTGTTGGCACTGATAAAAAAGTTATAATCTTATGATGACGAATAAACTTTGGAGCTTATCGAAACTCGAGGCAACTCTCGCAGAGGCAAATTAATAAAACCAATTGATTAAGATTAATTAGGTTGATTTGAAGGTTCCATCAAAATCTAGTGATCATAAAATTTACAAATCGAAAAATATTCGATGAAAAAATGTTACTCTAACAACCCACTCCTCACGAAATTTATTTTGAACCAAACTTTCCTCAAGGCCGAGTTTAATCTCGTTTTAGAATATTGAAATTCCGGGAGGTAAAATTTCACGAAACGTTTAAAGTAACTGGGCGCAGCCGTTGGATAAACTGAACGCCATAACGAATAAAAACGATTCTTGTCGGATTTCAAAATCTTCAAGAAATCTTCAAAAAAAAATCACCACTTATTAATTAACGAAAATTAAAAATATCATGACAATATATACTCTCAATTTTTTTTTCTCAACATGGTCGAACATCTGTTTAATAGAATTTCTATGATTATTCAATATTTCATTTAATGATAATTAAATTAATTATCAAATCATTACTCATTTTAATATGCTAATAATTATTGAAATTTTGTTTGCTGAATTCATGTGAAAAAATTAAATCCTCTTTTTTAGTATTCTAAATTTTTCATTAATAATATCTAGGAAATGGGAATAAAAAAAATACTCGACGTTACATGAATAACGAACGAAACCGCGGAATTACAAATTATAATGCAAGAACGTAAGCAACAAACGCGAAAAGATCTTGCGAGAAGGATCGTTCGAGCCTGGGGAATGGGGATCCTTGCACAGAGCGTTCCAACGACCCTTTCTTCTTTGTTCAGATTCTCCTCGTTTCTCTCTATTTCTCTCTTCCTCTACAACACATCGTACACAGTCTCCGTTATTTTTTTTTTTTTTCATCCGCACGGTGAAGTTGACTGTTTTGATACGATTTGGAACGAGAGACTTACTCTCGACTAAAAGGTTAGGTCGGTCAATTTCACCGCGGGGAAAAAAATGTACTCGGCAATATCAAAAGGACGCTACGCATCTCGAACCCTCCTGTATATGGGGCATTTCGAGTCGAATACAAAAACGAAATATTCAAAGTAACCGAACGTTTTTGTTTATTATTATAATAAATAATTATTATTATTATTATATTTCCCACATTTATAAAAATACTGGAAATTTCGTTGTACTAAATTGGTAGAAGTGTTTTTTGATAAAAATAATTTCTGGTAGAGTTTTTACAGGGTTAAAGATTAAGCGGATTGCGTTATCTAGCCGCAAAGTTTTTATTCGGCACGAACAGCAAATAAATGAGGTTGAAGATTTATTTGAGTCGAGAAATTTCCGGTAGAGTTGAAAATATGCCCTTTGAAATAACTCCCGTGTAATAAGAAGCCCTTTGTGCTATATAGTGATCCCCTTGCTTGCGCGGGATCACGTATTTCTCGCTGCGAGATCACGTACTTCTTCAGATTATGCAATACAAACGCACTTTTATTTTCGTCACGGTGTGTACAAATCGCTGAGACGATTTTGCGAAAGCAACGTGCGCGACAGTGAGTCATAATATTTTCCGAGAATTCGATGTATCAACTCTGTCGAGTATCGAGTAATCGAATCATATAAATATTTATATTAGACTGGCCCGAAATGAAACATTTTTTTTTACTTCTTATTTGATGATATAGTTTTTACTGCAATATTGAAGTGAGAGAAGGGCTAAATATACGACTTTTTTGGAGTTATCGCAATGGACTTTTCCATTTGACAAGATGGAGAACATGGAGTTGACAAATGATTATTTACTCGAATAGTGGATTTTTTCAATCGTACTGGACTCGTACCTTAGAAAGAGGCATATTTACTGATTTGTTTTTTTTATCGAAAATTTAAAAAACAATGTTTCATGCAGGGTAATATGGGTCGGATTTAATTTTTCGGGCAAAATGAGATCAGTGTCCGTTCCGCAGTATACATTTTTTTTTGGAGGAACTTTCGACTTGACCAAAGTGTATTGAGGTACATTGTTTTTTCACCCGAAGATTCGACAAAAAAAAAGAAAGTAAGAAAGAAGGAGGAAATAAAGAAATTCTCGTTTTCTCAGAAATCGAATTTTCAAGCTTTAAAAAAAAACCTTTTTTGACATAATTCCATCTTGCAAATGTTCCCTGGAAAGTTCAATACGATTGAATTCAACTTTCCAATTTATAGAGTTATTGGCTATTTTTTTGAACCCTGAATGATGTGTAATCCGTTTTTAAACGTTTCTATAATTAGTGCGCAGGATTTATCAGAAACTGTTTCATCGACCTTTCTGCAATTTTCGAATCTTTTTCTATAGGATTTAATAATTTTTATAGTTGGAAAGCAACGAAAATAAGCTTTCTTTTTTAATTTCTGTATTGTTTACTCTATTTTTTGTATTTTCAATTCTAGAACGTTAACGAAGACTCCAAAAAACATTTAAAGAATTTTTCGCTTCAAAAACGCATCCTCAAAGGGACTGAATTGGAAATAAAATCCATTTTCGTTGCATTCCAACAGTAAAAAATTCAACATCGTTTTTCTACATGTGAAAGTCTAGTAAATTTTTTTGCTTTGTTCTTTATAATGAACTTCTTAAAAACGGGAGAAAAATCGATATTAGTTTCTTTTTTATTCAAAAAAAAAAATGTGTGGCGTAATTCATTAATTTTGTACCGTTACAAAGTTGGAATGTATCGGCTTTGATTGAGGAAATATATTCCAAAAATAATAGACGGTATTTAGAACAATCGAGAAATCGTACAAGACAAAATGACAAAAGCAATCAAGTATTCGCGACTCTAGATGATTTCACTGATTCGGACTAATGGAGAAATTCCGCCCACAAGGGATTATATATATATATGGGGCATTCCAAGTGAAATCGTGAGGTAATTTCCCTCGGGTCATCAGATCCTTGCATAACTTTTTTTCGCATTGATTTCACTTCAAAAAGTGCCTAATTTTTTAAAAGATTTTTCTCGCCACTCCTTCAGGTGGCGCGACGATCATTTTTGTGTAAAAAAGAGATAACTGAAAAAACACAATTTTTAAAATTCTGCAATTTTTTCCATATATTCTGGGTACAAAATAAGTAATATCCATCATGATTAGAAAGTGGGATGCGGGTACCTCATATTTTTTTTTATAATTTTCTTTTTTTCAGTTTCTAAAATAAAATGAAAAAATTAATTCCTAATACCTCTTGCATGAGTAAAATAAGAAAATAAAAATAAAACGTGTCTCGGAAAATTTTGATATTTTGCTTATTTTTCAAAATAAATGAGAAAAATCTTTTTTTTCAATAAAATATTTTTCTCATTTATTTTAGAAAATATGCAAACTATCAAAAATTTTCAAGACATGTTTTATTTTTATTTTCTTTTTTTACTCATGTAAGAGGTATTAGGAATTAATTTTTTTATTGTATTTTAGAAACTGAAAAAAAAAATTATAAAAAAAAATATGAGGCAGCCGCAACCAACTTTCTAATCATGATAGATATTACTTATTTGTGACCCAGAATCTGTAGAAAAAATTGCAGAATTTAAAAAATGTTGTTTTTTCAGTTATCCCTTTTTGCACACAAAAATGATCGTCACGCCACCTGAAGGAGTGGCGAGAAAAATCTTTAAAAAAATTAGGCTGTTTTCGAAGTGGAATCAATGCGAAAAAAAAAGTTATGCCAAGGATCTGATGACCCGAGGAAAATGACCCCACGATTTCACTTGGAATGCCCGATATATATATGGAAAGGAATACGATATCACTCATTCTCACGTACACATATTGCCTCCTACGCTGCTATAAGCATTAATAAGTTCGTTAGTCGGGAATTATGGACCATCCTAATTCTTTGGTCAGTGAAGCCCACCAAGAAAGTCCAAATTAAATTAATCAGTGATGAGTTTCCCCTCGGAGATTCTTGCTCCTCGAAGCTCCAACTTTAATTGCATTTAGGTATTGTTTTACATTTATTTTCGTTCTTTGGCTCTAACTTCACGTTGGTAAATTTAATTTTGCTAAATTTAATAAGACACTGCCGGATTTTTCTGAGAAAGGAATCTTCAAGACAGTGAGAGAATAATCATTCAATTATGCTCATGAAGGAATCAATGAAAAAATTATAAGGACCCGATTCGAGGTTTAAATCCTTTAACTTAAGGATCAGGACATCCAATTTTTCCGGCATTCGGAATTGCGAATTTTTTTTTCGGAAATTGTTGGTGTAAAAGAAACGCATTTTTTCTAATACAAAGGTACATGAATTGAAAAACGAATTTAAATTTTTTCCCTACATAAAGAAGCCGGAATCAAATTATCAATCATAAAGGAGCCCAAAGACTCGGTTATGCTATTGTGATGCTCTATTTTTTGCAATTTTGCCATTCTCCGGGTACATTTTCTTGAACAGCTGCGCTCAATGATAAGAATGTTTAAAGTTGAATTGTAAAAGGAATTTTGAAATTTTTTCCTTACATAAGGAAGCCTTTTTTAAATTATTGATAAATTTTTTGAATTAAATTGGAAAATAAGTTTTGAAATTTTTTTCCTCCATAAGGAAGCCTTTATGATTAAATTATTAATAATAAAGGAGCCCAAAAAGGATCAGTTATAGAGGAAACTTTGACGAACCATGGAAAAGAATAAGGAAACCATGGGCAAATTTGGTCTTAAAGTTCCGAACGTTCAGACGAACGAATAATCGACAAATCTATTCTTCTACAGAACAATTTCGAGACTTTGCTAATACTTTTAAAAAAAATTCTGGAAACATCTCCACATTTTTGAAATCATTACTCAACAAATACTTGCGAGCTCTTAAAATTTTTCGTTAAATAAATAATTATAATTTTTCATTCATCTGAACTTTTGAAACTTCAAGTACATCAAATTTTTAATTTTTACTATTAGTATTTTTTTACCTTTTTCAGTGTCATAGAAAAAAATATCCAAATTTGATGTAACCCTTTGAGAAAAGCCCTGGATCATTTAACATGCATGGACCAAATTGGCCCGAATCTGACTCTCATACATCATAATAACGGAGAATAACGTACGCAGTTTGCCTTCGCGTCGACCAAAAACCGCATTGAATTGTTCGCAAACGATACCAAGCGTATGAAAATCCGTCTCGTATCCGACGAACTCGTATTGAGGTCACAACCGCAGAAATCGTGTATTACCCATTTCGACAAGCTAACCGGGAAACTGGCGCGAGCCGTAAAATTTAACATCCCAAATTTACTAAAGTTGCGCCCTTTTTGATATCACGCGCGCGCATTATAAATGTATACGTATAATATATATGGTTGTAAAAGGATCCCTGGGCTATGGCGTGCGTTTGACGCCTCGAATATCCAAGCACCGGATTTGCGATATAACTTGTTGAGCGTTGGTTAAATATTGCGGTAATGCGGGAAATGCGCCGATTAAGGGATTGCAATTGGCTTCTATTCCAATTGATGGGGGCTGGCATGAATGTGCATTACATGAATCATTTCGTGAAATCACAGATAAACGCTTTCATTGACCTTTTGTGTGATGTATGCTCGATGCTATTTTCCAAATTTATGGAATTCCATTGGAGCTGCGATATTTTATATTGACAAAATATCAAACTTCAGCCTTTGAAATTAATTTCTGATCAATTGAAACAAATTTTTGTTGATTAACATTAATTGTTTGGAATAAAAATTTATTTTTATTAAAATTTATTGTTATGACCCTCGAGATTTCTGCATCTGCATTTTTTCATTTCGGCTCAGCATAGGTTGTCAACTGTGAGAATATGTCGTGAATTTTTTTTTTCGTCGTATTGATTTTAGTAAGCCGTATCTGTGAAGTTATGAACTTTGAAAAATGAGAATATTCATAAATTCATTAAAAAAAATTTGTTTAGTTTTTTCTTGCTTTTTCTCGTGAATACATTTTTTTCGACAAAAACTCTGCGTGCTTTGCAATCAGCGGTGAATTTCCCATCAAAATAACGTTTAAGAACGATAAAAATTAAAAAAAAAAATTTTGCTTTTCTTTGGGGGAAGGGGGATGTATGCAAAAATTTGCAAAAATCGATGGTCCAACTTTAAAAATCTGCCAAAAATTAAAAAATGATCGAATTCGGATAAACCAAACGGGATTTTAAAGCTTGAACGATCCCAAAGAGAATGCGCGCATGTAGAAGCCATAAATTCATTAAGAAAAAAAATGTCAGCCACTTTACTGAAGCAATTAAATTTTGGCCAAAATGCGAAAAAAAATTATTTTTATTTATTTTTTAAAGCCTTACCCCGATGTATTTTTTCTCATTGATAACGAATCTACCAATAATTTCCGTAAAAACTTAAAAATGTTATGAATTTTCCCTAAAAAAAAAAAAAAATTTCCAGATTTTCCTTGCTTTTTCTCATAAATAAATTTTTTTTTACAAAAATTCTACGTGCTTTACAATGAGCGGTAAATTTCCCATTGAAATATGGTTTGAAAACGATAAAATGCCTTTTATTCATTTTATTTTATTTTGTATTAATTAAACATTATTTTTATCCTTTGAAATAAATGCTTGGCCTGTTGTAATTTACTTTTTCCAATAAACCGTGGGTTCACACAGACCCCCTTAAAGTATATATTTTTTTGGAAAGCTTCAATGTATAATTGGGGCTGATTTGTGATTTTGAAATTTAATGAAAGGTCAAAAAAGACAAGTGCAATAAACCTCCAAACTCATTCGTATTCGTTCAACCTGAATTCACTAATTAAGAAGTCGAGGATTTTTTTTAAATTATTTTTTTTTTCAGCAGAAGGTAGTGTAATTGACGTTCGTGCTCATTCGTAACGCATTTAACGCGAATTCATTAATTAAGAGCTCACTTCAAAACGCATTAGCGAGAGCGACTGCCGCGAAACAAGCTTCTCTCTCTATCCATCTGTCTGTATATATCCCTGTCTCCCTTTTTTTTCACGTGTCTCTCGTGAGATCGTATCAAAACTTCGCGCGGGATAACGTGTTTTGCTACCATCATGCTCAAAGTTTAGGAGTGGCCCAATCTCGCTGATATTATACGTAGTTTTCGTCATACTCAAAGTTCACGCATCCGAAAATCATTATAACGCATCGCTACACACTTTTCAAACTAATAACTAACTCTAAAGCTCCTCCGTGTCGAGTAATCCAGTAGTTATTGAAAATTCAAAGGACAGAAAATTGCAGATGCGCTGAAATATTTTTTTTTCTCAACTCGCCCAAAAAATAAATTTAGCTGCGAATGCCTAATTTTTTTCGAGTGATAATCAGCTTCTCGAGCTTTGACACGAACTTCCTTTGAAAAGAAATTTATATGCAAATTTTTAATTTGTATCATTTGGGAGTCACATTATGAAAATTTTAAAAATTTACCAACCTAGTTCAATATTTGAAAAAATTATAAAGTTACAGAATTCAGAAATAGTTTTGTATTTCCAGATTTTTTAAATTAAACACATGGCTTTTTTATAAAAACTTGATAGGAAACGTTCTTGTCGCCTCAAAAAAAAATATTTGTCCCAAAAAAGTTTCCTCTGTGAGAAATTAAAATTGGTTAATTATTGTACCGCAAAATAATCGAGAAATTATTCGAAAAGCAAGATTATAATAATTATTATAAAACAGAACAATTATTTGAAAGAATTAATCATCAAATACGGATATTTGATTGCAGTTTCTTGAAATTTACGTTTTGATCTTTCGATGGCCAATGACTGTCTTTCATCGATGAAATAAAATCCACCCGGCAATGGAAAATTTAATCATTTACCCGAAGCCTCGAGGCTACGCCAACTTGAGGTTAAACCTGACTTTAATGGCCGTTTGCAAGATTCTCTATTGCCCCATTGTTTAAAAAAAATTCTCACAGCCGTGAAGAAAACCCACGCGTTGAATTATCCGCCACTCATACTGATCCGACATACATTTATCGCACAATAGAAATAATGATTTAATAAGGAGAAATAAAAATTTTAGTAACGGAACATTTTTTTAAGGGGTTAAATGCAATAAGGATTTTCAAAAAATCGATTTTTTTAAATTTAATTTTCGTAAAGTACATATATTTAAGTATATACGCAACAGGTTTCAATTCGAAAAATATTTTCGAAGTTATAGGAATATTTGTAAACCCAATTACTATGTGTAAAGTGCTTTTGAAATTTTTAACGCGTTTTTCTCAAAACTGTTCTTTCAAAGTCGGTAAGCAAGATTTCTCAGAAACGTCATAATCGATCAGTCTCGAATTTTTACACAAGCTTTATAAATATATTTTTTAGTAATTAATCGAAGGTTTTTTTACCGATAAATATTTTCCATTTTATAAACAATTCAAGGCAAAAATATTCGTCAAATATCGATTTTTTTTTAAAGCTGCCATTTTGTTAAAAATAAATATTTTGCTTTTTCCTTTGATAAAATACTACCATATACCTTATATTAACGAAATCTTTTTTATTTTTTGATTTTGTATCATTATTTTTTTAGAGGACTCCCCAGAAATTGGCTACAGCAGCTTCAAGAATTATTATTTTTAAAAAAGAAAAATTTCAAAATAAAGTTAAAAGTTACAGAAATATGTATGGGGCATTCCAGCTATAACCAAGCGGCCTCAACAATTTTTTTTTCGTAACGCCGATTTTTTCAGTTACTTTTCGACAAAAAAAAACATACGTATTTCTAAAAAAAAATTATTTTTCAACCTCTTCCGTTTTATCACCTTTCAAAATATAATTTTTTTTTCGATGAGAGTGTGTCCTCCGATTTTTTGCAAATAAATTGACAAAAAAGTAAATTTAAAACCGCATCTTTTGATCGCTATCCCATCATGGAGAAATCATTTTTCGATTTTTTCTATGTGTATAAAATTTTGAAAAATGTGTTTTTATTCGTAAAAAAGGAGTAAGACACAGGTAACGTTGTTGATGCTATTATTTATTAATACAGTTACAAAATTTATGTGCACATAAATAATAGCATCAACAACTTTGAAAAACACATTTTTCAAAGTTTCATACACATAGAAAAAATCGAAAAATGATTTCTCCATGATGGGATAGCGATGAAAAAAACGGAAGAGGATGAAACATATTTTTTTTTTAGAAATACGTATGTTTTTTTTGTCGAAAAGTAACTGAAGCAAAATCGGCGTCACGAAAAAAAAATTTCGAGTTAATGGCCGCTCGGTCACAGCTGGAATGCCCCGTATATAAATTTTTACGTTGATAAATTAAAACTTCTTTCCAGAATAAATTCTTGAAAAATCGCGATTTTCAACCTCCTGCGTACAAGTCCTTAAAAATATTTTTTTTCCATTTTTAAATATTCTGAATATTTGATTATCGTTAATGAATTTATTAGGCAGCAAATTATAATTCTATACCAAAAATAAGAACGAGGACCAGTGAAAAAAAACGCAATAAATGCTCGGAAAAAAAAATGATGTTGATATTGATGAATAATTCCCAATAATTTTTATCGCTGTTTGGCAATATCGTATGGTGGATAGAATAGATATACGAGGTAACGAAAAACGGGGTTTTTTTTATCGCCACGGTAAATCGTCGAGGGTGGCAACGACTTGGCCGACAGCGTCGAGGGGTAGCATCTGAGAGAGGGATGTTTTTCGGGATCCCCACAGTATTTCATACATCCACCACACAGATATATATAGTTATAGCGATGATAAAGAGCAGGTGTTTGGACACGTTGGCCCCGCATTGAGGGAAAATAACAACCGAGCGTTACCTGGCGCTTACAAAATTCACGGGGCTGAACTCCCTTTCTCCGCTTCTACCAACTAGCATTAGTACGTGAAACATTCGACGATAAAGTACCACGGAGTTCCCATTTTTATTTAACTCTTTTTTTCGTGCCCTAACGTAAATTGTCGTTCGACAATTGATAAATAAACAATAACCATAATTTCACAGAATTTTGTCTGTACAAAGTCAAGGGTGTTTGAAGGAAATTTGAAAAAGGGCCGAAGGGCCAGAGTGAAATATATCGTGACTCAATGCTGTGAATTACTCGAGGCGTTAGAAGAATAGTAGTCAAAATAAATAATCATGATGGTCGCAATGAACGGTGAGTCTGAGACTGCAAAATACTGATTTTTGCATTTTTTATGCTCAAAAATATTTAAATGTTCGTCTCTTATATTTTTTTGAAAAATATGGCGTTTGGGTTATTCAAAAGAATTTTTTTTTTCACTCCACAATTGAGGGGAAGTGATAAAAGAAAGTTTAATTAAAAATCTAGGTGCAGATTCTCACATCTATCATTGTTACGTTGGAAAAATTCTGTTCCAGTCACTTTTTAGCATTTTTTTATGCATACAAATATTTAAATGTCTGTCCCTTATATTTTTTTTTTGGCGAATATAGACTTTGGGTTAATGAAAAGAATTTTTTTTTTCATTCTGCACATTTGTGGGAAGTGATAAAAAAGTCTATTAAAAAGATAATGGAGATTTTCACGTCTGTCGTAGTAACTTTTGAAATTTTTTATTCATATCACTTTTTTATATATATATATATTTTTTTTTTTTTGCGAGTTTGACGATCCAGATTTCCACACCGGATGTGTTAACGCGAAGCCAGAACTTATACATGAAATATAACAAGGCTGAACATACGAGCATCAACACTGTCGCGTTTTCTCGCGTGCTTCCATCCGTGTCGATAATAAAAATTATAGTATTGCAGTTTTTTTTCTGTTCATATAGGAAAATGTGGGGCAAAATGGGCACCATAAGATAATGCAGGTGGGCGGTTACGCATAGTGTGAACTCGTTTTTTCTTATCCAAAAATAATGTTTTTGTGGACTTTATTGCCCAGAAAAAAAAATTGTCGGGGGGGGCAAAATAGGCATCACCCTGAAATTTTTTATTTGCTTCGAAAATTAAGTAAACGAGGAAAAGAGACATTTTAGTAAAATGGGTTACCATAAGAGTATTTTGGGCTGTATTTTTTAATGCGATGAGAATGATAACTTTTTTCAATTTGTCCAACTCTCGATAGACAATAATTCCCTCATTTTATAAATTTTTGAATTTTCAATGTTTTTCCATAATTTTAAAAGACGCCCGTCTTCACTCGACGTGCCCATTTTGCCCCACATTTCTCTGTATATAATTATGTCTACCGTGTATTAACGACGTTTTATTCTCTTCGTAGATGTATAATCTTATACAGAGAGTTTGAGACTCGAGAAATAAACGAGAAACCGAGAAATTTTAACGTGATTATTCAAGATTATTTGAGAAAAAGCCAAGTTTGGAATTTCCAAGTTGAAAATTGCAAATGAAATATTAAAGAATTAGTTTTTCCATAATTTTTTTTATCTCCAATGGAGAGCGTAAAAAGACTAATCTCCCCCATAACTGATAATTTGAGAATTACGCGAACCAGTCATTTTACAAAAATGCTCCATTACAATATTGTAATTTGGTAATATATATATGGTGTGTTAACGACTTTTTCCACTCTTCGTAGATGTATGATCCTATTTAGAGAATTCCATTTTCATTTTTCTATTTTGAGAAATGAGTATATTTTCACGTAATTATTTCAAAAAAGCCAAATTTGGAATGAATAAGTCAAAAAATGTAAATCAAATATTTTAAGACTAATTTTTCAATAATTTTCTCGTTCTTCTAACATAAAACATAAAAATATCAATCCCATCTTTGATTGCTTGATTGATTTTTATGGACTAAACCTGTTCAATTATCAATTCAATCGCAGAAAACTTTTTTCAAATTTTAACGTACATAAATTTGAGTAAATATTTTTTAAGAACTGAATTAAATTTAAAATTTGAATCCGAGGAAATTTAATGTATTGGGAGTAGTCAATACAAAATTTACTTACATTTTTTAAGATCTGAATTAAATTAAAAATTTGAATTTGAGGAAATTTAATGTATTGGGAGGGGTCAATACAAAATTTGCTGTAATTTTTGAATAAACGAATTACATTTAAAATTGAATTTGAGAAAATTTAATGTATTGTAGAATTTATCGCTTAATTATTTCAATTTATTAACAGCAATCGATACCCATCATTATTTATCAATTATATTTATTTAGTACGGGAAATTGTAATTAATTTGAGATGAAAAGCAAATTATAATCGACACAAGAGTAGCGACAACGTTAGTTAATAAACACGTCTGGTCAATCAAAATAATTAAAATAATTTAAAAAATTCTCACAAATTTGATCTCGATTAATTGAAATGCCCCGAATAATTTAATTAAAAATTATTGAAATATTGAAGCATCCTGTATCGGAAAGTATATGCGTCGCAAACGTTGCAACGATGCTCTATCGGCACTCATCGCATTTCCATGCTCGCGTTTATTTATTTTTTATTATTTTTCTTTCTCCTCATTTTTCTGAGGACTCGACTAACCCAGTTTTCCCGCCGTCGGCACTAGAGTAAAAAGCATACACTCAACCATAATCTCGTTCGCGTTTCCAGGACCAACAATGTGTGTCACACGATGCCACGATACGATTAGGTTTTTTTTTCTTTCATTCACACCGTGTTCGATAAATGTGTGTGTTATTCGCACGTGGAAAAGGTGTCTCAGAGTTTGTCGAATCGATAAATGCCCATAAATCTATATAACGCGTTATTTCCGTTCGTTCTCGAATAAGAATATTTCTTTTCCATCATCGATTATTCAATTCCAATGGAATCGATAAAACAATGACGCTGCGAATAACTGCGGTGAAATATTTTACTCGATTTTCGGAAATGTTTAATTTGTTCCCTAATTATTTCATTTACAGGAATAATCAATCAATTCGATAGAGTAATATGTGGGAGAATATTAAATGCATGGTCAAAATTCATGATAATACAGATTTCTGTAAAAATATGTCTCACATGGAGAATAATGAACAGTGTAAAATACAAGTTCGCTACTTACTCGTTCGATGGCTTCTTAATCGATGGGCAAACCTCGGAGATCCTTCCCCGAAGGCAGACCGAGGATATTATAGCGATGGTTGATTGATGATTTGTCTTCAATAGACCGGATGTTTATCCACGTGAAATTTGGACCGGAACTGCAGCCACTCGAATCACGCGCGCTTCTTCCTTCGCTCACTTCACTCTGAGTCTATTATTTTTAATAATCAAATTAGATACCGAATGCAAAAAAATATTCAACCCGACGGTATTATTTTACACGAGACGCGATATTTTCTCCGACGGTATTTTCCGATAAAAAAAACCGACGAGATAAACGAGAGAGGCTTGAAGAAGCTGAATTTTATGTAATTTATATTTTACCCCGCATCTTTCTACACAGTTTCGACTTTTTCCATCTCAAGACGTATTTTCAGGACGAAAGATAATCAATGCATCAACGTAGCAATTATTAACCTCGAATTTACGAGATTCGTATTTAAACGCGGCGAACGAACGGACGTTAAAAAATTAACCGAAACAATTCCATTACGAGCAACGAGATTTTATTTACATATTTTGGAATATACTGATCGATGGACGACAGCAACGAACACTTGCGCCGAGATGATTTGTCCTTGACTTTGAAAGCACGGTGGTTTACACGCGTCAATCGTCCGAGACGACGAAAACAGAAAAAAAATATTCTCCGAATATTAGGCTGTTTTTTTTCACCCATCCCTTATACGCATTACTTTTTCCGCTGTCGAGCTGTAGAGAAAGAATAATCACGTTTACCGAGAATTTACCGCGCGACGAACTTGAAAAAAATATAAAAAGATTTTTCTGCGAAACAATCGACAATGTGGAACTGCGAAGCCACTGTGGCCCGTGAGAGCGAGAGAACCGGAAAGAAATATGGCGGGAAGAGGAGACACTCACAAGGGACGCGCGCACGATTTTACGTATCTACTGTCGACGTTAAATTTATTTATCGCAAAATTTTAACCCGAATCTACCGACGAAGCACTCCGATATTTGATTGTTCGCAGTCTCTTGTACATCAGCCACGCACAATTGACGAAAAAAATGTTTTTCACTCACCGATCGCAATGTTTTTTTTTTCTCGATGCGCGTCCCCGCCGAATGTTTTTGGCTTGCGCGAACGAACGACAATGTCGCGCGAGGCCAAGCAACTTTTGCGAATCTCTTCGAATCTCTTCGACTTGCAATGAACGACCACTAATCGTTGAAAAATTCGTTCCGTAGACGATCTACGAACATTTTTATCGCGAAAGTGAAACGTAAAGCGAACAAAAGCGGTTGAGAAACAATGAACTTCGCGAGAAACGGGCGACCCGTGCGTTCTTTACGAAAGGGATACACGAGCAAGAGTGCGCGACTGCGGCGGCGACACTAGCGCCGGAAGAGTGGGGGCGAGAGAGAGCACTACTAGAGTGGGGAGAATGGGCATTAGAGAGAGACGAAGCTAGCGTTTCCCGCGCGTCTCGTCAGACGCGCCACATGTATGCATATATATGTATATATTGCCAGCAAGTGTATATTTTTCTTTTCGATGCTTCTAATATTATTTTCATAGCATTTTAATAGTGTTCTTATAGAATCAGGGCAAAATATTATTGAGAACGACCATTAACACGTTCTATCAGCATAAAAAATCGTTTCCGGTGCTTCGTTTTCACTCACAATTTTTGCGGTCTTTTTTCCTCGACGAACCGCACCACACGACCGCCACCGTTGATTTCCATTTCCACACCAGTCACGATTATTTTTGACGTGAATTTATCACGATTGGAGTACGTTTTTTATGAAAATAAAAATAATTTTACCGAAAATCGACCGACGTCCGCGATCCCGCGACGAGCGCCATTAGCCGATGAGGGGGAGACTGTGGGAGGAAGACGACGGAAGCCGGAAAAGGCGTCGCAAGATGACGTGACGCGCGCGCCACGCCAGTACACCGTTAAAAAAATCAACTAAGTTTATTTCTCACTCCCGCCGACAGATGGCGCTCGCGACACTCAAAGTGGGGTCAATCATTTTTCTTTAAACAGCACCGTATTCAAAAACTGATAATTTCACGACGTAAATGAACGCGCGGGTTCTGATAAGCGTGAACTCATCGAGAAAATAAAAAATCGTGACTAATGCGAGTACTAAGCGAAGCATTGAAAAAGATTTTTTTCAATAGTCAGATATGATAAACGTATTTATAAAATCGTTCTCTCTCTCACTTACCCATTCTTGTCGCGAGCCGACGTCGCACTAGCCAACCTCTCTCGTCCCCCTCTCTTCCGGTTCCCCCTCTCCCGCCGCTTCTTCCACGCCGCCGCGTTCGTTCACTCGCTCGCTCGATCCCGGTCGATGACAACAACGTACGTCTCGTCCGTTTCTCGATGTTTTTAAATCGCTTTTGTGCTCTGTTCGTTTCAATTCTGCGGTAAAAATGTTTGTATGCAACATCAACACTACGGAACGAATGATTCACCGATCAAGCGTCGTTCATTGCAAGTCGATGAGATTCGCAGGTTTGCTCGCTCGCGGCGGCGCCATTGTCACGTCGTTTGTTCGCGAAAGACAAAAACTTCGACGGGGACGCGCAACTAGAAAAAAAACAAAAACGTCGTCGCGTACGGTGAGTAAACAATTTTCGTTGCTGATGTACGAGGTACTGTGAACAATGGGTTTGAATGTTGCGATAAATTAACGAAAAACGTTAAGAACTAATATATAGCGTCGTGTTAACTCCATGTATATTATATATATGTACTCGCCGCCTTCTGGTCGTGCGCGCGCAACTCGCAAGTTTTTTTTCCCTGCCATCTTTTTATTTTCGCTGCTGTCATCATTCGCAAAAACATCTGTTTTTTTTTTAATTTTTAAATTTAAACTGTTCGTTGCGTTGTACATTCGCGATATACATGATAATTATTTCTCTACGACTCAAGAGCGAAGAAAGTAAAACTTATTAAGGTTAAGTGACAACAAAAAGTTTATAATATTTGAAGAATATTTTTTTCTGTTTTCGTCCCTCGAACGATTCACGCGTGTAAATACTGTAAATACAGTTTATTTCAAATTCGAGGACAAATCATCTCGAAGCTAGTTTTCGTTTCTGGCGTCTCACGATCAGTATAATCCAAAATGAATAAAATCTCGTCGCGCGTAATGGAATTCATTTAGTTTTTTATCGCCTGTTGGATGCGTTTAAATACGAATCTCGTAAATTCGAGGATAATAATTGCCACGTTAATACATCTATTAATTATCATTCGTCCAGAAAAAAACGTCTTGCGACGAACAAAGTCGAATCTGTGTAGAAAGATGCGGGATAAAATATAAATTACATAAAATTCAGCTTTTTCAAGCCTCTCTCTTTATCTCGTCGGTCGTTTGATCGGAAAATATCGTCGGAGAAAATATCGCGTCTCTTGCATAAAATAATACCATTGGGTGAATTTTTTTCTGCAATCGGTATCTAATTTGATTATTGAAAATAATAGACTCAGAATGAAGTGAGCGAAGGACGAAGCGCACAGGATTCAAGGGGATGCAGTTCTGGTCCAAATTCCACGTGGATCAACATCTGGCCCAATGAAGACAAATCATCAATCAACCATCGCTGTAATATCCTCGGTCTGCCTTCGGAGAGAGATCTCTGAGATTTGCACATTGATTAATAAGACATCGAACGAGTGAGCATCAAACTTATATTTTACGCTGTTTATTATTCTCCATGTGAGACATCTTTTTAGAGAAATTTATATTATCATGAATTTTTACCATGAATTTCCCCATATATTTAACGATCATAATTTCACCATGTTTTCACCACAATATTCTCCCACATATTAACTCCATGATTTGATACAAGACTGACAAAGTTTCCGCTTTAAAACAATTGCTCCAAATGAAAATAAGCAAACTACATGAATGTATTATATTTACCAGATGCTGCAAATATTTATAGCATACATTCATACATGGATGTCTCCCCTAATGAAGAAATTTTTCTCCGTAATCCTGCAAAAGAATGAATACTGTTTTTATCTTTGTTTTGCTCCATATTGTATCCAACAAATGACAAATAATGTTGCACAAAGCTCGACGGATGTGACGAATATTTTATTCTATATTTATCTTCTCAAATTGTTCGTCCAAGATAACTTTTCGAGAAGCAACATTTTTTAAAATTTTTTAAAATTTTGTTTCTTTTTAGTATTTTTCAGTTGGCATCACCCGTTCATGAAAATTGAAAAATGGATTTTGCTTTTTGATAAAAAAATTCAGCAAAATCGTGTTTCGTTATTGAGACAAGAAATTATTTCGGCCAAGGAAGGCACTCAATACGAATGTACACCTTCTGTTGATATTCGTACGATAATCATTACAATCGTACGGAAAAGCGTAGAAACCTTGACCGAGAAAAAGAAACATAACAATGAAACGAGGGCGAGCATTTCGCAAAGTGGACGATGTATTGTCAATTGTGTCGCAACAGAGATGAAAAAAAAAGAGACGCGTGAGTCTATCAGAATGCGAACGAGAAGATTGTGCTCGCACGCATGACTCACGTCAGAAATAATATGGGATTTCCCGACTCAACTGAATCGACGTTCGACCCGCACAAACGTTTTTTAATTTCTAAAATAAAAACATGGGATTCGATAAATCTGAGATAATTCTCAAAAATCTGCAATTTTATTTCGCAATTTATGCCCTATGAGACACTATGCTCAAATGAATTGTAAATAAAAATTACAGATTTTCGTGAACTGCTTCAGATTTTTTAATTCTTGTTTTTACCTCTGGAGAGATTGAAGTTAAAAAATAGCTGATAGGGTAAACGAGATGAGCCTATTCTTGCTCAAAGCTGATAGATTTTGATATGAAATTGCGGGCCTTTGAGAATTTATTTAGAATTTTTGTTCGGCGTTCTTGTTTAAAAAAAAATGATTTTACCATAACTGCTGGTAGAAAAATATCTGAAATAAATTGGATGGACTTTCGAGTTTTAAAGGCTGAATAACCCATGTGAAAATAAATTGAGTTTATTAATCAGTTTACTTAAGAGGAGGCTAAATACCGACATTAGCACCTCGAAAATGGATTCCAAACTTGCTCTGGCACGAATGGATGGAAATCAATAAAATTTTGTCAGTATCATAAGAATTATGGCACAAATGGAGCCTCACTAAATTTTTTTCGAAAAACAAAGAAAAAAATTACAGAGCCGATTATCATCAGGAATCTGCAATTTAAAATATTAAATTATAATGTTTGTACTGCATTTCGGCGAAAACCAAGAGTGAGGCTCTATGAAGAACATGAAAGTACGAATATCGATACGTCTTGGACATTAGCTTATGAAAAAACCGCAACGTAAGTTTGGAATCCAAATCAGGAGATAAATGTTGATAAATTTAGTGTTTCATCGAAAAACGAAATGGCGAAATCAAGTTCACAGAAATGCGAAAGAGGGCAGCACCATTGAATTTTTATGAAATAAATATTATTTTCTCATCAGAATTCCATCCAAACTGTCTGAGTGAAATGAACGAAAACGTTAATTTATGTCTCGCATTTATATTTTGCAATTCATTCATCATTTATTTATAAATTTCATTGATATTCATCCACCGTTATCGGAGAAAGGTTGGACACCGATTTTGAGTCGATAATATAGGGCTTCAAAAATAATGTCGGTATTTAGCCTCCTCTTGAGGGTCGCGAAATCGTTAAGTTGAATGAAAAATTTGCTCTTGTATTACATTAAGGAAATTTAAAAAAACCAACGATATACGGTAAATAATTAAGCAATTTTTTAAAATCCGTTACCAAGAATTGCCGCTGGTTTTTCAAATTATTCGTTAGAAGAGTACATTTGTGGATTTTTCATTCACCTGAACGTTCGGATTCGAAACTTGAAGTACGTACGAAATGATGATAAGGTCTCCTGGAACCGAAAAATGCGCACGTGTTGTCAGAGATAAGTCTGTTCGTGCTGAAACAAGATTTGACATTGTGTGACGCATTCGTTGGAGGAGGAGAACTTTAGTTAGCACAAACTCTATTTTGGTTAACACTAGCTTTGAAACGTTTATAACAGTCGCTAAGCTCAGACCGCTAATAAATTCGTGAGTAACTACAATTTGCACTTAAAAATAAAATAGAGGTTGGAGCTCTTGATCTGATACTTGGACCACCAATAAATTCATAAGTAACTCAAGTGTTCACTTGAAAATAAAATAGAAGAGATTGGGACATTTTGAAAAAAACTTAGAACGCTAAAAAAATCGTGAGTAACTAAAATTTACACTAAAAAATAAAATAGCGAAAATTCGGACATTTTGAAACAAGCTTAGAACGCAAATAAACTCTCGAATAACTGAGATTTCCACTTTCCAATTAAAAAAGAGTCTTCCAAACCTTCACCGCAGATTTGCACAGAGATAAGATATTTTCAAACGCCTCAAATTAAGATGTAGCCACAATATTCTTGAATCACCATTTTCAGTGAACCCGTTTATCAAAATAAAAAATGAGGAAAGATCATTTATTGCGCCAAACTGGTCTCGAGACTTCTCCATAGGTACGTTATAAATATTTTTTAATGGTACTTGAGTGGGTCCATTTTTAAACAAGAACGTTCTGCACATGATCATTAATTCGTAAACATTTAAAAAAAATTGGTAACGAATGCTTTGCACAAAAAAGGCTTCCCGAATCACGTAGTTTTGACAGAAAAATTACGCCCTTGCATTTGTCAACAATATTATTTATTTTAAATTCGGTACTCTTCGTGAAATTTTTTTTTCACATATCCAACGGTAATGTCAGGAAAATGATAAATCTAGTAAATCATTTTTACGGACACGCGGTTGAATAATAATGCACCGAAACACGCGTGTCGTGTTTCCCGTCGTTTTTATTTTTCTCCTCCCGGATGAAACGCGATATGCTTGCATAATTGTCAGTAATAATCGCAGTTGTAATGCATATATGACGTACGTAAAACGTTAAAAAAAATATATATTAAACTTGCCCAAAATGAAACTTAATTTTTTTAATTGACTTCCTATTTGACAAAATCATAGTTTTTACTGTAATATTGAACTCGATGAAGAGAGGGTTACATACGATTTCTTTAAGGGGTATCGCGATGGACTTTTCTATTTGCCGTTTGATTAACACATGGAAAATCGGTGTCTGTAGTTTAAATAGGGAAAAGAATTATTCTATGGAATAAACCGAAGTAGAAATGATCTCGTATGACAATGTCTACACTTTTTTCCAAATTTGTGCGTCGTTGAACAATTTCGGATATACGTTTGACAAGATAAACAACATGTTGTTGACGAATGATTATTTACTCGAATAGTGGATTTTTACGATTAACAAGATAAACAACATATTGTTAACTAATAATTATTTACTCGAATAGTGGATTTTTTTCAATTTAACTGGACTCGTACTTTAAAAGGAGGCACATTCACTGATTTATTGTTTCTTTCTCGAAAATGTAAAAAACAATGTTTCCATGTTTACAATGTACATTGTTTTTTTTACACCGAAGATTAAACAAAAAATGTATCTAGCAAAACGGACACTGTTAGACTCTGCAATTAAATGGCAAATAGAAAAACCCAGTGCGATATCTCAAAAAAAAATCGTACCTAGTCCTCCTTTCACGGAACTCAATATTATAGTAGAAACTATGTTTTCATCGATTAGGAAATAAATTAAAAAAATTACGTTTCATTGTGAGCCAGCCTAATAAATGTATATGTTTAGCGTGTCATTCTGGACTTTTCGTTGCATTCAGTTGCATTACGATCGTGTATGCGTTGCATAAAATAGAACGGGGGAACATTGAAATCGTGAGAGACAGAACGAGCGCATCGATGCTCTGTGAAGATAGTATTATAACGGGGTAAAAACACAGCGTTGCTACGGAGTAACTTGCACGTGTTTATACACAGGACATTCCACGTAGATTTGAATGCATTCGATCAGACAAAAATGAATGCGAACGCAAAGTATTTATTTTTTATTTTGACAACAAAAGTCCAATTGGCACAGTTTGTTTATTATTCTAGCATTTTTGGGGATTTTGCAAATAATCAAATATTATGAGCAATGGTCAAATTATAATTTGCACGATTTTCTTTTCCTTTCTCAATTAACGAGTCAATGTCCAAAATTACAAAACTTATAACATTTATAAGAATTATGATTTGTGCATAAATTTTTGTTTTTATTAAACCTCCGACCTATTTTTGGAAAATCAGTGTCATAAAAATTTCATAAAATATTTTTTCCATATTCATCTTCCACCATTCTTATCATCCAGTCTATATGTGCAAAAAAAATGATTTCTGTAAAATTACAAAAGTTAGAGAACATTTCTTTTTTAGATTCAAATTCTCAAAAAATCTGAGACGCTCAACCACCCCAAAATGAGTTCTCAAGTTTTTCTCCAGATATAATTATTTGAGGTCATGAGAAGTGTTTGGAGAAATCAACATTAGAATTGCACAAGAATAAATTTTTTTAATGAGAATAAACGACCTTTTTTGAGGAAACAAAAATAAGTAATCAGACTCACAATCAATAACCGACAAATTAACCTGGAATGCCCTCTACTTATCTATACATGCACCACTGTGTAGATACGACTGCCAAAAATGAAAAAAAAAGCTGACTTTCCCGTTCAACACGTAACATGACGACGGATACGCCCTTTTGTCGGTCAGCCGAGAATTTATAGAAGTTGCAGTAGAATCCCCGGACAAGGGGACACAATCGCGTGTCCACGAAGTTTGTTCGATGTCGGATCGATTTCTCGCTGTTAGAACGATACTTTACGACGAATAATGAGATACAAAGAGATTCAACCTATAACATCCTGACTGTAAACGGAATTACGATGAATAAAATAACATGAACAATGTAAAACCGTCGGTCAATCCTCTACACATAAATAAAATTTATTTGATCTATTTTATAGACAATTCAGTAAACGCAAAAATTCTTGAATGCTGCTCCAGATTCTAGTGATTTGTTATATTAAGGGGTTAAATGAATTTAAAAGGTTGAAAGAAGTATATTTTTCTATTTTTTTAATCTAATAAATAGTTTCATTCAAAATTTTAAGCATATAAAATATCACCATTTAAACAAAATTTAATAAAATGTTAATCGGAAAATTTGGAAAATTAAATCGGTGGACCTCCTTTTCTGAGACCCTTAAAAAAAGTGTCCTCGTGGTGGTCAGAATAACTCATGACAGCTTCATCTGAAATTAAAAAATCAAATTTTATCTGTCAGTAGATAATTCTAGCTCGCAATTGAACAAAGGATTTTTTTAAAAAATGAAATTTGAATTTTTTGCAGAGTTGTATGCAAAACAGTACAAATTTTGGTACAATTTACACTACGACTTGTAAAATTGTTATTTTAGAAAAACCTTCATTTAATCACTAGTCAGTCCTACTCCGAAGAAGTGTGGAAAATTTTAATAAGATCAGTGCATTAGTTTTTAGGAAATCGTGTCAACTGGATTCAAAAATAGTGTTTTTAGAAAAAAGCCATTGAAGTTTCTCTCCTAGACTTTTACTTTGATTGACTTGAAACTTTAACTGATCAACTGATTTTCAAAAATATTGAAAAATGGATTTTTTGAATTTTTCAAATCCATGTAATTCCTTACAAAACGTTATCACAAATTTTTAATAATTGTTTGTGGAAACAAATACTAAAATTCATGACTTACAACCGTTTGGATGATTGGTTTGTTTTTGAGGGGATTATTAAAAATAATTGCGTTTTACAGAAAGTGGATTGGAACCTCCAGCTGGAGAAGGAAAGCCTCCCGAATGTGCTGATCGATCGAGGACAAATACCGAAGGATACGGGATATCGCGTCTATCGACTCGACTCCTGATATCGAGAATGGGCTGCTGTGGATGCTCCGACGATGCGGTGTCCAAGGTAGTCCCAGTGGTGAGAGAATGCACGTTACATAATTACGAGGGCACTGTGTGTTAGTTTATTTTTTTTTCCTTCCTGCAAATACATTCAATTGTGACTCGTTTTCTTCATCACGTCTTCGAGTCTGTTTCTCAACACAAGCACAATTCCCTCGTTAACGTGGATCCTACCACCAAAATGTTTCACCAAAATCCATTAAAATTCTTTATTTTTGTCATTAATCGTGTTACAATAACGAAGTAATGATGAATATTGTAATTGAATGCGGTAATTTAATATTGTTAGAACACAAAATTGAGTATTTTCGTTCTCTTCGATATTTCGTCATCGATTATCGATTTATAATTATTGGCAAGCCTTACAATCGTTGTACAACCAAATTAATTCTCAATAATTTTGTTTAATGGTTTTTTAAGGATATATCTTGAAAGTTTTGCGGAACGAGCCTGTTGTTTCCTGTAATTCTTGATTAAGTTCCATTTAACAAGCTCTCGAAATCTCATTAAAGTACAAACGAAAAATTCGCAAATTCGGTGAGCGATCAACCTTTTTAGATAAATCAGCGAATACATCCTGTTTATAATTTATTTATAGATGCAGGTTTGCCAGTGAGTCACTATTGTCACTATTGATCACTATTTTTAAATCTTATCACTTTTCTCACTATATTCGAAATTTGGTCACTATTGTCACTATTTCAGAGTTCAGAAGTGGTTAGAATAGAGGTGCCGATCAGAATAGGGGACAAATTTGTACCTTGATTCGCTTACGACGGTAAACTCGCGTAAGGGACAAATTTGTCCCGGACGGAATCACTAAATTGGCTGTAGTTTTTTTTTTCTAGATGAAATTCCAGTTTCGACTTGGCTTCATTCTTTTCGGGATTGCTGAAGCTCTAAAATGTCGCTTGGTTAATCCAATTCGGATAATTTTTCAATTTTTGGCAGATTTTTAAAGTTCGACCATCGATTTTTGCAAATTTTTTCATACATACCCCTTTCCATTTTTTTCAGCGATTTTCAAACTGCTCTCATTAAAAAAAAAAATTAGCTATCGGGATGAACGAAACGGCGCTCTCTAAGTTCAGTCACAACGTTTGAGTACGGAAAAGAAATTTAAAAATCGGCCAAACTGAAGTAAAGTTATTGAGGTTGTGAGGTTTTTGAAAATGGGGAAAAAATGTAACCAAAAAGGTTTCTGATGAAATTCCTTCGAAATTTTGATTTTTTGAGAAAACTATTGATAAATTTGGATTCAGGGGGAAAAAATACATCGATATAAGGCTTGAAAAAAAAAAATAAAAAAAAAAAAATTCTGCATTTTGGCCAAAGTTGAATTGGTTCACTAAAATGACTGAAATTTTTCTTCTAAATTGAATTCCGGTTTTGATTTGAGCTCATTCTTTTCGGGATCGTTGAAGCTCCAAAATGCCGCTTGGTTCATCTAATTCGGACCAAATTTCAATTTTTGGCAGATTTTTAAAGTTGAATCATCGATTTTTGCGAATTTTTCCATACATACCCCTTTCCATTTTTTTCGGCGATTTTCAAATTGCTCTCATTTTTACAAAAATTAAGTTATCGGAATGAAACAAACGCCATTCTTTGAGTTTAGTGACAGCCTTTAAGGACGAAAAAGAAATTTTGGAAACGGTCAAACCGAAGTAAAGTTATGAGCACTTGAAATTTCGCTATTTTGAGGTTTTTGAAAATGGAGCCAAAATTGAGCAGAAAATTTTTGTATTTATTTTTATCATCTCCAAACGTTATTTCGATGGGAAATTCACCGCTGATTGCAAATCAAGTGGAGTTTTTGTCAAAAAATAAATATTCATGAGAAAAAGCAAGGAAAAACTAAAAAGAATATATTTCAATACACCGTGTTTTTTTTAATACGCCTTTTTTTTAAGAGGTGGTTCTACCCATCAATATGAACAACTTTTTCTATGGAGACTCCTCTGAAATCATGAAAAAAAATTCAGCTGTTTCTTAGTAAATGTGAGATCTAGCTGGGCCTTAGATTGTTATAAATCTATGCTAAATGTGTCGTACAATAAATTTTCTTTCATATGGTATCACAAAAATGACAAATTTGAAGGAAAAAAAAGTTACATTCAAGACTGTCTTCTCTTGTCCTGCATTTCTTCCCATATTTTACAAATTTCTAATGGAAATACTGAAAATGTCACTATTTTTTCACTATTATGTCACTATTTCTGTGAAAGATAAGTCACTATTCTACTATTTTTGACCCGCTGAAGCACTGGCAACCCTGCAGATACTTAATAATTGTTATTTATTTGAAAAACTTGAAAAATATAGCAATTTTTTTGTGGACACATCGATCAATAGTTTTCTCTCGTTATTATAAAATGTCCCAATTGACGCTCTGTTCAGATCTATTGACATTTGGGCTTGATTATTTCATACATGGTTAGGAGATGATTCAATCATATAACAATCAAATAGTTCAGTATTAAAGAATGAAATAATTAATTTAGTGACATAGTAATTGAATAATGTGATATGAATTCGGGATTGTGTGTAAATACTTGAAAAATAACTTGAATTCCGCAATTTTACAGACACCGGATCAGGCGGAACCTTCGTTGGGCGATGGCGAAAAGGTTTTTACGACCGATCGATCATGCACGGACATCATTTCGTTGATCGTTCTAATTATCCTCATCGGAGGTTTCGTGAGTGAAGCTGCTGATTCTGAAAAAAATCCTTTTTGTTTAAATATACAATTTTTTGTTATTTTTTTCCAAAGGCTTTCTTCCTGATAACTGCGACAAAAAAAGGCGATATTAATCGAGTGATAAATGGATATGACGATTGCGCCAACGTTTGCGGGCGTAAAACACTTCCGGAAAAGGATCCTCAATTCGCTTGCAAGGGCGCCGATAAAACGAAACTTCCGTGAGTAATTAATTTCCGACAGAATGATTATTGGCAAAGAAACAATGCTAAATATCGCTCGTTCTATTTACGGTGGAATTAAATCGTGTTGATTGGATTGTCGATTAAAATCGAATTGATTTGAATCGTCGAAATTCATTGCAGTTATCTTCTCGTCAACGTCGGAGCCGATGGAGTTAAATCCCGAGAATGCGTTTCCAATTGCACAACTTCCGATGATTAGTGAGTAAACTGATAAATTCGTTTCAATCATTATTTCAAATATTTACTTGACGTTTATTTGTAATTTTTTTTCCAGCATTCTGTTTCTCAATCGTTGCGTACCAAAAAAAATAACCGAGAGCGCTAATTCACTAATTAAATCTCTGGGACTTCAGAGCTTCTTCTACGTGAGTTGAGCCCAAAATTTCCATGCATTTTTCATGGAAAATTTCTTCGAGCAATCAAATATTATATTCACGATCTCTTCAAAGTTTCTCCGTAATTAACGTGACGTTTTTTTTTGTGACGATAATTCAATTAAAATCGTTCTCAATGAAAGTATATAATTAATTGAGCAAAAATTTGAATGTGATAAAAAAAAATAGCTTCATTTTCACTCCGTTGAAATAAATCATAATTGTTAATGATTAATGATGTTGAAAAAAATTTTAGGAAGCTTCGCGGGATTTGAGTGTAGCGTGGCGTGAAATAATTTATCTATTACTAATTGCTCTTGGTACGTATAAAAAATCTCATTGAAATGAATTAAAAACTTTTAAATCGTCTTTCATTCTTCTTAATAATTCACTCTGCTTCTTTTTCTCTTGAGCAGCAATTTCCCTGGGTATTCTTATCGCTTTCCGTTACATCGTTCAGTGGGTCATTTACATTGTTCTATCGGGAACGGTCGTCGTATCCATCGGCGGAACTATATACCTCTGGTAATCAATTTAATTAATCGAATCGTTCGAGTGAATCGATAATTTTTATACTGATATGAATTAATTGGACATTGACTTTGATGAAATTAAAAATTGATGAACGATTGATTAAGAATTGGACCTTCATTAATTATTTAATTTATTCAGGCTCCTGTGGTATCAGGAAAAAAAAGCTGTGACTTCCGGTCAGATCCACCAAGACGACGCGAGTGTCACGTCATATATGACCTACGCGATTATCATGAATGTTGTTGCGGTGAGTTAAATTAAATTAAATTAAATTTAAAAATTCAATCCAAAATTAATTAAGTTAAATCAAACATCAAGCAAAAATTTATTTTTTTACCAAAAACATTTTTTTTAATTTAATGAACTCCTGTAAAAAATAATTTTGTTAAACAAATATGTATTTAACCCTTTCTTCGTGTATTTTTCTCTTAAGGTGGTGGTGGTTCTCGTCGTACTCGTTATGAGAAAAAGAATCGCTCTGGTGGTCCAGCTGTTCAAAGAAGCTGGCAAAGCTGTGTACGCGATGCCAGCACTTTTACTTCAGCCAATCTATGTGAGTCATTTGTACCATTTAATCGACTATAATTGAAGTACAATGCACATTTTGTCGCATAAAGTCATATCAAAAATTAAACGCTCAATTCTTATTATGATTTCCAGTTCCATTAAATTGTTGTTGTTATTATTATTATTATTATTATTATTATTATTATTATTATTATTATTATTATTATTATTATATTTAACGTAGGATTTCCAAACAAAACTTGATAAAAATCCGAGATTCTCTGCAAAAAAATATTTCTATAGTCAATAAGCACGAGAAGGTTTTACAATTTATTGTACATCTTCGAAAAGATATAAAATTTTTTATTTTTATTTTTCAGACGTATTTACTCATAGGATTGTCGCTTATTCTCTGGCTCTACTGCATTCTTTGGATTGAGAGCGCCGGAGATTTGTACAAGAATAGAAAAAACCACTTTCACTACAAGAAAGATGCCATTCTGATAGTGAGTTGTGATTTTTTTTTTAAATTCATCCCGACGTAAAATAATTTTCAATTAATCATAGTATTTTCGTTTTATCGCCGAAAAGTATTTTTTTCCCTTGCAGTATTTAATTTTTTTTTGTTTCAACGAGAATATGATTTATGATTGCAGACTGCCAGATGGTACAATCTCTTCTTGTACTTCGTGATGTGTGAATTTTTCCTCGGCTGTCAGCACATGGTCGTAGCAGGCTCTGTAGCTCGTTGGTTCTTCACGAGGTATTTAGAAAAAAAAAATCATCAATCATCCGGGAAACTCGATTGATATTTAATTTCAACGAGAGACTTTCTATTCACGCAATTGGCCTTTTTTTCGTTTATTCACTCAAAACGATCAAGGGAGAATTTTCGTTATTTTAAAATATTTAAAAATCGAAGGGGTTGCAAAAAAATGTCTCTTTGAAGGTCATTGTGTTGGGTATCAAACAAAAGGTTATTGAAGTGCAAACCTAAAAATGAATAATTTTTTTAGAGCTAAAACGATTGAAGATCAATATTTGTTTTCTTTTAACGAATTTTTTAAATTTAATTTATTTTCAGAGATAAAAAAAGACTGTCATTGGCGGTGACACGGAGCACTGGCACTCTGGTTCGCTTTCATCTTGGTACCGTTGCTTTTGGTGCGATGCTGATTGGTTTAGTACGTTTGATACGTGCGATATTTGCCTTTATACATAATCGAGTTAAGGGCGTTGACAATGATTTTGCGAGGGGAATACTTTGGTGCTGCCATTGTTGCCTCTGGTGCTTCGAATGTTGCCTTAAATTTCTGACGAGAAATGCCTACATCGAGACAGGTGAATACTCAACATTTTTTTACTTGGATCGATTTTTCGGTTAAAGTAAAATTGAATTAATTTAATTTAAATTCAATGTAATTGAATTTCATTCAATTCTATGTTTATGTTATTTTATTTGCACTCATTGAATTTTTATTAGAATTTTTATTCCTTCAGCTCCCATTTTTTTGCAATGTTTTTTGAATATCCAATAATTTTAATATTTTTGAGCCCTGTTCTCAAACGCTTGAGACTGTTTTTATAAATAGCTTTTTTTCGTTGCTACAAATTGATTGAAAAAAAATTAATGTAATGAATTAATAAAATCATTTGTTTTTTCAGCTATTTACGGTTGCAACTTTTGTTCCGGTGGAAAGAAAGCTTTTCAAGCTCTCTCGAGCAATATCCTTCGCGTGGCAGCCATCAACAGTGTCGGTGATTTTGTACTTTTTTTGGGCAAAGTATTGGTTGTTGCACTTACCGTCGTGTCCGGGATTTATCTCATACAGGTGTGAATCGATTCGTTGCAAAAAAATTGTGATAACTAATTATTAAGGAAATTGAATGTATTATTTATAGCGAATATTTTCCAGAAGAAACACGGACTGCATCATCCATGGGTACCAATTACGTTGGCCGGCATATTCGCTTTTCTGGTTGCTCATTGCTTCATATCAATTTACGAGGTGAGCGAAATTTTCATTTTTTTCTATTCGCTTTAAGTTTTTGTCATTTTCGAATTTTCCTAAAGAAGGTTTGTTTTGCAGATGATAATCGATACGATATTCCTCTGTTTCTGCGAGGATTGCGCTAAAAACGACGGTATAAGCCGTCCCTATTACATGAGTCGTGGACTAATGGTGAGTCAAAATTTAAATCCAAAAATTTATCAAATTCTGAAATCCTTGATTATTGATTTAAG
This sequence comes from Alloplasta piceator, assembly GCA_946863875.1. Taxonomy (NCBI): domain Eukaryota; kingdom Metazoa; phylum Arthropoda; class Insecta; order Hymenoptera; family Ichneumonidae; genus Alloplasta; species Alloplasta piceator. Next base: position 12,575,582 of record OX333080.1, read on the forward strand.
AAATAACTTGACTATAAGTGTCTGGAAAAATGCCCAAACATTTTTTTCAACCCTCAAACTTTCCCAAATTCGAAAATCAATGAATAACATTGTTTCGTGTGTTCCTAGGAATTTGTCGAAAATAGCAAGAAGGCGTTACGTCATCTCGACGAAACTAGAGCAGCGAGTCCGACGTAACGAGAGAAAAAAACGAAACAGAACAATAAATCGAGCTAACTAAGGACAAACAAAAAAAAGAGATTGATCCAGAGATCGGGTCGAATCTTTTATTTTTTTATTGCTAGAAGAATTTTGGAAAATTCCTTCTCTAAAGTCCGACTCTACAGATATACCAGAAGCGAGCAAACTGTATTTCCATTTCTCGTTTATTTATTATTTAATGCAGCTTTAGTTTGGCAGATTTTTTTCGTTCCAGAAGTGCGTTGAGGCATTCATTTATTCATATATCTATCATATATACTTATAATATTCAATCAAAAAATTGAAAAAAATGACAGAAACCAATTACGTTAAATCGTGCTAAGTTTAGACGTTAAATCTGGTTTAAGACGTTGATTTTTTTTCCTTTTTTCATTCACTGAAAATCACCGGTAAAAAATGTTCAATGGCACCAAATCATATTGCATCATTTCCACGATTTATATACTGGTTATTGAAAATTCGACGAAATTATTATATAATCGTCGGGTATTGTCAGAGAACCGCAGATAATGAAGCTCGAGATATTTGATTACGATATATTTATATAATTAACTTTGTAATTTATGAAAATATGTTCCTGGGCTTTGACGACATTCCCCACTACATTTTATCATAGTGATTGCACGAACAATGCGTGAATCTCACTTGCGCCTTGTCACGCAACATTATTTTTATACGTCAGCAAAAAAAAAATGTTTGAAAATGTTGGATGCATGAAATAAAACGGTTTTTCATAATTACTTGTTTTTCTTCTCAAAAGTATTTTTAAAAAATTTCAGCTCACATCTGCAATTCTTATCTTATAGTGAATAATCTCTAAAATTTAACGATTTCTTACTTCCCGACCTCAAGTTCGTTTCCTACATTTTTTTAGAAGAAAACTGCTGTACCGACGGAGTCGATCACGGAAAATTTAGTTCCGCACTCGCCGCTGCGCCGTCAGCGCCAATCTGTTGAATTGCATACTAAAATTAAAAAAAACGTCGCCCTGCAATTTTTTATTGCTTTTCTGCGCGGGTCAGTTCTTCGCGAAATAATCAGCTCTCCCAGTCTCCCACAAAGAACAGTGAGGGAGAGAAAGGAGAAATTGACGTCACGACGTTATTTACAATATGTCGATAAAACAAGATAATTCACGATGGAATTCGTGATAATTGAGATTGCCGAATTGCCGTGAGTGGTACTGCAAAAAAAAAAGAAAAGAAAAACAAGGTGTCAACGCGCGTCATTCATCATACTAATGTGTACATAAATATGAAATAATCATTATTAATCTTTCGGTCTCGGTGTTAATAATGTCGGTTCAATCTTTTCTCATTCTTCAATTACGTTGAGAGTGCTTTTGAGACATGTTGAAAGAGCATAAAGCCCCGTGTGTTATTTTTAAAATACGCCCGCTGTCACAATTTCAGTGTAGGAATGAATTCTTTGAGCTATGAGATTGCATGATTAATTGCTCGATTTAATTACCATTTTCATTTGCGAGTTGATATTCATTTCCAACATTTTTCGTTGTTTCTCTCACAGTCTCGCTTGCGCACTTTCTGGTGACAATTTTTCAAATGTGAAATGTTTTTTTTCATTTACACTCAAATTGTTAATTGTTCCAAAGCTTCGAACATTCTTATTGTAAATACTCTTGCGTCGGATTGGGAAACAGATTTCTTGTCATGCATCTAAACTTTGTTTCGATCTGATTTTTATAAATAGACGATCTGGGAGATCACTTTGAAACCATTTTGCACGTACAACCTCTGGGAAGTAATATTTTTCGGTCAAAAGGATAATAATGGACGTTTTGTTGATGATAATTCAGGTGAAAAGCGCAATCTTCAGATGGAGCGCGTTTTGAAGGCTGTTCCGGTCGATCTAAGAGTCAAAATGGAGGCACTGGTGCACGACCTTACTCTTGCCCTTGAGGAGAGTAGCACAGGCATCAATGTCAGAAGACGATGGGGTCTGAGACGTCGCGCTCGTTCCACGGGGAACATTCGTAAGTTCGATAATCAATAACGATGTACAAATTAACTTGCCGATAATCTTTCTCTATTCGCAAATTTTCCATTACGAGCAAGTAGCTTTCTCGATACTCCGGTACCCATTTTTTTTATTCAGGGAATGACGAAAACAATTTGAAAAAAGTATGGCGATCAAATTTGGCTTCCTCATAAAGGAAGCTTTGTTAATTAACAAAAAAACCCTGCAAATTAGACATTTGCACATTGCTTCCTCGTCTTAATCACATAGCTTCCTTTATCACAAAGTATCACAATCAAATTTGGCTTCCTCATAAAAGAAGCTTTGTTAACTATCGAAAAACATATATGTATGTTTTTACCAATTTGCCAAATTCTTTCAAATTTACTTCTTGCTAAATTTGATTTTTGCCAAATTCAATTGCGAACAACCTTGATCACTATTTTGAATGTGTACAAAATTTCAGTACAATATCTTGCAAATAGCCGAAGTTCGAGTTAGATTAAAAAAAAAAAAAATTTGATGAAATTTTAATCATTCGATCAATTTTCGCCAAATTTAATAACGCACATCCTCGATAGCTATATTAGCTCTGTGTAAAGTTTCAGTGCAATATCTTAAAAATTGCACAAATCAGAGTTACGATTTTTCCAAAAAATTAAAAATTTCATAAAATTTTAATCCCTCCATGGATTTTTGCCAAATTCAATAGCGAATGACCTTGATCACTATTTTAAATGTGTACAAAATTTCAGAAAAATATCTAGCAAATAGCCAGAATCAGAGTATTTATGCTATTCAAACGAAAAATGAAAATTTAATAAAATTTTTAACCCTCGATAGATTTTCACCAAGTTCAATAGTGAACAACCTTGATGGCTATACTAGTTCTGCACAAAGTTGCAGGGCAATATCTTGAAAAAATGTTCACATTGACAAAGCTTTCTTTATGAGGAAGCAAAATGTAAATTGTTTTTGTTTATTTTTACCAAAAGTGTGCAAAATTTTCAATTGGTGATTTCTCGCTGTTTCAGCTTCTTTGAGCGCGAACAAACACTCTGACGACAGTTCGTCGTCGATCTGCGATGTGAGAATTCCGAAAACAACAGCCGCGTCGAAATACCAATCGGACAGCGACGATACGAATCAGACAAAGAGATTCGCGCGTTTTTCGAATTTGAACAATGCGAGTAACATCGAGAGTGACTCGGTAAACGAGAATTTCGTGCCACGTGCGAACATAAAGCGAAAGAGGAAATTCAAAAGAATGGCCGTGGATTCTGACTCGAATCCGTCGACCTCGCAGACCGTAACTCTGATGTCGAATTCGGTTGGAAAAAAGAAGAGAATATTTCGCAACGATTGCGACAATAGATACGGCACTATATGGTAAGAGCACGAAAATTCAATATTCGATAGAAAATGCAATAGAAACCCAAACTTTCGTCACGAAACGTTTTTTCGATCGCGTTCAACGAAAGGTGTGGAAAACGTAAGAGATCGTGTCGGGAACGTTTGATCGATTGGGAAATGGGATCGCCGAAACCTCCGAGACATTCAAAATCAAAGAATCGAGAAAAAATACGTAACGAGGACGCGATGGATTGTACGAGAATATCGAGCTCGAGTATATCATCGAGTGATTCGGAAGCTGGGATAATAACCAACGACGAGGATCGCGAAGGTATAAAATTACAACTTGAAATTTCACATCCCAGGTCTTTAGTGTTGAGAAATAATGATAACATTCTTTTTACATTCAATTAAAAATAATTTTCCGTTATTAAACAGTTATGATATTCAAAAGTGAAATCACAATGTGAAATGGAAGTGTACCATTACAAAATACAAAAGTAATGTGTAATGAATGCGTGTTCCATTACAAATAAAAAAGTAATGTGTAATGGATGCATGTGCCATTACAAATAAACAACGATAATGCATGACTGTATTCATTACCCATTACACTGCATAATGTAAAATGGACAAGTGTACGATTACAAAATCCAAAAGTAATGTGTAATGAATTCGTGTTCCATTACAAATAAAAAAGTAATGTGTAATGGATGCATGTGCCATTACAAATAAAAAAAGTAATGTGTAATGGATGAGTGCTCCATTACAAATTACAATTGAAAAAAAAGTAATTTGTAGTGGAGAATATTCCATTACAAATTAGTGTGTTTCTACAACAATTTGGAGCAGGTTCTATTTTGCTCAGAGGTAAGTCTATTAATTTTTCAATAAAAATAATTTGTGTGAATCAAGTTTTTGTTAACTCTACAATCGTTGTGTTAAATGTATGAACAGTGATTTTTTTGGAGTAATTTTTACTCCATTCTTGAATTGTAATTTTTACAAGAATGGATTAAAAATTACTGCAAAAAATCACTGTTCATACATTTACCACTACGATAGTAGAGTTAACAAAAACTTGATACACACAAATTATTTTCATTGATAAATTAATAGACTTACCTTTGAGCAAAATAATACCTGCTTCAAATTCTGACAGAACACACCAATTTGTAATGGAATATTCTCCACTACAAATTACTTTTTTTTTAAATTGTAATTTGCAATGGAGCACTCATTCATTACACGTTATTTTTTTTATTTGTAATGGAACATGCATACATTACACATTTTTTTAATTTGTAATGAAACATTCATTCATTACACGGTACTTTTGTAATTTGTAATGAAAAACTTATCCAATACACATTGTTTAAAGTAATGGGTAATGCTTTACTTTTACATTAATATTTTCACAACTCTGATGACTATGAGAAAAAGTAATCCTATCCAAAATCACACCAATTTCAATTGTTAAAATCAGTACTTGGAATCGGGTCTGTAATAATTTAAAAAATCGGAACTTGAATAAATTCCAACGATGAAAATAATGGCGAAAATCATGTAAATTATAATTACAATTTGTAATGCCACTCGAATCCGCTTTTCTTCACTTACATTACTGAATTTTCTTACTTTTTTGCTTGCTTCCTTGCCTAATTAGTTACCCACTTATTAACATTACCTAAATCCTTTTGTATTTAATATTTAGGAATAACTATAATTATAACGAAACGTTCTCGAAAACGGCTTACTAAAAATAATAATTTGTCGAAAAGATATTGAAGTTATCCTTTTATCCTCCCCTCAAGGAGACGACGAGCAATCTGACTGGGTTGGAGAGTCGACCTTGTGGGACGATGCCGAAACAACGGTGGATGAAAAAGTAACGGCTGATCCGGCATTCCAAGCGATATTGAACGGCAGTTACGAACACCTGAGCGACGAGGCTAAGAAAAATTATCGCCAGCGTATACAATGGATAAGGGACGTGCCGAATGGCCGTGAGATAAGAGCCGGACGTCGTCACGCTGACAACACACCCGGTTACTCGATTATAACGTCAGCCAATGAAAAAGTCTCGAGATTCCTTCAAGATCCGTCGCAGAGCGAGCTCAAGTTACATCCGGTTTGTCAGCCTGAACGCGAGAAACTCTGTCGCCTCGCCAATCTCTACAGTCTCAGTCTCAAGGGCGATCTGAGCTGTCCGGTCCTGTACAAAACTCGACATACGACGCAAGCCATATGCGTCGATCAGGTGACTCTGAACAGATTTTCCGATTACAAGAGACTTCGCAAAACTCCACCGAACTCGCCGAATCCCGATTCTCACATGGAAAATCCGGAAAATCGAGTTTCATGCTCCAACAACAGTGGGATCAATCATAATGTCGGCTCGATGCAAAATTTGGCGCAAACTTCGCACTACGAGTGGATCGTACCTGGCAACGATACGGAAATTCAACACAAAACGAAATTTCACAATTTCGGACACTCCAAATCAAGTTGAGCAATTTTTTTTTTTTTCCAATTTGTTCCTCTCGAATTCATCATCGAACGAATTTACGATATCTCGTCGTCAGTGCTCATTATTATTCTTCAAAACAAGTTCCTCACTGCGTTCTCTTCGCTCCGAACGTTGGAAGAACGAAATATCAACTCTGCAGCGAAATTTCTACGATCAGTCGGAAAATCGTTTATAAGCAAGAGGAAATATCGATATATCGTTTTGTCGATTATTCTTTATTTTCGCATATCCCCGGGAATTACGCGTTTTATTTTTTTTCACGTATCTTTTTCTTTCTAACGGGATTTATGGGCACAATAGGCAAGAGAATTTTCACCATTCGGACCTGAGAAACGATGCTGATTGAGAAATCAGCATTCAATCTATCTACATCGTACAATTCGATTCATCTTATCGATTCGCTTTATTTATCAACGCAAGTGATGGGATCACCATTTTCTTTGGATCTGACGTAGTTTTTAAATCTAACGAAATACGAATTTAGGACAAAAGTATCGTTTCTTTCAAAGCGTCAATCTTCTAAAAAATCATGATTCCATACAAAAATCATTTTTCTTTTTGTTTTTTGGATCCATACTCGATTTAGACATATATACTCTACTCTAAATAATTTTGAAAGAGTAAATGATGGAAAATTTCACTCTGAGTGAAATCGATAGTGCACGGATAAAAAGCTATAGGTGATATAGAAAACAAAAAATTGGTATTTGCATATGGTCTTTTTTTAGCGAGATTTCGCAGTGACCTTAGGACCTAAAATTAGGATAAACGGTAGAAACCCTCCACAATTGAGCAAGTAAATTTCATAGAATAAATTATACATGCGAAATACAAAAAAATCGTTTGTATTGTTAATTATTTGTTTTTTTTTTGGTAACCATTTTTTTTTGCTAACTAATCAACGAACTTGTCCCTTCGATAGTCCAGAACATTTCCTAACGCTAAGTTTGATGTCCCATTTTTTTTACAGCCGCCAGAGCATTCTCGTTCTGTATCATCTGAAATTCTTGAAGTCGCTGCGACAATCTCTGTGTCATCTTCATGTATTTCTCCATACAATTTACGGCGCATTTGTTCTCCTTTTCCCTCACGTCCCGCGTCGTGAAGTCCGTTATGCAGTCGACAAAGCATATTTCCGAGAGTTTGTTGTACGATTGAAGGAAGTCTTTGAACTATGACGAAAGAGGTAAGAAAATGCAAACAAAAATTGTTTTACTCGATCGATGAAAGTTTGAGAAATAACAATTATTTTCCAGGGGGTATGATTTTTTATTTGATTACATTAATTCAAGGTCCGTCCCAATCTTTGCGATGCAAAAAAAAATTTTGAAATCCGTACTGACCATCTCAAGAGACCACCTTAAGTTATGATCCCTGATTTATTTTTCTGCAAAATTATTAATAAATTTTTTTCTCAATCAAATAAGAACTTTCTTATCCAGATTTATCTCTAATTACAGAATTTTATTCTTCGAAAAGTGCAAAATCAATTTTTGAAACTTTTTAGTACCGATTAACTAGATTGCCACAAGGATGGGAAATTATGTCAGAGATTAGTAAACATTGTGCGAAATACTCACAGATTTGACTTGCTCAGTTTCAATGTCAGCCGGCATTTGCATTGCCATTGTACGCAAATATTGTTATTTACAAATAACGATGGTTTAAAAATAGGGAACGACCGTTTCGGCGTAGAGCATTCGCGTGATTGCGAGAATTTTGAGGTTAGAAACCCGACCCTCACGACTCTTACGAAACCCCGAACTGTAGCATATAAATGCATTTATAATGCAACGATCAACCAAAAAGTCATTATAGTCTCGATATACGACAAAGATTCGTTTATTTCTCGTCAGGAACAAGTAATTACAAAAAAAAGAAATATCATTAACTTCAATAAATAAGGTTCGTTTTTCTCGTGTTACTTCGTTAAGCATAACAAATAAATATCTCTATATTACATGTTGCAAAAACTTGTAAGGTAAATTTTCCTTTTACATAGTCAACATATGGAGAAATGTTTGCGAGAAAAAAACCTCTCATTAATTCTAGATTCTAAAGAATTCAAATAAAAAGCCTCAGCTCCAATTTTTATTAACAAAGCTGTTAGAAAAAACATCTCTGCAAAAATCTGTAAGTAAATAGCATAAATTGAGGGATTTTCGTGTTCGAAGGTCATATTTTCAACTGAAGAGTTTTTTATCATGCAAATGTCGTTGAGAATTGCAAATTAATAATGCAAATTGGGAAAGTGAGAAATGTATAGTGATCGTAAATATTGCGCGTCGTAAAAAAAAGTATTGCACGTATATGTTATAGCAATAAAGTGCAGAGAAAGTTTGCGGTAAGAGGGCGGAAGGGGGCAGCAGATGTTTCATACCGGAAGTAGTGCTGTTTTCGCATGGACGAACACAGGTGATCATCGTCGGAGGCTCCGTGGCGTTCGAGGCAATAACGAAAGAAAAGTGCATCTAAACGGCAAGAAACGCGATATGGTATGTCAAAATTTTTAATTTAATTATCATGCTACAAACGGATCAATAATTCAGTCTCTAAATCATCCATCAAAGTACAATTATCGAAGAATTTATTTTTCAACATGACATCGCGTGTAACGCGACATTTTTCGGCGTCGATTTTCTTCGTCATTGTGGCATTCTAATACATCTCCTTTTGCGACGATAATGAACGCAAATCGTGTTTCCATAATATCGAAAATTTGCAAAAAAAAGAAAGAGACAATTCGCGCCGGACCGTTAAAGTTTCTTCGAAGCGCGTGCGCGCGCAGCTTCGCTAGCGAGTTCCGCGTGAGGCCGACCGATGGCGCCACTTGCATTCTCTGGCGTGCCTCAACGTTTTACCGAAGTAGCGTCCGCGACGACGAATTTAAAATCGCTCTTTTATCGTAAATACAAACGTGTTCAGTGGTGAATAACAGTATCGAGACAATAAAGTGCCTATCGGGGAACCGTGGGAAATAATAATCGAGAGTGATTCACGCGATCTTGTAGCGTTGCGATGCCCTAAAAACCGCGTAAATTTTGGCGGTTATGCCGACAACAACGACAGTGTGGGGGACGCCACGTGTGAAAACAAACAATCGAACAACGTACACAATGGCTGGACGCCGAAAAAATTCGATTAATCAGCGAAAGATTGAAAAACCGCGAAAGATCGAAAACGCCAACTCGACAAACTGCCCCTTCGATCGATCCTCGACCGATTTTTACGACGGAAAAGTCCATTATTCGCGGGGAAAACATTGTTTCGTTCAGCCGGGTAATCGCAAACCATACGACGAGAAAAATTTCGCGATCGATGGAAAATTTGAAGCATCGAGGAAATTCGCGAATGTGCGCGATTGCGATGAGATATCGAGTCTTCGTCGTGAAATCAACGATTGGAAAACACGTGAGAAACTGAGCAACACGGTCAAGGACAAACTCGCGAGGATCGAGAGCGAGAGAGCAGCGAGCGGTGAGTTTTATTGCACGACTGTTAAATTTATTTATGCGTGGAATAAAAACTGTTACGTTTGAAAAAAAATTTATGAATATGCATTTTTTTCTATATGTATGCATATTTTTAATCATTTTATTCTTAAGAGAAAAAACGATGAACAGGCAATTTATATGCGGTCTAGCCGTTTATAAATGATATTCTTGTCGAGTGAAACTTTTATGTGAAATTTTTTCCTCAAAAATAATTTTAGGAACATCGAAAGACACAGAATATTCGTTTTGTAGTCAAGAAAACTATCATCGAGAAAAATGAATGCCAAAAGTATTTAAGGCTGATATTTATCTTCGACTTAAAGTTTTAAGAACTTAAGGTCGACCAAGGTTAAGGTCCTTGCAGTGCGGTTAATTCAGCACTTAAGATTTTTCAAAAATTTTGCATCCCTCAAAATGCTGAATACAGTGGATCTCAGTTCAAAGGGTTTCACCTAATATCAAATAAAATCATGCAAATTAGAATTTGCAAGTTCGAACTCGCGTATCAAATTTGCTCTATACTCAAAATCTTCCTTCATATGCAAGCAGCTTTCTAAACTTTGGCTTTCTTGTAACGAAAGATAAATAAATAGCAAAACAATGATCAGGAAGGAATATCTAAATTCTAATTGGCAAAATTTGTTCAGTTTTCTATTGCGCTTAACGTTTTTAAGTTATGTTACATTAGTAAAATTTATTTTTCGAACTATGAAAGTTTTTCTTCTAATATTGAGAGTTCGAAAGTTAATTTAGAAAATTCGAAAGTTAATATTTGCTTTCTCACCGAACAAGCTTTGCTTTCGTTGAAATAATTTTTCCAAGATTTTATTGCAACGTTACAACTTTTACAAGTTTTACAAATAATTATTTTTGTTTTTCAATCGTAGGTTTTTGTTTAAATTTTCAATCAAAAACTGATCTGTCTTGCTGTATTGAAAGACTTGGAAGATTAGGTTGTTTTAAATTCTTTCATCCTTCCTTTCATCCCAACAATCTTTTCTCCCCTGTGCTCTTATCGAGTAACACGAGCGTTTTATTTCACAAGCCGAAATAGCTCAGTTGGGAGAGCGTTAGACTGAAGATCTAAATGTCCCCGGTTCAATCCCGGGTTTCGGCATTGGGTTTTTTTTTCTTCAATTTTTCGATTTATCAATGAAATTTCATCGAAAGGCTTTCACAATAGCTCCATTTTCAATTCCTCAAAATTTCGTGCAAATAATTTCACAATTTTCAGCCCATTAAAATTGCACAAATAAAAAAGAGTCGATAATTCAAAGTGACGATATTTACTATTGTTGTTTTTTTAACTTCATGAACCCTGGTATTTTTTTAAACAATTAATTAGACTAATTAAAAAATTGGGTGACTTTTATATGCCTTATTTCTTTCAAAAACGCGACATTGACACTGAGAAGTCTACTCGGCAATCTTCATCGATTTTCTATTGATTTAATGAATAATTACCATTTAATTATTAATTTAATGAAGAATTACAATATAATTATTGATTTGCAGAAAACATGGAGAAATCAGCTGTTCAAGGGTCAGTCAAAGTTCCGAAAACTCCCGAAAGTTGTCAGCGCCGGTGAGTCCGAGTTTGCATATTTTTATTGCTTTGAGAAAATTTATATAACGAGCAAGTACATTTATTTGCGCAGTTAAGGAACGAGAATCGTTACATTATTGCATGAATTAATTTTATATTTTGCACACACGCTGCTCGAGTCAACAAGATTGGAAGATTAGCGCGATTGTGTGCCGATTCATTCACTCATCGCTTTAAATTTATTCACCACAATAATATATATTAGGGCGATTTTTTTCGACTTATTTTTTTTCTTTCACTCCCCACCCGAAATTTTGTTATACATGTCTGAAAGAAAATTCCCTGAAAGTTACAGCCCTTAATATTAATATTAAGTACTTTCCTTTCGCGTGATAAGTTTTCCATCTAAAATACACGTAAATGAAATACTTTTTTCTTCAAAATTTTGCCACTCCGCGGTTGTTTATGCTATCACATTGATTTTGGTCGCAATTTACGTAGAATCGAACGATCTTTAAAAGTGTCCTGAACAGCGTAAGTGTAACTTACACTGGTGAGATGGTACGGGTCCCTAAAGTTGATTTTTACCCAAAATTCTCAATTTTTTGCTATTATTTCCAAAATGATTGACTTAACCGAAAAATCGTAAAGGAAAATTTTGTTGGAAATTGAATTTCCTACAAAAAAGATCGTTTAGACCTAACTGCTAAAATTAATATTTCTTGAGATATTGAACCTTAACTGATTTATAGTATAAAATTTGTATAGTTTTTCGAACCAAAGCTTAAATTATTAATATTCTATATGATATGGAATATCAACAATTTGAAACTTTTGGTTAGATAATCCATAACAATTTTCATATCACAAATAAGTTAAGATTCAATATCTCAAGAAATATTGTTTTTAGCAATTAGGTCTAGAGGACATTTTTTGTAGAAAATTGAGTTTCCAAAAAAAAATTCCTTTACATTTTTTGGATAAAGTTAATCATTTCGGAGATAACGGTGAAAAAACGAAAATTGTAGGTATAGGGCAACTTTAGTGACCTCGTACCATCTCACCAGTGTAAGTTACACTTACGCTGTTGAAGACACTTTCAAAGATCGTTCAATTCTGCGTAAATTGCGACCAAAATCAATGCGATAGCATAAAAAACCGCGGAGTGGTAAAATTTTGAAGAAAAAAGTTTTTCATTTACGTGTATTTTAGATGGAAGAACTTATCACGCGAAGGGAATGTACTTAATATTAATATTAAGGGCTGTAATTTTCAGGGAATTTTCTTTCAGACATACGCAACAAAATTTCGGCTGGGGAGTGAAAGAAATAAAATAAGTCGAAAACAAAATCGCCCTAATATATATATATATATATATATATATATATATGATTCACGATAACACTCGCCTTTAACGTGATTTCACGAGGTAACTGATCGATAAGAGCGGTTTGACGTTTATCAGAAAAAAAGTATGTTAGATTACTCTTTTTTTTTTTTTACCAAGATGATAAAAATGTAATTCGTTGAATTCAACAAATTTCAGTAGATTTATTTTTCTCTTTTTCATTAATTCCCAAAGCGTCGAAGAGTTTTGACAATTTTAGGATCTGGGAAGCGAAATAATTTTTTTTTCTTTTTACTACTCATAATTATGCCGTCTCATGGCTAAATTTTCCATCTATTGCAAACGAGAAATAAAAAGTGCAAATATTATTTGATTAATATTCATGAAGATTTTGTGTATTTAAGAAAAGGATCGGGGTATTGATGGTCAGGGGGAAAAATATCTTGAAGTACGTCCTTGAAACAAATTTAAATTGCAAAGATTCTCTTATTTTTATTACTTGAATACAATTTTATTTTGTGAATTTTAATTCCATAAGTTTTAATTTAGTTCAATTCATTTTTTGTTTTTTTAATTCAATTGGAATTCAATTGAAAAAAAAAGTCAATTAAAAATTGTGATTATGTCGTTTCTCACGAATTGCACAACGGGTTTTATCAAAGAACCAAGGGGCGCGGGGAGGGGGGATGTAATATATATAATATAACCCGTTCAGTCTTGTCCGAGAGCGCGAGAGAGGAAAGAGAGACTCGACACTCGCGTCATCTTGGAATTTTCGAAAGTCTCGCGGACCTCGACGACTCACCGATCCTAACCGGTTTCCCGTTTGCGTACAATACCCGTAAACCGTCGAGTTTATTTAAAAAATTACGGCGGGAACCTGAATTAGAACGATGAAAAAAGTGCAAATTTTGCTGATTTTTTTTTCTCGCTCCCGGTAGGTTGAATTTTTTTGAAACTTTTGGGATGTTTTGTATCACATTTCGACATTACAAGCTAATTTTTTCAATACGAAAGTATTAATTTTTTACACAAAATACTCGGTGATTTTAAAGAACTCAAGAATACTGAGTTTACTTTGAATTTACAAAGTAATTAAATCAGAGAAAAACCAAGGAATATCTTTAGTTTAATACAATTACCTTTTTTGCAAACCTACCAGATTTATTCAAAAAATTCTATTTTCACAAATCTACGATCGAGTTGAATTTTTTTTACAAAGATGCTAACTTGTTTTCCGAAGTCTAACAATTTCCTTGATTTGATTTTAACATTTAGTTTGGTTCCACGTTATTAATTAGAAAAATAATTGTATAAAAATGAAGAAATTTTTCCCCTTTTTTAATGTGAGACAAAAATTATACACGTCTTAGAAACATTTTATAATATTTCGTTTAAAAAACGAGTATTCAACGAATTGGAAGTATTTTCAAAAATCAGTGATCTTTTCGAGGGAAGAGAAAAAACTGAGATTTAGAAATTTAAAAAAAAAATCTTTTTTTTTGTACAATTACCTTTTTCCCAAACCTACCAGATTTATTCAAAAAACTGCATTTTCACAAATCTACAATCAAGTTGAATTTTTGCTTCAAAGATGCTAACTTGTTTTTTAAAGTCCAACAACTTCCTTGATTTACATTTATAATTTGGTTTGGTTCCACATTATTAATTAAAAAAATAATTCTATCAAAGTGAAAAAATTTATCCCCTTGTTTATCTTGGACAAAAATTATGCATCTATTAAAAACATTTCATAATATTCCGTATAAAAAATGGGTATTCGGTTAATTGGGGGTATTTTCAAAAAATCAATTACTTATGTTTTCGAGAGAAGAGAAAAAACTGAGATTTAAAGATTAAGAAAAAAAAACAAAGAATATCTTTATTTTTATACATTTACCTTTTTTGCAAATCTACCAGATTTATTTAAAAAAATTGAATTTTCAAAATCTCCATTCAAGTTCAATTTTTTGTACAATTATCCTAACTTGTTTTCCAAAGTCTTACAATTTGTTTGATTTACAATTACAATTTTGTTTGGTTCCACGTTTTGAATAAAAAAAAATAATTGTATAAAAATGAAGATATTTTTCCCCTCTTTTAGAGTTAGACAAAAATTATACACGTTTTAGAAACATTTCATAATATTTCGTGTAAAAAATGAGTGTTCGGTGAATTGGGAGTATTTTCAAAAATCAGTTGTCTTTTCGAGGGAAGAGAAAAAACTGAGATTTAGAGATTAAAAAAAACAAAGAGTGATGCATATATAATTATGAAAAACGGGTTCAGTAGCACGACGACACGCCTCTGAGGAAAATTGTCATTTTGCATTGTCTATTTTGAGGAATCCGTGGTCTTTAGCATCACGGTCACGAATGTCAAATGCAAATCGTTTTAAAACGTCGGTCGTCACGCCAACGAGGGAGTTCTGTAGGTTAGTGAGAGAACAAAAGGACAGGCGTGTGTCTTTTCGTTTCGCATTCCCTCCGGGCTTCGCATCACGTTTCGCCTAATAATCGACCAAAAAATTCAAATCACGTGTTAGCAGTCGGTGTTAATAATATATATATATATATATACATATTAGTCAGTTGATTTTAGGCGCAAGACCCGAATTGAAAATTAGGTGTAATTCATGCGAGAGGGACATTCACGATTAGCCATTCTCCTTGACAGTGAAGGAAAGGACAAAATTTGCTTTTAATGGGACAACAATGGCGACGATGTAAAATTGTTTTTTTTTTTCATTCGAATATCTTTTTGAATTTTGAACTATTTTTTCAAATTTAAAAAATATTGTCTGAATTGTTAGGGCACTCCAGGATTCACGTTCTTTTTTTTAATATTACTTTTAAAAAAATTTCACTCAAAATTTTGAATAATTAGAAGGTTGCCTTGAGCACGAACTCTTTATTTTTTTTCTCAAGACTGTCTAAAATTAAAAGTTGTAAAGTTCTAAAATGAAAATTAACAGTATTCCATATAAAATGTTTTCAAAACGTTGTTCGAAAATATTCATCCTGAAAATTTAGAATTTTTCCTGCAAAAAATTATCATCGACTCATTGACTCAAAACATATTTGCAAAAATTATTATTACTATTCGTCTTGAAGGGTGAATATTTTGTGAAAAATGCATTTTGATTTTTACATAGAATGCAAAAATATTTTATAAAGTTGAAGGCATGAATTTGATATTTGAAAAAATTGTCCAAATATCAATTGCATTAATATTATTCAAAAGTATGATTTTTTATTCGAAGCATCGTTGAATAATTCAAACTTTCCGAGTTTTTGAATTATTTGCTCGCCTCTAATGTATATATATATTGGAAGATATAATGTAAAAAGGTAACTTTAATGTGGGTTAGGTTCTCAGCGTTATGTATAGCAAAAATCAACAATCTCAGTGCGAAGCCCATCGAGCGTAAAGAACGTAAACCGGTTTGCCACGTAAATGGCACACACGAGAAGTCTCACATTTTTTTCTCTCTTTATCTCTCTCTCTCTCTCCTTCTCTTTCTTTCGCACACAGACACGTATTCATACCCGAAGAGGTAGAATATTGTGTGCGAGAGACGCGAGGAAATGAGAGAGAAACACGATTGTCGAGAAAATCGCCAGACGCAAACTTCGGTCATTCAATTTTTCTTCCATTTCGATATATCACTGATTCTCTGGAATACCAATGTACTTTCAAGCCTCCATTCATCAAAATTTGCTTCCAACTTCAGAAAACGTTTAACACTTTTCAAAAAACGTGCTATTTTCAAGATTTTTTCAAATCGATCCATTTCATTTTGAGTAAATTACTCTGCAATATAATTATTTTTTTGTTGCAAAATTGAAATGAAGAATATAGCGGGGAAAAAATACTCTGTACGAAATTGTGAATCTTTAATGGAAATATTATTAATCCTCCTAAAAACCTCCTTTTTCTGAATTTGGAAATATTATTAATTAATATTATATTATTAATTAATTAATATTATTATTAAATATTATGATCTCTCTTAGAATCCTCTCAAAATTCTCTTGAAGTTATTTAATTTTCACCTCCATTTCGATGTATCACTGATTCTGTGAAATACCAAAATAATTTCGAGCCTCCATTGACAAAAATTTTCTCCTGACTTGAAAAAACTTTCCACGCACTATTCAAAAGCCTAATTTTCAAGAATTTTACATAAATCCATTTGACCATGTCCAATCATCAATTTTTCATAAATGACTAAACATTATGATAGTTTTTTTATTGGAAAATAAAAATGAGAAATATAATGAGGGGAAATACTTTCTTGGACCGAACAATTCTGGTTTCCCAATGGCAATATTTCCAATTCTCTTGAAATCATTGTTGAAATTTTATGCTGTTTTTTTTCAACATATGTGGTTTGTCATTCTTGCACTTAATAATTGAAATTTATATTGCATTTTCATTCAACAATAACATTGAATTTTTAATTACATTGAATAATTTAATAATCATTAATATTGAATATTGAATAATAAATTTTTTAAAATTCTGTTATTCCAAAGAATCAGTCGTACATGTTCTCTTCAGCATGATTATGAAGAGGCTAAATTGTGTGCGGGTTTGAGTATACACGCGCTTATTTACTCGCAAAGAAAACGAGTCGAACACGAATCACGATAATATACAGTTACCGGATCCAAGCAAATCGTGAGGTCTTTCGAGCAAAAAAAATTCGAGCGAAATCCGCAGAAATTCCAGTTTTAGATGTCACAGCTATCGGTCACGGCTAATTAAATTTTTGACGATGTTTATTTGCCCGGGAAATTCAAGTCGCGTTTAACTCATTAACGAAATTAAAGAAAAAAAAAACAAAACGATTAGCTCATCGACGACGACGATGAGAAAGAATGTATCTCAAAAAATTGTGCAGATTAGAAGTGAAAAAATGAAAAATTAAATTTATTTAGAAATTGTTCTACGATCAATCAAATCGTATATTGCCAAATATTTTCCATAACAAGTTTTCGAACTCTCAGGAGTCTCAATAACGGATTTTTCCTGCCTCCCCTTTATGAATGAGGACCGAACCGAAAAATGTTCTAGGTCAACGTACTCAGACCACAAAGGATTTTTTCAGATGGTGCTCTCAGCATCCTTTGATCGAAAAATGCTCACAATTTTAATAAGAAACCCACAAGAATAGTTGTTGCGATGGTTTCACAATTATAATCATTGTTGAACCTTGATAAACGTAAATCTCTGTTTTTACAACAATTAGCATTATAAAATCAGATATTGATCGCCAACTGTGTCAATGACAAATAATTACAAAAATATTCTTCCATCTTTAACGTCAAATCATCACTTACTTCAATAACGTGGTACCAGAGTCCCTAAATCTTATTTATCAAGAGTCTCGGTTCCTAAACTTAACTTATGAGAGGTGAGAAAGCCTGAATTCAACTTATGAGGGACGAAGAATCCTAAATTTATTTTCTGAGGTATCCAAAAGCCTAAATTTAATTCGTGAAAAGTGTGGGTGTGCAAAATAAATTATAACAAGTCAGGAAAAACCTAAATTTACCTTATGAGAGACCAGGAAGCCTGAAATTAACTTATGAGTGATCCAAGACCCAGAATTTCATTCATGGAGAGTCTGGGTTCCTGAAATAACGTATAAAGGATCAGGAAGTCCTTAGACTTAACTTATAAGGGGTTAGGAAGCATGAATGTGATTTATGAGGGCTCCATAAGTTAGAAGCTAACTTATGGGGGGTCTGAAGGGCTGAATTTAATTTATAAGAAGTCTGAGTCCCTGAAACAACGTATAAAGCTCCTTGACTTAACTTATGAGGGGTCAGTAATTCATCAAGAATGGATTTCTATTATCTATATACTATTCATATATATGGTACGTAGCATTCATAAATAAGTGGGGCACCAGCCTCCGCGACGCGTCGTCAACCGAGTCTACGACAACGACGTGGACGACTATACTATAGAACGAAAGAGCTACGGGTTCGCCGTACCGGTTTTTTTTTTTTTTTTTTTACGTAACCCCACGCGGACTCGGTCCGCGCGTTAAGTCTGTGACGTCAGTTTACCAGCTCTCCCGACTGTACAACTCTGAGTCTCTCTTATTTTATTATTAATAATAATAATAATAATAATAATAATAATAATAATAATAATAATAATAATAAATAGCTCGAAGATTCGCAGAGACGAAGTCTGAGCGTGCAATTCGCAGCCGAGAAAACCGAGACAACGGAAAAACGCGTACAAGCGCGTTTTATTATCCTCCTACCTACAGTCGAACCCCTCGAAACTTAATTTCGCGAAATCGTTCAAAAATCGGGCGAAAAATTGTCTTTCCTCCTCTTGAAAAATTTTTTCCGACACCCGAATGGAAATATCAATTTGAGTTTTTTATCTCACCTCCGATAAAACGCATCTTTTCCAAATTTTTAACATATCTTGTAATGCCTCCTCATCACGAAATAGTTTTTTTTATTTGCATAAAATTACCGTTCGTGCGAAAGTGAAGCGATTTATTGAAAAATCGAATCGAGCAACTTTTGTGAATAATTGAGTTCATTTTATTTTGCAAAAGTATCTTATTTTCCAGAGACTCGCAATTTGCTTGATTTATTTTTACTGTTTTTTTATTCGCGCAGAATTATATGTAAATGCCAAAATTCTGTGGTCTCTCTTCTAAAGGACTCAACAACGTTTTCAATATTTTCTGAAAAAAATCGGTATAATTAATAAAAAATCAATACTCATTTGAAAGTTAAAATCGTCGTTGTCGGTAAGCCAGGGCTCGTTGTTATCGACGGCCGATTTCCAAATTCTTATTGTGAATTATAATTCCAAATAACTGTTAGCGAAATTTTAAAAGGGCTGTAGATCTGTTTTTGTGCCAAAATTCTGCATTCGATTGTCAAAATTTTATTGATTTCCATTGATCGGTGTCTGAGAAAGTTTGGATGAAATTTTCGAGGTGGCAATTGCCTGTGTTTAACCTTCCCATAATAAATCGTGATCGTTTGAGAATGGCGATGGAAGGCGCGGCAACGTCGCTTCTTCACCGACAAAATCGCGGCGGTGTCCCCGTCGCCACCAAGCGGACGACTGCATATACTATATATATACATAGAATGGTTAGGTTCAAGGGTACGAAGGCTGGTCCCACGACGACTTCGTGCCCAAGCTTTGCCACCAGAGAGAGGAAGATGGAGAGAGATAGTGCGAGAGAGAGATGGAATTATATTTCTCCATCTCTCTCCCTCTCTCCCTCTCTTTTTCTCTCTTTCTTTCACTCGAGAGTAGTAAACTCGTTCTCTTATTTCGCTTTGCCCTTCGATGTTTCTCTGCTTTCTCCGTTGCATCCACGTTTCGAGTGCAAGCGAGTATCCGACTCTCTTTCTCTATTTCTCTCTCTCCCTCTCTCTCTCTCTCCCTCGCAACCAACGGGAATCTCGTGGGGAGACCAGACACCGGGACAGGGCCGCATCAAAGATCTTATAATTCAATTTACAAGTCATACTGAATAGCCAAGATCCTAAAAAAAATATGCAAAATAATTTTGAATAATTATGCAAAAAAAAGTGTACAATAACTTTGGGATTTATGATACGTGAAATTATTTTTGATCGATCCCAATTAAAGAAAATTTGATTTTCGAGTCATACTGAGAATAGCCAAGATCCTTAAAAAAATATACAAAATAATTTTGAACAATTATGCAAAAAAAAAGTGGACACTAGCTTCAGGATTTATGATACGTGAAATTATTTTTGATTGATTCGAAATAAAGAAAATTCAATTCACAAGTCATTCTGTATAGCCAAGATCCTTAAAAAAATATGCAAAATTATTTTGAATATGCAGAAAAAAATTGGGCAATAACTTTGGGATTTATGATACGCAAAATTATGTTTGATCGATCGCAATTGAAGAAAATTTGATTTTCAAGTCATACTGAATAGCCAAAATCTTAAATAAAATCTACAAAATAATTTTGAATAATTATGCAAAAAAAAAGTGGACGCTAACTTCAGGATTTATGATACGTGAAATTATTTTTGATTGATCCAAAATAAAGAAAATTCAATTTACAAGTCATTCTGAATAGCCAAGATCCTTGAAAAAATATGCAAAATAATTTTGAATATGCAGCAATAAAGTGGGCAATAACTTTGGGATTTATGATACGCGAAATTATTTTTGATTGATCCAAAATAAAGAAAATTCAATTTACAAGTCATTCTGAATAGCCAAGATCCTTGAAAAAAATATACAAAATAATTTTGAATAATTATTTTAAAAAAGTGGATGATAATTTTAGAATTTCTGATACACTACATTATTTTTGATTGATCCAAATGAAAGGAAATTCCATTTGCAAATAATACTGAAGATTTAAATGCGTTAAAAAAAATTATTAAAATTAATTATGAATAATAGAATAATTATAGTGGAAAAAATTAAAATTTAATTTGCTAGTCATACTGAATAGTCAAGAACCTTAAAATAACATTGAATAATTATGGAAAAAAAAGGTGGATGATAACTTTAGGATTCATGATACACGAAATTATTTTTGATGGATCCAAACTAAAGGAAATTCAATTTTGAAATAATACTTGCTTTCGAATCGATGTAAATGCGTTAAAAAAAATTATTAAAATTATCTATGAATAATTATGGTGGAAAAAAATTAATAATGATATAGATTTATAAATAAATATTTGGATTTATAAATAAACATTTAAAATATTGGGTCCAAATCATACAGCCAATATCGATGAAATAATGGAATTTTACCATTTCATCCTGACGAGAAAATCATAAATCAGGATTGTGTCGCTCGCTGTATAATCCTTTCGAGGAATAAAACTCTTTTTTTTTATGCGTCTGGCAAATTCTGCATACAATAGTATTGCTATACTGAATACACTCATTGAGAACGTTTTTTTTATTACTTTTGAAAAACTCATAAAGTCAAATTGAACCACCGTGACGTCCTTCTTCCATAATGTAATTTTTATTGTTATTATCATTGGGCCCGCTGAACGGTCCTTTTTTTACGATCGATTGTTCTCTATAATACTCATTTATTGGCTTCATTGACTTTATTGTCAAAATGAAAGGGGTTTCTCTGACTTCTTCCACCTTTTTTTTAATTATTATTAGAGAATCCTTGAATTACACGTCTATTAACAATTTTGACTACCGTTAGAAGACTACCTGAATTTTTTTCAAAAGTCATTCCGAAGGAAAACTCCCCTGTTTTTCTTGGGGAAATCCGAATAAAGTTTTGTTGATTTTTTTGGAATCGTGCCTTTTTAGAAACCATTCGAACCCTTCGAAAAAATTTAGAGTTCTTCAAATTCGAAAATTTCCCAATTCTGAATAATTTCAGCATTTGAGAAAAAAAATTATAAATCTTATTTTTAAGCGGGGAATCAGGCTGGATTTAATTTTAAACATTTTTTTATTCTTACAGGCTTTAATTTCTTTTTTTTTTTAGTAGCAAATGATTAACGTGATTATAAGGATATTATAATTTTGGAAAAATTTGAAAATATTTTCTTCTCACGACAATCAGATATTCGATCGTTGTTGGCGGCCCTGGAACTGAGTCTTACAAACATGCGCTATACTCACCGTGAATAAGACCGGGGAAGCGAATTTACAGAGCTGAACCATTCGTCGTCTCGGTCGTCGTCAGACTTTGCATTTGTAGGCTTGTGTGGCTCGAACGATTCGCGGAACTCATTGTCATGTATTTTATACGGGATATTTCATAGCAAATCAATATTTCAGCGGTCAATGTCCCTCGTTCCCTTGAATTTTCATTATTTTTCAATAGAGGTCTCAAAACACGATTTTTCAAAAACCACTTTTTTTTACGAAAAACTGTTTACAATCATTTTTTCAAATTTTCAAAATTAAAGCCCTCGAGTGATTCTCTCAAAATTCCATACCATTCATTCTTGTCAAAAAATCAGATCCTTAGTTGCACGATTTACGAGAGTCAGAGCGATCACAAGCATTTTTTTGAAATTTGCAAATTTTTTTCGAAACCGAACCTTAAATCTGTACAAAAAATTTTAGCTTGATAACTGAAAAATTATCAAAGTTACCGCACGTGAAAATATTTTGTCAAAAATTCGAAATTTCGGCAAATTATCTTACAATTTTGACAAAATTTGTACCGAGTAAAGGAAGATGGACTTGTGTAACAATTTTGCAGGCGAATTTTCATGGAAACAAAGATTTCTCTATGAGGAAGCTAAATTATCAAAATTTAAGGGGGTGAGGACCAAGGGTTGCTAATTCAGCGCGAAATGGCCCATACATATTTTATCTACAGTACACTATATAAATGTACATATATAGTTGGTGGTTCACCGCGAGTCGCCATTTTGCCACAGGCAAAACCGAAAGAGAGCGGGGGAGAGAATTGCAATTTTTTATTTCATGACGCTTAAATCCAGTTAAAAGAACGCCTTTGTTCCCATGGTCGGGATAATATAAGGAGACCTTCTTTCGTCACGGATTCTCTGCTTCTTGTTCATTCTCTTTCTCTTGGTCTCTCAGCTTTTCGTTTGCCCTTGGGCTCTCGTCATGCTCCCTGGAGTATTTAACCTGTGCGAAAAATATCATAATTACATTCGACCGGATGACATTCCCCCAAAAATCACGTTACACCTTTCTCTTTTATTTTCGCGCAATGCCAACACTCCTCTATCTTAAAGAAAATCAAAAATTCCACAGACTACTTATTTCCCCAATTAAAAAAAAAAAAATTACAAAAAAAAACCAAAAATGTTATTCACCTCGTAAGCTTACATTCAAAATTAATTTAACTCTTTATTAAATTTTTCCCCTCACTATTATTCTCTGTTATTATTTTTTATAAAAAATCTCCTCGATAATCAGACTAATATATCTCGAAAAAAATCAAAATTTGCACGGACCACTTATTTCCGCATTTAAATAAATAGCAAAAAAACCAAAAATGTTATTCTCCTCGTACGCTTATATTCAAAATTAATTTAACTCTTTATTAAATTTTTCTCCTCACTATTATTCTCTATTATTATTTTTTAATCAAAAATCACCTCAATACTCAAACTCTAATATATCTCGAAAAAAAAAATCAAAACTTGCACAGACCCCTTATTTCCCTGATAAAAAAGAAATATATTAGTTCCCTCAATAATGACCATTAATTCATCATTAGATTTTTTCCCTCTCTTTCAATTTTTATTATTATTTTTTTATAATCCAAAAATGTCCTCAATAGCGATAAAAGATTTTAATCAATACCGAAAATCATTCTTTCGCAATTGTAGAGAGAAATCTTTTGAAAAAAACCGCTGGCAAAACCGTTGATAAAAAATAAGAAGAAACATGCGCCACTTTCTGTGTGCGAATGTCATTTTTTTTTTTGCGTTATTCCACGAAGTCGTCCGAAAATTGCGGATGTCTCGGAAGTACAATGAGTCCCGTTGTGCGAAAAAAAAATAAGAGAAAACGTCACCTTCACAAAGAGAGAGAGAGAGAGAGAGAGAGAGAGAGAGAGAGAGAGAGAGAGAGAGAGAGAGAGAGAGAGAGAGAGAGAGAGAGAGAGAGAGAGAGAGAGAGAGAGAGAAGAGAGAAAGAGAGAGAGAGAGAGAGAGAGAGAGAGAGAGAGAGAGAGAGAGAGGGAGAGAGAGAGAGAGAGGAGTCAGAGAGAGGAGCGAGAGAAAGTGAGAGAAAAAGAAGCGTTCGCCATTTTTCTCTTTGTTTGGCGGGTCGCGCAGCAGCGCGCGTTCAAATTCTATTACGCATTCACGCGTTGCCCGGTGATGTATAACATCTGCTTTAATCCTCACAATGGGTATGGGTTGAACGGTGAACTTCTATATATACATACACATAAACCAAGCCGGTGAACAAAAGGGCGCAAGTCCCACAGTTTAAAAAGAACATTGGGTACGTTTGCGCCATTTTATTTTCAAGCTGTATATATAGATATATATAAACGTTCGTTTTGTAGGGTGGATTTCCTTTATACCATTTTACGTTCGAAAAAGTCGGATGGTCCTGCGAGAGGGAATTAAGGGGGAGGCTAAGGGTTGCCCAATCTTGGAGACGTTCGCGCGTGTAGCGTGCAACATCTGTCCCTTTTTAACCAGAGCAAAAGGACATTTCGAGAAGGAAGGAAAAGATGCAAAACATGAGGAGGGGGGGGGGCGGAAGAGAAACGGGAATGAGAGAGTGTTCCAGGGTCGTCGAAGATTCTTTGACCGCGTGTGCCACCTTTTTTTTCCGGAAGAAAAATCGAAAGGGATTCGAGCATTGTTGGCTCAAAATGCCTCTCGCGTTTCATGAAACCGGGAAGTGACGACTGACATCTGCCCCGCGCCGCGACGTTGGGATTTATCGTGGATATATAAAATTACACGTATTATGGCTCTCCTTTATTTTTGGAGGGTGAAGGAAATTGGAGAAGGGTGGAGAGAAAGAAAAACGACTTAACTTTCGAGGAAGAACACGAGGCACTTTTTATTATATTTATATATGTACATATA
The DNA here is from genome assembly GCA_946863875.1 of Alloplasta piceator. NCBI lineage: Eukaryota > Metazoa > Arthropoda > Insecta > Hymenoptera > Ichneumonidae > Alloplasta > Alloplasta piceator. The sequence continues at coordinate 12,600,594 of OX333080.1, forward strand.
TATAACTGAGTAAATTGACATTAATGTCAATTTCAAGGACAGATGAATTATTGAATGAAACGGTCTTGGGAGGGATATTTTGGAAATATTTATTCACATTAGTGTCATTAGAATACTGTAACTTGAAGCCACGTTGTCAAAAGTTAAATAAACGTCAAATAAAGTCGTTTCCCTGTCAAAATGAAATTCTTAGTAAATATTATTTATTAAAATTCATGAATAAGCCTCACGCCACTAAAATTCTCTAAATTTATTAGAAATATCTTGATATGTATTTACGAATATATGGGGCATTCCACGTCAAATTACGCGGTCATCGGCCTGACCCTCTCGGATTTTGATGTCCAATGAATTGTGGGTTCCGTTTGGCCCAAAATATAAACTCAAATTTTTAGAAATTTTTATTTCATTTTTTAGAGGTTGCCCGCGCTAAAAGATCATTAAATTGAGGGAAAATATAAAGAGGGGCCTTTTTTAAATTGATGCATTTTTTTTCTCAGAAAGTAGGGCTCAAAACAGATATTTTCGTCATAGTTCGATAATGGGCCAAAAATAATTACTTTTGTAAAATTTTTTTTTTATTGTGTTTGAATCATCCGTTTTATTTAAGGTCGACGAGGCTAATAAATTTTCGAAAAATTTTGTCGTTTCACTCTTAAACCAAGAAAAAAAATCAAGTTTCAAAAATATTTTTGTTGTTGTTATTCTCACTACAAGAAAAAATCAAAATAAGAAATTATTAAAAAAAAAAAAAAAAAAATGCAACAACAAAATAATAATTATTTGTTGCCCATTATCGAACGATGACGAAAATCTTTGCTTTGGCCCTAGTTTCTGTGAAAACATTTCATTATGTAATCAAAAGAAGGTCCCTCCTTATGTTTTCCTTCAATTTAATGATTTTTTAGCTCGAGCAACCCCTAAAAAATGAAATAAAAATTTCTAAAAATTTGAGGTGATATTTTGCGCCAAACGAAACCCACAATTAATTGGGCATCAAAGTCCGAGGGGGTCAGGCCGATGACCGTGTGATTTGACGTGGAATGCCCCGTATATACAGCTGAATTGACATTAATGTCGATTCTAAGAACCGGATAAATTATTAACTGGAAAGGTCCTGGAAAGGATATTTTGGAAATATTTATTGACATTAGTGTCATTAGAATACCGTTCGTAAATCTTGAGGCAACGTTGTCAGAAGTTGAATAAACGTCGAATAAAGTCGTTTTCCTGTAAAAATGGAATTCTAAGTAAACATCATTCACTAAAATACATGGATAAGCCTCACATCCTTAAAATTCTCTAAATTTATTAGAAATATCTTTAAATAATTAAAAACAAAAAAAAACCCTCTTGAGCGAGCTGTGTTGAAATCAGTCTTCTCAGTATTGATTTTTCTGTGAAATGGTGCTCCACTGAAGAAGGCGCAATAGACCGGTGAAACGCATGGGCCTCTTTAGCTCAGTGGTAGAGCACTGGTCTCGTAAACCAGGGGTCGTGAGTTCAAACCTCACAGGAGGCATTTATTTTTTTCAATTTTTTTTATCTTCCAAATTCTACGTTGAATCAATAATAATTAATAAAAATCAATTTCAACGGTGGAATCCACCGCAGAATTTTACAATTATAAATTTACACAAAAATTTCATTCCTAGTGGAAAAGTGATTGATGAGTGAAAAATAAATTCGTTATAAAATATTTATATTATTTTTAAAAAGTCTCATTGACATGCTTTTGAAAAAAAAATACACATCGTTACTGTCAGGTTATATAAATACACATATTATTTTGTGAAACAAACAGGTTTGCGTTTGTAAACTCGTTTATTCCCTGTATCTTTTGTCGCATCTGTGCAAAACGTGATAAAAAAAATATATAAATACTCGATCGGCGTTCCCACGTACAACAAACGAATCTCAGAATGTAGGATCCGTTTGTTTCGAGCTGTAAATTTTTTTCTCCCTTTCATTTGCAAACTTCGAGTGCCAGAAACGCCTTTTCGTGCCATTATTATTATTATTATTATTATTATTATTATTATTATTATTATTATTATTATTATTATTATCGAAGAATAACTGGTTCGATCGATGCAGGACAAAAAAAAATGATTTTTTTTTTCATCGATCGAGGACAAACACGGATCGTGACCATATTCGGACAAACCTGTCGCCACCGTGCGAGCTTCACGTATACGATCGGTAATAACCACGAGGCAGAAACAAGAGCGAGGAAGGAAATTTTCGATTCGCTGCATGAGATTTTTAAAACAGGGAGTCCTTAAATTATTAAAATTCAAATTAATCCAAAAATTGATGCAGATTTGATATAGACAAAAATTTTAGCACTTTTACATCTCTACCACTTATAACTCTACCAAATGTTAATAACTAATGGTAGATTCGTGTTCAGAGGTGAAAAATACATCGATTTAAGTTTCTAAAAGAATAAATATGAAATTTTTTTTTTTGCATTTGGGCCAAATTTTAATTTGTTCACTAAAGTGACTCTAATTTTTTTTCTAAATAAGATTTCGACTTCGTCTTAGGCTCATGCTCTTCGTGATTGTTGAAGCTTCAAATCCCCGCTTGGTTCATTTAATTCGGATCATTTTTCGATTTTTGGCAGATTTTTAAAGTTGCATCATCGATTTCTGCAAATTTTTCCATACATACCCCTTTCATTTTTTTCGGCGATTTTCAAACTGGTCCCATTTCTATGAAAATTCGGTTATCAGGATGAACCAAACGGCATTCTCTGAGGTTAGTGACAGGCTTCACGTACGAAAAATAAATTTTAGAATTGGTCAAACAGAAAAAAAGTTATCGCAGGTTGAAATTTCGCTATTTTGAGGTTTTTGAGGATGGAGCTAAAATCGAGCAAAAAAGTTTTTGGTGAAAATTCATGAAATTTTTAATTTTTTGAGGAAATTATTGGTAGACTTGTGTTCAGGGGGGCAAAATACATCGATATAAGGTTTAATCCAAATTAATGAAAAAAAAAAATGTTCTCCATTTCAGCCAAATTTGGATCGGTTCACTAAAATGACTATAACTTTTTTTCTAAATGGAATTTCGGTCTTGTCTTTAGCCTATTCTCTTTGTAATCGTTCAAGCTTCAAAACCCCGTAAGGTTTATCAATATCGGACCACTTTTCAATTTTTGGCAGATTTTTAAAGTATGATCATCGATTTTAGCAAATTTTTGCATACATACCCCTTTCCATTTTTTTCGGAGATTTTCAAACTGCTCTCATTTCTGCAAATTTTTTTTTTTCGGGATGAACCAAACGGCATTCTCTAAGATTAGTGACCAGCTTCACTTACGAAAAATAAATTTTAGAATTGGTGAAACAGAAAAAAAGTCACGAGCACTTAAAATTTCGCTGTTTTTACGTTTTTGAAAATGGGGTTAAAATTGAGCAAAAAAGTTTTTGGCGAAAATTCATGAAGTTTTTAATTTTTTGAGCAAACTATTGTTAGATTCGTGTTCAGGGGGACAAAATTCATCGATACAAGTTTTGAAGAGATGAAAAAAAAAAAAAAAATTGCTTGCATTTTGATCAAATTTTCATCGCTTCACTGAAATGACTGTAATTTATTTTCAAGATAAAATTCCGGCTTCTACATGCGCTCAATCTCTAAGTAATCGTCCAAGCCTCAAAATCCCGTTTGATTCATCCGATTCGGACTGTTTTTCGATTTCTTGCCGTTTTTTTAAGTTGGACCATCGATTTAAATTTTCGCACCGATCAAACCAAAGTCATCTGCACTTGAAAATTCGATGTGAAAAATGAAATTCAAGGGGTATGAAGAATCTGCCCAAACTCTTCGAAATAAAGGCATTCTTCTCAATCTCTTTCTTGGCTCATAGTTGTCAGGGTGAAAAAAAATGTTCCAATTAAGGTGAAACGTATAAATTACGACGTACGAAGTATGCTTTTTTTTTATGCGATATACATGACTGATATATCCTTCTCCCGGTGGGTGTCTATATGCATACATATATATATATATGACAAGGAACATTGCGATTTCGGATTCAGTCGACGTATGAACGATACGCGAATGCCCGCCACGTAGTGTAAGAGGGCACATAGTAGAAGAGAAGCCTCGGCATCCCGACCCCCCCCCCCCCGCCCCCTCACTTCGTCCCCTCTTCTCGGCGGTATTCACGAGTACCAGCCCCCTCCCCCCCCCCCAATGAGTACGTACAGTTTCCGTAAAATTTACTGCACTATATCAGTATTCACTATATATATTGAATGTATAGGACGTTCCGTCTAAAATCGACCAATCTCTGAATAGTATCAAATCCTTAATTTTTTGCATTTTTACCCCTCAATGGCGTCTTTAAGTTTGGAGGAAAAATTTATACGACATAATGTCAAAAATATAGTTCTTAAAATATAACTTTTCGACTTATAACTGAAGACAATCCCTCTAAGTCTTGATCCTGGGGCAAGAATATTTTTTTACCTGGAGTAAAACTTTATCAGGGGTCGAAAAACCATTTTTTTTTACATAAAAACATAATGATACCGGATTGAAGGATTTTTTCTAGGGCAGCCGAATTTGATTAAAATCGGAAAGCAGAAATTTTAGTTGCTGTAATATTTTTGTTTGCAGGGTTCTTTTTGCAGGTTGAAAAAATTCTGAAATCATTATCAGAATGAGAATTGCAATTTTTCAAAGATTTTACTTAATTTCATTTTATGAATACCAGCGGGAATTATTGAAATATGAGGAATTCGTTGAAAATGAGAAATCTTGAAAAATCGTTTGTTTGAAACGAAACGCCCTGTACACAAAGCGTGTGCATATATCGAGAATTTTAAACGTGAGAGGGGTAAGAAGGTGAAGAATAAGAACAAGAAGAAGAATAAGAAGTGACTCTGGCTTGAGAAAAAGAGAGAAAGATAGAGAACAGGAGACTCGGTACAGCAAAGTTCAGAAGTTTCTCGTTCTTGATAATACAAATTTTCTTGGCGAATTTTGCATTGAAAAACCCTTAGAAACGTGATTCTCTCGACTAATGCACTTTGCAAATGAACAATAGGATTCTAATCCCGATTCGCTCAGTTCATCCGAGTCTGGAATAAATTTAATTTAATTTAAATTTAATTCCAATTTAAAATAAATTGGAATTTAAAAAACATTTCCAAAATAACATTAAATAGGCCCGAATTTATGGTTTAAAAAATTAGAGGTAGTGCAAAAATTGAATTAAACCACGATTTTTGCTTTTTTTTTACTTCGATATTATTGCAACTCGCAAATATCGGCTCTGGGAGTTGCCAGAATCGAGGTTTTTTCATGCGATGGTTTCAACGAGCGAGACTGTACCGAGCTCGGTAAGCCAATGCAGAAACGCGAATCCGTCCGATCGGAACCGGTTTGCCACTTTTGCCGTAGTTATACATACGTTCACGAGGCTCACTTCTGCATCTCTCTCTCTCTCTCTCTCTCTCTCTCTCTCTCTCTCTCTCTTTCTCGTAGGAACAAGATCTTTGTCGTTGCTGTACAAACGCGAAAAAAACCCTCTCTTCCAACGCTTCTGCGCTGCTGCTGTTGCCCCGATCACGTATACTTACCGGCGGCTGGGGGGAAGGGGGGGGGGGCATCGCGGGAGAATCGGCACATAGCCGAGGTAATGGTCGAATCGAACGCGATGAAAAAATATTTGAAAAATTTTAGTTGGCTCTATAAAAACATTGTGAAAATGAATATGGAGCAGAATCTTGCAAATTAGAATTTTTGGTCGATGAAAAAATATTTGAAAATTTTTAGTTGGCTCATAAAAACGTTGTTAAAATGAATATGAAACGGAATATTGCAAATTAGAATTTGCACATGCTCATAATTTTTAGCTACTCAAATATAGAAATTGAAAATAGACAAAAATCAATTTTTTAATTTTTCGTCGCAGAACAAATATTTGAAAATTTTTAATTGGCTCATAAAAACGTTGTTAAAATGAATATGAAGCATAATCTGGTAAATTAGAATTTGCACATTCTCTTCATTTTTTTTAGCTTCAAATAGCAATTGAAAATAGTCAAAAAATGATTTTTTAATTTTTGGTCGCTGAAAGTTTATGAAAGCGCTTATTTATTTTTGGAAATTTTTTTAATTTCACCAAATGTTGACCCTGTTAGCGATCCTATGCAAATTCAGCCCTTAGGATTTATGAAAACGAAATTGGTTCGATTGTTTAAATATTTCCAAAGCTACTGAATTTTGGTAGCGATTTTTTTTAGCTAATTTTCTTTCAATCTTAACCCCTTAAGATTTTAATTTCAAATTTAGGAGCAGCTGTCTGTTGCCCACTGAATTTTTACCAAAAATTCAGCTTGAAGACCGCAATATTTGCATAGAGCCTTTCATAACCTCAAACGATTCCTTTTTCACAATCTGAAACCCCGAAGCGATGAGTCCGCCATTTTTAATTCCGAAATTCCAACATTAAATTCCCAATTATAACGACCTCAATGAACCCAGGTTCCATTTATCAAAATGGAATGTTTCCTTATCAATAAATTGCCTCTTAACGCCGCCATTTTGAATTGAGGCGACATTTTGATGAAAGTTCTATTTTGAACGGGAATGAATGAGGAGACGGCGTTTGAATCTAAAGTACACTCTCAAAGACGAGTAATTTTATATCATCCCTCTTTTTGTTGGGGAACATTAAAAGAAGAAGAAAAAAAATATGGCGGAGAGACCGCAGAAGTAACGAGCTACGGTGGCGCTCAACCACGTGACGGGCATACATTGAACGTGGGGGCAGGGAATTTGTGACGCGAAGCGTCGGCATGAGCGAATAAAGGTCTCTTCGTCGTGCATGCTCGGGGCTCCTCTTCTCTGTCTCTTTGTACGGACTGAAGGTACAGGTTTACCGTATTCGTCGCACATTCTCGCGGGCCTTCGTTCCTCCGACTCTCTGTCCCTCCATCGCCTTCTCTCTCTCTCTCTCTCTCTCGGCAATGCGCGTGTTGAAGAGTAGAAAGAGAATCGCGAGAGAATCCCACCCGGAGAGACTCCGGTATTCCGTGCGGGACGCGGTGATTCGCGTCGGCGATCGCGATGAGGTCGGCAGGGATGAGGAAAAGACGCCGTCCTCAACACCCCTCTCGAGCACCCTCCGCGAACTCCGAGGATACGTGACAAGCATCGAACTCCTCTTTCCAGCCCCTTCCGCTACTTTCGTTTAAGGGGGTATTCTGGTCTAGAATGTTGAAAAAATCAATATTTTTTTGCATATTCTTCAAGAGACCTTTAAGAATATATCCTGGCACAGAAAAAACGACTTGGCTGTGGTAACAAAAAAATTAGCTGACTCAACCAACTATCTCAGTGCTCTGAGCGCCAGACGAGAAATTGGCTGGATCTATGAATTTTATATGGTTGGTTCATAAATGGCGGACCAACTAATTTTTTAGTTCGGCCAACCACGAGTGAAATGGTTGTATCAACTATTTTGCTCGTGGTTTATTATACTTTGTTTTATATCCACACGAAGGTAAAACAAAAGAGACCCTTTCTATGGGAATCCATTTCGGATTCGACCATCTTGCGTTTTGCTGCAAAATATTAAATATCCATACTGAAAAATAAGGATATCAAACATAGACGAACTTGGCAAGGTTATATAAGCATCGAGGGGAAAGTTCGTTTGTGCGAGAGGGAGCCACCTGGCGGATTTTTGGGGTACTGACAAATCTTCAGTTATGATCGTATAATTGGCTACAGTGCCTATAAAATTCGTTGTCCATCCTTTACCCTCTTCAATACTATTTTATTAGTGAGACTAACTATGAATAGTAGATGGAACTAATGCTAGGTGGTTATTGTAACGAAGCAGATGGTTACGGTAACCGAAATATACCCAACTAATTTTTCTCAAACGACCATTTTTTTTCGTGTGAAACGAAATTTTTTAATTCCAATGATTGGGGAGGACTCTATTCTAGATATGATATTTTCTACACAAATTATTCTACACGGGGAGGACTCTATTTTACACATTTTTATTCTACACAGGAGAAGTTGCAAGGAATATTATTCGACACAAAATTATTCTACATATTTTTCTACATAAAAATGTGTAGAATAGAGCCCTCCCCCAATAATTTACGGAGTTATAAATATTTTAGTGACGCAGCAAATAGACGTTTTTCTCAAAACTACTTTTCTCAAGACGGTTGACACGATATCTCAAGTTCTACTCAAACGATTCACTTTAAATTTTTTACCAATCTTCAATGTTTAACTCTCCGTCGCCCCTACCACGCTTGTATCAATTTTTTTTTTATTAGCGTAAAAAAATTAAAAACTATGAAAAAAAATTCGAAAAACACCTTTCTTTGTTTAGACAGCCGCCATTTTGCGATTTTTTTTTCGTTCCGTTTTCTCTGAAGTAGGGGCTATAACAACATTCTTACTAATTAAGAACGATTTTTTAAATTTTGTATCGAATGACTAGAAAGGTTGCAATCGTGTCAACCAGCACACCCCTTTTTTTACCCCCAACTTTACCAGCTTATAACTTATTTCATTTTCATTTTTTTGTTCTCGAAATTCTTTTTGTTTATTGTCAAAACATTAACAAATATTTTGTAAAAAAAAGAAATTGTACAAATAGGATTAAATCTCGCTCTTATAGATTCTTTCATTAAATGTGGTTGGATTAAAAGTTTATATTTTTATTTTTGGAAATGTAAGGCACGTTTTAACGTTTAGACGAGGATGGTTATTTCTTTATTCGATCGAAATTTGACTCAAACTTAATTTCCTTTGAAAAAGCTTTATGTGAGGTCAAACTTGATTCTCTTCTCAGACAGAGGTCAAAATTTTTGGTTTTGGGTTGAAATGGAAGTTTGAACTCGATTTGAAGAAATTTTTTTTTTTTATTATTCAAGAGGGAGATGAAGAATTGGAGAATAATTACGACTTTCGTCTCGCGTGTTTGTACACCCGGGAAAAACCTTTTTTTTCCACCTTATCGCTGTTATCTATCGACGTGATAGTTCGAAAATAATATTCAATGAAGCGATTTAAAACCGCGTCGCGTGAAAAAATCGAGCACAAAAAATTGCGGGAGAAAGAAGCCGCTGTATCTCGCCAAGACAATCGTTGTAATTTGCCGCTGATGACTTTTTGGACCTGGTTTTCCCCGACGCTTTTTCTCGTCAATTATGCAGTCACGCTCGAGATCACGCAGAAGAAAAGAAATCTCTTCTCTTACTCGCCATCCTTATCAGAAAAAAAAAGATATTTTATTTTTTTCTATACAGTAAATGAATTATTTCATTCAATTTTTTTAAGCACATAAAGGAACGGCATTTGAACAATATTTTGTAAAATTTCCATTCAAAAATTTGGAAAATCCAACGGGCGGGACCTGGATTCCAGAGAACCCTAAAAAAGTGTCCTTGTGGTGGTCAGGATGATAGCTCTATCTGGAATATAAAAACCAAATTTTATCTGTTAGTAGATAAGTGTAGAAAAAAAAGAGATTAGAAAAAAATTGAAATTTGAATTTTTTGCACTGTTGTATGCAAAACAGTGCAATTTGTAACTACGCCTTCTAAAATAAGTTGTGTGATCAAAAAAAATCCACCGCTCAATCACTAGTTAATTAAATTTTGAATAAGTGTGCAAAATTTCAATGAGATCGGTACATTAGTTTTTGAGAAATCGTGTCTAACGACTTCAAAAATAGTGTTTAAAAAAAAAATCAAGGAAATTTCCAAAAGCTCTCTCTTCTAGACCTTTACTCCCATTGATTTGAAACTTTGGGAAAACAAACTCTGCAAAGTTAGCAGAGACAAGTCACCAAAGTGAATTATTGCACCTTAATTATATTTTAGGAATTTTTGGGAAATTTGATATTTTATAAAAGCTATATTTTAGACAACATTTTAATCATAAAGTGTCTCTGCTAGCTTGACATCAAAAGCTAGAGAACATTTCAAATTCAATTTCTGGGAAAGCGAAAAGGGGACCAAATGTAAATTCATTTTGTAGATTTGTCAATGCCAACTTTACCGAGGTGGGAAAATTAGGGATGTTCGATTCCGATTCGATTTTTCAAAAGATAGATTCTTTTGTTCGAAAAATCGATCTTTTGAATCGATTCTTAAAATTAAAAATCGAGCATTCGATTTTTTATTAAATTCATTATCTACTAAAGATTGGCAATTAAATAGAGATTGGCAAAAATCTAAGAAATATCAACGTCGAGATTAAGAGAAGAAAGGGTATGTGAAAATGTGAAAACGTGAGAAAAAGAGTAAAAAAAATTAAAAGTTAAAATTTTGTTAGCATGATCCAACGAAAAAAATAATCGAACGAAAAAATATCCAAAATATCGAAAAAGGATAGAAACTTATGTAATGGAAAAAAGTCTGATTTACTAAATACATTCATAATATTTTTAAGAATATATTAAAAAGTGCAAATGTGTAAAAGAATCAAACTATGTTTAACCAGAATGAAAACTACTTTATATTTGTTATTTTGTATTAAAAATAAATTAATTCAATTTGATCATTTTCCATAACAAAAACTTGATAAACACTTACGTATCTTAATTAGCGATTAATTTTTTTTACGATTTTTAAAAATCGATTCTTACGAAATCGATTCTTTGGATTAGATTTTTCATGAAAATCGATTTTCTTGATTCGATTCAGAATCTATCAGAGAATCGATTCTTTCCAAAGAATCGAACATCCCTACCGGAAATATCCCAGACATATTGTAATGATAAATAAAAAAATACAGAATGGATTTTTCCAAATTTTCAAACCCATTTAACCCCTCGAAAATACGGATATACATTATCCGTCTCCTCATTATTACATTATTTCTGATAACGCCTCTTCAACGATACGATATCTCCCCTTTCTCGTGTCACATACATAGTAACAATATAAATGCCAAGATTCATCAATGAAGCTGACGATGGAGAGAAAAAAATTCTTATCTCACTTTCGTCGAGAAATTGACGAAACGTCATGGGTCTTTTTTTTCTTAACCGGGGATAAAAATTTTCTTTCCTAACGTTGATATAAATTAAATATGAAGAAAAAATTCATCAATAATTGAATCGGCGACGGTGTAGCTATTTTCGCTTTGGATTCCGATCTCGCGCGTTTTGCGAAATTATCGCACAAACCCAACTCGTTATTTGTAATCTTTTCGCCAGTAAAACGATAACGATATACGGCGCGAGTGAGTCTTATCGTTGCGAGTCGTCGTCGTCGTCGTCGTCGTCGTCACTGCGACGAGAATAACGGAAGGTGAGGACGATAACGATAGTCTCAACTTCGCGAACAAATTTATTTCTCTCTCTTTTTTTTCTTCTTCTCTCCCTCGCTATTATCTCTCTCTGTCGTCGACGTGTTTGAATTATCAGAATCGACACGAGAACGTAACGTGACTCGCTTTTTTTCTCTCCTTTTAACTCGCTGGCTCATTTCAATATCGACACAGCTATCTCGGAGACGAGCAAATTCTAATTTCACGGATAACACTGTTTTTCTGTGGCACATTTTCATCTCTACCCGTTAATACTCTACCTCGACGGACTAGGACCAACTTACATGAGTACGGATCAGGGTTGCGAAATTTTTAATGAAAAAGTAATGCATTAACCATTACTTTTTTCATTAACCATTAAAATTTAATGGTTAATGAAAATGCAATTGCATTAAAAAAAGTAATGCATTATTTGCAACCCTGCCCATTACAATGTCGTGTGTAATGGAAAAAATTTCCATTACCCATTGCAATGTAATGTCTAATGGACAAAACTTTGATTGCAATTTTGGGAATGGAAAAATATAGATGAATAAATTATTGCAATTTTGCATTACATTTTATTGACTTACTACTTACATTTTCAGGTACCTTAAATTCTAAAAAGCATCTATATTATAATTATAAAAAGCGTCTATATTATTATTGCAATGTAATGTGTAATGGACAAAACTTAATTGATTGCAATTTTGGGAATGGAAAAATATAGTTGAATAAATTATTGCAATTTTGCAATACAGTTTATTGACTTAGGACTTAGATTTTCACCTTGAATTTTAAAGAGCATCTATATTATAATTCTAAAAATCTAAGTCCTAAGTCAAGAAAATGTAATGCAAAACTCCAATAATTTATTCATCTATATTTTTCCATTCCCAAAATTGCAAAGTTTTGTCCATTACACATTACATTGCAATGGGCAATGGCAATTTTTTCTATTACACACTACATTGTAATGGGCAGTGTTGCAAATAATATGCATTACTTTTTTTAATGCAATTACATTTTCATTAACCATTAAATTTTAATGGTTAATGAGAATAATTTCCATTAACTCCTCTACCGAAAAAAACACATTGAGAGTCAAAAATCTGCAATTTCCAGCTCTACCGAATATTACTCCGCCGAACAATATTACTCTGCCACTTGCGACTCTACCGGTTATCATTTTACCGAACATTTCTACCGTTTACAACTCTACCGAATAATAAATGGCACATTCACAATCTCCAACGATTATAACTGACTCTGCCGATGGACATCTCTACTAGAAAACAGTTCTAATGATGCGTTTTTACCAGAAGACAGCTCTACCGATACAACTCTACCAAAAAACAAACTCCAACCCAAACATCTTTGCAATTTTCAACTGTACTGAATAACAAGAGACAAATTTACATTCTGGAAGGGTTGTAACTGACGGACGTCTCTACCAGAAAACAGTTTTAACGATACATTTCCGCGAGAAAACACTAACGATATACGCCTTTACTAGAAAACAGCTCTAACGACATACCAACCCAAACATCTCTACCGAAATACAGTTCTGACGCTGAATCTCTACAATTTACAACTCTACCGAATAATAAATGGCACATTCACAATCTCTAATGGTTATAACTCTACTGACCGACATCTCTACCAGAAAACAGCTCTACCGATACACCTCTACCAAAAAACAAACTCCAACCCAAACATTTCTACAATTTACAACTCTACCGAATAATAAGAATTCACAATCGGGAACGCTTGTAGCTCTACTGACCAACATCTTTACCAGAAAACAGCTCTAATGATACTCCAATGCTCGTATTTCTCAAATCTCTTAGTTTGATTCTTCTTTCAATTCTTCAAAACGTTTTTATATAATTGATTTTTTTATTTCTCATTCAAATCTCGCTCACAGGCGAAGCGTCGAATACGAATCGGCATGGATAACGAATGCGGTTGTGCTGAAAAACCGATATTCTTCGACGTTTTGAGCTATATTTAAAATAATCGCTTACCACTCGACCCATTTCGCAACTTGTGGTCAAAAATATACTCGAACGACGTCATACTACGACTACTATTATTACTATCGAACAGTTATATACATATATTATGGCGGATAGTATCGTATGACCCCCCAAGAAGATAAAAAATAATGTACGAAAAAATTGGACCGTCTTTTGGAAAGTCTCAAAATGAAGAATAATTTTTTGACTTCATTGACGTTATCAGCTGTGTAAGGACCTGGACGAGCGTGTTTTAGTAGACGTATTCCACCTTGAATCCTTGTAGAAGCAATGAAAAAACGATGTGGCGAATGGAGAACAAGAAAACAGGGATTTATTCAAGGTCATCCTGTTCTTCAGCATCGTCGAATCTTTCCCTCTCGTTTTAATGCACACACTCCTTCTCCCCTTTCTTTGCACGCATCCCTATCTTGCAGCCTGTTATAATGCACCGCGTAGCATACATGGGTCATTCCATGTCAAATCGACCAAGAGTTCGAATCGACCCCTCTCAATTTTGATGAAATTTTGTCAGAAGTTTTTGTTTTCAATAAAACAAAGTTTTACCAAGGGAAAAAAATGGAAATTTTTTTTCGAAAGTTATGCAAAATTCAAAATTTCACAATTTTTCAAATCTGTCAAGTTTATTTTTTGAATATTTTGAAAACTATTATAGTTACGAAAAATCGTTCTGAAATAGTTTTGAAGAGGATACTCGGGGCTACGAAAAAAAAATATTCCGAAAAAAAATTTTGAAAAATGATGAATTATGAGAATTTTGAATGTTCATAAATCGTAAAGATCCAAGTTCCATATTTTATATTTAGTTCAATTTTTGTTATATAATACCTTGTACTGATCTTAGAAGATCCTGAAATTTTCAGAGAGGTTTTTTTTTGTTTCAAAAATATACATTTTTGAATTTTTAAAAATCGTGCAAATCCACGATAAACATTAAATTTTTGGTTACATTTTTTTTATATAATACCTTGTTCTAATCTTAAAAGTTCCTGAAATTTTCAGGATGGTGTGTTTTTGTTTAAAAAATAAAAATTTTGAATTTTGGTAAAAAATTTTTTTATTGTTTTTCCTCTAAATTAAGTAAAGTTGAGCAATCAAGTAATTGCTGTAATTCTGTAATTTTGAGCAGTAAAAATTTCAATCAATGACAATAAAAAAAAAAATTTTTTTTACCAAATTCAAAAATTTATATTTTTTAAACAGACACACCATCCTGAAAATTTCAGGATCTTTTAAGATCAGTACAAGGTATTATATTAAAAAAATGAAACCAAATAGAAAATATGGAAATTGGATTTTTACGATTTTTGAACATTCAAAATTCTCCAAATTTATTATTTTTCAAAAAAAAATTTCGGAATATTTTTTTTTTCGTAGCCCCAAGTATATATACTCTTTAAGCTCCTAAAACTAATTCAGAACGATTTTTCGTAACTATAATAGTTTTCAAGATATTTGAAAAATTGTGAAATTTTGAATTTTGCATAACTTTCGAAAAAAAAAATTCAATTTTTGTTCCTTTTGTAGAACTTATTGAAAACGAAAACTTCTGACCAAATTTCATCGAAATTGAAAGGGGTCGATTTCAACTCTTGGTCGATTTGACATGGAATGACCCATATATATAACTATATATCTATATATAATTTTTTTAAGCATGCTGAAAGCGTCCTTGGCGGAATTCCTGAGAGGGAAAAACGTGCGCCCTTTCCTCCGTCGAGAGGTTTGATCAAAGATCGTGGATACTTGACTTGTAAAAAAAAAAAAAATATCGAGGGGTGTTGCCGCACGTTTTTTTTCCCCCTCGTTTGTTGAGCTTTCCAAGTTTATATTCAACAATCAGCCAGAAGTTTCCATTCCAAAGTAGCTTCTAATAATTTTATGACCGATAATGAATGTGCAATCTCGAAGGAATAGCAATAAAATCTTGAAACACTTCGTCGAGAGATTCTCGCATAATTAGAGAAGAAGCGAGAATGAGGAATATGCATCGATGCACACGAAAACAAAGGATCTGGAGAACGTTTGCGAATGGGTCATTCTAGGTCGATTCTAGTGGATTTTTTTCTGATTTTGAGAATAATAGTTAAATATTGCAAATTTATTCAAACTGTTGTGGGAATTTTTAGCAGATTTGAAGGGATTGTCTTTAATTTCTCGTGAATTAAATTTTATGAAAAAATGTCTTTTACATGTAGGATTTGGAATATTTTTTCCATGGATTTGTAAATGGCTTTTGGCCCTTTTCCTGCCAAAATCTGCTAAAACTTGAAAACGTTTCTTTTGATTGGATTAAATGTTTTTACACAATATTAAAAAATCAAAGAAATCAAGATAGGTAAAATTTACTTGGAATTCACAGTATATGTATTTTTTGTTGCCTCTTGAGTTCTCTAATAGACAAGCTGTACAGGAAACAGCTGTGATTTTCGTGTAGCAGCCGCTGTAAGATTAGGATCGGCTTTTTCGCTCGTTTTCGATCCCTTCTTTCTCGTTCATCATCTTTGTTCAGCCGCTTTTTATTTTTCGAACGCGATATTCATTTTTGATGATAATATATCTCGAAAATTCTGAAAAAAATCATATATATTATTTTCGCTGCTCGACCATGATTTTGCCTTTGCAATTATGGAATCGTGGTCATCGGCGAATTTCGTCAAAATTCAAAAAAACAATCTACCAGAAAACCTTGAGGAAATTTTATTTTTTCCAAACGAAAGTCAGCTTCATTCTGATTTCTGATTTTGTGACGATGGTGGAAAATTTTGGAAGAAAATTTCGTATTTCTAAGAAAATGTCCCAAAATTTGGTTTTTGGTAACAAAAAACGCCCTGTTTCCCAAAATTTCATAGATTAGACACAAAACTCAAAAGCTTCACGAAAATTGCGATTTTTCGTTATTTAACTTCTCGTTAAAATTAACAACAATTACAAAAAGGTGTATCAAGGAACAGCCGAAATTTTCAGGTGTTATTGACCTTTGCGAGACTGTTTGAGACACGTGTCGTTGCGAGTGGATATACCATTTTTTTCTCCAAGTTGAACAAATATTTGGTCATGGAGATAAATTAAAGGAATTCTAATGAAATTGGTGAAAAAAAATGTCAAAAAATTAAATTGAATGAAATAAGAGAGAGTCGTATCTCGTCGACGCTAACAATAATCCATATTTAATGATAACCCTCGAGGATTTCGCAGCTGTTTTTCGGGCCTCATTCAAACTCATTTTCGTGAGACGGAACTTCCATAATTCTTATGCCAGTTTGACAGTAGACAGAGAGAGAGGGAGAGAGAGAGAGAGAGAGAAAAGAGGGAGAGAGTGGCACGTGTCCGTTCGTTCCATCGCCTCAAAACGTTCAAATAAAAAAAAAAAGTTCCAAGAGTCGAGAGGAAAAAACAGAACTCTTAAAATTTTTTTAAAAATTCTATTTAAATAATTTTTTTAATTTTATTAAGGATTTTTTTAAATATTTCCTGAAGAAGGAGCTTCTAATCAAAAGCATGTGAAAATGATTTTTTTTTTTTTAATTTTCTAAGGAAAAAAAACATTTACATTTCTTGCACTTACAATGTTGATACGCGCATGAATACAAATAATTATCTTGCTCATGCGATAAACACAAGATGCGACGTAAAAGCGTGAATTATGTCACACACGATTGTTCGAAGTTCATTCTTTTTTTCTTCTCTCTTTCGCTGTATTTGTAACGTCACGTTTTTCACTGTCGTCTCATATACGTGCTTGCATTACACGCGTTATATTCATTATTCGCCTATATATCGTTGGAAAAAAAATGCACGGGACTTTTTTTCACGCTCGACGAATACCAAACACGTATTTACGTTGATAAATATTTTTGCAGAGCAATTACAAGATATGAAACGGATCTAGTCGTATTTATTAGTCGATTATTCGTTTTTCTTTGCTTCATCAGAAAAATTTATTTATTCAAACGAAGTACATATTTATTGGCGCACGAAAAGTTTGCTATTAAATAATAATATTGATTTATATTATATTAGGAGAGCATAAAATAATTCATTCACGTTAATTAAAATCTGATTCAATCAATCAGAGCTTTTTTTTAGTTGATGGCATATAAATTTGAGATTTTCGTGCTCAACGAATACCAAAGTCTTATTTACATTTACAAAGATTTATATGAAGCATTACATTACATAAATAACTTACATAAATAATTACAGGACGTATTAAACAATCTAGTCGTATTTACAAAATTGTTTGTTTGATTAGTTTTTCTTTGAGTCAGGAAAAATTTGCTTTTCATGAAATGCCCGATCAAATTATTGTACATAATTAAATTTTATTCATTTCAATCAGTCGTCATTTGGAAATAGTCACTAATTCAAAATTATATTTGTTGCAATAAATATTAATTTGAATGAAATAATTGTCTATTGAGTAACGATAATTTTACAATTAAATAAGAATATTCCCGACAAATGAAAAAATTCATTTGCGTTAATTAGAATCTAATTTAATCAATCAATCAACATTTATAAACATTTGCATTACAAGATTATTAAAAACCTTTATTCGTATTTACTACAATCGTAAATCAGACAAAATTGCTTTTTATCGAATATCTTATCAAATTATCGTTCATTGTATTAAAATATATTTATTAAATCTTGATAATTTTGCTATTAAATAATAATATCCCCGGCTAATAAAAAAATTCGTTCACGTTAATTAGAGTCTGGTTTGATCATATATACGAACTATTTTTCGGGATGATAAAAATTCAGAAAAAAAACCGATGTCAGACAAACAATAATTCGTTTTCAATCGACGAGGCAAACTGACACGGTACAAAATCTACATTTATATATCCCACAAGAAAAAAAAAGTCGATTAAATCGTCGAAGATTGTTCCACGTGCGTGACAAGCCTCGTGAATCACTTCTCGAAACGCTCGTAACGTTTCGTTGGATTGAACAAATAAAAAAAAATTGTTTTTCTCGTAATACCCGTTTCTCACACTTTGCCTTGACTGATAACCGAGCTGATAACAGATCGAATAATTAAACGCGACGGTATCACTGATAACGTACGACGACTGATATCGCACGATTCCCAAACATTTTTTGTAATTTGGCAAAAATTAAATTTATCAAGAATTCGAAATTATCTTTCAAACTTTACATTAAATGTTGATCTGAAAAAAATATCTGGGATATTTTGGCAATTTTTTTATTGCACTGGGATTGATAAAATTGATATTGTGATAAGAATAGCCACGATAAACGATCCGATTATTTTGCCATTCAATTTCAAGAATTAATATCAGTTACGACTCCCTTTTGTGCTGCCCAAGGCCATTTTAATCTCGAGGATATGTATATATATCTTTTATATGTGTATATATAAATTATATATATATTAGACTGATTCAAAAAAAGCGACTATTTTTAGTCTTTCGAAGTAACACATAGAATACTTTCGGAAAGGTAAAAAAAGATGCCTGTTAAAATCAGAGCTCTCAATAGAAATATTTAGAGGTTCCGCATCTTATATTTTTATTTCCCATTTAAATAACGTAGGAAATTTTTTTTTCAAACTTTGACATTTTATATCTCGGCTTCAAGTCAATGCACCAAAATGAACGACACATCTTCTTGCAGAGAATTGAACGATCTACAAAAAGGATCTCTTATGATTTTTCTATAAACTCACTCCTTTTAATTTAAGGTTAAAGTTAAATTTAGAGTGAGTTTCACTTTTCTTTTAGTTTCCAGCAAAATGTTGAAACTTATTACTAAACATCGTAAAAACTTTCCTGAAACAAAATTTTAAATTACATCAACATAAATTAACTAATTTTTAAAGAAATTACCAACATAAGTTCACCCATATTCACAGTCTAATATACACTCGAGTCCCATGATAAGAACCTCCACGATAAGAAACAAATCTCGCGGCCTTGACTCAACGCGCTCCGTGCCTAGAAAAACTCAGGAGGACTTATATGTGTAGTGTTTACATTGGCACTCATCCAAGCGTGTTGAGTTCAAAGCGCTATATCTATATATATGCCTCCCGCGATAAGAAACAACCCCCCGGGCGTGTTTCTTATCATGGGAGTCCAGTGTACATATATATTAGAACGTGAATAACTTTTGAAGGAGTGATTTTATCGAAAAATTATAAGAGATCTTTTTCGTAGAGCGTTCTATTCTGTACAAGAACATGTATCTTTCATTTTGGTACATTGACTTGAAGCAGAGATATAAAATGTCAAAGTTTGAAAAAAAAATTTCCCATGTTATTTAAATGGGAAATATAAATTTGCGATGCGGAACCTCTAAATATTTTTATTAAGAGATCTAATTTTAACAGGCACCTTTTTTCACCTTCCCGAAAGTATTTAACGTGTTACTTCGAAAAACAAAAAATAGTCGCTTTCTTGAAGCAGTCTAATATATATATGGATATATAATATATATGAATGTGCATATATTTATATGTCGAGTCACGACGTTCCGGACGAGACTGTGGAGTGTGTAATCGGGTACAGAGCAAAGTGTGAATAACCCCTCGTTTTCTACATGCGAGCACATATATGTATGTATATATAAAATATTTATATGTCATGGTACACTTTCGCTGTTGCTGCCTCTCGTGGAAACGAGATCGCGAGACTCGCCTCGACCGTGAAATATTATTAAGTGCTGTATGCGACATCGTCGTCATCAGTGTCTTCGTCATCGTGTCTCGAAAAAAAAGAAAAAAAAAACAATATACAAAGCCCGAAACTACAGACTCAGTCCCAGAAAAGAAAGTGTCCGGTAAATTTCCATGGATTGGAAAAAAACTGAAATTGTTCATAAAAAACGTACTAATTTTTCAAAATCTATTTGAAGTGTAAAAAAAAATGTAAAAATCCGGTATTTTCGTTATTTCACGACAGGTTCGTGGAAATAGGGCTTTTCCAACGGTGAATTTGTTATCAGAGGACAATTTTTGTTATTGATTTCGGGTTCTAACATTTTGCCAAAATTGATGGAAAAAAATGATGCGGATATTTGCATTGTTGAAGTGCCATGAGAATAATTTTTTTTCAATTTAATTTTAGTGAGATTTGAGGTTAAATTGTGCATTTAGCATTCCAAAATCAGTAATAAAAAAACCACAATAAATTTTAAGGATTTTTTACTTGAAAATTTGTTGGATGAATGAATTTTATTGAAAAACAAATCATTTTCGTTGCATTTAAACGACGCAAACTTTAATATCATTTTTTTAAAAACCCATCTGCGAGATTTGATCTGAATTAATTTTGAATCTGAATTAATTTTGAATCTGAATTAATTTTGATCTGAATTAATTTTGCTCCGTGAGATTTAAAAATAGCGTTGAATTAATTTAAACATCAAAATCACCCCAAATTTTACAAAATTTCTTTTGACCCTAAGGATGCTTTTTTTTACCGTCCCAGCCAAAAATGTTATCCGATTGAAATTTCCGTACTTCGTGATACAATAAAAATCTGAAAAAATTCAGCAACATTTGGCATGCCATAAACAACTATCATCAATAATAATATTGCCCAAAAGTTGTTAATAAATTGTTCAAACAAATAATTATTCAACAATTTTTCCATAAGTTCTTTTTTTCGTAAACGAATCGAATCCCTTATTTTTTCTGAACGCATATGAATTGTTGCAGAATTTCCTCTATTTTGAAATTCCCGTTTTGAAATTTTTATAATGACTGTATTTGCCCAGTGTCTTTGAAACTTTTCAAAGCTCATCATAAACCTGTGTGCAAAAATATATACAAAATTGGCAGTGTTTTATTTGTATTTCACAATGTTTTTCACAATAGAGAGAAAATTCTGAAAAAATTCATATGCGTTCGGAAAAATTAACGCATTCGATTTGTTTAAGAAAAAAAAGGACTCATGGATAAATTGTTAAATAATTATTTGTTCAAACAATTTATTAATAACTGTTGGGCAATATTATTATTGATCATTGTTGTTTGTGGCGTGCCAAATGTTGCTGAATCTTTTCAGATTTTTATTGTATCACGAAGTACGGAAATTTCAATCAGATAAAATTTTTGGCTGGGACGGTAAGGGCAAAGTATCCTTAACACAATCTCAAAGTCTCATTAGTCATAAACTAACTCTGGTATACGAAAAAATCAGGCGTTTCTCAAAATTTGGAAGTTTTGCAAATTAAATTCTAAAAAAAACGTTCTTTTTTTAATATTTATTTATTAATTTTTTATTATTATTTATTTTACTTTTTATTCATTTAAGCAAGTCGATCTTTGCTTCTGATACACACATTTTTCGCTTGCAGACTGCTATTTTGATTGAGCAAAACTTCTAAAAATTTCCCATTCAAAATTGCGAATTGTTTTTCAACATAATGGCCTTCTACCTTTTTTTTAAATTGTTTTTCTTGTTCGGTCATAATCGATAGCTTTTAGAGCACAGAAAGAGAGGGAGAGAATACTAACCCACATTTATTATAAAGACAGAGAGAGACAGAAAAATAGAGGTACAGGTAGAGAGAGAGAGAGAGAGAGAGAGAGAGAGAGAGAGAGAGAGAGAGAGAGAGAGAGAGAGAGAGAGAGAGAGAGAGAGAGAGAGAGAGAGAGAGAGAGAGAGAGAGAGAGAGGAGAGAGAGAGAGAGAGAGAGAGAGAGAGAGAGTCCGTTTATAACGCTTTCTCGAGTAGAGCGAGCCCATCTGTTGGGGCACCTGACACGATTCACCTGCCAACAGGTATGCGAAAGAGCGCCCCAGCACACGCGGACATCATTCGCAGGAAGGAACGACTACGTCAGGTGCTCCTCCTGCTGGCCGGTGTTGCTACTTTTATCTCTCTCCTCTCTTCTATCTCCCCCTCATTCCGTCTCTTTTCCTCTTCTTCCCTTCTGGCCGGTATTGCCACTTCTCTCTCTCTCTCTCTCTCTCAATCCGTCTCTCTTTGTCTTTCTGACTGTTTTTACCGGGTAATAACGGCGTGGCCGCGCACGCGCTCGCCAACAAAGAAAAGTGAAATTCGTTAGCAGTCTGCTATAGCCAAACGGACACCCGGTCCTCCCCTTTAGACACGGGCTTTTTACGTCGCCAAACCGCAAAAACGACTCTATAAGGTATTACCCAACACGAAGATGTATCGATTTAATTTCAATAATAATTCGAAACAACAACATTAATTTTAGCTTCGAAAATTGAAAGCAAACAAACCATGCTTTCCGTATCGATTGCCACTTTCAGGACCTTGAGTTTGGGCTTAATTGCAAAAAAATTATCATTACATTGTTTGAGATTGAAATCCATTTCAGCAATAAAATAATTGCATTGTCACAGAGTTTGACAGAGCTTCAATTTTCGCGAAACGGTGGAATTGCTTCTCCTTCAATTTTTTCGTATTGTAAATAATAGCTGAATTGCCCGAATATTATCCTTGTTGCAAGGATCGAATTTACAATTATCGATAAAAATTAATTGATGTGAAAGAATTTATTTCCAGACTTTATTTATTTATTTATTCGAAAGCAGCCATTTTTTGCCAAATCGAAAGTCTTCCTCGACCAATATCGAGGTAATTTTTTATTTATATTGCAAATATGATCGGTGTCGACCAAAAGTCATTCTTGTTTCAAGGGACATATTTTTTATAATAAAAATATTGGGAAGACTGTCAAGTTCTCTCATAGTGATAAAACTATTATTTTTATGCTGAAATGGATATTAAAAATAATCCAACAATAATTTTTTTAGATATTCTACGGTCTGATAAGGGTACTTAAAGTGGGGAATTTTTTTTTTATCTTCAAAAAAAATAGAATTGATCACAATACCATCACTTTTTGCAAGGCTTTAAATTTTACCGCGATCGATGGCGAAGAAAAAAAAAATAGGAAATTTAAAAAAACGAATGAGACTAGCTCGCATGCCAAAAGGCAATGAGAGGGTGGGAGAAATCATCCGGAGTTGGCGTGTTCTCCGCGGCGCGTCGGTCGACGCACGCGACACGCCGAAACAGAGCGGAGAAAGAGAGAAACACGCTCGAGAGGAACCGACAGGATCGCTCAAGAGTGAATTCACGCGATATCGCGTTAGGAGCGTTTCGCCACACCCTGGTCTCGCATTACAAACTGAAATCACGCCATTCCATCGTCGTCGTAAATCACATGCACATGCATAATTATTGACGATCTTTTTAAGGACGCTCCGATATGCAACTGACGTTCGCTCGTTTCCTTGAATCTCGGTGAGCGGTTCCTTCCTCTTTCATCATGATTTTTTGAAGTTATTCGTTCGACTTAAATAATCTTCAATAAAAATCCTAAATTTAGAGAAGTTTTTTAATCAAATAATAATTTTGAAGTTTAATATTTGAAATTATTCGTTGGAAATAAATTATTTTGAATAAAAATTCTATATATGAAGCTTTTTTTTATCAAATAATGAATTTGAAGATGACCATTAAAAATTATTCGTTGGCAATAAATTATTCTGAATAAAAATTCTATATTTAGAGTAGATATTATGGTGTTTCAGTCAAACGATAAATTTTAAGTGAAATATTCAAAATTGTTCGAAATAAATTATTTTGAACGAAAATCCTAAATTTGGAGAAGATTTTTAATCAAATAATGACTTTGAAGGTGAATATTTAAAATTATCTGTTGTCAATAAATTATTCTGAATAAAAATTCTGTATTTGGAGGAGTCATTATAGTTTTCCAGTCAAACAATAAATTTTAAGTAGAATATTCAAAATTGTTCGAAATAAATTATTTTGAACGAAAATCGTAAATTTGGAGAAGTTTTTTAATCAAATAATTACATTTGAAGTTGAATATTAAAAATTATCTGTTGGAAATGAATTATTCTGAAACAAAATCCTATATTTGGAAGAGTCATTCTAGTTCTTCAGTTGAACGATGAATTTTGAGTAGAATATTCAAAATTGTTTGAAACAAATGATTTTGAATGAAAATCCTATATTTTGAGAAGTTAATAGAATTCTCCAATGAAATAAAAATAACTTTCAAAACGAATCATGAAATTTATAATTTCACAATCTCCATCACTTTTTATTACCGGAAATAATCTATTTAGAACGCCCACAATTCGGGACATTCAACTTTGTAAATTTTATTTGAAGTAAGCGCTTTGTGATAAAATCTCGACCAAAGCTTCGATGATTCATTCTCGGGTGTCGCAACGATGGATCGATTTCGTAAAAGACGACGCCAGTCTTTTACGACGGTGCTGTCACGTATGGATATTCGGTAATGTGCGTGCTCGTGAGGGAGTTGTTTATAAACAGTGAGAGAGCGAGAGAGTGAGTGAGATTATGGAGCGAGGGGCTTTACTCGAGGATAGAAGAAAGAATCGATGCTCGTGCGTGCGGGAGTACTCGGTCCAGGCAACTGTCTAACACACACATATATGGGGCATTCCACGTCAAATCACGCGGTCATCGGCCTGACCCCCCCGGATTTTGATGTCCAATGAATTGTTGGTTTCGTTTGGCCCAAAATATGACCTCAAATTTTTAGAAATGTTTATTTAATTTTTTTGGGGTTTCCCGGGCTAAAAAATCATTAAATTGAGGAAAAACATAAAGAGGGGCCTTTTTGAAATTCGTGAAATTTTTTCATAGAAACTAGGGCCCAAAACAGAGATTTTCGTCATAGTTCGATAACGAGCGAATAATAATTACTATTTTGTTTTTCTATTTTTATTAATTTTTTAAAATAATTTCTTATTTTGATTTTTTCTTGTAGTGAGAGCAACAACAACAAAAATGTTTTTCCAGTGAAACTTAATTTTTTTTTCTTGGTTCAAGAGTGAAAGGACAACATTTTTCGAAAATTTATTAGCCTCGACGACCTGAAATAAAATGCATGATTCAAACATAATTAAATTTTTTTTTTTTTAATAGTAATTATTTTTGGCTCATTATCGAACTATGAGGAAAATGTCTGTATTGGGCCCGAGTTTCTGTGAAAAAATTTCATTAATTTGAAAAAGGTCCCTCTTTATGTTTTCCCTCAAGACAATTATTTTTTAGCTCGGGCAACCTCTAAAAAATGAAATAAAAATTTCTAAAAATTTGACGTCATATTTTGGGCCAAACGAAACCCACAATTCATTGGACATCAAAATCTGAGGGGGTCAGGCCGATAAACGCTCGATTTGACGTGGAATGCCCCATACCTATGTCTGTGGGATGTATTTTATATATTAATATATATACATATACCACATCCAGCAGCTGTGTTGTAGCTGCGCCGCAAGCCCATACGGCGAAGCCGGAACAACGAGCGACGTGTCGATGCAGCGGCCGCAGCAACGTCGGCGGAAATCCAGGAACGTAGCCTAGTCCGCCGCCCCACTATTCTCTCCCTCCCCCCCTCCAGCCCACCTTGACGCCCACGTTTGCCCCGCGACGCCATCTTCGGTCTCTCCGCGTACAACATAGTACGGTGTGACGTCACGCTGCAGCAGCCTGGTTCGCTCGATGAAGCAGCGTCCAAGTGAGACAGAAAAACCACGTGTATGGGCAATTCCGTGTACAATTCCAATGAATTTAACGAATTTTTTAATCATCAATTGCTCCCAAGCATGCAGAAGTAAAGAAACAGAAAGGTTTTACATTTTTCAAAATGCTTTCTCTTGGTGGAAACTAAAATAAAGAAGGTTTGCAATAAATAAATATATAAAAATAAAATAAATGGGGTTTGTAAGAAAAACCACGGGTATTCGCAATTCCGTGCAGAATTCCTAAGAATTTTACGTCCTCAATATTTTTGAAATTTTTAATCAGCTCCCAAGAACGAAAAAGTAAAGAAACAGGAAGGTTTTACATTTTTCAAAATGCTTTATTTTTAATATAGTAAACTATTTTATTATGAACTCTTGAGCGGACAAAGAAAGATGGAGAGAGAAAGAGTGGAAAGCGCTGATACCAACGAGACGCAAAATGGCGCTGTGAAATCATCCTCCTCCCCCTCCCCTCTCCCTCTTCCCCTTCGGGGGAGGAAATTCGCAGCCGAGAGACAGTATGACATCATGCCAAGAGCTGCGCAGAATCTCCCAGGGATATCGCAAACGGATCTCCCTCGCTGTCGTTTGTGTGTTACGTAGTAAAAGTTGCGTGTATATAGAACTACTTTGTACTACAAAGTAGTAGTAAAAACCGCGCATACATTAGGGTGCGTCAAAATTGATTTTTTTTCAACTATTCGTTGTTCATTGACATTCTTATACCTGGAACGAATAATAAAATTCTCGCGAAAGAAGAGACTTGACAAATTTTGTTTACCACTGGCCTAGTAGTGTTAAAAATTCAAAAGCAATCAGCTGATTTTACAAATTCGGAGAGAATATCCAGCGTTGCTCTTTTATTTACATTGTTTCATGAAAGTATAATATTTTTGTTACCTTGAAATTTTTTAATTAAACAAAATTGCAAATTGCTATTTTATATCAAAATAATTGGGACTTGTAAGTAATTCTGCAAATTGACATTTTGACTTCCTCATGGAAAACGTCGAACTGCAAATTTGTAACATCTCTCTGATGAATTTATTGACAATAGACATGTATTTTTTTTCATTCTCACTTTTCAGTATATGAGAAACACAACGGGTCGATGACAAAAATAATTTAAAGATTACAACAGCATTGAGACAGTAAATAAAAAATTCTCTGACCTGTCTGTCCCCGATAATAAGTTTATCTTCTCCAGATACGATAATCTCTATGGGCAGTGATATCTAAAAAAAAATGTGCAATTTTGGAGCACCCTAATATATATTTACATCCATACACAAATACGGGTCGTTCAATGCGGAATGGAACGCGTTTTTGAGGGCTGTTAAAAATTGCCGAATATGGCTGCAGGGTTGATTTTCAAATATAAAAAGAGCTTTCAAACGTTATTTTCACCGCAGCCAGTCTAATCTCAAAATCGAGAATCTGCGGGAAAAATTACGAAAATCCATTTATTTTAAGATGGAAAACCCAATGCACAAGAGCCACAGATATAACTCAAGCATCCACCGAAAGTACTGACTCACATTATTTTTCTCTTCTCGGAATAATAATCTCTCGTTTCCATGAAAATAATCATTCTATCGCGATAAACTGAATCGTCTGTCAGCTGTTTCAGATCGTAAAGAGAGATGAGCATTGGAGGAAGAATTTTCAAATGATTCCTTTTACGTAATTGCGATGAATAGACGCTTGAATTTATTAACAATAATTGTCGCGGAAACAATTATTGAAAATTCTTCATATTACATAAATAAACAAATAAATAATTCAAGTACCAACACTAATATATGAATTAAAAAAGTACTAGTAGACGCCAAAAACATTTTTAAAAAAGGGCAAATTGGTTTTTTAACGAAAATAAAAATTTTGATATAAGAAAAAAATCGGTAATTTCTCTATTTTTGACTGAGTTATAGACTTTTGAAAATTACTAAATAAATAAATAGCAAAATACTTGGAATATATTGATGTTTCAAAAATAATTATTAATAACCGGTTAAATCATTGTTGAAACAATTTTCAAAATCAAATAACGAATAATAATTATTTATGCAGTTTTATTATTTTTTTCCAATTATAAACTATGAATATTATTAATTACCAAATGAGAATTATTATTAATTGTTAATAAACAATTATTATTTAACAATTGAATAAATTTAAATAATTTTTAAAAACTATAAATAAATAACAATAATTAGAATAAATAATAACTATAAATAACAATAACAATATATCAATATATAAAATATAAATATAAATAATAACTATAAATAATAATAACAATAACAATAATAATAATAATAATAAGAATTATTATAGATTTTTAATAAATAATAATAATTTTTTATTATTGTTCAGAGACAATAGAATTTTTAGGATTTCGCTCCAGTCGGCTGGCTTTTCTCTATAGTCTCGTCTATATAAATGCTAGTTCATATTACAGTCACGAGTCGCTGCCGTCGGGCAATATCTGCCTCTACCCGGCAATACAACGGCGTTATATGGCGTATATGGCGTGCTCGTAGTATAATAGTAACATACCTCGACCGTGACTACTAGAAAACCGGCTGGATTGAAACTATCCGTGACGTCATTTCTGTCACACTATTCACGCACTGTAGAACGCGTGCAGTCTCTCTCGTTCTCTCCCTTACTGTACAAGGGCCGCGTGCAGAAAGCGCTGACGCGCATTTTTCTCGTCACTGGGACATGCTTCGTCGAACCGTCGAAAGTCATCATAGTTTCAGATATCAAATTATAAAATAATTATTATTATGCATTATTTCTATGATTGTTATTTGAATACTTATATCATTATTGATATTATTATTATCATGCAATTTTATCGTTGATAGTGCCCGTTACGAAGGTTTTCCCCTCACGAAAAATTCCCTATTCTTTGATTTGCTCTTAAGGGCAGGCTAAACACCCTCCCCCCCGCCTTTCCGCTCTTGCGAGTGCGAGAGAGAGCGCCTATAGGGGTCCTGTGAGAGCGAGAGAGAGGGTCTTTAACCTGCCCTTAAGAGATTATTTTTTTATTTATTTAGAAATGATCGATTCATTCAGAAATGACGCCCTAAGAATAAATTCAAGATGGCGCGGTGAAGTGGGGCGAACGCTCGTGCTTCCGCGGCCATCTTGGAAATTAGATTTTTGTGACAATCTTAAAAAATCGTTATCAGCATTGTTGCACAATGTAACCATCAATTTTGCTGTGTAATGCCGCGTACAAAGATCTCCATTCATGAAGGATTTATCATAATTTTATTCGCTCCCCAAACTGATAAGCATTGAATCATGATAACGTACAATTTCTCAAATATGATGTAGCCTGAGAGACGACGTGGTCCAAGATACCATCTCGACGCGATTTTTTTCCATTCAGAAATGATTGAGTTTAAATTCCAGATGGCGCGGTATCGTGGTAGAACCGGTTACGCTCAAGCCGCCATTTTGGAGAACCGTTTTTCCCAGATATCTCGCAAACGGTGCATCCTACGAGATTCATCGTCATGACTTTTTTCATAGAGGATGATATTCTCTACAATTTTTATTCGAAACATTTTTTCGTCAGACCTCATATGTTTTTAATTATGACACGCAAAACCTTCGCGAAGGTGACCTTCGGGTAACGACTCGTTGGGAGTTGATTAAATCGCGGAAACCGTAATTACAAAAATTTTCAGAGAACAAAAATACTTCAAAAATACAGTATTTAACTTTTTTGCGCATAATCAGTGCTCGTTAGGATCGCGGGAAAATTCTCAGGGGATTCTTTGTTTAGAGAAAAAGGCGTGATTGGTGACAATTTATCATTCGGAAAGATTCAAAGGTTCTTTGAGATTTTGCGTGCGCTCATTGCGATTTTTTTTTCGAGCTACGAGCGCCAAGGGGCAGCTGTAAATGCGTGGTTGAGCGATACGAGTAAATAAGAGGTATATAGCGCAGGCAGACTGTCGCCTACGCCACGACTAGCACGACAACAACAATGATCGAGACGCAATTTTTTTGGCCGAGCTCCCTCGCCGCTCCCCGCTTGTGTCTTCCACCGCGCGTCTTGCTGCGAGCGCTGAGCGCTTAGCTCACAAAATGACGTCATCCCATTGATTCAACCCAGCAAAACTCTGGCGTGCGAGTGAAGGATAGGGAGAGAGAGAGGGAGAGACAGAGAGACGGACTGAGACGGACAAAGACAGAAAAACTATTTCTAGCTCAACCAGCGGCCGACGTATCGGTGAACTAGCGGCGAACACGGTAAATAAACGCTGTTGAACGACTTCGCTGTTGGATCCATCGTACAAATCGTACACCATTCAATAACCAGCTCGATATCTTGAACTCATCATTGGAGCTTGTTTTTATCTTTGCTCACCGAATGTGAGAAACTCAAAGAAAATACTTCTAGAATTTTGAACAAATCCATTTTTTTTTCAAATTCTCAATGTTTAGACCTTTAAGAATATATCCTCGAAAGGAAATTTTTGAATTCCAATAATTTATGGACTTATAGCTATTTTAGTGACGCAGCAACTACGCCCGTCACGTCAGTGCGTCACTTTAAGGGGGTATTGTGATCTAGAATTTTGAAAAAATGATTTTTTTTTGCACTCTCTCGAAGTTTAGACCTTTAAGTATATATCCTCGAAAGGAAATTTTTTAATTCCAATAATTCATAGACTTATAGCTATTTTAGTGACGCAGCAACTACGCCCGTCACGTCGGAGCGTAACTGGTATTCTGGTCAAGAATTTTGAAAAAATGTTTGTTTTGCATATTCTTACAGTTTAGACTTTTAGGAATATATCCTCGAAACGAAATTTGTTGATTCCAATAATTTACGGAGTTATAGCTATTTTAGTGACGGAACAGGGCTAAAATGATATATCAAGTTCTACTCAACCGATTTATTTCAAATTTTTTATCAATCTTCAATGTAGTACTCTCTATCGTCCGTACCACTTTTGTTTAAAAATTATTTTTTTTACTGATATAAAAAAATTGAAAACTGAAAAAAGAGTCGAAAAACACTTTTTTTGTTTAAGACAGCCGCCATTGTGCAATTTTTTTTTTTTTTTCGTTTTCCCTGAAGTAGGGGCTATAACGACATTCTTACTAATTAATAATCTTTTTTTAAATTTTATATCGGATAGAAAAGTTGCAATCGTGTCAATCAGTACACTCCCCTTTTTTAGCCTCAACTTCGCCAGCTTGTAACTTATTTCTCATTTTTTTTCTCGACAGTTTTGTTTATTGTCAAAATATTAATATGTTGTAAAAAAAAAGAATGGTAAAAATATTTTTAGTTTTTTTTTTTTATCGAGCTCGACAAAACTCTCCAAATGTATGTCTCTAGACCAAAATACCGCCTTAACTAGTAAATTGGTAGCTTAGTTAGATTTGGAGGGATTCCCTGTAGTATTTGAATCGAACTACAAAATGGCGGAGAAAATATTGTGGTTTGAAAAAAATGAACGTAATTCATCCGATTTCAATACAAATCGATGCAGAAATAATCAGCAATAAAAATTTACAAATTTAATAAGAAAGAAAACATTTAAAACTCTACCGGTTAAGACTCTACCGTTTAAAAGTTACAAAAAAAAATATTTTGTCAGTACAAAATGGTATTTTTGAAACTTCATCAAATCGAATTTCTAACAAACATAACATCTCTACCGGAAAACTCTGAGACATCTCTACCTGACAATACTTCTCCAAAATATTCCCCATGTTCTCTAGTAGAGTTGTTCAACGGTAGAGATGTAAATGTGCCAAAATTTGATATCATCGATATTAATTTCTTCTTCGTTTCGTTCTTTTTGCCCCCTGAACTAATTTTGAAACCGTCTTTCACATCGCTTCGTTTCTCCGCCTGCGGTTTGGACTTTTCTACTGTTTATTTCCGGAGAAGATAAATCCAATTAACGGTTCGTTGTGCCGAACGGAGAGAGAGAGAGAGAGAGAGAGAGAGAGAGAGAGAGAGAGAGAGAAGAGACACAGATGAAAACGATACATAACGAGAGACGAGTTCGACTATGAAATCCTTTTTGGTCTCGAGGGTGGGGGTAGACGCGCGTGCCGATCGTGCTTGCCGGTAGGCCAAGGACATGTGCCAACTCTCCTCTGGTTGGGGGCGCACGCGCGCGCCCTTCCAATTCCCCATCAGAATCCCCATAGAGACCACGTCTCTCCGGATGATTAAAATTTCAAATTACAATGGCCAAAATCGACTTTCATCATGCATTTGAATCTCCAATCGCGATTAAAACACAACTCTCTGAGTAAATCCAGTGCAAACGATTTTGTAAATTTATAATTCACTTTTTCATGAATTTATTTGCCTCTCGGTTCTTTAAATTAATATTTTAATAATACATCAGTATTAACCCTTCGCCTGTACACTGGGTCTTTTAAGGCACAAGCCAAATTTTCAATTCGAATATCTCTGGGATTAGAAAAATTGTAAACAACATTTGTTTACTATTAATGGTTAAATAAATGATTGGATCATGGAAAAAAATGTTATAAATGTAATTCAGAATTTTTCCAGATTTTTTGGACGTTTTTTTCTTACAAAAACACTAGCAGGACTTTAACGACCCAGAGTACAGACGGTGTCCCAAAATTTAAGCGTACAGACGGAGAGTTGAACGAATGAATGAATAAATTAATTAACATCATTAATAACAAATTGGAAATGCAGAAAAATTCTTCCATTCATTTTTTTTTGCTTTTATAAAAAATTATCTCCGTCAAATATTAGAGTTTTTTTCATAAAATTTGAAGAAAACATTGTTGAAACATTTATTAATCGGAAAAAGTGAAGAGAATGATTTTGACTGAAACTTTCATCGTCGTTTTGACCTCAATATAGAGAATCTGTTTTCATATTTTCTCTAGGATCCCGTCAATCCATAAATAAATAAGAGAAATTTCGATAAATTATTTTAGATAAAAAATGTGCATTAAAAAATACGCCATTTGCGATTAATCGAAAATTTAAAAAAAAACCAAGCAAATTTCACATGAACTCTAATTAACCCAAATAATTCCTCAAATTTTCATCCAACCGTCTTATAACCTTTGGGGAACATTTATGAGATGAAAAACTGTGGAAGAATGTCGTTGCTTTTTTTTAAAGTGATTAATACGACTTTAACCATTAGGTTAACCCCTTAAGCCGACGCGTCTCGGCCGCTGTGACGACGTACAATGCTATTTATTGCGCAGAATCCGACGCCTATGTGTGTTTTGTGTGTGTGGCAAAGCAAAGGTGCACGAACCTCGCAGAAATAACCTAACGCAACTTCGGGTCAATATCGCAGCGCGGCGCGCGACGAGGGCATCGCCGGGGTGGTCGTCGAAGTCGCTTCGAGAATGGCGGCGAAAGGGGGCAACCGGGAGGTAACCTTAAAACCGCGACGTCGTCGTTGCCGTATATAAGCTGTTGGGTTAGTATAAAGATAGAGAGAGAGAAAATACCAGGCGGCAACGCAGCAGCCGTGAGTCGCCGATTTTTCGCCGGAAGGTTAGTAGAGAGTCTCAGAAGAGCGCGCGCGCGCTCGAGAGAGAGCGCGAGAGGGAGAGTTTGCAAAAGGGAACCGGATTGATTTTCTCTCCGGGAACGAGCAGACGCCGCCCGTTCTCCTCTCTTCCCCTCTCCCCTCTCACTGTCCGGCTCCTTTTTTGCTCGTGCAAAATTTTCTACTTCCCCTTCTATCGTCCATTCGCGCCGCTGAGGCAGCTCTTCCAAGAGAGCGAGACAGAAAATTCTCCGCTATGATGTTCTCTAACTTGAAATCTCCGGTAACGGTTTTTTGGAAATTCCACAAAAATACGATTTTAATGCGCATTTTAAATTACGGCGAAATTGCTTGAGACAAACCTTCTTTGAAACGCACGTTCTGCGGATATATATATTTTTTTTAAGTGCAATATCTTATGAGCTTCCATCATAAATTTCACTCAAAAAATTGCATATTAAAGACTTTATGATTTTTTTTTTAGTAAAAACTTAACTTTTTGCTAACTGAAGTTTTTTAAAAAAATGTTTTCATTTGATTTTGTACATATTGACCTTAGTTACGCATTATATAATGTTCGCGGTATGTTTATAAATTTTTTTTATCAATATTGGACGTTTTTCGTCCGATTTTTTATCGAAATCATCGTTTTCAAGATGGCTACCAAGATATCTTAAAAATTATTTGACTCGAATGCCTTAATCTTGAATAAAATCCCGAAATTTGTACCCATATTTAGTAAATCAGATGATTGAAACATAAATTTGTTAGTCAAATTCCATGAAGAATCTCCCTTTTTTATTCTTAATCAGCAGAATAGTAAAAGCGATTTTAAAAAGCCAGGAATCAACGTTTTTCTCCATCACCTAATTCAACATAGTATACACCGCTTATCTACGATTACTTTCCAACAAGAAAATTTCCAAACATCCATGAAATATATAAGAACAAATATCCAAAAAATCTTCCGAGAAAAACCTCATAAATTTATCGGAAAAAAATTCCGGAAGTTGCATAAAATTTCGCGCGCGCTTCGGAATCTCGCCGTTGGCGCTGGCGTCGCTCGGTCTGACTCTTTGGCAAACCTTGCGCGCACTTTCAGCAAAATCTATAGCGAAATATCCATAAATTCCACATCTATCTTTGGGAAAAATAATACCCCACAAAATGTGCATCGAAATATAAATATTTTTTTCGCACACGAATGCACGGGGACGCGTTTGGCGTGGAACTCTGCGCAGCCAAAGTCAAGTCTGCGAGTCTGTGGCTTTACCGCGTGGCGAACGTAAAAACGAGAGGACAAACGAGAGTTTACTATAAACGAACTGAGAAATGAAGAAAGAGAAACAAAGAGAGGAAGACGGGTGAAAAGAAGGGAAGAGAAGGGAAGAGGGGAAACCACGCGGTCGAGCATTCGGAGTCTATAACGGAATTAGCGAGAATCGAGAGATGTTGGCGGGTGAATTCTATCCGAGTAGAGCAGAGGCATACATACATATATATACGTACATCTATGTACATAAAAAAAAGAAGCGCGCGTCTTTCACGCAGGGCGAAAGCGATCGGGAGGCTCGAAGCGACGGACAAGACGAAGGAAGGAACGCGTCGGATTTCCGACTTTAAGGAGGGGATTACGATCCGCCGAGCGGAATATCCCCAACATTACATCGTGGAAGAGCGATATGAAGAGAAACAAAACGAGAGTGGAAAAAGGAAGAAAAAAAAGTGGAATGAGCGAAGAAACGAGAAAATAGTATGGAAGCGAGAGCGCGCGCGAAGGAGCGAGAGAGAGAGAGAGAGAGAGAGAGAGAGAGAGAGAGAGAGAGAGAGAGAGAGAGCGTGAGCGTGAGCGGACGGGACGCGGCAACGTCGCCGAATATTTCGCGCTCGCGCGCTCACACGGCGTTGCCAGACGTGCTCTTCCCCGTGCCTCCCCCCCCCCCCCCCCCCAATCCGCCGCCCCGGGTGACGTCACATCGAGAAGCGAGCGCCCCCGAGAAGAAAAACGTGTATATTTCTCGTGCTCGCCACACACCTCTCTCGTCCTCGCCCTCACACGGATATACACGCGTCCGCGTACCACTTGCATGGTTATAAAACAACACGCGACTCCCCCTCTATTTGCCGCTGCCCCCCCCCTCCCGCTTCGTTCCTCGGCCGAATCCCCCTGCCGCTCGTTACAGACACGCAGACGCGCGAGGAGAAGCACGAAGACGGGTTTGATACGTAGAGACCTTTCATGGGAGATACTATATATATATATTTGTATAATATATATGAATATATGGGACATTCCAGATTGCTCTGATAAAATTATGGATATTTTCGAAAATGTTTAGAAGGGTTGTCATTTTTAAAGGGTGGAAAAATTATGTGGCGGGGATTGAAATGAAATGCCGGGGATTGAAAATGCATGGGCAAAATGGATTGGACCTGGGAATTTTTTTTATTGATGAGAGAAATTAAATTTTTTATATTGTGTAAAATTAAGTTTGAATGAAATTTGAAGGAATTGGAGGGCTGTGCATTCAAACTTCATACAAAGTTCATGTTAGGAATTTGGTTATTGCGTGAAAAATAATTTCTTGAAAGACCCATACACAGTATCGTAATCGGAGTGCGTTTGTTGCCGGCTGAACGTGACTTACGCTTCGCCGAGAGACGAAAAAAAGGACATAATGGATTCGCGAAAAAAAAAGAACCATCGGAAAGAGAGAAAGAAAAAAGTTGTTATGAGCAACGGGCGGCGGACATACATAACCCTCTTTTGTTTCGTCGCGCACGAACGCAAAATCCGCCTGTGGGCGCTCGATATGCCGAAACGGGAAACATTTTTTTTTTCATTGAAAAAAATATATATCTTCATTCTACCGCAAATATATATTTTCGTTGCTCGAAAATTTGAATCAGCGCACAAAATGTATCTCGACTTCAAGGATTTATTAATGACCGCAGAAAGGACTCTTAAAAATGGTTTTTTATGAAAATTCATAAAGTTTTTAAATTTTTGGGAAAATTATTGGTAGATTTAGATTTAGGAGGGAAAAATACATCGATATGACGTTCTAAAAAAATCAATTAAAATTTTTTTTTTTTTGCATTCTGGCAAAGTTTTGATCGGTTCACTAAAATGACTAAAACTTTTGTTCCAGATAGAATTTCGTTTATTTCTTTAGCCTATTCTCTTCGTAATCGTTGAAGCTTCAAAACCCCGCTTGGTTCATTCAATTCGGATCATTTTTCGATTTTTGGCAGATTTTTAAAGTTGGAACATCGATTTTTGCAAATTTTTGCATACATACCCCTTTCCACTTTTTTCGACGATTTTTAAATTGCTCTCATTTCTACACAAATTTCGTTATCGGGATGAACCAAACGGCATTCTCCAAGTTTAGTGACCACCTTTACGTACGAAGAAGAAATTTTTGAATCAGTTAAACCAACGTAAAGTTATGAGCACTTGAAGTTTCACTATTTCGAGGTTTTTGAAAATGGGGCTAAAATTGAGCGAAAAAGTTTTTGGTGAAAATTCATGGAATTTCTAATTTTTTGTGAAAACTACTGGTAGATTCGTGCTCAGGGGGCAAAATACATCGATATGAGGTTAAAAAAAAAAAATTTTGCATTTTGGTCAAATTTTAATCGGTTCACTGAAATGACTGTAATTTTTCAAGATTTTCAAGATTTCATTTCAGTTTCTACATGCGCTCGTTCTTTTCAGGATCTTCAAGCTTCAAAACCCCGTTTGGTCCATCCGAATCCGATCATTTTCAATTTTTCGCAGATTTTTAAAGTTGGACTATCGATTTTTGCGAATTTTTCTATCATACCCCTTTCCATTTTTTTCGGTGATTTTCCAACTGCTCTCATTTCCACAAAAATTAGGTTATCGGAATGAACCAAACGGCATTCTCTAAACAAATTCTCGAAAAACAAATTTTAAAATTGGTCAAACAGAAAAAAAATTACGAGCACTTGAATTTCGCTATTTTGAGATTTCTGAAATTCG
Source organism: Alloplasta piceator (assembly GCA_946863875.1). Lineage (NCBI taxonomy): Eukaryota > Metazoa > Arthropoda > Insecta > Hymenoptera > Ichneumonidae > Alloplasta > Alloplasta piceator. The sequence goes on from OX333080.1 coordinate 12,638,028, forward strand.
GCCAAAAGATGAAATAAAAAGAGCCTCTAATAATGTGTTTGACGAATTAAAAACCTATTATGGCAAAATCAACCCCTATTATTTTAGTTTTCTAGGCAATGTAAAAAAATGTAGAAAAATGTTTTCAATGTAAAAAAAAAAGGAATGAAAGTGAACGAAAATTTTAATTAAAAAAAAAACGTGTTATTCGGTGCGGAATGCTTTCTGTATAGTTGGCTTATCGATCAGCGAGCTTTCAGCTCTCCGCAAAGTTCTTTGCGCTCTCTATCACGTGTTCCTCGCGTATTAGTCGATTCGACGAGGCGAGTTGCGTGTAACCGCCGAGAGCTTCGCCCGTTCAGAATCGTAAACCTCAATACCCAAACCTATATACACACATGTATACATATGTAATATATGTATATATGTATATATATCCCAGAAACTCGCTTCCACCCACGCGATCGACAAACACACGCGCGGACACACATTCCCCTTCGTGAGCGATAATATAGTATACCAATAAACTCTCTTTCGTGTGGGATGCGTTTTTGTGCTTCCTGCATGTACCGCAGTGCGAACAAAGCGACCCCGATGGCGCCGAACCGCAGGCTCTTTCTTCGCACGCCTTTCAACTGCCCCCTCCCCATTTCCACCTTTTCAGCCCGCGGTTGAACGGAATTTGGTTATTTCCAACTGGGTTAGTCATTTTTTTGTCATACAGTCAATCCTGAACAACGAAAAAAATAAAACAAAAACAAATCATTCATCATCGGGTCAAATTGACCCGAGCTCTGACTTCGAGCTCGCATATCAAATTTTTCAAAAAAATCTAAAACTGAAAGAGTTACCATTTTTTAAGTAAAAAACCGGATTTTTAAAAGTCTTTTTAATGATTTTTTTCCATGTAAATATTTAAAAAAAACTCTTGTTTCAAATACTGAAATGTTCAAAGATAATGCCTATATGCCCAGCTTTTGAGGTATGACCAGCGGAGGTTAATCGTCAAAGTTGACCCCAAAATTGCGATTCCTACCACTGGAAACGGTAAAAAATAAATTACCCATTAATTAACGGTGTGCAAAAAAATTAAATCGAAAATTAGCTCCCAAAAAATCGTTTCATTTTGACAGAAACATTTTTTTTCAACCCTATATATATATCTAATATTTTTATTCATTACAATTTCTGCGTTTTGGATCATCACATTCTTTTTCTAATTTTTTTGATTAAAATATGAGATATTTTCAAAATTAACATTTTTTCGAAATAACTCTGTTTATTTCGTTGAAATTCGCATACTTCAACGCGGATATCGTTCGAATAGCATAATTAGCGTGCACCGTCAAAGGAATTCTTCATTGTGGCGGGCGGGGGGGGCGGGGTGTAGGGGCGGGGTGCAGATAGACGTCGCGATTATTACGTCACGTTATCGATCCTTACCCCCGCGCCCCCCTCCGCGCCCTCAATGTTTTCATCGTAAAACGCAGTCTACATGTGCACACATTGCTATATCTATATATAATGGGTGTAGTAAGGCGCACGATGACTATATAGATGTGTCTCGTCGGCGGGAAGGGGGAGGGGGGACGCTCTCTCGAGCGTTTACCGCGATCGATATACACAACCGTCTAACCCTCCCCTCATTCCCCATTCTCTCCCCCCCCCCACTCGTCCCCTCGTCTCGTCCGAAACGCCGCTCGTCGCGCATCCAAATGCGCTTAAAAACGCCGACGCCATTATTCCAAACGACGCCGAATGTGTTTTTTGCTCTTTTTCATCGCTCTCGACTCTCGATCGGGAGGAATAAAGTTGAAGAAAAAAACAACGGCGAAAAACTCGTTCAATCCAGGCTTCGACTTCTACGGACGCTCGACAATTCGCGCGGTAACTTTCCATCTTGTTTACCATGTTTACGTCTTGAACGGAGGCTCATTTAAAGGCTCATATAATTCATTTTTCTCGAAAAATATTCTGCGGAATGCAAAAATAACAATGGGGACCATTCGTGGCCTTGACTGTACACTGGGTCTTTCAAGGCACAAGCCAAATTTCCAAATCGAATATCTCTGGAATTAGAAAAATTGTTAAAAAATGTTTGCTTACCATAAATGGTTAAATAAATGATTGGATTATGGAAAAAAATGTTGTAAAAGTAATTCAGAATTTTTTTCAGATTTTTTTGGCGTTTTTTTCTTAGAAAAAACATTAGCAGGACTTTAACGACCCAGAGTACAGTGCCCCAAAATTTAAGTGTACAGACGGAGGGTTAATCGGGCAAACAGTATCGCAATTCGTTTGTTACTTCATCGAGCTAAAGAAGCGTCAGTCAGGATTAATATCTTTGAGAAACAAGGGTTTTTTTTAAACATTTTGAGGTTATGTTGATCTTCATCCTCTCTTTTAACTCTCTTGTTTGGTCATTTTTCTCAATGTTACATGTGCGAGAGCGAGACGGATGTTGACCACAGATGGTCAATATCCGTCAGCCGTGTGTTCCATTGAGCAGCGTGTAAATGTTTTGACTATAGTTTGTAATAGGCGATATGTAACGTCTTTAGGTATGTAGGACTAGGATGTATAGGCGTTCTCCTGTGTTTTGGAAGGATAAAGACGATGAGGAGAGTTGGAGAACGACTGGCGAGCGAAGGAGACAACGGAGTACAAAGCTCCGCTCTTCCTGCGCATGCGCGTGTTTGTTAGCTCGTCACGTGATGCGGGACTGTTTGCACGCAGCCCCGGGGCTGCGTTCACTTCTTCGTTCCTCCTCCCTGCCCGTGCGAAAAAGACGTTACTTCCATCGTTCGTACTAGCGTGGAACGGCTCGCCGGTTTGTTACGTCACTTTTAATTATCACCTACTCTCCGAGCCAGCACATACGCGTACAAACAGTACTTTGTACTTGACACGTGTATTTGCAATGTATATCACACGCACACAGACTTTTTTTCATTTTATTTTTTTAGCAAGGGCCCATTGTAAATAATAATGGTAATCGGAAATTAATTCAATTACAATTTCATGAAGTGAAGTAATTGAGTTACAAGTAGACTTCCATTACAAATAATAATGATAATCGGAAATTACAATTACAATTTCATGAAGTGAAGTAATTAAGCTACAAGTTGACTCCCATTGCAAATAATAATGGTAATCGGAAATTAACTCAATTACGATTTTATGAAGTGAAGTAATTGAGTTACAAGCTGACTACCCCCGCAAATAATAGTGGTAATCGGGTATTAATTCAATTACAACTGAGTGAAGTAATTGAATTACAAGTAGACTCCCATTGCATATAATAATGGTAATCGGAGATTAATTCAGTTACATAATAATAATGGTAAACGTAAATTAATTTAATTACGATTTTATGAAGTGAAGTAATTGAGTTACAAGTAGACTCTCATTGCAAATAATAATGGTAATCGGAAATTAATTCAATTACGATTTAATGAAGTGAAGTAATTGAGTTACAAGTTGACTCCCATTGCAAATAACAATGATAATCGGAAATTACAATTATAATTTCATGAAGTGAAGTAATTAAGCTACAAGTTGACTCCCATGCAAATAATAATGGTAATTAGAAATTAATTCAATCACGATTTTATGAAGTGAAGTAATTGACATTGACTCCCATTGCAAATAATAATGGTAATCGGAAATTGATTCAATTACAATTCCATGAAATGAAGTATGTTAAAGTTGACTCCCATTGCAAATAATAATGGTAATCGGTAATTAATTCAACTAGAATTTTATGAAATGAAATAATTGAGTTACAAAGTCGACTCTCATTACAAATAATAATGGTAATCAGAAATTAATTCAATTACGATTTCATGAAGTGAAGTAATTAACTAAGTTACAAGTTGACTCCCATTGCAAATAATAATGGTAATTGACAATTAATTCAATTACAATTTCAAAACGTAATATGAACGTCACGAGGAGTATTGGCCAGTTACCATTGCTTTTGCAATTAAATTACAAAATTAATTTTCATTACAAAATCTAATGGTAATCGATGGCTTAATCAATTTCAATTACCAGAAGTAATGGCAACATCAGGGGCGTCGTTGGCCAGTATTGATTACTTCCGTAATTCAATTACGGATCGCCTTCCGTTTCAATTATTGTTTCGCTTTAAGAGGCTCATGTCAATCTCGTTTAATATGTCTCTCAGAAACATTCTAATAAACATTTACGACACGACTCCGCAGTTTATTGTGATCTATATTTAATTTAAATAATCCTAGAATCATCCGTTGCTATCTATTTTGTTAAAACTGTTCTTGGCATTTAGTTTCATTTCAAACATGACATATTTTCGACATTTTTTTTCTTAATCTCCTTCATACTATCCTATTTATTTTTCATCCCAGTCCACATTCGTAAGAATCAAGCCAGTTACTCCGAGGGAGTTAATTTCACGAAATTCAAGAGCGAATTCTCCGTGTTGAAGATAGAAACTGAGGGAGCGTAAAATCGATACTATTCAAGGTCGAGGGTACAATAGCCTCTGCTGCGCTTCGACAGTCCCGGGGATGGAACATTAGAAGGAGAGAAAAAGAGAGAGAGAGAGAGAGAGAGGAAGGAGAGAGGGAGAGATAAAATAAGGGTAGAAATGTTCTTGCTTATTGTGCACACACGCGTTTCGGTTATAAAGCGCACGGACATCGAGAGTGGTGCTTCTGCTGCATTACTTCATCCCCCACTTCTTCACCCACCCTTGTTTCTCTTTTCCCGCTCTATATCACACGAAATATACCCCTCGACGTTTCTCGTCTTTCCGTAACGACCCACAAGTTCACGCGTGACGAAAAACTCGCACGTAAAAATAAAAACCACCCCCTTTAACGCTGACGCATCATTCACCCTTGGAAATACACCCCCCAAGGTCATTCAGAGGGAGCATTCGCGAGGCCACCATGATTGGCAGGTACATTCGTAGTATAGATTTTTTTTGCCATCACATACAATCATTTGCTCAAGATCTTGTGAAATTATTTTTTTTCCCCCAACTCTCGAAACTTGAAATTTTGTTATGTCCACAAATTTTCACTTCTAATATGTTGGCAAGAAGGAATACATTTTTGAACTCGCGCTTCGATGCCCTTTCATTTGATACCCCACACGATGACCTTGAACGAGAATTTTATTTTTCCACCCCTTTCATCCCCCTCGGAATTGCTTCCGAGAAAAACATTTTCGGACTCTCGCGCTTCAATGCCCTCTCATTTGATACCCCACACGATGACTTTGAACGAGAATTTTATTATTCCACCCCCTTCGTCGTCCTCGGAAGCAATTCCGAGGGGGATGAAGGGGGTGGAAAAATAAAATTCCCGTTGAAGGTCATCGTGTGGGGTGTCAAATGAAAGGGCATCGAAGCGCGAGTTCAAAAATGATTTTTTTCTCAATGTAAACTTTTTTGAAAAATCTTAAAAATCCGGAAAATGGAAATGGAAGAATACGTTTTTTTTTGGTTAAAATAATAACCATATTTTCAACGCCCTGAGGAATGTTAACCAATAATTAACAGGCTCTAAAATTCAAAATATATATCTGTCAAAAAAAAAAGTAAAGTTAATTCAAGGTCGCGAAACTGCAACGTCCGCGTAATTCAACGATGTTTATATACTTGTAAAAGGAAAAAAAATCGCTGAATGAAACGAGGCGCAAGAATATAAAGAAAAATTTCTCTCGACGAGAAGCCAAATTGTCAAGTGTGAGAAAAACGAGGTGAATGTGCCTCGTCGAGGGAATTTTTTTTTCACACTTTTTGACTCGCACGGGCTATTGTGTGGAATATGCAGCGACAGAGAGCGAGATAAATCGCAAAAGCGATTGAATAAGGAAAAAAAGACTCCTTTTTATGCACACAGCCGGGAAAAAGTGCCCGCGGAGTTTCACATTACAGCCGCGACCGACAGAATTATGTCGATGAAACTGTAGTTATTTCTACGATGCTTCTTTTTTTTTTGTGTACAATCTATCGACGGGATTGTGTGTATAAAAAAAAAAGTGCCGAGTCTTTCGTCGGGCATGATGTCAGCCATAGCCGTTTCTAACACGAGGCAAGAGACTCCTCGCAATGATGTCACTCCTCATGAGAAAACATACTCTCGATCGTCTTTTTATTATTATCATTATTATTGTTATGCCGGGTATTATACCGAGAAACGTAATGTGTACGTGCCTATAAATAGCGTATATACGATAGATAAATATTCATGGATTTCACGGTGTCGAAATACTTGTAAACCAACTTTTTCGTTTGCAAGATTTTGTTCGAAAAAAATCGAAGGATATCTTGCGAAGTGCATTTATGGCATAATTTTTTTTTTTAAGGACAAGGGACGAAGGGGTTGAGAATGGAGATGCTGCAGAATCCTCCCTTATAGTGGAATTTTTTTATCATTGATATTCGTGGATTATTTATAAAATTGAGAAGGAGTGGAAATAGAATAGAAATAGGGATTGAAAGAGGGGTCAAATTTTTTTTGTCACTATAGATGTGTAAAATAATCTTTCCTTTTCACAAAAACAATATCGTTTTATTGATTTTTTTTTGTAGAAATAATAACTGTTTTTTAAAAAACTCTGGTTTTGAGTAAAATTGAAAGTTTGAAAAATTGATTAAAAAGTGAAAGCGACATCCAATTAAAAAAATCCATATATTCTTCAAATTGCTAATATTTCCGGAATAATAGGAATTTCTACAGTGGGAAACGCTTAAATAATTTTTAAAGGTATAAATAGAAAATCCAAGCAACGAAATCTCGATTTTTTGAAAATCTTAAGGTGGTGCGACCCCTTAAGAGATTCAGTCAGGCGACTAATGAGGAGCATATTTTTGGAAAATTAAATATTATTACAGTAGTTTTGTAATTCCAGAAGTAACACATGAAGAACAGGAGGTAATTTTTTGTGCAAAAATGATGCAATATTAAAAATATTGCAATAATTATTACGGTCGATGGAAAAAAGGTCTCTTATATTCTTTAAAAAAAAAGGTCTTTGACGATTAGCAACGCCATTTAGCAGCAGGTGACTGAAAATTTGAAAAAAAAAAGGAAATTCATTTATAGATTTTTTTATTCCATGATTTATCGAGAAAATTTTTTAAATATCAAATTGAATCAAAATAGCGGGCTTTGAGAGTGGAATCTTGATTTTAGTGAAATAAATTGTTTTTTTTTATTCGACAAACTGAGAATCGGCAAAATGCTGGATTTATTTACTGGATTTTCATTCGGGGATTATATTCTTCGTAATATATATTTCTCCGAGCTCAAAGTCCCCTCGTGCTTTATTTATTTCTCTCTTCTCATTTTTATTTCTTCGCTCGCAAATCGAAACATTCGTCTCTCGTCGTCTATAATACGAGTGATAATAAAATCATTCGTCATCCATATCTCCGTTACGTCTTTGTGTATACGTTAGTGAAGCTAAAAATAAAACGAGAAAAAAAAGAGGTCCGTGTGGGGCTCGTCTTTCATTGGAGAATTTGAAGGAATGAACGAATTTTGTTTACGTTCCGGCAAGATTAACCCGCGTTCGTTTTTTTTTCTTCATCCTTTTTATTTTTCTCCGACTGTTTGAAAATATAACGAGAATCATATCATAACAGTGATGAGGGAAAAAATCGTGAAAATAAGATGTCTGAAGAATTATCCTGATTTGAAATAATCAAAATTGTCGAAGGAGGGCAAGTAATTACTTTAATGCCCAAAATTGAAATGAATCGTTGTAGATAATAAAATAGAGAATGGTAATCGGAATGAAGAAAGAGAGAATCCCATATTAAAAAAAAATATATCTCCCCTTAAGGGGGAAAACCACTGTGAGGGGTGAAAATGTTGTCAATGTTTGAGAATTTTTTTCACAGGCATAACTAATCAATAAAGGATCAGCCTAATGTTATTTTATCAAGTATATATTAAACTTACTCCATAGCAATTTTTATTTTAAAATCTTGTAAATTAACAGAGATATAGATATTATCTTAACAGCAGAAATGTCCTCTTCATGATGTCATTGTTGATATCTTGGTGAAGGGGTCATCTGAAAAAAAAGAAAAATATCAATATGCGAATGTATCTATCGTTACGCGTAGGCAGTTTTTTTTAATTATTTACAAAATGGCGACGAATTGATTTTTTTTCACTTTCAAGGTCCTCTTTTTAATTCTTTTTTATTATTCAAAACGCATTTAAAGATTTCCTGCTCTGATCAAAGTGACCCAAAGTTCAGTCAATATTCAGAATTTGAACTTAAAATTTTAGCTACATGATTTTGAAAATACTTTGAAGAAATCGAAAAAATTGTTTTTTTCAATTTTATCCGTCCCCTTAAATGAAATTTTTAATTTAATTTAATTCAGTGTAACCGTCTACTTTTTTTAACGTGGGCGTAAGGGAAACTCCAAATTTCTGTGAATAGATGCATTAGACAAAAAAATTACAAAAAACGCTTTTTTCAGTTGCTTGACCATAAACCCGTTAAGCCCGTTTTAAAAAACGGCTTTTTCGTCGTTTCGTGTCGAGACAGGTCCAGGACGAAGCGGTCCGGCTGCTCACCGCGTCTCGAATTCCCTTCAACCTTCCGCCATTATTCCGCCCCCCCCCCTCTCTCTCTCCCTTGCTTAACGGGTGTGTGTACCATTGCTCTCTTTCCGGGCTCTCCTTTATTTTATCCTTCTCCTCCTGGCCGTAGTAGGCGAAAACCCTCATGGCCCTCGCGGGTTACTACGGAACATACCCCCCCCCCCACCCCTCACCCCTGCTCTTCCTCTCCTCTCGCTCTTGGTCCTCGCCTTGTTTCCCGTCTGCGCGGTTACCCCCTGCGCAGCCTGGAATGACCCAAAAAGCCGCTAAAGGGGAGTATCGCTACCCGAGTCTTCCTCTCTGAAAAATAAAAAAAAACCAAAGTCTTCCTTCGGTCCCTTCGTTACGTTTTTACTCAGATGCAAAATCCCCTCGTTTCATCCCCGTTTGCAAATCGTCGACTCCGGTGTATTTCACGGGAAACGATCCTGAAAAAAAATTAGGCAGGTGTTGGCAAATTTCCAATTTTCACGATTTTTTGAATCATTTTCCAAAAATTCCTAAATACCGTCCGAGAATCTCTTGAATTATTTCTCTTTAATTTAGTTCCGAGGGTCGTTGAGTATATCGAGTTTATTCGTGAAAAAAAGGTTGAGCTCGATTTTGCTAACCGTAATTTTATTTTATCAGAATTTTGCAATTCGTTTTTGTCGTGATTGAAATTTTTTTTAACTTCACATTTGATTTTATCTTTTGGTTTTATCTACTGTGAAAAAAAAACATGTTTTTATTGAAAATAATTATTTAGAAAAGTCGAAATGTGCAAAACATCCCAAAAGTTACAAAGAGATCCATTCAATTGGAGCCTGAAGGCGAATCGCCCGAAATTGTATTTTATTGCACCGTTCTAATTCAGGTTTACCCCATAATGATTTTTTTTTCAATTCCTGGAACTTTCCAGTCTCACATAAATATTGTATTTATGTAGATATATAGGTTATACGTGTAGTATACTAGGCTAGCTATGGCGTGATAGAGGCAGAGAGAGGAGGAAAAAAGGGAAAAAAGAGAACCGGGCGCAACGTTATGGAGCTCTCCGTCGCAAGGGAGCAGACGAGAGAGACGATCCGTGCGGCTGTGTTGGGCTGTGTGCGCAGTCCGCCGCGCGCGGGCGTCCGATCATCGCCAACCGCCGCTGTAAATTACGCTATAGTACCTACTAACACACTATATATATTTACTCACACATATGTTCGTCCATATTAGGGTGTGTCAATTTTTTTTTCCGCTGTCGGATGAAATCTGAGTTTTTAATAATTATGCGGAAAGTAGATGACCTTGACCTGGCAATACGTTGCTATTTACATGATTAGCAACAACTTTAATAAGATAAAGTTTGGAAACTAATCCTTCATGTATTTTTTAGCGTTAGAAAAGTCTTTTCTAAGGAAGAGAGCAAACGGATCATACGTAATGCAATAAAGATGCTCTATTTTATGTAATATTATTTATTAATTTTACTTTTCGATTAATGTCAGTTTTTATTTACTTTTTTTTTCTCATGACGATTAGAAATTTATCAGGAATAATATGTTTCACAGATTCTAATTGTATTTTTCATCATGTGACTCTGCATTTTACTAACTTGAGCGAAACTTTTTTTTAAAGAATGCCTTGAGATTTTCCGGAGGTCTCGTGGCAGAGATTTTCATTGTCAAATATTTTCGATTCCACAAATCTCAAATTCATCTTCCTGAACAAAAATCGTTCATAATTTTTACATCAAAACAAAACTATCAAAACATTTTTCAAAACATGATATCAAGATCTCAAAGAATCACTGTCTATCATTTTTTTCGGTAATTATTGGGAAGTGCGACTCATCGGAAAGGCGCATCCCAAATTTTTTTAAAATTATATCCAATCAGACAATGATAAAAAAGAAATATTAGCTCGGGGGAGGCCAACTTTTCATAAAATAATTAATTTTTTTTTAACGATTAATAACTTTTTTTAAGGAGAAAAATTATAAAAAATTATAAAAACTTGGTTTTATAATTTTTGTTATCCAACGTTTTTTATCAAACCCAAAAAACCAACAGATACTCTTCAACGGGGATATCTGTTCTAGTAGCTAAATTCCTTTATTTATTTATTTTTTTTTAATTATAAAAAGTTGGCCTCCTCCGAGCTAATATTTTTTTTTTTATCATTCTCTAATAGAATATAATACAAAAAAATTTGGGTGGCGCCTTTCTGATAAGTCGCACTTCGCAATACCATTTTTTCAAAAACTTTTCACAATTAGTGCAATTGCAAACGAGGCTCCAATCCGATTAAAAATCGTTTCATATTTTATATGAAAAAATAATAATAATAACTCGACACACCCTAATATATGTGCACGTATATATACATTATATATCTATATAAATATTCGTAGTTTGGCTACGTGTTTCTCCCCTCCAAATGTTCTTCGACCCAGCGGTGATCCCCCCTCCCCCTCTACGCCCCGACGAGTGTGCGAATAAAACAGCTGGGCATGCGCAATGGCCAATCGTGACGTCGCGAGCCGTGACGCCACGCACGACGATTGGTCGATAGAGAACGGTTCGTGTGTCAACGGCGCTGCCGGCGGAAGCGCCGCTACATTTCGACGTGCGGCCGCAGGGGAGGGAGTACGTTGGACGCGAGACGACAACGAGGGGAAGGGAGTGAGAATCCCCGTCGAGTCCGCGAAGCCACCGCATTCTCGAGCGTTCGGTCTCGGCTGGTCTTCTCGGGCGGGCAACGTTATTCCGCTCTTGGATATATTCGAAGCATCTCTCATCCCGTTCCGCGTTGGGGGAACAACGGTGAGAACGAAAAAGCCGTAATCTTTATCGCGAATTCTCTCAACGACGCGCTATCGTTTCGCCCACATACTTTCGTGATTGTGTGTGTGTCCGTGCGTGTGTGTGTCTCTTCGTGGGTGTTTTTTTTTGTGCGTGTGAGTGCGATGTGCTTCTTTTTTCGTACGTGGTGAACAAAAAAATTTCCTTCAAACAAAGAAGAACGAGGATTTTGATTCGCGATTCCGTGAAGTGCGAAATCTTGGAATTTGCTGGTCGAGCGTGAAAAAAGACTTCGCACAAAGTTTTTTTTTCAAATTTTCTAAAGATTCGTGTTTTTTCTCTATCCACAAGCATCCCGCGCACAAAGATCCTCGCCAAGTGTTCATTTTCTCGTTCTAGGGAAGAAAAATAGCCTCGTAAATTGTTTTTATCTTGGAAAAAAGAGAAATTGCGAATTTCGCGATTTGAATTTCCCGCGCTGCGATTCAAAAACGCGCAAACCGGATATTCGCGTGATTCGCGCACAAAGATGGATGAATATCTCGCGAATTCGCGCACAACATCATCGGCTATCTCCATAATCGTGTTTTAGTGACAAAAGTGAAGAGAAAGGAAGAAAAAAAAACACAATAACTATTGGCTTGTGAATCTGTGAAAATCATCGAGAAACATTTTTAACGCGTTTGAGCGTGGATCGACGGAAAAGAACGTTGAAAAAATCCGGGCTTCAAGATGATGGGAAAACGAACGCAGTGTTATCTGTGCGATTTGCCGCGAATGCCGTGGGCGATGATAATGGAATTTTCCGAGCCCGTTTGTCGCGGTTGCGTGAATTACGAGGGCGCGGATAGGATCGATCTTGTTTTGGAATCGGCGAAACAATTGAAAAAGGCGCATGGCTTTCAAGACACGAGACCGAGCGTCGCCGCTAAATCTTACAGAACTACGAGCGGCGGCGGCGGCCATGCTGAGCACAATGGCGGCGGTAACATCGACGTTTTGCCCATACAAAATAGCGCCGCCGCTCAATCGCACTCTCAGCAGCATCACAATCTCGCTAATTACACGCAATTGGCGCATCATCGTAATTCGATAACCGATTTCAAAACTAGCGGCACGAGAGCCCAATTGGCCCAATTACAGCAGCATCAACAGGCAAATCAACAAGCGCAACAGCAAGCTGCCCAACAGCAACAAATGTCGCGACACGATGATCCGTCCCACGAAATGGCGACGAACGGCATGAGAACCGGAAATAACGTTAGAATATCAAACGCACATTTGGCTGCCGTCGCTCATCATGTTAATCTCAGTCATACACGTGGCACACAATTGAAGCGCGGATTGTCGTCCATCGACGACGACGAGCATCCGGAAAAGAGACTCTCCCTCGAGGAACAACAACATCCGGTCAGGCCGCCATTGACCAGGGGCGACTCTTTGCCCGCTGTCAGTCTCGCTGTCAGCTACGTTCAGGATCGTAACAAGGATAAACATCCGGTCAGAGCGCCGAGCTTCGAAACCGCCACGACTTTCAAAGCAAATGGTGAGTTATTATTATTTTTATTTTATTCTTGGATTTCTTGAAGAGGAATGTTTGTTCGCAATTTTCATGCCGTTTTAAAAATCTCCCAAAACAGTTTCAGCCGTTAATTTTGAAATTTCGATCGGTTGATGATTCTGCGGATATTAAATTTGAATTTTTAGGGGTTTCTCTCGCGATTTCTGGAGAATTAGTGCGGAGGAGAAAGAGAGGATTTGGGAAGAGGGTCGAAAATTACACGATGGGCTTTATGTTGACCTTGTAATTAATTTTCTGGAGTATTGAATTTTTTGAATTGAAAAAAAATCCGGAGAATATTAGAATCGAAATATTTGAATTCATTAAATAGTTTTTATGAATTGTGGAGGTTGTCAAATTAAGGGAGATACATTGCAAAATAAGGTTGATTATTGAGGAATAATTCGTTAATATTTGTAAAAAATTTATCGCCAATTCGTCTGGTGCAAATTTCTTCAGTCTTCCTCGTCGACGAGGCTCAGCAATCTTTTTTTCTTTCCACTTCCGGTATTACTTTTCTGCGCCTCTGGAATACAGTTTACGACCCTCTCAAACGCACCTGGCATCCATTAAAAAAGAATTTGCTTGAAAGTCCGAACGTTGCGTTGAACAAAAAATTAAAAGATTCGCCAATACTTGGCAAATAATTCTTTAAACTTATTTCATAATTTGAAAGTTTCATTATTTCATTATTTATTCACCATTAAAATTATTTATCAAATATTGTTGAATTTCTTTTACTTTTCAGTTGCTCGACTATTTTTTAAAATTTTCTTTAATTCAATACATTTCTGGATTTTTTCTTCGGCTGAACGTTCGAAACTTGAAGCGCGAATAATAAAAACGCATCAGAAGAGCGATAACGATGTCAATTTTTAAAAAACAATTTTTCTTGGTCATTTGGTGAAGAAAAAAAGGAACTGCGCAAAAAAATGTTTTGCTCTCCTGCAAAAGAATCGTGCAAAAAAATTGACAATATTTAAAATCCCCCACAACCATTTTAAAAAACTATAAATTTTTTCTAAATCGTGCCCAAAGTTGATGGCGATTAAATTATTTTAGAAAAATCATGAAAAACAGTTTCCCTCTCCCAATACCGTCAAAAATTATTCTAGAAATTGGTAAAAACCTCCCAACTCTTGCAAATTTCATAAAATTAATTTTCAAGCAATTTTTACTCGGTTCAATTCTGTACTCGCAAAATATTTCCATTTGATCGACCTAACCTCACTGCGGAAAAATCAACTCCGGTGTTTTTGCGTCATGCACGTGACGGGCCCCCAAAAATCAAACAGGAAGAGTAAGAACGTAACGAAAAAACAAAATGTAAAAAAATTACAAAAAAGTAAAAAAAAACCTGAACGATGTGCCGGCAACTCGCTCAACGTGACGTCCCGAGAGACGAGAAAACGTGACGTCACTCAACGTACAAAACTGACAAACACACACGCGCTCAATTTGACGCTTATATTTAGACCAATGAATGGCGGGGTCCCCTCCGACGTTGATTCGACAACGATAATAGCACGAATCGTTCCCCTCACGAGCGCCCCCCCCCCCTTCTCAGGTTCATCCCCCCTCTCTTCTCCACATCGCACGAGCCTCGACAGTCCATCAGCTGAGTGATGAGCTCGTGCTTGAACACCCGCTAGATAAATGCATTAAAATGTTGATCATTTAAAGCCGATTAGAATTCGTCAAGTTATCCCATGAAATTCATGATAAGAATTTAAAAAAAAAAAATTTATAATTCAATTTTCGTTTATGGGGATATTTTCTTGGGACAATATTTTGGGCCTGAATGAATATTTGGACTTTGTACAATTTTTTCGTTCATATTTTATTCTTCATCGATCGTATTTTTTTTTTTCGACGGAAAAAAATTACGCAGGAAAAAAAATTATGAGAGGAACGTTATCGCGCTCGGTGACTCACGTTTCTTTTCCGAATGTTCTTTTTTTTTCGACGCACATGTGGCAAAGTGTGTGTGTGTGTCGTGAGTATTATAAGAGCGATAAAGAAATCGCGACGGTTTATCTGCGGTTAGTTATGCTTTTGTCAGGCTGATACGCGAAGCTCGGGGGATCTTTTTCTCGCTTTTTTTTCTTTTTTAATTTCCTTTGTTCGCGTTTCTCGCGCCAATGATCCGTGCGCGAAGAAAAATTATGCTACTCGGTGTAATGTTGTTTCACGGAATTTTTAGGCACAGATTTTACTCTTTTTATTGATTATGAATTTTTTTAAGCGGATATTTATCAAGTAGTTTTTTGTTTTATTTCAGTCCATTTGATCATTTTAATTGAGTGGGATGGAAGTAGAATTTATTGGAATAGAGGTAGGCTTATTTAATATTTTGTTTCAATTTAATCTGATTAGGTATTTCCTGAATACAGACTTTTTGTTGAAAATTCGTAGTTCATGAAATTTTTAATATTTTTCAATTTTTATCGCAGCGTTTTAAAGAGGAAGCTTGTCATTAAAGATAAAAAAATATGCCGTTGTCAAGTATTTGAAAAAAAAGAGGCAGAGCTTGTCTTTAGAAATAAAATGCAAGTTTTTCATAATTTTTAAAATTCAGTTTCCGTTATTTGTAATTTTTTTCTACTTGCGGCATTTTCAAGAAGAATTTCAACACTTATAAAAAAAATGCCATCATCGTCGATTCTAAAAAGTATAATTATTTGGTTGGATTAATTTAAATCTCATCTAAAACACTAATGCAAATTTTTTCTCATGAAAATTATAATTTTTTAATCCATATTTTTCTTTTTTAACGCTTTAATTCTTGTTAATGAAATTGAATTCAATTTCAATTAATTAGATACAAAATTTGCAAACCTACAAAATTTCGAAAAAGTAAATCCAAATATTTGCCGAATTCAAATCAGAGAAAAAAAAATCGTCATAAATTAGTAAAATATGACATTTATAACCCTCGGCAATGAATATTCCCCACGTCGTTTCAAATCCATAATTAACCCTCGAGATACCGTTACTCAGCATTTTAAAGTGGAAAAACCGTTACAAACAGCGATAAATTCAAAAAGCCGATGAAGGGGGAGGCTTCGTGGAATCGGCAGTTCCAGCTGACTGACCATCGGCCTCAGGGTGTTTGTTACATTTAATTTTCACGCACACTTTTATGAATGAAGCCCCCGTTAATTACGGTTATAGTAGGTTTTGTAGGGAATGAGGGGGTGCGTAAATTCTTCCGAGTTGAGAGAGAGAGAGAGGGATGCCAATCGAGTCAGCGGTTCTATTTACGGACATTGAAAATTCCAACGGTACTTTTAAAGCCCCAGGAAATTTTCCTTGACTTCTGTCTTCCGAAATACATCGAAGAAGACTAGAAAAATCCCCTGGGATTTATTGACAATCATTACAATCCCCTTAAAAGCCTCGAACCATAAAAAAATCCCATAATCCTTTTTTTTTCAACGATACAAAGTTTTTTCAAACGTTTTTTATTTTTGTTTTTTTCAATTTACTGCTTGTTGCATATATTTCAAGAAAATTTCTTTTTAAATTTATTCGTTTATTCTTTCTCGGGCAATAATAAAAATAATAATATACAATTCCTTGCGCATGGAAATTTCATCGCAGAGTTAAGTGACTTTTTTTTTTTATTCCGTCATTATTTTAACGGTTTTGCATCTCCTGTAAACGTCTTCAACGCTGCAATTTCGCCATTTTCTCTTTCGTTTCCGTGCTTCGAGACTGACAAACATGGTCGAGACGCACTCGCGTACTATTTCCGCTTCACGAGAGCTCTTTCTCTCTTTCTTCGCGATAAATACGTGCTCTTTCGTCTGCTGTTATGCTTCTCAGTAGCATATAATTGCATATATATATTAGGGTGGGTCAAATAAAATGACTTTTTTTTCCCTGGATATAATGAAAAATGTAGTGTTTGGCATCTCAAAAAAAACCCTCTGCAAGTATTAGCCCTTCATATTTAAATTAAGGGTCCCGGTTCGCAAATTTTTATTTCCCATTTAAATAACATAGCAAATTTTTTGTTAACTTTGGAATTTTATTAGACTTTAACCGTTGAGGTTAGGAGAGTTTTTTTAGCACATTTTTGTAGAACATTTGATGCTCTACAAAAAAGCTCTCTTGTGTTTAATCGATAAAATTAACCGTTCGAAACGAGGTAAGTAGAATCCAGAGCTAATTATCACCGATTATTTTTTGAACGGTTATTTTTATCGATTAGACACAAGAGAGCTTTTTTGTAGAGCATCAACTGTTCTACAAAAAATGTGCTAAAAAAACTCTCCTAACCTCAACGGTTAAAGTCTAATAAAATTCCAAAGTTAAAAAAAATTTGCGTTGAGGTACCTCTTAATTTAAATATGAAGGGCTAATACTTGCAGAGGTTTTTTTTTGAGATGCCAAACAATACATTTTTCATTATATCAAGGAAAAAAAAATCAGTCATTTCATTTGACCCACCCTAATATATATATATACTATAAACATACAGGTGGCCAAAAATTATGTAGAAGTTTTTAATTTTGAGTTGAACGAAAAAAATCGATAAATGTATTTCATAAAAATTTAGAAGAGCTTGAAAATACTTGTTAAATAATCATTTCACAAATGCAAAAGTATTTCATGAATCGTTTCCGAAAAGTTAACGAGGTCTGAAAATAGTTCTTTAAAATAATAAATCTGTCGATTTTTCCATCTCTGTAAAGTTAGCAGAAACAAGTCTCCAAAATGAATTTAAATTGTACCAGAATCAAATGCCTTTTAGGTCAAGTTTGAATTTAAACCCTAGTTTTAAAAATATTTGACCAAAAAAGTTTAAGCAAATTTTTGTATCAACTTCTGATTCAAAAAATTAATTTAAACTCTAGTTTTAAATATGTTTGACAATGTTAAGTTCAACCCCAAAATTTCAGCAAAAATATTTGTTTAAAAAAAAAGTATTTGGTTGCAATGCAACAAAAATAATTTTTATTTATTTATTTCAAGTGATATTTACACTTAGCTCGTGCATTTAGTATCCCAAGTCCTTAAAATACATTTCAACGATTTTACACTTTGAAAACTTCTCAGAAAGAGTTAATTTTATGAAAAAGTTAACTATTTTCGTTGCATTCAAACTATGCAAACTTCACCGTCGTTATAATTGAAGTGCTTCTGCATGCTGCTTCATGCGTGTGTTGAATTCCTGTTTCTACCGATGCACGCCATCTCCCGATCGAAAATAGAACGTTTCGACTTTCTGGCGTGAAAATTGCCTCGTCGTCTGGAAATAACCGGGACTGCGTTGAGCGAGAAAACGTTTCGAGATGGAAATTGATGGATTTTCATGCCAATTGTGGGATTGTAAAAACAAAAATCAATTTGCGAAATGTTCTGAATTTTGACGATGACAGGAGAGTCTAATTAAATTCCTAGAATCGTAA
Source organism: Alloplasta piceator (assembly GCA_946863875.1). Lineage (NCBI taxonomy): Eukaryota > Metazoa > Arthropoda > Insecta > Hymenoptera > Ichneumonidae > Alloplasta > Alloplasta piceator. Next base: position 12,656,374 of record OX333080.1, read on the forward strand.
AATCCAGTCGGGAAGGATTGAGGATAATATTGGATTATTTTGAAAAGGATATTTTGGTCTCTGATTATATTGGGAAGGAAAAAGTAATATTTTTTTAACCCTTCGTGCCACACGCCATGAATAATCATTAACTATTTGTAAGATTTTATTCCATATCGCTCACGTGATCAATTTGCGATGGAAAAAGTCATGCTCAGGAGGAAGGAAAATGGGGAAAATAAAGGAAAAGCTCGCACGCTCTCAACGCCGTTTGCGGAAAACATTTTACACTTTGTCCGGCAAACGCGTTGAGTGGGTCATCGCGTGGACGTTGAAAGAAACGGAAGAGATTTGAAAAAAAAAAGAAAAAAAGAAAATTTCCGCGAAGTAGCAACATTTTAAAATTTTTTTTTAAAGATAAAATCTCACCGATAAGAAAAAGTTACGCAATTCAACGAACACCACCGAGGCACTTAAAATGTTTGCGGTATTTACGATGGAAAAAAATGACTTATCTAATCCGTCGAGTTTGATAGAGACTTTTTTTCTGTCAGATAACGCTAATTCGAGCAGATTGGAAAATCTTGGATGAGGCTAAAAATAATTATGCACATAAGACGTGGTTTTTATTCCCAAGGTCATGTTCATTTTTGAAACGGCGATTCCGATAAACAGCCTGTTGCTTTTTAATGAAATAACTCAATTTTTTTCTTAATTTCATATTTTTTATAGTTTTATTTCAATCTCGAAACACCATAATTTTTTTTTATTGACCGAGTGTCTTCGAATGAGGGTGCATTTTAGCCTGAAAGACGGATTTTTATTTTATTTTTTGGATTTAAAAAAATTATTAACGCACAAGTTGTTTGAGAAATTTTTCGAAACGTTTGTGGAAATTCGTAAAATTTGAAAAATTGTGATTAGAAAATAGTGATTAATAATACCAAAGGACAAGATTAAATGAGGTAGAAGAAAATCCCATTTAGGTTCAGACTATTGAGGCCATTTTAGTTTTGTCCATTGAATGGAGAAATTAAAAAATGCAGAATTCCCAACAAAACGTGAAAACACTTCAAAATTGGACAATTAAAAAAAATAACCCTGCAGAAAGTACGATTTTTACTGTAACTTCGTAAATTATTGGAATTTATTTCCTTTCGAGGATATATTATTAAAGATCTAAACTTAAAGAATATGAAAAAAAAGAAGTTTTCAAAAATTCTAGACCAGAATACTCCCTTAAGAGAGGACTGTGAGAGCGGAAGAGAAACGGAGATTCTTCCTTCTTGAATCTAAATTTCGGTCGAAACTGTATTTTTAATCGAGCTCTTTGTGTACGTGCTCGAATTGAAATATTTGCATATCGTTGAAAATTAGTAAAGAGAGGGAAAGAGAGAAATAATCTTCCGGTTGAATTTGTCACGTATTGAGCGAGATTATGCGCGATATAAGCTTGTTGCGTCAGTCATTTGGACAGTCACACCGAATATAATCTCGGTTGTCGCGACTGCGAGACACATTGGCAGAGAAAAAGCACGACCGAACGTGTGCAGGAATGGCGTCGTCGTCGTTTGCAAACCTCGGTTTTCTCGGGGGGGAAATCGTGATGATGAAGAAGTTGTTGTGTTGTTGGGAACGGGCATGCATACGTAGGTTTATTCTCGCGATTTTTTTTTTTTTTAACGATCCCAAGACATTCCTCAACAGAGGCTCTTTCTAACCCTTGTCGGAAAAATGAGCAATGAAAGTAAGGAAAAATTTACCCGGAGATCATAATGACCCGCGTTCTCACTGTGGCTTTAAATAGGATTTTTATTTCGACTTTAAAAAAATTGTTTATTCCTCAGATTCTTTTTTTTTTTTTAGAAATTATTTTTTTCATGGGTTCGTCATCTTTTAGAATTTTTTTATTCCATCCATTTTTAAGAAACTCTTCATTCCATAAGTTTTCGATCATTTTTAGAAATTATTTATTCCATGAGTTCTGCATTTTTAAGAAATTTTTAATTTCATAAGTGCTCCAGTATTTTCAAAATTCTTTATTCCAGGAGTATTCTTTTTTTTTTAATTCTCTATTTTTGAAGTTCTCCAATATTTTCAAAATTCATTATTCCAGGAGTATTCTATTTTCTGTAAATTCTCTATTTTTTAAGTTCTCCATTATTCTACGAATTTTTTTTCGTCTTAAAAAATTTATTCCTCAGATTCTTCTTTTTTTTTAGAAATTATTAATTGCATGGGTTCGCTATTTTTTAGAAATTCTTTGTTCCATGAGTTCTCCATTTTTAAGAGATTCTTTAATCCATAAGTTTTCGATCATTGTAGAAATTCCTTATTCCATGAGTTCTGCATTTTTAAGAAATTCTTAATTTCACAAGTTCTCCAATATTTTCAAAATTGTTTATTCTAGGAGTTTTCTATTTTTTATAAATTCTCTATTTCTTAAGTTCTCCATTATTTTAGGATTTTTATTTCGTCTTAAACAAAATATTTTTCCTCAGATTCTTCTTGGTTTTTTTTTAAAGAAATTATTCATTGCATGGGTTCGCCACTTTTTAGAAATTTTTGATTCCATGAGCTCTCCATTTTTAAGAAACTCTTAATTTCACAAGTTCTCCAGTATTTTCAAAATTCTTTATTCCAGTAGTTTTCTATTTTTTATAAATTTTCTATTTCACAAGCCCTCCATTATTTTAGAAATTCTCGATATCGTGAATTCTGAATTTTAATACGATTCTTTATTCCATGAATTTTGAATTTTCAGTAAATTCCTTATTTTAGAAATTCTTTATTCAATTCACAAATTTTCAATTTCCTTACAAATTCTTTCACATGTGCTCAATATTCTCTAGAAATTGCCCCACAAGTCTCTATTTTCTCAGAAATTCAATTCCAAAAATTCCTCAGAAATTCAATTCCAAAAATCCCTTCAATTTCGCAAATCCATTATTCTTTGTCTTAAATACGCCAACGATGCTCTTCAGCGTCGAGTTTCTAAAAGTTGGCGGCAGTATCGAGCGCGTGTATATGCGAATCCCCCCCCCCCCCCCCCTCTCGAACGACCGCACATTAACCCGTTCTAAAACGCGGTAGCGTAATAGATAGTACTCGCGGTTTGGTGGGGCGAGAGGGGAGGGCGGAGGGAAAAAAGGAAGCTCTGGGTGTGGAGAGTGCAGCGACGCTCGGCGTCGATGGCTCGTACTATCGAAACAAGGCCACGAAACCTCGACGCAACGACCGGTGACTAACTCTACTCGCGGGCAACGCACGAAACTATTCTCCTCTCCTCCTCGTCTCCTTCGTTCTCCAACTCTTTTTCTCCTCGTCCCTTCGCTTCCCCCAGTTCCCTCTCCCCGCCGCCGTCCGCGCGACGTTCGCGGAGTCACTACGTGCCTCTCTGCATAGCGCAGCGCTGCGCGCGCAGCAATCTCCGCTTCGCCCTCTGTCGCTCTCCGCGCGTCCCGTAGAACGCGTCATCACCGTGATAGGCGTCGCATGCGTGCACACACGCGGTGTGTGTGCCACTGGCACGCACGTATCGCATATCACGCCATGTTCCTCCGTCTCTTTGTGTATAATCATACTTTGATACACGAAGCTCGCGAAATGTACATTGCCCCGCAAAAGTATCGCTCCTCAAATTTTTAATCCGTAAAAGATGACTTTTTGATATGTGAGCTGTTTAGAGCTTTGAAAATAATCCTTATAGCACGAATTTCTTTAAAATTTGAAAAACTTCTCAACTTTTTTTAAGGCTCACTAGATCGTCGTTAAAGACCTGTTTTTTGTAAAAAAAAAAAGTTTAAAAAATCTGAAAAAATTCTGAATTGCTTTTTTAACATTGTTTTCCATGATCCAATCATTTATTTAACTATTTATAGTACACCAAAATTTTTACGATTTTTCTAATTCCAGAGATATTCGATCTGAAAATTTGGCTTGTGCCTTAAAAGACCCAGTGTACAGACTGAGTGTTAATTTTATTTACAACCATTTGCATTAAAAAATTTGTGTTACGTCACAAACATTCTACGATTATGTCGGGAATAGAAATTCTTCGACTTTGCAAATTCAATTTTTCTCCTCAGATAATTTGTTCAAAGTCCATGCGAATTGCCAATAGCTTCGTGTCCACACAGATGTCCAAACTCGAGTGTGTTTATTTTTATTTTTTATTCCTGCTGTCCGTGCGAAAGTATATGCGGAGGTAAGAGAGAGAGGGGTATACGCGAATCGCTTGAGACACGCACGTATCGTAACGTACACGTTATATATTTATATACATATGAGGGATTCCACGCAGGTCGACCACTCCATTTTTTGAAATCTCCAAAAATCGCATACAAATTTTTATAAAGTATTTCTAACGGTCAAGAAAATTCGTGATTTTTTTCGGATTTTTATATTACATATTTTAGCCGGAAAAAAATACAAAAAAATTTCTTGTTCCATTTCGTAAATCGAAAATTATCGTACGAAACAAAAAGTACAACGTGAAATTTAGGATTTTCAACGTACTTTTCACTGAAATTTTTTACGAACTCCTCCAAAAGCTCTATATGCCATTTTCGGAGCAAATAATGTTTTAATATTTTTTTTCTCAGAATTGACATCTTCGATTTGTCTGTAGTTATAAAAGTTTTTTACTTGATATATTTACAGACTATAAAATTATTGGCTCAGTGGAGAATCCATTCCTTCCCATGCGTTTTTCATCCCAAATGAATAAACAAAATTTCTCTGTGCATTAACAGGGTTGAGACTTTCTACAGATATTTTCTAAAGCCCGCATTTTTGTTTATTTTTTTTACTTTTTCAATTTTTTAAACTTTTTTCATTTTTATTTTTTTAAATACCTTTTTGTACATTTTAATAAACTTTATCAATGGACCCATGTACACCGATAAAATCTATTTAAATTTGAGTCAAAGGCTACTCGCGTCGCTCGATTGCAAAAAAGAATTAATTTACCCTCTTTGGATACACCGACGTTTCTATGGCCAATGAGTACTTTTGTAGTTCGATTTGGGCATGATTTTTGGGAATGAAGCAATGATACTGCTTTGTTCCTGAAATCGTCTTCGCAGAATCAAAACGAGATTATTTTATTATTTTTCCCTGTCTACGATTAATAATAATAAAATATCAATAGCTGCACTATTTCGTTAAATCACTCTATAATGATAGATTGTATCAATAAAAATGCATTTGAAATAATGTATTCTCCACTACGCTAATTTTTTTATAGTCTGTAAATATATCAAGTAAAAAACTGTTGCAACTACAGACGAATCGAAGATGTCAATTCTGAGAAAAAAAATATCAAAACATTATTTGCTCCGAAAATGACATATAGAGCTTTCGGAAGAGTTTGTAAAAAAATTCAGTGAAAAGCACGTTGAAAAGCCTAAATTTTATGTTCTACTTTTTTTTCCGTGCGATGAATAATTTTCGAGTTACAAAATGGGACAAACAAATTTTTTGTATTTCTTTCCGGTTGAAAAATGTAATTTAAAAATCTGAAGAAAATCACAAATTTTCTTGATAGTTGGAACTACTTTCTAAAAATTTGTATACGATTTTTGGCGATTTCAAAAATTGCGTGGAATACCTCATATATATAGTTGGAGAACAGGACAGCCTTGTTGGCCTGATGGCGAGTCGGCGGGTATCGGAGTCGTCACGGAAAAGTACCGGTCACATGGTGGTCTCGTGCTGCTTCGAAGCATCGCGCCAACAAACACGCTCTCCGACTCTCCGAGCGTTGTTGACTGTCTTGAAGGGAAAAGAAAAAAAAAATTGCCCACCATATACGGTCCCGGACGGTACCGGATCCGATAGACCACTGTTAGGCACGTAGGCAGGTCAGAAAGTGGGACATTTTGAAAAAAGGGTAGCACACTATTTTGTGACTTGCATCAATTACTATTTTCATGACTATTTTGCCTATTTTTTTGTCGTGGATTTTAAAAATAATTATTTTTAGTCCTGATAATTTTTTTAATTTCAAACCCAAGGTTCTGTGTTTTTGAACGTTAAAAAATTTTTAATATTAAATAGTTTAAGAAATAATTGACCATTTACCTTTTCCAATTGTTGCAGCTTCGGTGATTTTTTTTTTTTAACGTTTTATCAAAGAGGAATTATCGTTCTGCCACTTTTTTTCGATAATGTAGAATCGTGGGATATCAATTCGAATAATGATAAGGTCAGAAAAAATCGAAAAAAAGGTTTATCGCATTTTTTTCTGTTTGTAAGCATTTCACTTTTTGTTATTGCATATATTCATATTATCCATTGAATTCATATTATCCCATTTTTTTCAATCGGTCGTTTCGTTTGAAATAGAAAAAAATCTTTATGATAGTTCAAACCTGTTTTAAGGTCGCCAAATTTAATGTATCAGGATGAAATATCGGTTTTTCGAGATTTTACAAAACTAAGTCGAATCTTTCAAAAAATTCTCTTTTTTTTCTCAAAAATTCGTAAAACTATTGCGTTTCTCCGTTTCTAAATGAATTGGGAATCGAAAAAGCATTTAAAAAATTCTATGGTCGGTAAAAGTTTAGATGGGATAGATACAAAAAAAATTTAACCTCCCGATTCACATTTCAGCTAAAGTCAATTAAAAACTGGACAGCCTAGACAGAGTTGAAAAGTTATTAATTTTTCTCATATTTGTCTTCATGCATTAAAAAAAGTCATTGAAAAATTGCATTAAAAAATCCTATTCACATATCAGCCAAAGTTGATTCAGAGCTAGACAGCCTAGACATGTTTATTAAATTCTTATTACAAAATGACATGTTTATTAAATTCTTACACACAAAAAAAATCATAATAAAATGTATGTCTATATATTTATAAAAAGAAAAAGTGATTCGCGGAATTGGCAAAAAAAATCATCTGTCCTTTGTACTAGAGTTTTTCCTTACTGACCTACACGAACGATTGTACGGCGTCATTTCGAAGGGAAAAAATAGTTATAATTGTTTTCTTCGAATTCCTACGTAAGCGTAAAAAGCGGTTATACGTAAGCACGCAGAGAGACAGAAAAAGAGAGAGAGTGAGAGAGAGAGAGAGAGAGGCAGAGAGAGGCAGAGAGACATAAAGACAGAGGAAGCGAGAGAATGAGAGAGAAAGAAGAAGATCCGATCAACCTCATTCGTAGGTCGTGGTCAACCCAACCGACGGCAGTGATGTAGTCAATATCGGTATATGAACCTCGTAGTCAAGTTTCGAGTTCCCAATGTTAGTAAGCCCAAACGTGTTTCTTTCTTTCCTTCCTTTCCAACTCTCTCCCTCTCTCTCTCTCTCTCTCTCTCTCTCTCTCTCTCTCTCTCTCTCTCTCTCTCTCTCTCGCATTATTTTTCTCCATTAGTCTCGGGATAAAGCATACGTCACGATACGACTGGAATATCCTGCTATATTATTCATAGGAAGTGAATTCTAGCTATGTTAGCCTTACAAACACACAGTCTCGCGGTTAAACCGGTTTTTATCAACGGGGAAAATTTTTTTTTTCCTATTATATCCTTCCCACAGTTATTCGTCACTAAAGCGAGAACGCCAGACAAATACGCCTCGTCTAGCGTTTAAAAATAATATTTCTATCCGTTTTTGTCCCTCTTTTGATAATATTATAAATTATAATTATATAATCATAATTATCATATTACATAAAAATTTAATATAATATATTATGTTAATATATAATTATTTATGTGATATATGATATTATTATTATCTAATTAAATGGAATAAAAATCTTTCAATCGAGTTAATGGTAAGTATAATAGTCATTAATAAAAGCAGGCATCTTGAGAACACGGAATAATCTTCTTTTACACGAATTATGCAATAATTCTTTTAATAACAATAATAATTATGTCAAAAAATGTTGTTCGCTGCTCCGATGTGCAATTTATCGCGTCACGAAACTCGATAATATCAGACTATTATTCCCTGTTTGTTCATAGGAAGTGAATTCTAGCTATGTTAGCCTTACAAACACACAGTCTCGCGGTTAAACCGGTTTTTATCAACGGGGAAAATTTTTTTTTTCCTATTATATCCTTCCCACAGTTATTCGTCACTAAAGCGAGAACGCCAGACAAATACGCCTCGTCTAGCGTTTAAAAATAATATTTCTATCCGTTTTTGTCCCTCTTTTGATAATATTATAAATTATAATTATATAATCATAATTATCATATTACATAAAAATTTAATATAATATATTATGTTAATATATAATTATTTATGTGATATATGATATTATTATTATCTAATTAAATGGAATAAAAATCTTTCAATCGAGTTAATGGTAAGTATAATAGTCATTAATAAAAGCAGGCATCTTGAGAACACGGAATAATCTTCTTTTACACGAATTATGCAATAATTCTTTTAATAACAATAATAATTATGTCAAAAAATGTTGTTCGCTGCTCCGATGTGCAATTTATCGCGTCACGAAACTCGATAATATCAGACTATTATTCCCAAGATCTCACGCGACTTTTGCATTGAACGAGGCTCAAGTGCAGACGGAGAGCTCGGAAAGAATGAACGGAGTATAAGGCAGAGTTGGGGGGGGGGGGGGGGGGTGGGGGGAAATAACATACGAGACTGTGAAGTGTATCCGGCGCCTGACCTTTCTATGACGTCGACGTCATTGCCAAAAGAAACCATATACATATATAGAGCAATTTTTTTCTTTCATTCTGCATCTATATGGGGTGTTCCACGTGAAGTGTAATGTTCCGACAAACTATTTGAACCGCGAGAAAAATTATAATATTCAAACAACACAGATGAATTCCTCTTGGCGAAGATTTTCAATTTCGGATTTTTCAAATTTGGTTTTTCAATCCTTTTTCACGTGGGATTCAGATTATTTTTGTTCATATGGTTCTTCTTTTTTTTTGAATCTTATCAGCTGCGCGATTGTGGAGGGCTGGACAAAACGTGCCAAATTTTTTAAACGTTGTTTGGAAACGGAAATACATTTTCTGCAACTCGTTGAAAAAATCGAAGAGGCTCTGGTCTAATTGACATTGAATGACCCATATCAGAATCGTAGTACTCGCATGCGGACGAGTTTTCTTGACCTTTGAAGACTAGAGAATATCTATCGAGCTCAGCTTTCATTGCTAAATATTCACACGACGTGGGCTATATATGGGACATTCCGAGTGAACTTGACCCGTGTCTGACCCTTGTTCACCCAAGATTTTTCAATAGATTGGGGAAAATTTATGGCGTTCAAAATTTGTCGTTTGAACTAAAGGAAAATCTCAAATTTTTGTCTGAGAATTCAAAATAATTTTTCAAAATTTTTCAGTGTAAAAATTCAAATTTTACGGTATTCTCAAAAATAATTTATCTTCGCCCTCGGCTCAACCCTCATTCGGAATTCTCATTGCGATCACGCGCGTTTTGCGTGCAATACGATACACGAATTTCGAAGTAAATAATGATAACAATAACAATATAAAAAAAATAATAACAATAAAAATGGCGGCAATGAAACTCCATCGGGATTGAAACATGATCGACACGCGATTGGAATATCCCCTCGTGTCTTATTTCCAGATCACGAACGAATATTTAGCATTCCATCAGGTTTTGTCGTTTCGATGCGCGGTTTCGTGACTCGAATTCACGAATATACAGTCCACGCGAGATATTGAGCTTATTTTTTTTTCTTCTCGTCATAGTTTATGGATTCTTTTTTTTTTTTGCACAAACCTACCAGCAGGATAATTTTGTTCGTGTGTTTGTGTTTATATGACTCTGTCCCATGATATATCGAATGCAATGGAACTCTCATAGCGTCAAAATAATTATCATGATTCGATGAATTCTCATTCAATGCTGTTTTTTATCGAACTGACCACCGCGAAAATCGAGCTCGGAATATCGAATCGTCGCTTAAAATTCCTCGTTGATTCTCCTGTTAGCCGAGAAGTCGTGAGATGTGTCGTGAAATTTCAACATGCGCTTGTGTTTTTTTCTTTTTTTTCCTTTCAACCCTTTGAGCCATCGTAAAACGTTGAAACGAGGGGCCACGAAAATTAATTTTCCGCTGTAAACGAAGTAGAAAAAAAAAATAATTAAACACAAAAATAGCATGCAAAAGGCACGATATTTCGGTGGTTTCAAATTTAATTTCAAAGTAGTGTATTTAAATTTTTTGTAAATTCAATTTGACAAAAAATTCGTTTTAAAAAAATCTCCTTATCGGTGACTCTATTGGGAATCGTAAAAAAATATATTGAATATTTTTTGGAAAATTGCAAGATATTTTGTAGAAAAAATTAGGGGGCCAAATTGCCGATTTTTTTAATCCGATAAATTCGATCTTTTCTAAATCTTTGGGTGGTGCCTTATTATATATTTCGGCGTAAAGAAATAATTTTTCAAATTTTTTCTTTCGTCCAGAATTGCACCTTTTTTTAGCGTTCTAATTTTGCTCCTGAAGCAGGAAATGGCAAATTTGACGTTTTACGTGTGTATGTAGTTTAAACTGACCACCTCGTCGCAGAGGCTTTGGAAATTCATACGAAAGTAGCTTTTTATTTATTCCGACAACGAATCTCGGAGCGATATTTAAAATTCCGTCAGGTACAACCGGCACGAAACGGTTTCGTGAAGCGAATTTAATTTTGTCTATTTGCCACATCGCACACGTGTATGTATATAGATATATAGATATACACATGTATCGACTGTGTGATTTGGTTTCGTGATCGCGAGCCCCGATAATGAAACGGAAAACTGTTAGCCCGTCTCTCACATTCGCGTGTGTTTCTCTCTCCCCCAATCCTCGTGATTCCCGCGTGACTCGGATCACCGATCACGTATTTTTTTTTCTTTTTACCAGGACGAGAGACCCGAGTAAAACGCGAGATAGTATTTCGTCGAACAAATCGAAAATCCTTCGAGTTTTTCACGTTTCGTTTCAAGGTTTCTAAAACGATCGAATGACAATTCAGACGCCAACAATCTGCGAGAAAAAAATTCGCGGTCATTAGAATTCATTTGAATAGGCCTCTTTCTCAATTTGGATGAAAATAATAGTGTATTTCTAATCAGAGAAAAAAATTATAGATTTCTATGTACTCCCAATCGAGAATCTTAATTTTTGGAAGATGAAAACAAATATTTTTCAATTAAAGTCTTTCGATGGATTACTGGCATGAAAATTTCAGCATCTCTAAAGTATAAAATTCAATGTTAATAATAATAATAATAATAATAATAATAATAATAAGCAATGAATCAATATCTGATACTTTGAAAGAATCTTGGACATTGTTCTGACTCTATAAATATTAATTTTCTTTTAGGTGGATATGTTGGACCTTCGATTCCACTTGCATCGGCGAATGTTGCGACAAACGGCGGTGGTGGATCGCCACTTCGTCCTCGAACGAGTCCTCCGCCACCGCCACCACCGACTCAGGAACCTGGTGGAAATCCACAATCAAATCATCATCAGGTTAATTTATATATATTTTTTTCAAATTACCCTTCATTCCACTCATTCATCTTCAGCTCGATTTTTTTCAATATTAAAATCTGAAAAGAATGGCTGGAATAATTATGCACTTGAAGTTTCAAACGCGTTCATTTAAACAAACAATCGGAAAAAGTATTAAAAGTAAAGTAAAAGTATTATAATAGCTTGCAAATATTTGGTAAATAATTATTGTCAAGTTTCAAAGATTTTTAAAGATTTATTTCCAAAGTGATTACCAAAGTCTCGAAAGTGTTTTGTAAAAGAATAAATTTCTCGATTTTTCGTTCATCTGCACGTTCGAAACTTCATGCCCGTGAATAATGATGATTTTTTTAAAATGAAATTCTCAAAACTATCAATAGTTAAACTAATTAAAAAATAATATATAGTTGAAATTATTCATTTTTTTAATTATCATTATTTTTATCGTCAAAAAGGGTACGGGTAGCGGACCTTCGCCAATGGCTGCCCTAATGTCAGTTGCCGATACCCTGACGTCGCCCGAACCGGTGCCACAACCACCGAATAATCCGAGCCCGACAAGTAGAAGCCCACCTACGACTGCGTCTAATGCCCAGCAACGCAGTGTCTCGAGAGGTTCTCAACACAGTCCCAACAGTTCAGGTAATTGAAAAAATATATATATCCATACATCAACCCTCCAGAAAATTAATGCGCTAAAAAAAATTTATCCTCGATTTTTTTCACAATTGGGACATTCCACGTCAAATCAACTACCCCATTTTTTGAAATCGCCAAAATTCATATACAAATTTTTAGAAAGTAGTTCCAACTGTCAAGAAAATTTGTGATTTTTTTCAGATTTTTAAATTACATTTTTTAGCCAGAAAAAGATACATAAAATTTGTTTGTCCCATTTTGTAACTCGAAAATTATTCATCGTACGAAAAAAAAGTAGAACATAAAATTTAGCATTTTCAACGTGCTTTTCACTGAATTTGTTTACAAACTCCTCCGCAAGCTTTATATGCCATTTTCGGAGCAAATTATGTTTTGATATTTTTTTTCTCAGAATTGACATCTTCGATTCGTCTGTAGTTTCGACAGTTTTTTACTTGATATATTTACAGATTATTAAAAAAATGGCGTAGTGGAGAATCCATTATTTCAAATGCATTTTTATTGATACAATCTATCATTATAGATCGATTTAACGAAATAGTGCAGATAAGGATATTGTATCATTATTAATCGTAGGGAGGGAAAAATAATAAAATAATCTCGTTTTCATACTGCGAAGACGGTTCCAGAAACAAAGAAGTATCATTGCTTCATTCCCAAAAATCATGCCCAGATCAAACTAAAAAAAGTACTCCTTGGCCATAGAAACGTCGGTGTAGAATGAGGGTAAATTAATTCTTTTTTGCAATCGAGAGACGCGAGTAGCCTTTGACTTTAATTTGTATAGACTTTATCAGTGTACAATGTACATGGGTCCATTGATAAAGTTTATTAAAATGTACAAAAAGATATTTAAAAAAATGAAAATAAAAAACGTTTGAAAAATTGAAAAAGTACAAAAAATAAACAAAAATGCGGGCTTTAGAAAATATCTATAGATAGTCTCAACCCTGTTGATGCATAGAGAAATTTGTGCATTAATTGGGGATGAAAAACGCATGGGAAGGAATGGATCTCCACTGAGCCAATTTTTTTATAATCTGTAAATATATCCAGTAAAAAACTGTTTAAACTACACACAAATCGATGATGTCAATTCTGAGAAAAAATATCAAAACATTATTTGCTCCGAAAATGGCATATAGAGCTTTTGGAGAATTTCAGTGAAAAGTACGTTGAAAATCTTAAATTTCATCTTGCACTTTTTTTTCGTACGATGAATAATTTTCGAGTTACGAAATGAAACAAGACAATTTTTTGTATTTTTTTCCGGCTAAAATGTGTAATATAAAAATCTGAAAAAATCACGAATTTTCTTGACAATTAGAAATACTTGACGTGGAATGCCTCATATTATTACTTATTATTGTAGCGTTTTGATTTCTTGATCTTTCTGCCATTTTTACAACGCCTGAAATAATTACATTCAAATTTTTTACCGAGCATTGGGGAGTCTTGAAATTTATCCAAAAGTTCATCTGCAAGTGCAATATTTCAAGTTCATGAATTTGCCATAAATAATTATTAATTATTATTTAACTTTTGTAGGGTCGGGATCGGGAAGAAGATCGAGCGGCTCGAGCTCGAGGCACGTTTCATCGACGACCGTTATGACCTCGTCCGAGGGCGCAACGACACAGGCAACGACAGCCGGTACCGAACCGGTATCCGCACCCGCCCTTAAGTGTACACTGTGCCAGGGACGCCTCGAGGACACGCATTTCGTCCAGTGTCCGAGCGTGCCCCATCACAAATTTTGCTTTCCCTGCAGTCGCGACAGTATAAAAAGGCAGGGAGCCGGATCTGAGGTGAGAAAGCAATCATTTTTACGAACCTTGGTTTGCCTCCGTTACTTTGAGTAACACAAAGCCCTTCAATTTCCTTGAGAAATAATTTTTTTACAAACGAATTACATTGATCAAAACCACCGAGAAAATATAATTTTTTATGTACTCAGAAAAAAAACATTAAAAAATACAGGGGTTAAACAGTTCACAATTGGACTCTAGTAATTGCACAGCTATATTTACTGAAATACACTGCTCAAAATGCAGTGAGCTCAAAGTATATTATTACAGTTTCTACACTGTCCTCTTTGGACTCGAGTCACTACTGTTTCTTTGACTGGAACGCATAACCCAAAATACAATGTCAGTAGAAATTTTTTACTGGAAACACTGATTTATTATTATTATTTATGATGTCAAAATCTCAGCGTGTACAGGAAAAATCATCATTTTTGTAGGAAAGGATCTACACTACTCTGTTCTACACTGAGAAAAAAAAAATGTTTGAGTGAACAAAATCTGCAGTCAAATACGTTCAACTAGATATTTATTTGGTCTAACTAAATAATTAGTTTTTTTGAACAATTCTGCGCTTCGGTTGACTAAAATATTATTCAGGCAAAAAAATGTTGAATTGTACTAACTAAATATTTAATTGAACGTATTTGACTGCAGATTTTGTTCATTCAAACAATCTTTTTTCTCAGTCTACTGTAAAATTAAATATGTCACCCTATTTTGTATCCAGTTTATGCTGTGATTTCCGCTGTTTCTTTTTTTCCGCGTAGGGTCATTTTTTTCTCATTTCTATGTGTTTGTGCTGCAATCAATATTTCGTATAATTAAAATTACTATTATTTTTGCAGGTTTATTGTCCGAGCGGTGAAAAGTGTCCACTGGCCGACAGTCAGGTTCCGTGGGCGTTCATGCAGAATGAAATAGCGACCATTCTGGCGGAGGACACTGCCGGAACCGGTCTCAAGGTCAAGAAGGAGCGCGAGACCTAAAGGGACCTACGAAAACGTGTTAAACGAAATGGATTTTTTTCGAGGCTCAAATTTTACAATCTGCTCTCTCCGGTGAAAAATTTTCCCGATTTGAATTGCTCATGCAGATTTTCGATGCTCTGCAAGAAGCGGGAAAATGGAGGGAGTAGAATGCGTTTCGGTGGATAACCGTGAAGGGTTCCACCGGCGACGAAACTTTTGGTAAAGCAGTGCGAACGGGTGAGGCGAACGGTTGGCTCGAAAGAAGAAGAAGAAGAAAAAAAAAGGAAGAGACACGAAGAAGAAGTAAGAAGAGAAAGACGGGGGTGAGATGAGCCAACTGAAATAATGAGAGCCGAAGACGTTGACGTGAAATTGAAAATGATCGCGCGTTTTAATTGTAACTGCGAGTTCCGAGATCCGGGTGATAACATTTTCTTTTACCTTCGCCCATTTTGTCTCAATTTTTCTTACGATGAAGCAAAGACTTCATTGTTTATCCGTCGTATTTTTCAACGTTTTTAAAACGACTCGTCGAGATATTCCTATGCTCGAAAAAAAAAAAAATCCCCGGATCTCGAGATGATCGAGAAAAAAAAAGTGCAGAGAAAAAAATCAGCAACAAAAATCAGAAAACGTGCGGAGTTGGCATTTGAGAAGTAGTCTTCGGCAAAAAAATTTTAACGCTGGCAATCGGTGATCGAATTGCGACTTGTAAATAATACGATGGAACGTCGTTGTCGCAACAACGAGGAAACTAATAGCTTTATCTGTTTTTTTTTTCTCCCCTTTCTTTCTCTCGAGACGAATCTCGAACGAGACGAAGACAAGGCGTTTTTTAACGACGAAGCGCACCGAGCTCGTTGGATTTTCTCTTTTGTTTTCTTTGTAATCCCGCGATGGAAGACGCGCGGGATAAAATTGTACTTAGGCCTGATCGCCTATCGATCATCAGCGAGATTTTTTTTTCTTTTCGCTTCTCGTCGCGCCGAGAAAATCCAAGATTTTTTGTATTTGACGAAGGAAACGGCCATATAAATAATACATTCGAGCCGTTGAGCCTGGGCAGGCTTTTATCTTCTTGTTTTTTTTTCTCTTCACGACCACGAGACACGTTTTTCTAGAAATGAAGAAAGATAGGCTTCTTTTTCTATTTTCGTGTCTCGTAACATTTTTTTTTCACCTATACTCTCAAACCGACACAAATACAATTCAACTTTGCTCGTATAAATAAGTATGATGAAATGCGGAAAAATAAAATTAACAAATAAAAAGAAAAACTCGAGCTATTGGCTTATCTCTCGAAGCGAAAATTAAGCATTAAAGTATGATGAGAAAGAAAGAGGAATGCATGGAAAAGAGAATGGTTTCAATTTTTCTGTACATTAAACGCGTGTATATGTGTACATATGACATTTAATTGATAGTGCGTATCGACTAAAGGAGTAACCGTTTCTCAAATGTACAAAAAGAAAGAAAAAGAAAACAAAAATAATACGAGAAAGAAGAAAAGAAAGAATATTTTGTCTTAATTTCACGTTTCTTTCGGCTTTTATACATTTTTCATTTTTAAATATTGAAATAATATATAAAATCTCGTTTAGATTGAGATGCTTGTGAGAGAAGACGAGATTGAGGGAGAAAAAAAGAGAAATAAGTTTTAAGAAGGGCGAAACGTGCGAGTACACGTTCGTCTTTGGTGATACGAATCCGAGACCAAGTCTCGCGAATCTTTGATTTTTTTCTTTTCTCTCCAAAGACGCAAATTTGTCGAATCTTTTTATTTTTCAATGATAAATCTCGAAAGGAAGAGATGAAATTCTTTCACGTTGCCGGAACTCTTTTCTTTCTGATATATATATATATATATATATATATATATATATATATATATATATATACATATATACATATATATTTCATTTTTTTTCTTACTTTAACGCTAGAATTTTATAAGTGAAGCGAGGGCCCTTTGAATTTTTCATTTATCCGATGAAGAAAGAGGTACGCCCGACGAATAGGAACCACACACTCGCTATGTCCGAAGAGGAAGAAGAAAAGATAATTTAAAAAATTTAAAAATAAAAAAATAAAAAAAGAACGAAACGAAAAGTTATTGCTGCCGCCCAGGGTCTATTTTTTCAGTTTTTATTGTTTTTATTTTTTTTCCCCCTAATCGAAAGTAATAAAAACGATGAAGAATCGTGCGAGTGATTATGAGAGCGCGAAAAATTGCGTTTTTTTTTGTGTCCACAGAGAGAGAAGGAGAGAGAGAGAGTCGAGCTCTCTTTTTACCAGAGAGCCCTGGAAAGCGAGCGGCTGCTCTTTTCTTTTTTTTTCTTTTTTGTTCTTTGTATATATTTGTACAGACGGAAATCGGCAGGACGAAAGATTTAGGATATTTAATTGAATTATATAATTCGTAATGCGTATAAACGAGGAAAAAAAACGCATCGTCTTAGATATATATATATAAATATATATATATATTATATAGCATCGTGGAGTTTTGGCTCCATAGAGGTGTCCAGTAAGAAAAAAAACTTTTTTTTAATCGCGCTGTAACGATATGCGGACGGATGAAAAAAAAGAGAGAATGAATCGAATAGATTATATATATATATAAAAATGAAAATTTTTTCGCATCGTATAACCCAAAAAAAAAATCAACATAATGTAACACCGATTATCTCAGATTAAAACGACGAAGAGAACGATGATACATGATAGTTTTTTCGTTTTTTTTTTTCTAATGAAAAAGATAAAAATGTAAAAAATTTGAAAATTCGAGCTTTTCGTGTGAAACAATTTTTCTCGTTTCTCTTCGTCGGTAGTTCCTATCCCCGTACCCATACAATGGGTTATTCGACGTTGCCCAATTTAATGGACGAAACAAGAGTTGTATCGACGTGATGGACAAAAATGGTCACGGAAAATGTGCGAAAGGAAAATATAAAAGAACCTTTGATATTTTTTTTTTACATTTTCCTTTCTTTTTTTTCTCAATTTTCGGTACGTCCGAAAAAACCGATTTTTTAAAAAACCTTGTTTTTTTTTTTTATTTCCAAAGCTTTGGTTCTTCGATATTTTTTTTTGTTGGTTTTTAATTTGTCTCAATTTTTTTCATTAATTGCCAGGAGAATACATACAGATACACACGAAATGGTTCCATGACACACGATTTTCCGTCAGGCCAATATTAAAAAAAAAAAAAAACATTAAAAATAAATTCCTCGCCACCGAAATAACGGATGAATCATTTTTCTTTCGACTTTTCAGACACTGCAAATTCGATCGATCGAACTTTTAATATATTCAACGAGATTGGGAAGGAAGAAGTAAAGTCTCGTTTTTGAATCGAGGAAAAAAAATCGCTGTGATGAAATTTGTACGCTCGATTTTTCCTTTCTAATATATGACTCTTGTACAGCCACGAAGATGGAAGCACGAAGGAAGAAAGAAAAAAAATCAACATGAAACCCTGAAAAAGAAAACGAACGATTTTAATGGAATCGAGAGTAGCAATTTGTAGCTGTCGGATAACGACGAGATCAAAATAAAATGAAAATAAATGAAAAAAAAACATGAATAATCATACTACAAGGGAAAGAAAAAAATCATAAACATAAAATGAAACATTTTCTAGTGTACCATAACTTGAGGAAATTAAAAAAAAAAAAAACAAGTCGTGTAACATTGTACTGTTTATCGTATGTATGCAAAAAAAACATGCAAAAGCAAAATATATGTGTTGATGTGTAACAAAATCGCAAATTGTGTGTCAATTTATTTATCTTCGACAGCGTCGATTCAAGATTAAAATACATTTTATCAATGTATCGTTGTGACCTCTAAAAAGGGTCAAACAAATTTCCTTTTCCCTGATTGAATCCTAATTTTTGTCCTAATTAACATTCAGACTCATTGTGCTGAAACAAGTGATTATGCTTCGAATTAATTATAAAAAATAGTTTTTACAAGAGTAAACGAGTCTAACCACAGAATTAATTTTATTTCATTTTTTTAAGGGGTGTCCTGAATTAGAATGTTCTAAGACCTCGTTTTTTGTGATTTTTTATACATATTTATTTTTATTATTTATTATTTTTATTTTATTATTATTTTTTGTGATGTGTTTTATACATATTTAACGAATACAAAAAAAAATTTAAGTAAAAAAAAAAAATTGTAACAGATTTCTAAGCCTATTTCATGGGCGTCATGTCTCGTAATTTTTCACTGAAACAAAAACCAAAAAGGATTAAAATTATTATAAATTTTTCTTCTGGGTGAACTAAAAAAAGGCAGAAAAAAGGTGAAATAAAAAATTTGGGCGGGTTAAAAAAAAAATGTGTTTAACTATAACAATTATTTAAATAAACTTTCTGACGAACTTTTTTATTTCACTTAGAAGAGAATTTAATACTGAATAAAAAAACTTTGGTACAATTAAATAGTTTTCAAAGTTTTCAATAGAAAAAAATATGAATTTTTAGTTACTTACGCTGATGGGAATTGGCCTCTGTTACTTTGTAAACATACTCTTACATAGTTTATCCATCGATTTAAACAATTTCAAACAAAAAATTTTTTTGAAATTGTAACTCAGGACACCCCCTTAAAAAATGATTTATAAATTAATGTTTTGGAATAACATTTACTTCTCTCACCGTATGAAAAATTGAAATGAATTCTTCGTTGATAAATAAATGGGATGACAAATGAAAAACTATCGAAAGCTCGAATGAAGTAATAAAAATAAAAAATAAATGCCAACATTGAGGTGGGGTTGTTTGAATTGCTGGAGAAAGAAAGAGAATGTGAAGGGGATGAGAGGTCCGTAATATTGATCCATTCGGGTCCAGACAACCCTCCTACTCCAAACCCCTTTTTCGTCAAAAAAAAAAAACATGAAAAATCTTCGAGACTATCGTTTTTCCATCATGCTAAATTATTCTCAATGAAATTAATTATCAAGGCCTGCTGAATTTATAATGAAACAACTTGGCAGTGTCCCAATGTCTCGTTTGCTGCATAGCGTTGCATAATGTCTTCTCCGCTTTAAGGGTCAATAAACCTGCGGACTATTTTTTTCCACCCCTTGCCAATGTAAAGTAGCATTTTTGTCCATCCAAAGAAATTAATTAAGACATTACATTGCTACCGTTGTTTCCAAATTCAATTTGTCTCAATTAAATCAAATTATTCAGGGTAAATAATTATATTCAGTTCGCCAGGTTTTATGAATGTTTCATGCCAATATAAATTAGCATCTTTCCACATTGAAAGGAATTAATTGACCATTTATATCGCTACCGTTATTTTCAATTTAAATTATTAGGCTAAATAATTTTTGCAATATTTACATTTCTTGGAACTAATTACCAAAATTAAGCAATCAAAAATTGATTACTGGAGCTTTTTCGAGTTCTGTCACACAATATGAAAATTATTATTTTTTATCTCTGGGCACTTTTTTCCTACTCTATCCCCTTTAACTGTCAAATTTGTTTGTTACGAAGAGATTCATTGTTTCCTAATAAACAATGCAAGATTCTGTTTGTCATGATTTGGAATCTATAATTGATTAACAATATGTGATTTCATGCGGAAAGTAAAAAATGTCTTTGTTGTCGCAAACCCGAGGACCATTGTATGCCCTTTAAGAATCGATATTCAGTTTCGTAACGCTCCATGGGCGAATCAAAAGATATATCTTCAACGTCCATTTAGAAAACACTGGAATTTTATTGTTAACTATTGGCTCAAATGCTTCTGTATTAAAATTTGTTATTAGGAATTTAAAAAAAAAAGACAATAATTGAAAACATAATTTTTCTAATAGTAAATTTAAACATACCAATTTTTCTGCTATTTCAGCATGAAGAGTTCTACTAATTTTTTTTTAAATTGAATTTCGATCATTAAAATACTTTACCCAAATTTTGAATACTAATTTTTGCTGCACCCTAGCAAATATCAAACTTACATATTGAATCCATAATTTCATAAGCAAATTACATTGTTTTTGGAAACAAATTTTTTTTTAATATAAAATTTCCATCCTTAATCCGTCGATTTTTCATTGCAAGGATTTATACGATACAAAAATATATTTGCGGTATTTTTATAATTAACGATTTTTTTTTGTTTTTATTTTGAAGTATCAAATTTTATTATTTAATAACATTTTTATATTTAACGAATTTCTATTTTTTCCGCTTTCTTCTTAAATATTGAACTGTCAATTGAATCTTGCAAGTAAAATTTGACCCACTTCCCGGTTTCCGATTGAGTTGAAATTTTTCATGCACATGTAAATCAGATGACAATGCAATATTATCACAAAAAAGTTGCAAATTTTTTGCAAAAAAATTGTTTTGCAAAATTTTGTTCACAAAATGGTTTTAAGCAATTAATTTGCAACATTTCTCTACGAAAATTTTGCGCACCAGTCTCTTTCTAAAAAATTTGGGTGAAAAATTTTGTTTGCATAAATTTTGCAGAAAAATGTTGCAAATTAATTGTGTGAAACAATTTTGTCTAACAAATTTTGCAAAATAATTGTTGTGCGAAAAATTAGGTGAAATATTTTTTTTGCAAAAAATTATGCGAAACTAGATATAAATTACTAAACTAGTTATTTAACATCATAAATACTAGAAAGTAAAAAATAAATAAACGAAAAGAATTTTTTTTTTAATCAAGCTTTTATTGGTTGTTAATAAAAAATAACTGAAAAGTTCAAAATAATTTTATTCCGATTGGAAATAATTTTTCAAATAAAAACGTGTTACATTTTAACAGCAAGAGAAAAAAAGAGGCTGTAACAACGCTTTTATTTGAAAACTTAATCGGAATAAAATTATTTTGAACTTTTCAGTTATTTGTTATTAACAACTAATAAAAGCTTGTTTAAAAAATTTTATTTTCGTTTTTGAATATTTATTTTTAAACATTGAATTAATATCGTGAAAAAAATGTATTTGCGATATTCTCATTTTTGATAGAATTTTGTTTGTTGTTTATTTTTCGTTCAAGATCCGAGTCACAGCCGGAAGTCAGTAGATCTGCAGTGTGCAACGAGAAGCTTCGATCGGGTAGTACAAGCCGTTGCGCAGCTGGCGGGCAAACGACCCGCCCGGATAAAGGTGAGGTCGTTTCTCACGTGCGAACTCGCTCGTTGGATCGATCGTCGCCACGAGTTGCGAGGGACAATCGTGGCTCAACCGTGAACGACCGAGTTCGAGGTGGAATGAAGAATGACGAAGATAATTTTCCGGTATAAGAGCTTTTTTTTATTTTAATAATCCCCGTCATTGCATCTCAAATATGATTAAACTTATAATTTTTTCCCCAAAAATATATTTTTTTTCATGATTTTTAATCTAGGATTATTCAGAACGATCCTAGAAAAATAGAGGCTGGTCAGTATTGAGTCAGTATGTAATCAAGAAAAAAAAAATTTTGCAAAATTTTTCAATCCCTTATCTTCAATTTTTGGCAATTTTCAAAATTTCCTGACGCCACCGAATTTCAAGATTTCGGGATGATCTTCGCCATCCTCTGAGTCATCGTTTGTCCTTTAGATAAAAAAAAAGAATTCCCCCATTCGCATAAAGCGGACCTTCCGAATATCGTCGTTTTTTGAAAACCTGGTCGTTATTTCGAAAATCTTGTCATTATTTCAAAAACATGACCATTTTCTATCTCCTCGAGTAAAATATCAGCACAAGTTGATTAGGAAATAAACACTTCCATTACCATTGTAACAATTCAAATTACAATAATTTGAATTGTAATTTTTTTCTTGAAAATTAAATTGGAACATTAAAAAATTGTCCGTGACGATTGCCATTCTTTTTTTAGATAATTACAATTTTTTTTAAATTACTCTCCTATAATGTAGTTCAAAAATTCCAATCATTTCAACTAATTTCTATTTTTTTAAATTTTCGTAATAGAAAAATTCTCAGCGAAGAGGAAGAAAAAAAACGCCACCGAAAAAACTGCAAGATCCGATTTACAGTCCGGATACATTGGACGCATTGTCAAAGGCCGAAAAATTAATCCAAGAGGCGCAGAAAAAAATTCTCGAAGTCAGCTACGACGTGACTTCGAGTCCAGAGTGTGAGCCATCAATTGGGTAAATTTTTTCCGCATTTATCTCTTTCCTCAAACGTAATTTCCATCCGTTTCCAAATATTGTGAAATATATCATCGTTAAAAATTTTCAGATCCAACGGAAACGACGACGATTCGTACATTCGTGAAATCGTCGCAACGAGATTTTACGAGGCCAATGAATCCGGCAGAATATTCACGAGGTCCAAAACGAGACGTCCGCTCGAGAGATTTCACAGACCGGAAGTGCTTCGTGGATGTTTCGAAAGGACGAAAAAATATGAAAAAAATCGCAACGAAACTTCGATCAATCGTTACCCAAAAATGAGGAATGAAGGAATCATTCAATTGGAAAAAGCGGGAAATTTGATGAATTCATCTCCAGTGATCCGAAATAAAATCCAAGAGCCAGAATCGCAAATTTCTCTGGAAACTCCAAAATTGGGAAACGAGGAAAAAATTCCCAACGTGGATTCGAAGACTTCCAGTACGTTTAATATTCAAAATGGTCCTCATCTCGATATACGCGGCGAATGTACGATAACGAAAATCGAAAAAATCGATATATCGCCTGATCCAGCCTCGTCATTTCCGGTTCACGAAAATTCCAAGACATTTGAATTTCGTCACGAATCTCAAGCAATTGCTGAGAGAGAAAAGAGCGAGAATATCTCACACGAATTGAGATTCGAGGCACCGGAAGTTGAGGGAGATTCGAGTGTCCGTGAAATTCAAAAATTGACCTTGACGCCGCGAGGCGGGTCACGCCACGAGCACGACGAAAATAATAAATCGGGTCGATCGATTCAACCGGAAAGTCTCGAAGGCCACGATAATGCGAGAATAACAAATCGTGAAACGAGCAACGACAAACGAGACGGTGAATCATTCATGGATTTTCTTCAGCGTGCCGGAAACGACGAGAATAAATATGAGAATAATCGTGATAACGTTTCATTCGGTTCTCACGACGCGAGAAATATATTCGACAATGCTGTGCAGCAGTTTTTCAATGAAACGAAATGTCCATCGCGGGTCGACGCTCAACGAGAACCGGAAGTTCATGATTTTTGCGGTCGGATTGACGACGATGAGATCGTCGAATCCGACGATTCGTTGGAAAATTCATTTCTTCATGACGGCAAATACATCGAAGAACAATGGAATCTCGATGACATTGATCTGGAACCACCGAATATCGGTGAATTGACCAAAGCATTGAAAAAATTGGACTCCACAATGGAAAAAGTTCTTCGTGGCACGAAAAATTTGGGTTTGTTATTTTCCGAACATTCGGACGAGCCGGAAGTCTCGAATCTGTCGAATCGTTACACGATCGATTCCGAAGAATTCAACGATATTCCCACGAGGGACAGTGATCCTGATATCCCGATGAAAAATCGCGAAAAACATCAAAATGACAAAATCAAGGATTTCATCGAAACGGACGAATCAACGACATCCGGAATTTATCACGAATCAACGCTCGTTGGAACGAGTCAAGATTTGAAAAAAATTGTCGGGAAAAAAAACGTGACTCATCCAAGATTTTCGACGCCTTATGACGTTTCGAAAATTGGTAAAAATTATCGAAACTTTGGCAAAAGCAGCGATTGCAATTCGCAGGAATTTGCCGATTTTTCGATGGGTATAAAACGTCCAAAAAACAATGGCGAGGCTTTGCAAGGAACCTCAAAAGATGAATCTCCGAAAATCGACGATGAGGATGAAGAAATTAACAGAGAATCGCTCGTAATTGTAACTGATGAGACGAGAAAAAATGTTCCAATGGAGAAGAAAAATATACTTTCCGAGATCGAGAAAAAATGCAATTTTGAGGCATTGTTCAATCGCGAAAGTTCGAATAAACCTGAAAACGATGAGATTCAAGAAAATGCCACGTTTTCCACTCACTCGAATCACGACAAGCCCGAATCTTTGGATCTGCGAAATTCAACGACGAGATCGTTGATTCCGGATTCTGTGATCCATGAAACGATCGAGAATGATGAGAAATCAATTGGGACGAATTTATGCGACGAATACGTGACGAAAAAAGATTCCAGCAGATCGGAGCGTTCCGCTGCATCGATCAATATGGAAATGTCGAAATTCGAGAAAACAAACTCTCACGAATCTGTGGAAAGAGTTACAAATCATGAAAAAACATTTTCCCTCGAGCAGCGTAATACAAATGCCGAGGGTTTATTGCCTGATCCTGAAGAAACGTTGGAAAATCATTTGGCCAAAGAAGAGGAGGAAAAAAAGAATGAAAAAACGCCCACAGAGTCGCCAGGATCGTCTCTCAAAGATCGAACCTCGTTCGATGTATCTACAGCTTATTCGGAGGACTTTGAAGATCCAACAGGAAGCACAGAAAAATCGAAAGTTCGGGATAACGTTGAAACAACGAAAAATTCAACAGTGAAATCTGTCTCGGCCGAGCAGAAAGTGCAAAATGAAGATGAACCACCGATCGAAAAAAATGAAGAAGATCCGCCTGAATCTCTGTCACAGGATAAAGACGAGGATAACAGATCCAAGGAGGAGGATTATTTGAAAAAATCAATTTCAGTGTCGGAATTGAAATCGAATGAACGAAAAACCGATGAAAATTACCGGGAAGTTACGAATAATTCGCCAATTCCGGTGCAGGAAAAAAAAGTATCGGCCGAGACGATTTTTGAAAAGAAGGAAGAATATCGAGACGAAATTTTAGAAAAACCGACCAAGGATCCAGAAAGTAGTGATTCGTCGACAAAATCTTCCAAAGTTTCCAGAACAAGGTCAGTTTAATAATAATAATTAATATTACATTAAGACAATAATCACAATCATAACAAAAATGATAATAATAGTTTTTTGTTTTTCTGTTTTAGTTCAGCAGTCGAAGAATCACGTGGAGATGAACTCAAAGTACGTTGATTAACTTTCCTTGTTCCTTATAAAAATTTAAAAAAATTCCTAATCCTATTCTTGTTATTCCCAGTACGATTTTTTTATCAACTTTTTTTCTTCTCTATTTCAATACTTTTTTTAGAGACCCGAAAATTCTATTCTCGCAACGGATTTAATCTCCTGTATAGACCGAAATGTAAATTCTTATACTAAAAACACGATTTTTGTTACAGGCGGCTGAAACGTGCTCGGAAAATTACTCCGAGGGTGAGCTATATTTGCCGAGTTCGTGCTCGTACTCTCTCGGTGAAATAAGAATTTCCGAGCTCGTCACGTTTTCCACTTCCGGTTTTGCCGGTTTCGAGACGTCATCGCGAAATACGGATGGTGCGAGAATATTTTTGCCAAAAAGTTTCATTAATTTGAACTCTTCCGACAACACGATGAATCCTCTCGACGTAAGATTAATTATTCGTTTCAATGTTTCCCTCAATTCGATAAATGTACGCTACCAACGAAAATTTTCCAGACAAAACTTCAAAAAAAGTCTGAAACTTTTTGTTATGCCATTTCGCCGGAATTCAACGTAGACTAATTTGACGAGCGGCATTTTAAAGGGGAAGAATTCGGCTTCATTTCCTGATATTTTAATTATTTTTACAATTTGTTTTTAGATTTCGACTCTATTTTGAAAACAGCTGTTTTTCGCCTTTTTCCCCCTCTCTTCAGGTGCACCCATTTTCTAGAGTAATTTTTTAAAATACATTTTTACGATTGGATTCATAAAGAGGAAAGTTTGAGCTTCAATTTATTTATTTTTTAAACCTTGAGCGATTTTTTTCCAAAGTTATTCTGTTTTTTGTGAAAAAAGGGGAAATTTGAAAAAACCCGTATAACACGAAAACAAAGAGGATTCATGAAAAACTTCTACATACCAAAAAATTGCATCTGTTTTTGTTGAGTGCAGAAGAATTTTTTCAGATTTTTTTTCCCAATTTTTTTTATTTTATTTTCTGGGTCGGAGCTCAGATCATTCAATTACCATAACTCGAGAACTATGGGATTATTGATAAAATTTCAAGAGGAGACAATACGTTATTTTACCATTTTCAACACATTGAAATTTTTTTTCAAGTCTTTTTCCCTAATTTTTTTTTCAGCCTCAACATGAGAAAACAAAATTCTCTTTGTTTTCGTGTTATACGGGATTTTTCAAATGTCCTCTTTTTCACAAAAAACAGAAGAACTTGGGAAAAAAATCACTCAAAGTTAAAAAAAAAGGAAATTGAAGCTCAAACTTTCCCCTTTATCAATCCAATCGTAAAAATGTATTAAAAAAATTTCCTCAAGAAGATGGGTGCACCTGAACAGAGGGGAAAAAGGCGAAAAACGGTTGTTTTCAAAAGACTCCAAAACTAAAAACAAATTGTAAAAATAATTTAAAAAACAGGAAATAAAGTCGAATCCTTCCCCTTTAAAAAGCCGTTTGTTAAATTAGTCTACGTTGACTTTCGGCGAAATGGCATGAAAAAAGTTCCAGACCTGTTTTGAAGTTTTGTCCGAAAACTTTTCGCTGGTAGTGTATTTATGGAAAATATGTAGAGTTTTTTTTCAATTCCTTTTAGTCGCCGGTGCAGAGTCTGGGCGAAGTGCAGGAAACCGAGGTTGAATCTACAGACAGTAAGTAAAACAAATGAAAGCTTCGTTTATCCATATCTTTAGTGCTAAATTATCGTTTTTTTCTGCAATTTCGTTTTTTTCTGCGAAATATTAATGTTTGTTCTTAATTTTTGTGACTCTTCAAGACTCACAAGGATCATTATCGGATGGTCAGCATCAACAACGAATCGAGCGATAATCTCAAATCAACACGATTGTTTATGATTGTGGATCAATCATTATCCTCTATTTTCCCAAATTTTGGGTAATTTTTATTCAATGAAACACTCCCATTAATTGATGTCCCGATATCGTCCAATTAATGAGATACTATTGAAGTTTTACTTCAAACAAATACTGGCTTCAGTTATCGTTATCAAAACCATCGAATTGAAATATCCGTCTGTGGTGCGATATAAATAACAAAACAGAGTGGCGAACGACCCAAGCTTTATAAATGCAACGTTAAGGGGCAACACCACTCTAGAGCCAGCAAAAAAGGCCTAAATTTAATAATTTTTTTTAGAATATTGGAAAAGACATTGAATTTCTTTTTTCAGGGTTCATTAAACGCCTTAAAGTATATTAAAAAAAAATTTTAAACATCTTAGAATTTTTCTTTACCACAGAACCAACTGCATATTGTTTTTATGACCCTAAAGTAAGCAAGAAAAAATCGATTTTTTTTCAAAATCGTAGAGTGTTAAATATACGTATAAAAAGTGTCATCGACTATTATATTCCACAATATTCAAAAATGCATCTCGAACAGACAATATAATTAATAACGTCGAGATAAACAAAAATTCTTATCAATGAGAAAACAAGAAACGTTTCACGACCTTCCGCGACCTTGGCTTTTTCTTGTCAGACGTGTTTCGCTCGATGGTCGTTTGGCGTCGCTAGCAGTCGGCGACAAGTGTTTTTCCACACACACGTGGTCTTCGAGTGGAACACAGTGAACACTCTGGATTCTCAAAAAACTTGCTCCAGATAACCGGTCGACCATCAAGGTCAAGTAATTTTCGCGGAAACAAATTGATGGTTAAATCGTTAATCAATCGAAAGTGCATCGAAGCGTTCGAAGTGTCGAGGGAGATTGAATTATATTTCCTCCACCCTGTTGCTCGCGATTCGAATAAAAACTAATTTATCCTCCGAAGCCCGGTAATGGGCGAAACGGCGACGTAAATACATCTCTCTGAGACGAAATTTCATTCAAATGCGATCCATCTCGCACTCGGTAATGATCGCGACAATGATTTGATACGTCGCAGTCTTTTTAAGCCCCAAAAGCAATTATTAATAACGAGGGAAGAAAATGAGCGACAAGAGTGTCGTTGGATACTGGATATCGGAGAAGAAGAGGCAAAAATTGAATTGCAACGAATTTCACAATGTCTGCGCCAAGGAGGGACTGATTTTGAAACAGGTGAGATAAATTAGTTGATAACTTATTATCGTGACTGTAAAATATTCAGCCGTATACCGGCAATTTGCGTTTTACCGAAGAGATTGAGGTTAGGTTCATGTTCTTAGCGGCTCTAACCCGCGAGAGCGAGAGAGATAGCGATTGTGGCTTTCGTTTTCCAAAATTGCACACTTGCCCGCGATAATTGAAGGCCAAACGCGGTTTCAATATTATTTTGCCATTATTTCGCGCGGTCTGTCAAAATTGCACCGAATTTCGCGTACGCGTTTCTGAGATACAAGCTGCTAAAAGTTTGAGGTGAAGCGGTGCAACAATGTGAAATACAGTTTTCGTAAAAATGATTCATAGAATTGTAACGTGAGAGGATATTTTTGTTTATCTGTGATCGAATCAATGACAAGAAAATAATTGAAGACAAGATGATTTAAGATAGAAGAGAAAGAAAAGAAAACCTGTAGCTCTGTCAGTAAGTAATTATACTAATCAAATTAAAAGATTGAAATTGTAACATTCGTCGATCAGCGAGATTATTTTTTGTTAATGGGTATGAAATTAATGATAAAAACGATTCAGTCCAGAGGTAAGAACATTACGCGAATTAAAGGCCATTAAAAACTAATTCCTGACCTGAATATAATTGTAAATAATGATATCAAATTCTATGAAATTATTTTTTTGATATGTGCAATTTTAATCAGACGAACAATTGTGTTACAGTATATAATGTTATTTTTTTGCAAATTCACAGGTTGACATTAATTCGAATCTCGATGCTCAGGGACCGTTTCACATATTCATACACAAACTCACCGATGTTCTTGCACATGCGGAAAGTGGCGATGAGAATGTATGTAATGCTTCGAGGGACATTCGTTGTGTGATTAATTGGCTATCAGGATGACTTATTTTTTTCTTTTATTTGAAAAATAAGCAGTCTAATTTTTCTCGTACCCTGTTTTTTGTGCCTCTGTAATCCGACTCTAGGCAAGGATCGTGGTTACGCGTATACAAGAATACATTCGCAGGCATCCGGATATGATGGTCATAGATCCCATTGAGAATGTAGAAAATTTGCGAAATCGTCACAAGTCTTATAAAATCCTGCAAGCTTGCTTGAGGTCGAACGGTAATTATTACACAAAATTCCACTCAATTTTCGGTATCGATAAAAGTGATTAATTTCGTTCTACTTTACCTTTTTTCCAGATATCTTTACGCCAAATTCGGTTGAAATAACGTCGATAGATGTGACGGAGAATCTGTCGCATCTCAGAAGAGTGGGCATTAAATTTCCATTCGTTTGCAAACCTCTTTTGGCTCACGGGTCCAGTGACGCGCACAAGGTAGTCAATATTGTTTCCTTCTTAATTTTCATTTTTACGGATGAAGAAAAATAACAGAAAGTTTTCGCAACATATTTGCATTGAATAGAAGCTTTTGACTTTTCCAATAAACTTGGCAAAGAAAAATTGCGAAAAAGTGTTAGAGGTAATTCGCCAAATTTATTTTGATGCTTAATTTTTTTTTCTTTAATCAGATGATGGTGATCTTCAATGAGAAAGGATTGAAAGACTGTCAGCCACCGTGCGTCGCTCAAAACTTTGTCAATCACAGCGCGATATTGTACAAAGTATTTATCGTCGGTGATAATTTCAACGTCGTCGAAAGGCCGAGTTTCAAGAATTTTTATGAAAACGATTGCGCGTCGCTGGAAACTCTCTTCTTCAGTTCTCACGATATATCAAAAAGCGGCTCGAATTCCGAATGGTCGGTAATATCAGCGGACGAGGAGGCTCTGAGAGTAAAACCGAATTCCGAGATATTCGAGGTCATCGTGGAGAAGGTGACGAAAATTTTTGGCCTTATTCTCGTTGGTGTTGACGTCGTTATCGAGAATCACACTGGTAAATACGCCATTATCGACGTCAACGTATTTCCCGGTTACGATGGTTATCCAAATTTTTTCCATCATCTCGTCGATAATGTTAAGAGACTGTTGCTGGAGAAGTGCAATGATCGGGAAAATTCTTGCGCCTGTACCTTGAAAAAGTGCCTGAGCGACGATCCCGACTCGGGATTCGAGAGCGATGAAAAAAAAAGAAACAATCTATGAAATGAGAAATTTTGTAAATTTCTGATAAACAAAAGTTCAATACTTAAGTACGATTATTATTATTAATCATATTATATATTATTGATTTTATGGAATGACTTTGGACCTCGTGAACTCAGATTTTCAGCTATAGGAGATGAAATCAGAATTGTTGAGGGGACATATTAATTTTCTTAAAGGCATTATTCTAGTCTAGAAGCTAAAATTTCATGCTATTCTTGTAAATAATTAAAAATATAGATGGTTTTTTGAGACAGTAATTTTTCGCATATATTTATACATATTTAAACATTTTTTAGTAGTAAATATTTAAAAAATAACGAAATAAATGCGAAAAAGTTGTAGTAAAAGGTTTTTGAGAAGGGGACAATGTAAAATGTGTCAGTTTTATGTAGAATGCCTAAGTTATTGTTTTTTTTTAATACACTCGTAATAATTAATTTTTCATACTTGTTTAGCAAAAATTTCCAACGAGCCGTACTTTCCTTCAATTTTTGTTCGATAATTATTCACAATTTTTATTTCATTTTTGGATCTCTGGACTTATTTTCTTTTTTAACAGCTGGATAAACGAATGATTGTAATTTGTTATTGTGGATTATTGATATAAATTTACTTAGTGAATTAATGTAGAATCTTTGAGAGAAAAAAAGAGCTCAGAAACATCGAAAACGGATTAAACAATGTGACTCATTTTTCGGACAAAAACAAACGAAAGTACTTCTGGCTGGAAATTTCAAAACAGTAGTGATTTAAAAAAATTCATAACAATTTATATTTTTCGTTTTCAAGTATCAGTCCTCCAGTACAAGATATAATTTTTCGTTGTGAATTAATCGCCAAATGTTGGTGCAAAAAATTTTCAAAATTAATAAATCTAAATGCAACTGAGTTTAGTTTGAATTTCATTCAAAATTTAAATTTAAAAAACTAGAGACTTGAATAGAGTTTGAAAGTAAGGTGAAGTCTGGGGGAAATCTGATAACACGAGGTTCAATTGTATTCTAATATTTTAAAAAATCAATTATGTATCTATACAGATTAATATAATAATACCACGATAAAAAAAAGGTCTTCATGATTCTTAATCGAATCACAGAGACGATTTATATATATATATATATATTGTCTCCGCAATTAAAAATCGTCGGAAAAAGGGAAAGTGTAGTCCCGTCATTGCGTAATCATGTTAATCAAATTCCAAAATGGAAATTATAATATTCATTTTGGAGATTCAATGTAACATTGGGGAAACATAATTCGCTTTTTTATTCGATTTTGTCGCAAACACCAAAAGTTCGATGTTATCGCGCAGCTGAGAAAAAAAAACTGCCAGGTTTCTAAACAGTTGTATCATTTTCGCTCCAAGCAACGATTTTTTTCATACAATGTGGGAGAAAGATTTTTACTACAAAATAAGAAAAAATGCATTAGCCAAAGCAAACATTCTGCTCGGTGATGCTGAAAATTCAAACGATCATTATAGATTATCTTCCTCTGTGAACGATGAGGGCATTAAAAATGTTCTGTATCTAGGATGAAGGCAAATGATTTTTTTTCGTCCTTTATCTCAAAATTTTTTCACTTGATTCCGTTAAAAAATTTGCCTTGCTTTCGAGAAGAAAATCGGTGCTTCTCAAACTCTCTGTCACTATCTATCAGAATCGAAAGAAAGGGAGAGAGAGAGAGTGAGACTGGAAGAACGAAAAAAACGAACAAAAAAATCTGCAAGTTTCTAGTTTGCACGATTTTATACTTTAATTAATGTAATGTAACTTGAGAGGTTTTCAGCAACGTGAAAGTTTTTATTAATATAATGATACATTGAATGTACAGTTTACAGCATTTTTCAAAAAATTCCCATTTCCATAAATTTTTAATCTTTGTATTTTGTTACATATGAACTGAAAAAAATTGTGTTCTGTAAAAGATTTTGGCCCATAAATATCATATATTTTCCATCTATGTAACATGTACAAATAATATAATATTAAATACATATTTAATAATATATTATATAGATTTATATAATATTTAATTAATTATGCACTTATTAAATAATATATGCGAATAATACTTCATTTTTATAGAGATTAGATAAACGGGAAATATAACAAAAATGAAAAATACGTGACATTTTTCTTTACGCAACGATCTTTTACTATATTACAAATTTTTATATAAATTTCCATTAACGAATTTCTAAAAACGTGCAAAAAATTCCCAGAAACCTCAATTATTACAAAAAGATTTTTTTATTTATCCAAATAATTTGATGCTGTGAATAATTGAATTGAATTTTCAGAATTTTGAGACATGAAAATGGGATTCTTTCATAAAAGAATCTTCTATTGTAACTACAATTACTTCAATTGTATCTATTACATAATTTCACAGTCATATTTACAAAAAAAAAGATCCAGGTCTTTTTTTATAATTAGATAAAAATTAAAGAGACGTATGCATAGATCTTTTATGGAAATAAAATTTATGCGACTTTCGTAAAAAATATATTTCTCAAATATATCAGATATATTTTGCTCTGGAAAATATATATTTCGCATATATTTAGTAATTGAGTATTATGCGTGAAAAATATCGTCAAAGTATATTTGGTAATTTATTATTCTAATGAACGTTCAAAATAATTAAATATGTTGGATATACATTTTTGCTTATATTTTATTTCCATATGATAAAATTTACCGGTACGCTAGTTGTACATTTTTCACGATGAGAAAGCGACGAAATAATTCGATAACATTCATTCATTCATTCATTCATTCATTGTGTTCACATTCCAGTTCAGACAGGAATGTAAACAACATTGTAATCGTTGCCTAGACTCGCCAAGGCTGGAGCTGTGACGTCACACCGTATGCGCGTCTTATAGCGCGCCATTACCTGCCCCACTACTATCCTCCCTCCCCCCTCTTTCCAGTGACGTGAGCTAATAGCCGAGAGCGTGACGCGCGCCGCGAGCCGTATCAGTTCGCCGCCGTGGGTCGAGCCGTGAACACTTGCTTATGTAAATTCGTAAGCCAGTCTTTTTTTTGGTGCGGAAATGCTTTCGTACCGAGACTCGTGTTAAATCCGTGGAATATACATTCGTTAAATACACAAACGTGGATTCTAATTGTCGTGAAAGTGCACGATTTGACAATAATTCGGGCAAATAATGTTTCTCGATCGCAAGGCTCGCATTTTTCCCGTGTATTCAACGCATTTACGCGGTTCGTATATCGTGCCTTACTAAATTGCTTTGAATATACGCGACATTCACGCGATACTTGATGTTTTTTGCGTGCATTGATAAAGATCGTGAGTGCATTCCAAGTTCATTGTCATAATGTGTAAACGTACGATACTTTTTCACACGAAAAAGCCGCGACGTTCCGGCCGGCGCTCCAAACATGCGCGAATACGTCGACCATAACCTTGACAATTTTTCCACACAAATCTCAGGTATGTATTGTCAATACATTATTTTTCGACAGTGAAAAAATGTTTGTCACATTGTTTGGAGTTTTTTTCTTGTGCAATTTAGAATTATTCGCGAATTTACAAATACGTGACGTTATTTTTCCCGCTTTCCCGTATATTTTTTAGCTTTGAGAACAAAGAGCAGCTCGAGTGCACTTGAAATTGCGTTATTTTGAGTTTGTGAGAAGTCCAAAAACCTGCTCTCTCTCCCTCTCTTTTTTAAATTATCGGTAGATTCAGTGGAAAAAAATACATCGAAATGAGATGAAAAAATTAAAAAAAAATTTTTTTTTGTATTTTGGTCAAAATTGAACCCGTTTACTAAAATTACTGTAATTTAATTTTGAGATAAAATTCCGGCTTTTACATGCGCTCATTCTCTTCGGGATCGTTCAAGCTTCAAAACCCCGCTTGGTTTATCCGAATTCGATCATTTTTCAATTTTTCGCAGATTTTTAAAGTCGAACTATCGATTTTCGCAAATTTTTGCATACATATCCCTTTTCATTTTTTTCGACGATTTTCAAACTGCTCCCATTTCTACACAAATTTGGTTATCAGGATGAACCAAACGGCATTCTCTAAGTTTCGTCACAAAGTTTGTATACGAAAAAGAAATATTAGAATCGGCCAAACCAAAGTAAAGTTATGAGCACTTGAAATTTCGGTATTTGAGGTTTCTGAAAAGTAGCTCAAAAATGAGCCGAATTTTTTTTTGTCCTTTTTAACGTTTTAGTAGCGTATTTTGATGCGAAATTTATCGCCGATTTTAAATCACGTTTTTGTCAACAAATATTTATTTTTTAGTAAAGGCCAGGAAAAATGGAAAAAAAAAAATTTTAATAAAAATTTATAAATATTTCGAGTTTTTGAAAATAAATAGAAGAAAGTTTTTTTTCGCATTTTTGCCAAGATTGAACTCGGTCATTAAAATGGCTAATTTTTTTTTCCACATCAAATTTTGTTTTCACCTTCAGGTCATTGCACGAACGATAAAATTCTTATTGTACCCTAATGTATATATTTAATGCATATATATATTTCACTGACATTAGATGGTATATATATAATATGTTGAGTGTGCGAAATGTTCTAAAAGAAAAACGTGAATTTCTAGTATCATGTGGCTAAAGATAAATATTTTATTCTATATTAAATCTTCTACCAGTAGAGTAAAGTTTTATTTAAATATCTGGGTGTATTTTTTAAACGAAAATATTTTACAAAATCAGACGTTTTATTTATTACATGAAAATACCACACAAACGCTTAATCCTCATTCACTCTCCTTTGGCAGGTCCGTAACGAGTTTTTGCTTCTTCCAAGCCTTTGCAGTCTCGAGGAACTTCAAGTTCGGCTTCTGTGACTCGTCTTCGGGGAATATGAAGTCAAATATTTCTTCCCAGCCATCGTCGCTCTGCAGGTAAGAATTGAATGTAAAATAAAAAATAAAAACTCCGTTTGTCAAACTGACAATATTTATCGGAGGGGAAATTAAATTGCTTACGCCGTCATCATTGACTATGCGTCTTCGTCGTTTTATCCTTCTTGGCATTTTTTCGATTATCTTTATTTGACTCTCCTCGTCTCCTCTCTCATTCTCGAAATCTCTCCACGCTTCCAGCAACATTGCTCGACTCTCTTTGTCCCCGCTTGATCTTAGAGCTGCATTTCCACGCTCGAAAATTCGTCTTGCCAGTGAAACACTGTCGATTCCCTCTTCCACGACAGGATTAGCCAATTCAAATTTTGCGTAAGCTATCCAAACCTTGAACAATGCAATAATTATATTTTATTAGAAATCAGACATTCTCCAGTATCAGAATTTGTTCAAACTTTTTATTGTTGCTTGAGACCAGAGTTGTGAAAATAGTAATGTAAGAGTAATGCATTACCCATTACTTTAAACAATGTGTATTGGACAAGTTTTCAGTTACAAATTACAAAAGTAATGTGTAATGTATGCATGTCCCATTACAAATAAAAAAAGTAACGTGTAATGGATGCATATCCCATTACAAATAAAAAAGTAATGTTTAATGGATGCATGTGCCATTACAAATAAAAAAGTAATGTGTAATGGATGCCCGTGTTCCATTACAAATAAAAAAGTAATGTGTAATGTATGCACGTTCCATTACAAATTACAATTTTTAAAAAACGTAATTTGCAGTGGAGAATATTCCATTACAAATAGAAAAATTGCCGTGCTCGTATTAGAAACGTGCACATTGCTGTCCCATTATTTTATTTCACTCACTAAAAGTTGATCCACAATTATCACAAATGATCAATAAATTAAAAAAAAAGACCATACACATTATTTAGGGATTCAAAATAAAGCGACAAATTTTGTATCAGTAACTTTTAATTTTGATTAGATTGCTTATAATTATGGGTGACAGCGTGTAAAAGCCAGTCCAATCATTTTTGGATAATTTGGGGGTTGGATAATTTTTGGGGTTGAGTACATTTTCATACTTCATATTTAACGATGAACTGTCTGTTTCTTGTTTCTATTTTTTACCTTCATGGATCATTTGTGATAATTGTGGATGAACTTTTATAGTGAGCGAAAGAAAATAATGAGACAGCAATGTGAAAGTTTTTAATACAAACACAATGGAACGTGCATACATTATACATTACTTTTTTATTTGTAATGGAACACGCATCCATTACACATTACTTTTTTTATATTTGTAATGGCACATGCATCCATTACACATTACTTTTTTTGTTTGTAATGGTACACTTATCCATTTCACATTATGCAGTGTAATGGGTAATATATACAGTAATGCATTATCAAAGTAATGCATTATTTACAACTCTGCTTGAGACAAACTTTCTCCGAATTTATTTCAGAATTTCTAATCAATCAATTGTGGAAGTACCGTATTTTCTTCAAGTTTTTTAATCGAATAATTGAAGTAGCAAACAAAATTTATTTTCAAACAACTGTGATCATTCTTTAACTTTGCAAAAAATTTAAATTCAATGTCCTAAATATTTACCAAGTTACACTACATTTTTTTAAATATTAAAAATTTCATAATATTTTAACTCTGATCGAAAATCTTGAAGAAAAAAATGTCTCATAATAACAAAGTTTCCTCTGTGAAAAAACCCAATAAAATAAAAATATTGCCTCCAAATTCTGAATCATGAAAATAAATGAATAACTCACTTTAACGTGGAGTGTACGATCCAAGAGTCTCTCGAACAAATTTCTCGCATTTTCCGCCTCCTCCTGAGATATCTCAAAGTCGATATAAGTCTTCCACAATAATTCGGGCATGTCCAATCGCGGCTGTGAAACAGCGAGTTCGTAGATAGCCCTCGCCCGATCTGTATCACCGAGTAGAGTCTCGAGTTCGGCAAATTTCATCCAAGTTGTGCAATTTTCCGGTCCGAATTCGAGAAATTTTTCGTACAATATGCGACAGCGATCGAATTCTCGCAATTGAATCTCCAGGTCGATGTAACCGCGAAACAATTTGTCCCTTGGAGAAACCCCGAGGGCCAAGCCGAGAGTTTTCCTCGCTGTGGTCAGATTCTTTTGTCTGATCTCGAATTTCGCGTACAAGAGCCACATTTTTGAGAAGGTAAATTGTTTGTGGGGTATGAGCTCGAAGAGGCAAACTCGATAAACTTGGCGACATCTCTCGATATCCTCTGTCTCGAGTTCCTCGAAAAGAGCATAATTAATCCACAGATAAATGTATCTTCGCCAATATTGTTTCTCCTTTGTCGGAGGAACATTCGCTATAGCTCGTTCGTAAGTTTCCCTTATGTTATCGACGTTACCCTCGGATTCGACGAGCTTGAGATAATCGAACCATGCATCGTAATTCGACGGATTTTCCTGTATTTCCTGCTCGTACTGACGCTTCCGTTTGCTCACGATAACGTCCTCGATTCCCGAACGATCGCCGTACTTTTTCTCGTGTATCGTGTAAGCCTTGTAAATCTCGTGGGTACGATCCTTGGGAATGTGATCGAGGGCGTATTTGTAAATTACTCTGGCGCGATCGTGTTCCCTCTGTCCCTCCTCGAATCGCGCGAATGATATGAACAATTTTTCGTCCAAACTTTCGTCTCCGTAAAACGTAACGGCACGCTCGTAAACGACACGAGCTCCATTTATGAAACCGTGAGCCTCTTCGAAACGGGCATATTTTATCCAATGCTTGATATCCGGATGTACCATTACGAAACGTTCGTAAATGTGTCGCGCTCGCTGAATTTCCTTGTATCTCAATTCGAAATTAATGTATGTTTGCCAAGCTTGCTCCGCAGGTTCCCATTCCATCCAACGCTCGAATACTTGACGAGCACCTGCGATATTCTCCAGCATTTCCTCCATATAAGTGTACTTGTACCAAAATTGATTCGCCCTCGGCAATATCGTAACGGCTCGGTCCCACAAATTTCTCGCGTGATTTATCTGACGATTTCGCATCTCCATCTCTGTGTACTTTAACCACAGAGCTATGTTCCTGTGATCGCAGTCCAGGGCCCTCTCGTATATCGATCTCGCTCGCGCTATTTGCTTCTGGCTCTCCTCCCATTGCGCGTATTTTATCCAATTAGATAATACCATGCGGTTCTTTCTTATGTTGTCCTCGAATGTCTTGCGCTTTCTGTGCTGATAGTCGGCCAATTCGTGAGGATCCGAAATCTTCTGTTTCGGTGGTGGTGGCAATATCTCTAAGTCTCTCTCTTTCGCCTCACGCAACAGCTGCTCCGCCGTTATCTGTATCTCTGCGGGAGCCTTGTTCTTCACCTGGATTGATAGGAAGAAAAAAGTGTCGCCATTGAGCCATTGCACAGTTTTTTTTGCATTGCAATTTGATAGTTTTATCGAGAAATCGAGGGTAAATTTTTTATAGCGGTATTTGGGAGAATTATGTTTGATAATGAATTTTAAAAGATTTAAGCATATTGCTATATTAATTTAAAAATTCTAACATAAACAGTTTCAGGGAATCCTTTTATATTGCGTTTTGCTAAATTCTCTTGGAGATTCTAGAATAGGGGTTTTTTAAATCGAGTGACATAACCTGAAACATCGGACATAACCAAAAAACCGAAATCGTTTGTACATATGTATGTACAGTTGATTTTCAAACAACTTTTCATTCATCAAAACTGGTACGTTTTGATGAATTATTAATAGATATGTTGAATGAATCGATTTATGGAGAAAAATGTTTAAAAGAAAATTACCTTGGCCACTTTGGGCATCTTTTGTGGCTTTTCCATTATTTCGATGATTTTGTTGCACACTCAACGTATATTACAAATATTATTCTTCGAGACTCAGCACAGATTTCACGGTATAACAAATTGACAATGTTAATGTTAAATTTGCGACACGTTTGACGAACAACAAGAATCGAAGATGAGCAAGATTACTCAAACTCAACCACGGTCAGAAATTATTGAGAAACGAAGTAGCTGCGCTATAGTGAGACACTGCATTATCGACGGAAGAGAATGATGCAGAAAACTTTAGTTCCGCGATCGGCCGTGGCGTTCCCAGCGCCGCGCCATATTTGACACGCCGCCACTAGAGCGCTTTCTCGATTATTATTTTCTCCACGTTTAATTAAAAATCTCCACCCTTCCCCTTCATCGCCGTCTAAAAAAGTGTTCCTATGGTTTTCTGCTAGTCGAGAGTTGAAAGTTTTTCCCGTCCGCGAAACAAATTTCTCTCATTTCCTTTAATTTTCGGGGTTATTTCATACATGGCTGTCGGAGAAAAATAAATCATGTCTTTTGCCAAAAATAAAATATTCGTTCTACAGGTGATATCGTGCATTATTGTGAAAACATGTGTGAGCGAAGATATCTTGGGATGCGGCGGTTTTATCAAGAGTCACGCTAACATCGATTACTCCAAAGTTCAGATAAAACTGTGAGTACGAAATTACCTACAAATGTGTATCTATGGGAACCTTACATTCTGAATTGTTCATGAAATATTCAACGTTTATTCAGTTACACAAAAGCCGGAAGTTTGAAGGATCAGACTGAATGCGCACCCAATAATGGTTATTATTTTCTACCGCTCTACGACAAGGGAGAATACATTCTCAAGGTACCATTTTTGTAAATTTCAATTATCAGAGTACTTTGAGTTTTGAGTACTTTACATTTCAACTATTTTGTTCCGTATTTTCAACGCGTGTAACCAATGAGTATCAACTGTTTCTATAGGATAAATTAATAATGTTTTTAATGATAAATCTCATTAGGTTGATCCTCCACGAGGTTGGAGCTTTGATCCCATTGAAGTTCCCTTGGACATTGACGGGACGACTGATGTTTGTAGTCAAGGAACAGACATAAACTTTACATTCAAAGGCTTTGGCATTACTGGAAAAGTAAGAGACATTATTTTGTTTCTTTTTTCTACATTACCGGTACAAAGTTTCCGGACAAAACATCAAAAAAGGTCTCGAACGTTTTTTGATGCCATTTCGCCGGAAGTCAACGTAAATCAATTTAACAAGCGGCATTTTAAACAGGAAGAATTTGGCTTCATTCCCTGTATTTTTAATTATTTTGACAATTTGTTTTTTGATTTGGACTCTATTTTGAAAACAACAGTTTTTCGCTTTTTTTTCCTCTCTGCAGGTGCACCCATCTTCTGAAGGAAATTTTTTTTATAGATTTTTACGATTGGATTCATAAAGGGAAAAGTTTGAACTTCAATATCCTTTTTTTGAGCGTATTTTTTTTTCCAAAGTTATTCTGTTTTTTTGTGAAAAAAGAGGAAATTTGAAAAATCCCGTATAACACGAAAACAAAGAGGATTCATGAAAACTTCAAGATAGCAAAAAGTTGCGTCTATTTTTGGTGAGTTCAGAGGAATTTTTTCAGATTTTTCGAAATTTTTGTTTTCTCATTTTCTAGGTCGGAAAATGTCGACGTAAAAGATGTGGAAAAAATTTTGAAAAAAGATTCCAATGTGTTAAAAATGGTAAAATAAAGTATTTTCCCCTACTAAAATTTTAACAATAATCCCATAGTTCTCGAGTTTCGGCAATTAAATTATCTGAGCCCCGACCCAGAAGATGAAAAAAAAAAAATTGGAAAAAATCTAAAAAATGCAACGAAAACCGACTCAACTTTTTGCCACCCTGAAGTTTTTCATGAATCCTCTTTGTTTTCGTGGTACACGGGATTTTTCAAAATTCCTCTTTTTTCACAAAAACAGAATAACTTAAGAAAAAAAAAACGCTCAAAATTTTTGATAAAAGTAAATTAAAGCTCACACTTTGCTCTTTATGAATTCAATCGTAAAAATGTATTTAAAAAATTTCCTCTAGAAGATGGGAGCGCCTGAAGAGAAGAAAAAAAGCGAAAAACAGTTGTTCTCAGAATAGAGTACAAATCGAAAAACAAATTGTAAAAATAATTAAAAATACAGGAAATGAAGCCGAATGCTCTTAAAATGCCGCTTGTTAAATTAGTTTACGTCGACTTTCGGCGAAATGGCATAAAAAAACGTTTGAGACCTTTTTTTGAAGTTTTGTCCGGAAACTTTTCGCCGGTAGCGTATGTTCAATAATTTCAAATTAATTATCGGGTTTATTTGAGGCAATTTATGCACGACTCTGATAGGTTACCAGTAGCGGATCTACTCAAGGACCCGCCGGTGTGACGGTGTCCCTTTACAAGGACACTGCTAAGGGCACATCGGTAGGAACTACAAAGACAGCAACAGGAGGAACATTTTACTTTACCCCCATTCAGCCAGGAAAATATGTATTGGTGGCTTCGCATCCTATGTAAGAATGCAAAACATATAACATTTGAGATATAATAATAATTATAAGATAATGTGTCAAATTTATCATTGGACGATTTTTACATTTTATTTCGAGACTTTTGAGATCTGGGACTTTGAAGAATTCTGTTTTTCCTTTTGTCAGCTGGATATTCGAAACAGATGTTGTTGAAGTTACGGTACAAGAGGGTAACACGGAATTACCAGACAACAGCCTTGTGATATTTGGTTTTGACGTTAGCGGTCGAGTAACCAGCGAGGGTGAGCCTGTTGGTGGTGTTTCTTTCATCCTTTTTGGTGTGAGTATCAACTTTATTGTTTTGTTTTTTTCGCAAATAATTATCAGCATTTTATGTACATGAAGATGCAAACGTTCAATGGAACAAAAATCCGCAAGAGTTGATGAAAAATTGAAAGATTGTACGGATAATTGATAAATAGTTCCAAAAACATCATCCATCGTTTAAACGAATTCTTGATCAAGTACTATTTTTCATCAAAATGAAATTTCATATGTGGATTATCCATTCAGTTGTAGACTATTCGTTCAGAATTTTGAATTTGTTTATATTTGCCCACAGACTGGCAAAACGAAGAATTGTGCCACAACGAGTATCCAAGGTTATGAGACCAAGAAGCCACTGTGTCACGTGACGTCCGACAAAAACGGTATATTCAAGTTTCCGGCATTGTCCATCGGAGAATACAGAATAATACCGCATTACGCCGGCGCACAGACGAAATTTGACGTTCAACCGACCGAACTTTCGTTCAAGATTGTCCATGACAGTCTCATATTGCCGCAAGATTTCAAGGTCACCGGTTTCACCGTCAGTGGAAGCGTTCTCACCTCCGACAAGGGAACTCCCCTGGCTGGTGCAAAAGTTTTTCTCTCCGGTCGTGAAGTCGCTACGACCGATAAAAATGGCATTTATACGATTGAGAAAATGAAGACGGGACAGTACGGTATAAAGATCGAAGCAAATGACGCCCGTTTCGACGAAATTCACGTTAGAGTATCGCCGACCTCTTCCGTATTGACCGCTGTCTCACCGGCGTCTTACAAAGTCTGCGGTAACGTTAAATTATCTGCCAAGGGAACACTTCATTATCGTAAAGTTGCAGTGGAAAATACCGCAGCTACGTTTTATGAGGAAATCGAGACTGATCCGAAAAGTGGTGAATTTTGTCTCTATCTCGCTCCGGGAAAATATCAATTTAGCGTAATTGTCAGCAACGAGGAAAAAGCAAAGGGATTGCAGTAAGTTCAGCAAAATAACTCATATTTTTTTCAACAATAAATTCAGACTATTCTCGATTTTTTACTCTGACTTATTTGCTTTTTTTTATTTACTCTTTTTTTCAGATTTTTCCCGCTTCAACAAACAATCGATGTTTCATCGAAGCCCGTGGTCGACATCAATTTCTTGCAGCTCAAAGCCATTCTTCGTGGTTCTGTTCAGTGTTTGAAAAATTTTGACTGTAGTCAAGTATCCGTAACGTTGAAGGTACTCGATGGTATTACCATCAAGACTATGCAAGCAAAAGGTAAATTTTACGAAATACTATGTAAATCGCTATTAAAATTGACAATATTAGATTTTTTAATTATCACAACGACACCAATTTTCACTTCTAGCAGTTACGTTGAATACGTTCAATTTTTTAAAGTACTCTGTTGGTTTTACAGTTTTCTAAATTGGAATAATTAATCGATATAGCTTAAAACTTTGAAAGTTTAAAATACAAATTCAAATTTCAAATATAAATTAAAAGAAATAGATGACTGCTGAATTTTCATTGAATTTAATTTTTGTATGCGCGATACATTCTTAACTGTACATTACATAAAAATGCTCATTTCGCGATAACGCAATATTATTATTCTGGAAGCTTGAAAATATTGAAAAAAATTTTATTTGATGAATAAAAGTTATACCCCTAGTATTGAGAAGAAATCATATGGCTTCTTTAAGGTACTAGTCTACTTTAGAAGGCCAAAAAAAGCAAATCAGTTCCTTTATCAGATATGACTATAAAACTGTTTATACAACATTGTTTTACCCTTTGAAAGTAGAAAAAAAATATTTTTATTTTTTATTTTGATTCTTTCAATCATTTATAGAAGGCAAGTCGAGTCTTCGAAAATGTTTTGTCCCATGGCGAAAGTTAATCTCAGGATTGGCAAGTCTGAAACAAAAAAAAATAAAAAAAGCATTTTAAAGAGGAACTTTTCTTACACAACAATTAACCATCGTTAATGAAAAATCGATTGAAAAAAAGGCGGATGTTTGAAATAAATTGTGAAAAATTCAATATTTCATTTCAAACAGGCGCCATTTTTGTTTTCAATCGATTTTTCCATTAACGGTGGTAAATTGTTGTGTGAGAAATCGTCCTCTTCAAAATGCTTTTTCATTTTTTTTGTTTCAGACATTGCCAATCCTGAAATTGACTATCGGTCATGGGACAAGACGTTTTCGATTTTGGCGCCTTCTATAAATTATTCAAATAATCAGAATAAAAAATAATATTTTGTTTCGTGTTTTCCAAGGATG
Source organism: Alloplasta piceator (assembly GCA_946863875.1). NCBI lineage: Eukaryota > Metazoa > Arthropoda > Insecta > Hymenoptera > Ichneumonidae > Alloplasta > Alloplasta piceator. The sequence goes on from OX333080.1 coordinate 12,701,363, forward strand.
AAACAATGTTGTAAAAACAGTTTTATATCCATATTTCATAAAGGAGCTAAGAAATAAAATCTTAAAAATTAGCTGGCCTTCTAAAGTAGACTTAAGTGTAATTTAAAATAAAACAAATTTCGTTATCGCGAAATTACTATGATAGACAATGAAAATTCTTTTGTCTCCGCGCTCGTAAAAGTTTCATTTTATCAAGCAGATGGACGTTACGAATTCACGGATGTTTTGCCGGGCCATTACGAGATCCTGATCGACACTGATGTTTACTGTTGGGAAAGTCCATCGCATCGATTATCCGTCACCTCGGAACGTGCCGAAATTCCACCGTTCAAGCAAACTGGTTTTTCCGTAACATTCATATCGTCTCACGCCACAGCGGTCGAATATTTCGAGCCCACGAAATCGCAAAAAATAATTCTTCAACTTCCGGTCGATAGTACAAGACACTGCGTTCCAAGATCGGGCGAGTATAAATTTGCACCGATCGGTTGTCACGTTTATCCTCAGGCTACGTACGACTATGATACGAATAATCTCACGCCAATAAAATTATCGACGACGGAGCACAATCATCGTGGAAAAATCATCAGTACAGCTGCCCTCGATGATGTGAGAGTGAAAAATGAATTTTCCGGCCGTACGGAAATTCTCGGGCCTTTGAAGTACGAGAAAAACGGCGATGTTTATCGTTACGATTTTGATTTTATCGCAAGTGCGAATAATATATACAACGTCACGCCTCTCTCGGATATTCTTCTGTTCGATCCAGCGTCGGTCAAAGTCATCGGCTCGAATGACTGTAACAATGATGTCGCGACGTTTACTGCTGAATTAGGAAAGGTAAATATGTAACACGTTTATTGAGACTTTGAGCTAAACGTCTAAAAATATGCAATATAAATTGTCCCTGATGAAGCCAATAGCTTCCTCAATGTTGGTTCTCACTTGGCAAAAAGTTTTGGCAGTGCATGCAAATTTTGAATAATGCAATGCACTAATTTCCGATTAGGACGTTTTCTTTATCTGTCTGCACTTTATATTTCACATTTAATGTTTAATTTTTCCGTAGATTATCAGCGGCGGAATATCACCGCCCCTCGAAGGAGTCACCATACAAATATTCGGCAAAGACAAAAACATTCCGTTGCACAATCTCGTAACTGACAAAAATGGGACATACAGAATCGGACCTCTCGATGGAAAAGTTGATTACACGTAAGAATTCGACTGAATTCTTAATTTTTGAAAAATTACAAAAGTTATTCCATCATAATGATGAATAAAAAATCGAAATTATGGTTTCTAGCGTCACAGCTGAGAAGGAAGGCTACGTAATAACGGGTCCGGATGCCAATGGCGTGTTTCTCGCCCACAAATTAGCGGAAGTTATCGTCCGAGTTTCCGATCAGGCGGATGAGGCTTCACTCCAGGGTGTTCTTCTCTCGCTCTCGGGTGGTCAGAGTTATCGAAAAAATAGCGTTACCGGTGACGATGGATTTTTGAAATTCAATTCTCTCTCACCCGGTGAATACTTCTTGAGACCAATGATGAAGGAGTATCGTTTTGATCCACCGTTCAAAATGATAAACGTCGAAGAGGGCGTCACCGTTAGGGTCAAGCTGTCCGGTACGAGGGTAGCTTTCAGCGCTTATGGCGCCGTCACATCATTGAACGGTGAACCGGAAGCGGGTTTGCTCATCGAGGCACAGGGACAAGCGGAATGTTCGGATCTTCAGGAAGAAGCTACCACAGAAGAGAATGGCAACTTTAGAATTCGTGGACTTCAGCCGACTGTGAGTGATTTTTTTTTCAATCAATCATTTTTGCTGGAAATCGATTGTATGTACAAATATGTGTCTCATGCGGAGTTGTAAATTATGCATTATTATTATAATGCATTACTGTTTTCATTACCCATTACAATGCATAATGTGAAATGGACAAGTGTACCATTACAAAATACAAGAGTAATGTGTAATGAATGCGTGTTCCATTACAATTAAGAAAAGTAATGTATAATGGATGCATGTGCCATTAAAAAAAAGTAACTTGTAATGGATGATTACTCCATTACAATTTACAGTTGAAAAAAAAGTAATTGAGAGTAGAGAATTTACCATTACAAATTAGTGTGTTTCTAAGACAATTTGGAGCAGGTACTAGTTTGCTCAAAGGTCAGTCTATTAATTTTTCAATGAAAATAATTTATGTGTATTAAGTTTTTGTTAACTTGACTATCGTAGTGGTAAATGTATGAACAGTGATTTTTTTAGAGTACTTCTTACTCCATTCTTGTAAAAATTACAAGAAAAACTCTTGTAAAAATTCAAGAAAACCTTATAGGGATCAGTGTATATTAACTTAATATACACTGGCACATATGAATAGTTATTTTTTGGAGTAATTTTTACGCCATTGTTGTAAAAATTACAATTCAAGAATGGAGTAAAAATTGCTCCAAACAATCACTGTTCATACATTTACCACTACGATAATAAAGTTAACAAAAACTTGATACACAAATTATTTTAATTGAAAAATTAATAGACTTACCCTTGAGCAAAATAGTACCTGCTCCAAATTGTCATAGAAATACACTAATTTGTAATGTAATATTCTCCACTACAAATTACTTTTTTTCAATTGTAATTTGTAATGGAGCACTGATTCATTACACGTTATTTTTACAAGCTTTTATTTAGTTTCACCTGTCCCGGTTTCCGATTCAGTTAAAATTTGTTATGCATATGTGAATCGGATGACAATGCAATATTATCACAAAAAATTGGCAAATTTTTTGCAAAGAAATGGTTTCGCAAAATTTTTATAACAAATGTTTCGCATAATTTTTTGCAAAAAAAATGTCTCGCAAATTGTTTTTTTCCAAAAAATGTTGTGAAAAAGTTTTTTTCTCAAATTTTGAAGAAAACTGTTGCAAATTAATTGTGTGAAATAATTTTGTCTAAAAAATTTTGCAAAATAATTTTTGTGCAAAAAATTTTGGGAAACATTTTTTTTGCAAAAAATTATGCGAAACTAGATATAAATTACTAATCGAGTTATTTAACATCATAGGTACTAAAAAGTAAAAAATAAATAAATGAAATTTTTTTTTCTAAACAAGCTTTTATTAATTGTTAATAAAAAATAACTAAAAAGTTAAAAATAATTTTATTCCGATTGGTAATAAGTTTTCAAATAGAAGCGTGTTACATTTTAACAGAAGAGGGAAAAAAGGGTGTAACAGGCTTTTATTTGAAAACTTATTTCCAATTGGAATAAAATTATTTTTAACTTTTTAGTTTTTTTTATTAACAACTAATAAAAGATTGTTTAAAAAAATTTTTTTTTTCGTTAATTTATTTATTTTTATTTGTAATGGCACATGCAACCAATACACATACTTTTATTATTTCTAATGGAACATTCATTCATTACACGTTACTTTAGTAATTTGTAATGGATCATTCATTCATTACACATTACTTTTGTAATTTGTAATGGAAAACTTATTCAATACACATTGTTTAAAGTAATGGGCAATGCATTACTTTTACATTATTATTTTCACAACTCTGGTCTCATGAATCCGTCATCATTCGACATCGTTTTGAGCCGTGAAGCTAAAAGTTAACACCGAGATCGAGCATGTTATTATTATTATTATGATTCAAGATATGGACACCGTCACTCTTGTATGATTAACATTCTAATAATTAGTATACAACCGCTTACAAATGTTTTGTGTACAAATTTTCAATTTGCAGGAACTTTAAAGGTGAATTGATTTTTATTTTTATTTTCAGTGCATCTACGCCATTCGTTTGAAACCGGATGTCGAGATGAATGCTCATATTCAGCGTGCAGCACCAACTTCGATCGCGGTACAAGCTACTTCCGATGTTCATGGTCTTCGTTTGATCGCATTCTATTCAATATCACGAACGGACGTTTCCGTTCACGTGATATCGTCGCATCCAGAGTATTATCGTAATCTTCGTGTGAAATTGTGCCGCGAGGATCAGCCCGAATCTCCGATACAAACGACAAAATTGGAATCTCACAATGGAAAGATTGGTTCGTCGTACAATACCGGTTATCTCATACATTTTCCGCCACTTCCGGCAAACGGTAAGAAATACTTTGTCCAATTGGAATCCGGACTCTCGCAAGCTCTCTACAAGTACAAAACCGTACCGATATACTTTGAGGCCAACACATCGTTCAAGCAAGTGACGCTGAAATTCAACGCCGAGAGGAAAATCGATCAGAGCGAAATGAGTCAGACCTCGATGATTGCATTGCCGTTTATAATGCTCGTTGCTCTTGCTTTTTTGAATCGCGATAAATTGTGGTCTTGGATCAATTCGCAATTCGAGCAATGGTCGAAAAATGTTCCCGCGCCGAGAACGACCGTTCAACCGATTCCCATCGATCCACGCGCCGATGACATTATCGTCGAGCAGATCATGAACATCAACAAGAGAAAGACGAAACCTCGCAAAACGTAAACTTCTTGTTTTTTTTTTGAGGAAAACAAGTACGAAAACGTGCCGTTGCGACGATCGCAATATTATAAGAGTGCTTTGACGATTTTTTCTCGTCCAACGTGAATCGTCCATGAAAAGCCGACAGAGAATGAAAGACTCGACGAACTTTTTGCAATTTAATCGTTGAAATATTGATTGTTTGAATTTTTCTCAACATTTTCCAGCGTTTCGATTTAAGCGGCTGCGATTGTACACTTTTGCAATGAGAACTCGTTCGACGAACGCGAGATTGCAAAGAAAGGAGGAGAAATATATATTTCAATAAATTGCAGAAATTATTTATTCGAGTTATACATTGAGCTTCCGGTGGACCGTCATTATCTCCTCGCTGTCGATTGGAACGAAGATCCAATAAGATCTAGATGACGAAATACAACTGAAAAAGACGTTGAAAAAGAGTTGACAATTTTTATTTTTGCTAATTTGAATTTGCAGGGTAAGTGTGACGGAAAGGGAATGTCAAGAAATTTTTCGATCAGGCAGAGGACATTTCAATTTTGCGAGAAGGAACGAGCTGGCTCTACAAGGCGATGAGTTTGAGACTTGAAACGTCATTTCATCAAAAACTCGGACGATACGGAAATTTTCTTAGAGACGGTAAACTCTCAAACAAAATATTTTTTGTGTTCATATTTTTTTTTTTTAATTTGATATTTCTAAAAAATTCTATTATATTCACCTCGGGATTCTCCTTGTACCAACACTTGTTGACATTCAACACCTTGTCGCAAAGGTCTTTTCCGGCTGGTTAAAAAAAATTGATTCATAATGTTAATTATGCATTTTTTCGTTTTCTTTTGTTTTTCATGTAAAATTTGCTACACTCACTCTCCTGGCGACACGCCTCGACCACCCTGGTTCCTTCGTCGTGGATCTCCTCCGGTACGATTGTGAGCATTATGTCGAAATTGATATCATCGTCGGCGATCTTGTGAACGAAAAGAAATTGAACTATTACAGTAGGTAATTAAAATTTCAGCAGGACAATATAAAAATGACGATACACTATTTTCAGACATAGTAATTGAGATTTCTCAATGGCGTATTTTTGTTTATTACCAATTCGAATTTTTCGAAGATACATTTGAAGTAGCACCTCGTCTTATCGTCCTTTTCCATCATCTCGAAATCGCCCACTTTGGCTTTCTCCAGGACATCTTGAATGAGAAATTCATAATTTCAATATTGGCGAATCAAATATTTTTATTTTTTACTCCGTTATTCATAATAATAATTTCCTTGACAAACAGGCAATAATTATTTCGAATTTTTATCCAAAGGAATTTGTTAATTTTTTAGCTTTTGTTTTATCAAGTATTTTCATGTTATTCTAAAGATATATATATTTCAGCACCGTTTGATTTTAATATATTTAATTTTTTTTCTTCAGCTCACCGTTCGAGACGCCCGTTTCTTTGACACAAAATTCATGCGCCACATTTCCTACTTCCTGCAATGCAGCTGGAACTGCCTGTAGAGTTGGAAATATTTTTATTGCAGCTTACGGTAATTATAATTTTTTTGGGGAAAAAATGTGTTTTTTTTTCCTGATTCTTGCCTCATAAAATTCCAACGAATTAATGAAACGATAATGAGGCTTATTGTCGTCGAATTTGGAAAGGAGGAATTGCATGGAGAATTCAAATTTTAGAAAAATTTGTAATTAAAAAGGAATTCTCAATAACGCTCTAGCTTTCGTAATTGGTTTTCAGATGCTGCAAAATTTTTGAAATTTCGTAGTTTTTTCAAGCAAAATTTTTGAAATTTCGCCGTTTTCAAGCAAAATTTGATTTTCAAGAAATACTTTGAGAATAAAATATTTTGAGGTAGACTCACGGCGCCCTGAATCGTGACGGCCACAAATGCAAAGATGCAGGCGAAAATTGCAATTTTTTCCATTTTGTTGCTGATGATGAATATCCAATCGTACTAGCAATGCAATGGAAACTGTTTCAACGAGGGATTCTGAGTCGTTGTATTTATAGGAAAATCTTCAGCGCCTTAATTGCATATTTCAACGACGCGAGGAAATGAGATTGAGTAATTGTCGTGGAAGAAGAAAAACCGATGAGGATAGGATGATTTATACCGCGAGCAGTTTTTTTCCTCAATCACGTAATATCACGAAAACCGATCTCTATTGAAAACATCATTTGTGGTGAGAAAATTAATTGCAACAACATTAATTATTCCTCTGTCCGTCGAGAATAATTATCTTCGAGTGAATGAGGCATCGAGGGGGGTAGTTTGTCGTGAAAAAAAACAGCGAATATTTCAGAGGTACAATCAACATAATTATCTGAAATTGATTTTTTTTTAAATTGAAAATTATTGAAAATCAAATCGATGCATAAACAAAGGTAAATAGACCTTATTTATCATGAATATGAACATTTTCATTTTATTTGTATCAATTTTTTGTTGGACAGTCATTCTTGATTTGCAATTTGTTGTTAAAAATCTGTACAGTAGAGTGATACATAAAAAATAATTTGTTGAAGTTTCAAAACAAAAAATGTTACTGTGTCACAAACAAAGAAAAGATTAGTTCATTAGACAAATTTTACACATTCGCTCAATTCCCTTTAAGGTGTTTTTGTGTTCATGTCGAAATTAATGAGTATAGTTTATCAGACTTAACTTTTTTTTTCAAATTTCAAGAACATTTTTTGTCCCCATCGACGTTACGACTTCAATCTCGTTTATTGCTTTTTTTACGAAGAAAAATCGCATGTCATTAATGCGGAGGTCGTGATACCGATTCCAGATTTTCCGACCACAGTATTATTTTTCTCGTCACTCCAGTAAGTGCAAAGAAAAAAATCTTTGCTCCTCCCAATAACGAACCGTTCAAGGTAATAATACATTTTTATTTAAAACATCTTGGATTACATAATCGCAGTGTGATTTGTTTTACATATAAATTCGATTAAATATTTCGTTATGAAATATTCGGCGAATTGTCTTTGAGCATTCACAATTTTTTTCTTCTGTGCTTTTCATATCTTCTCTTGTTTTTGGTCGAATTTTTTGAAAATTTCGTTGCTCCCTGGTTCAATAATATTTCAGAAGAGATAGTAAGTCTGAAAGCAGAAATTGTCGTTAATTTTTCGGTCGAAGAGTTTGGTTTTTATTTTCAGATTTTGGAAAATAATATTCACCCTTGGCGATACATGGGCGTAACATCTGTTGAATATGTAAGCGTACTGGCAGTTGTCACCTTTTGCTGTGTAATTAACGAGAGAAGAATTAATTTTCGAACTTTGGAGCTGGGAAACTCGATTGCAATCGAAACGAAGGTACTAATTTTTTTTTCATTTATCGCTTCATCATTGCTTTTCTGCAGGAATGATTTTTTCTTTTTTCTTTTTTTTTTTTTAAAGGTTGGTGAAAATAAACATTTCGACTACATCCATTGTTAAGCAGGATCACCTTGCGAGGATGAGGATTAAAAAAATATACGACGAAAAAATAGATACCGAACATTGTACCGATCGAATCGCAGTTGACCAGCGCTCGCAGTACTTCCTCTCTGTAAGCTGGTATTCTTTGGAAAAATGAGAGCATAGCGTTGAGGTTTAGCTCTCTCTTGTCGTCGACCAAGCCAAATTGTTCCCAAAGACAGTACATGTAGCACTGGAATTTTTGAAAATCTTCAATCTCTGCGGAAGTTTCGAATCGTTCGAGTAATTACATTTAAAAAGTTATAGAGAAAACTTTGTAACAATCTCTCTGCAGAAAAATAACACTTTTTTACACTCAAATGAGGGGCATAGTATGCCCCCTTTTTTTGGACAGTCAAATTTGCAATTTTAGTTCATTGTGGGCCGATTCTCTAAAATAAGGTCATCGTAAAGTCACAAGAAAAAAATGTTGACAATATTCATCGTTGATAACCATTTGCACAATTAAAAAAAAAAGCTACAACGTTGATTAAACTATTTTGAAAAATTGAATATTCAAACAAAGCCAATGAATCGATGGAACTAAATTTAGAAATTTGACTTCACAAAAACTGTGAAAGATTATGATAGGAGAAAACAAGATTGTGCTTGTAGAAAAATATTAGTAATTCATATTATAATTTGGTATTTTTCTTTTGTAGTTACTTCCAAGGGACGGGAATTTGGCCACTCATGGTTTCTCACAGCCTCGATGTCAGCTGTGAAAAAAAAGGACAATGAATGCGACATCAAAGATCATTGAAAAAAATGCCAATCGCAAATTGGAGCAATTTGTTCATGGAACTTCTCTTTTTGGCTTTCTCACTCTCGTTCTCGTGGGAATAAACATTACCTGTGGCCACGCCTGTCTGGGTCTGACACGCGTTCACCACACTTGATGCAACGGCAATCATTTCATCGGAAACGAAGTCAGGTCTTCCCTAGAAAAAAAAGTAACGCTGGATAAAAATTAATTAATTTTTCTGTACAAATTAAAATCTTAGAAATATTTTCACTCCCATCACGTATCAAATGTGGAAGTTTTTCTTGCTCTGCAGAAAACCGCAATTATTCCTTGTTTGATAACAATATTGTTTTTTAAACACATATATCAATTTTTCTGTATCCGAAATTCAAATTTTTGAGCTTTCATCGTGTATTGAAACAGTTAAAATCCTTTTATATTATACAGAAAACAAACAGTTATTCCTTGTTTGATAAAAATAATTTCAAGAGAATTCAAAATCAATTAAATTTAAAAATACAAATATATAAAAATTTGATATTTGATTTTCTTTGCCGCCAAATTCTAAAATGAGAATTACCGAAAAATTCACATAACTGTTTCCAAGAAATGACCAAACATGACATTTTCCATTAATATTATCAGTAACAAAAAAAGTCCACTCGAGCCTGACGAAAAAAATATGCATCCTGATATTTTTCGATTTTTTTTCCACAGGCAGGACAACACTTGGAGCTTGAGGATGGAAAGGGGCGCGAGAGCTTGCATTATCGACCTACCCCGCAATAGACGAGAGATGCTTGCAGCAAGGAAACAAACACCACCGAGTATTTCATTATTTCGTTGTTTTTCTTTTTTTTCAAATTTAATCAAGTCTAGTTTTGGGCTGTTTAATTTATTATTCAATAACCAACGGTATTTTTTGTTTTTCAGGAGTTGTACTTCACGGTCCGAATTATACGTTCAAGGGCTGCGTGTGCGATCCGTTTATTTCGATTCTCACTGACAATGTTTTTATTCGGTGGCCTATATTCGAGCGATTGTCCCACACAGCCCAGATGAGCGCACACGCAGCAGAACTGTGCGAATCCACCAAGGGTGCAAGAGTGAATATTGTGCGCCCGGAGATTAAACTAGAGGGACGCGTTCCGGGGATTTGCCGGGAGCTTCTCGGTACATATATATATACAAAAAGCTATATGGAGGAGAAATAAGGAGGGAGAGTAAAAAGGGCTAGAGAGGGAGAAGCGAAAACATTGAGAAAAATATAAAAGCAATAATGCATTGTTTTGAGGGCATTTTTTTTACGGTGCAATTTAAAAATTTGCACGTAGCTTTATTTTTTCAAAAAACGCCTACAGATATTTTTTGAAAAATTAAATATCCCTCTAATTCCAAGTTTGAGTTCAATTGCTCAATGTTCTCCCTGAATTGCTTAAAAAAATTAGGAACAAATTTAGAAAAGTTGAGATTTTTTTAAACATTTGTTTGCAGATTCAAGGATATTTAAAATTTTCTCTAAAAAAAAATCACTAGGGATTAATTTGGGCTTTTCCAACACTTCTCCTAAGAAATCGAAACTAGACATAAACATCCCTTTACTTTCAATGGATTATTCAATGAATTATTCTAAATAACTTCATCACACAAACGAGTCATTCGAATAGATATTTATTTTCGATAAACCATAGTTGACAAAATGGACGTACTCCGATTAAAAAACAAAATAATGAAATACGTTTCGAGGATTGAAAAAATATGAAAAATAGAAATAATAACTTTTTGGTTAAGTTATTCAGCTTTGTTCACATTGCTTGGGAAAAAATATTTGTAAATAGCAAAAAATCATGGAGTGATGGAGACAAATTAGCAAATTTCCAATTTTTATGATCTTTCATTTGCATTTTTTCATTAACATTCAATTGCTCAATGATATTCATTTTCGACAAACCGGAGTTTAGGGAATAAACATATCCCGATTAAAAAACAAAATGATAAAATACGTTTTGAGGATTAAAATAATATGAAAAATAGAAATAACTTTTTGATTAAATTCTACAGCTTTTTTCACATTGCTTTGGAAAAAAGATTTGTATATATAGCAAAAAATTATGGAGTAATGGGGACAAATTTGCAGAATTTCCAATTTTTATGATTTTTCATTTGCGTTCATAGTTTCTTTTTTTCATTAACATTCAAACTTTTTCACATATGTGAATGCTTGAATCAAAAGATACTCCAGGGATAAACTCAAGGATTTCGTGAATTTTATCATTCAATGAAAATAATCAACTCAATTGTTTCGTTGATTAACATCTTGCAGATTTCATACTTTGTATATGTGTTTATATCATTTTTTTTATTGTACTGTGTCGTTCTCATTTCGTATCTCGTTCTATGTACGTCAGTACAGACATATTTGATCGGCGGATGCCACTCATTTAGTGTCGCGGATCCCCCGTTTATTCTATCTCGTTTTGCACATGTGCGTTTGTCCCCGTTGTATCACTTTGTTACACGACTGGTGATAAGTAACAAACACTGTAATACCATGACAACTTTAGTCAGAGATTGCAAGTAATTTGACGATTCGTATTTGGTCCTTCTGAAAAATCTTGAGAAGTGTGTCGAGCTCGATGCAAAATTTCAACTGGAAATAAAAAATCTCGAACGTTCGGATCACTCGAAATAAATTAAAAATAATCGTGTAAATTAGAAATTTGTTTTCTCACGTTTTTCCTCCATTGTTCGCCAAGTTTTCTTAAAGCAATTGTTTGAGCTCCTTAATTGTGAACTTTGGTTATTGATAATACATAGCTTCTTGATAAAGGAATCTTAATAAACTTTAAAAACAAATAGGAAAGCTATGTGCAAATTTTTCATTTGCAAGATGTTTTTCGAGAGTATTTAATTCTGAACTCCTTGATTGATTATTTTTAAAATCAATTGCAATTATTCTTGACATCCAGTGTATTTCTGCATCAAATTTTCAACTCTATTGAAACATTTTTTGATAATTATAAAATTGAAGAAAAACCTGAAAACCCCTTTAGTAAACTATAAAATTAATTCGTAATAATTAATTATCATGGAATTTAGATAAGTTTCTTTCAGTAATCTAGGGAAACTAACAAAAATTTCGCTTCTTCCATTCTGCCTAATTATATTCACGACTCAATTTATTGATCAATCGAATTAATCTTCATTGCAGGAAACTCTTATCTTAAGAAGATTTCACGAAAACTTCAAGATAATATTTTTAAATTTCTTCCAATTATAGTTCCTCTCCTTTACAAGTCCTTATTGTCTCTTGCCCACGATTTTTTTAATTAATAGAGAGGACACAGCCACTTTGCAGCCGCCCAATCGAGCTCCATTCTTAAATCGAATGCTTTCTTCTCTGGAGAACCTTGTCCTGCATCTTGCTCATGAAGAAAAACGAGTAAATACTTGTTCTTCATCTTTAAAAATATCTTTTGCCAGTCTGCAATTTTGATGTTGAAAAAAAGGGGCTGTACACTGTAGTCCACAGTACAGTCACTCCTTTGTTTTTTTAATATTTTTCATATTACACATCTATACATTATTTTTATTTAAGACGACAATACAATTGATTCAATCAAAAGCTCAAAAAATATCAAAAGCTCATTGTGAATTTTTATTTTTTTTAGAATAAAAAGTCTTTGTACAATTTGGATTTCGACAACATTTTTGCAACGGACTGTACCGAAAGAGTCGTCGCACGCTCGCCGAACGTCAATTGACGATAATCCTCAATTATCTCCAATATTCAATGAATATTTCATGCATGAAAATTTATTTGTAACGCACGAATCCATTTCTCTATCATTAACGTAAATTTGTGTGAAGAAATTCGGCTCGAGACATTAGTGTTGATCGCGAACCTTGAGGATTTTAAAAGTATCTAAAGTGTCAAAATAATTGCTTGATGGACTGTACACATTTCGGAGTCTGCATCAGAAAACCAATTCGCGTCTTGCCTTCTTGATTATAAACGAATTTTCTTGATAATTTGACTTTGGAAAACGCGTAAATCTTCCTGTTTCAATCATAATAATTAATCATGTAAATTTGAATAATCGTGAGGGTAAAAAACGGTGAATTGTGGATTGTTCAAAAATCAATGCGACTAAAAATCGCGAACGCGTTTGTACAGTCGTCGTTTTTGACGCCACGACGATGTCGAAAGCACGAAGAAAACATTATTACTTGAGAATCTTTTTAATTCGCACGAGACGTTACGAAATTGGCAAAAAATTGTTCTTCAAAGTTTCGCGAAAAGCGAAAAAACCGTCAAATACTGTTGACGCGTTACATAACCTAAAACAATGAAAGTTTTTCGGCTAATTCGTACGGACAACTATTGACGATTGTCACGTGCATGTTTTTTTTTCCATTGGAAAAGCGATAAGAGCAATGAAAACTGTGTAGAAGGTTTTTTCCACGATTTCCCTCGAATTGACTTTGGAAAAAATTACAACGGGAAGTAGAAACTCATTAAAAATGGGTAAAACTCGAGGAGTTCACGAAACTACTCCGGAACTGCGAAACAGAATGGTCGGCATGTACGAAGCTGGTTTGGGACTTCGTGATATCGCAGCTGCTGTAAATTGTTCGGTAAATGGAAAGCAACTTTTCCCAATTTTTCTGTGTTTTTTTGTCGAATTTTTAATTATCGTTGTAATTTGGTTTTTTAGCAACGTACGGTAAAGCGCTGGTTGAACAGATTCGACAAGGAAGGAACGGTTGAGACTCGAGAGCGTTGCGGCAGAAAAAGAGCCACCACGGAGGAGGAGGACGATGCTATAATTCGTCTCGCTACTCAAACTCCGATAACGGCGGCAAAAGCAGTTTTGCCGGCTCTCGGTCTTACCTGTTCTGTGGATACGATAAGGGAGAGATTGCACAAAGCTGGTATACACAATTGGAGCCCCTCGAGAAAACACATGCAGAGGATACCTTTGGGGTGAGATTTGAGATTCTTTTTTTTCTTTTTGCTTCCTCATAAAGGAAGCGTGTTTTCCTGAAATTTTTTTTCGAGATTTTTATGGCAATTTTTATGTAATTTTCAAGATACTGCACTCAAACTTTGTATCAGTACAGCTATTAAGGTTGTTTGGTATTGAATTATACGAAAATCGATCGAAAAATTAAATTTTTATCAAATTTTGGATTTTTCGAAAAATAGCGTAAACGCTCTAATTTGTGCAATTTTTAAGATACTATAGTAAAAGTTTGTAGAGAACTAGTATAGCTATCAAGGTCGTTAGCTATTGAATTTGGCGAAAATAGATCGAATGATTAAAATTTTATGGAATTTTGAATTTTTCGAAAAATAGCACGAACGCTCTAATTTGTGCAATTTTTAAGATACTGCACTGAAACTTTGCACAGAGCTAATATAGCTATCAAGGATGTTCGTTATTAAATTTGGCGAAAATAGATCGAATGATTAAAATTTTATGAAATTTTGGTTTTTTTTTTTAAACTCTAGGTTCCGCTATTTGCGAGATATTGTACTAAAATTCAAACTATTCAAATTCAAACTACACATTCAAAATAGTGATCAAGATTGTTCGCTATTGAATTTGCAAAAATCAAATTTAGCAAGAAGTAAATTTGAAAGAATTTTGCAAATTTGCACGTTGATTACTCATGTTTTTCGATATTTAACAAAGCTTCCTTCATGAGGAAGCCAAATTTGATAGCCATAATTTGTAACAAAGGAAGCTATGTGATTGAGATAAGAAAGCAATGTGCAAATATCCAATTTTTTTTCTCATCCATCGGCACAAGCTTGAAGAAACTTGGAGAATGACAATTTCCAGACTTTTGACTTTTGAATTTTGAAAACTGCAAAAAATCACCCTGAAGAGAAGAATTTTTTTTTTCTACTGTGCATTTTCTCCTAAAAGCGATGGAGACGGTTCAACGATTCAGCAAGCTGTGTGGCGACCCACGGGAACGCAGCTTGGTAAGAAAAAGCTCGCGACAAAGGAGGGCAACGGTAGAAACAAAAAAACAGGTTCTTCCAGCGCAAGAAGAAAGACGCGATCGTTAAAGCTACGGGCCCGAGAAGTTTATGCCGGAGACGGTGCACCGGCAGTCAATAAGGAATCAGCGATTCCACCGGGATTCGTTTATTCCGAGCAAAATGTCTCCCAGGCCAACAATGAAATTCAAGTTCCGGGTGAATCATTGCCAAATGATCAAACGCAATTCGTCAATTCTCTGAATCTCGTACAATCGTCAACGTCGCAGGTCTACGAGCATCATCCTGGATTGAACGTAGCGCAAAATTGGCCCCTCGATCTCGTTCAAGGCAGCCATCATTATCCTCAAGTAAGACTCGAGCTATCTAACGTTCTAAAAAGTTTCGTTATTGCCGAAAATAAATAAAGAGAATGCAATCGCGAGGATTGGATATCAAGTTTTATCTTTGAGATTGTTTGAGCGTCGATGTTCAACGAAGCCTCCTCAACCATGAAGTAAAAAAATGTTCTGATTATTCATAGATTATAATCAAGAAAAAAAAACACGCAGTGATCGGCAAAAAAAAATTTAGATTTTTAATTAATCGTTATTTATAAAATTATTATTATCATCCATTATTTTATTAGGTATTTCGATAATCAGTAATTTAATTAAAGACCAATACTACGAATTATTTGAATATTGAATATGTGTATTCTTTGAATTATTCATTATTAGAAAACTTAGTAATCGTATTCTTTAAAATACTTATAATTAAATTAATTAGTAATTGAGTTATTTTAATTACTAATTATTAGAATAATTTATAATTGAATTAAGTCAATTATTGATTATTTGAATAACTAGTAATGTATATATCTAAATTACTAATTATTCAAGTAATTAGTAATTGAACTTGTATTTCAATTACCAATTATTTGAATATGAATTTAGATATGTAAATTGCTAATTAATTATAAATTCCTTCACAATTTAAGTACAACTTGACTATAAATAATTGTAGATGCTATTGGAGTGAACTTGTACAGAAGTTGGAGTATATTTTGTGTACAAGTTTGCCTACAACTTGTATTCAATTACCGGCCGTAGATTTCGATCAACTTGTATCCAAATGTTGCTCACCAAAAACTTACCGTAAACTTGGCGTCAAATTGATTCCAAGCTACGGATGACCAAGTTTTTATAGTACAACACTGGCTATCAGGGTTCCTGCTTAAATCCACTAAACAAATCTACAAGCATAAATATGCATTATCAAATAATTAATAATTGCAAAGAAGAGTTAACTAATTTTTTTGAAAAATTAGTAATTAGAAGAATTAATTATCTAATTATTCGAATACTTAATAATTAGAGAGAATAATTAAATAATTTTTTGAAAAATTCGTAAGTAAAGTACTTAAGTATTTAATTACTTGGATATTTAGTAATTAGAAGGAACAATTACCTCATTTTCAAAAAAATCTAATTCATAAGAGCAAAATTTTAATTACTCGGTTATTGAGTAATTATTTGATCTAAATTACAAGTTATAGGTTTATTGAATAATAATCGAATTTTCGAATATTGGAAATACCTTACTGCCTAATTACTGAGTGCCTTAATAATAAGTAATATTTATTGGAACAATTATAAAATTTTCTAACACAGTGTAATTAGCGGTAATTAAATTGACGAAAATATCGATTTTGCCGATCACTGAAAACACGATTTAAGAATCGTTTGAAAATATTTTTAAAAATTGAAAATTTTATTACAGGGACAACCCCATTCGTTGAGTCACGAGGAAGCTCCAGCTCAGCAACAGTTGCAAGAATTGCATACCCAACGGGAACAGGAACATCAGGCTCAGCAGCGAGCTAATCGGCGACAGTTGCACGAACAGATTCAGTCCCATCATCATCATAACAATGATATTCATTCTCTCGAGCAAGAACAGCGGCAAAATCAGGCTCAGCAACATTCAATGGAGGTCGATCAAGTGCAGCAGCATCGAGAAATTTCCGTTCAGTCAAAAACAGTGCCAATGAACGATCGTCCTTGTAAAGTAACGCGTTCCGATAGCTGTTCGAATTCGAGCAGCTCGAACGATCTGTTGTCGGAGACCGAAGATCTCAGCAAGGACAGTACGAAGGACGAGGATGAAAAATCACGATCGCGAAACAAGGGAAGGAACAAGGGTGGCAAAGCCAAGGGAACATTGGAAACTAGCGTAGAAATAAGAAACCGCATGATCGGTATGTCCGATGCCGGTTTATCGACGCTTTCCATCGCTCTCGCGATCAATAGATCCGAGAGAACGGTCAAACGTTGGCTCGAACGTTGGAACAAAGAGGGTAATGTTCAGACAAAGGAGAGAAAAGGTCGTCGACGCATTACTACGAAGGAACAGGACGATGCTATAATAGCAATGGCGACTCAGCATCCTCTGACAGCAGCTAAACACGTTGCTCCTGCTCTCGGTCTGAATTGCAGCGTTGATACGATACGCGAGAGATTGCACAAAGCTGGAATTCACAGTTGGAAACTTGGAAAGAAACCAGGGTGAGTTTTAGGGATTTTAGTCTGGATGGAAAACCTGTATATACTATTTCGTTTGTCAATTACACAAAAATTGTATCAAGGTTTTTGAGAGAGAATTTATTCCTATTTATGAATGTATGGGATTGGCGATATTATGACTTCTATTTTTGAATTTTGAGTCTCACTCCTAAAATATTTTTCTTTTGCTCAACGATTCTTTTTTTCTTACATCGCAGCGAAGGGAATGCCGTTCACACGGTACATCTGTGGCAACCGAGTGGAAATCGACCGAACAAGCCCAAAATCGTCAGTGACAAGAGGGTAAAATTGTCGATTGGCAAAAAACGAGCTGCTTCATCGGTCACGACGACAAAACGCTCGCAGCGAAAGAAACTGGAGACCGAAAAAATTGCGGAAACATGTGAAAAAATCATTACCCCGAGTGCAAGTATCATCAACGAGGCTGAACCTATGCAGTTTCACGAAACAGTACCATGTGAGTTGCGAAATTTTTAGAAATCGTTTTTTTTTTTTACAAACGATCATTTAGAAATGACTGATTTTGAAAGGGAATTTTATGCTACGCTCAGTTAAATAATCCATAGAACCGAAGAAAGCCAGAGAATATTCTCAACACTGGGATTCTTAGGAAATTGTCATGAAATTTTTTATATTTCACATAATGTCGGGAAAATGTATTATATTTAAAACCCAAACGTTTTCATTTTTTTTAAAAGGTACATTACCGGCGAAAAGTTTCCGGATAAAACTTCAAAAAAGGTCTGGAACATTTTTTTAAGTAATTTCACCGGAAGTCAACGTAGACTAATTTAATAGTCGGCATTTTTAAGGGGAACAATTCGTCTTCATTTCCTGATTTTTAAATTATTTTTACAATTTGTTTTTAGATTTGGACTCTATTTTGAAAACAGCTGTTTTCCGCCTTTTCCTCCTCTCTTCAGGTGCACTCATCTTCTAGAGGATTTTTTTAAAATATATTTTTACGATTGGATCCGTGAAGAGGAAAGTTTGAGCTTCAATTTCCTTTCTTTTTTAACTTTGAGCCATTTTTTTTCCCAAAGTTTTATTGTTTTATGTGAAAAAAGAGGAAATTTGAAAAATCCCGTATAACACAAAAACAAAAAGGATTCATGAAAAACTTCAAGATAGCAAAAAGTTGCGTCTGTTTTTTTTTTGAGTGCAGAGGATTTTTTTCAGATTTTTTTCTCAACATTTTTTTTCTCATTTTTTGAGTCGGAGCTTAGATCATTTAATTATCATAACTTGAGAACTATGGGATTATTGATAACATTTCAAGAGGGGAAAATACTTTATTGTACCATTTTCAACACATTGGAATTTTTTTCAAAATTTGTTCCCTAATTTTTATTCCCGCCTCAACACGAAACAACAAAATTTTAAAAAAATCTGAAGAAATTCCTCTGAACTCAACAAAAACAGACGCAACTTTTTGCTATCTTAAAGTTTTTCCTTAATCCTCTTTGTTTTCGTGTTATACGAGATCTTTCAAATTTCCCCTTTATGAATCCAATCGTAAAAATGGATTTAAAAAATTCCTCTAGAAGATGGGTGCATGTGAAGACAGGGGGGGATAAAAGGCGAAAAACAGCTGTTTTGAAAATAGAATCCAAATTTAAAAACAATTTGTAAAAATCATTAAAAAATCAGGCAATGAAGCCGAATTCTTCCCCTTTACAATGCTGCTTGTTAAATTAGTCTACGTTGACTTCCGGCGAAATAAAAAAAAACGTTCCAGACCTTTTTTGAAGTTTTGTCTGGAAACTTTTCGCCGATTGAGTATATTATTTCGACAAGATTTATAATTTAGTTCTTCACGCTTTGATGCATTTCAGTGACGAATTACGTTCAAGGCCCGGAAATGATGCAACCTGTGCACAATTTGCCAACTCCTTCATTGGTCTCGTCACCTCCTGGTCCACAAATTTCAGCACCAGTGTCGCAAACAATGCAATCGATGGGCTCGATTATGCAACAGAGATCCGACTGCCGAATGACAAGTGGAATCGTGCCATCGACTCAGGCTCCAGCGTATCCATCGTGCATGGTGAACAGTGAAAACGGTCACGCTTCTCATATGGAACAACCTGATTCTATGAATTACGAGCCCTACATCTGGAGTTTTTAGAAAGAAGGGAAAAATGATTCGTAAGCATCTTCCAATTATGATCTCAAATTTCTAGAGAAAAAAAAGGTACAATTGCACCGTTAAATCGTGTAAACATATTTAACATATCAGTAACGCGATTCTGCCGGATCGAGAGCGCGAAGAAGAGAAAACCGTGTTTATTCCATTTTCTTTTTTTCTAATATGGAATTATAGGTGTACCAAGTGGCCTGTGAGTCCAAGAGTATTATAACCCGGTGATAAATTATATATTATATATGTATATAAATAATATAAGTAACAATAATTTTTATATTATGCAAAAAAAAGTGTGCTCGTATTGAGAACTAAATTCTTTTTTTTTTTATTCCCCAGCTACGATTGTAATGACATTTTTTTTATCCTTTAAGGATATTGATGAACTTGGGACACAACGATGCATTTTTTTCGACGATTTTACATTTATTTACATTTGAAAAAAAAAGTAATCGATTTTTGTTATTTTTTTCATTTTCAATGTTCACGTGAGTTCCCATATTTGGGAAACGTTGTTCAACACCTTATCGGGATTGTTCTTGTGAAACATGAAGAAACCTTGTAGCTGTGCGGGACTAACGTTCTTGTCGTGTCTCATAACACTTTCGGCAAATTCACGTGCGATCATAGACGAGGTGTCGGTCGGACCCCGATAAAAACGACGGAACATTTGTTCGACCTGATCAACGCTGCACCATCCAATGTGTTCCTTGACGTCGACTCTGCCGGGCCTCACGAGAGCCGGATCGAGCCTCTCGAGATAGTTCGTCGTCATGAACAATATTCTCGCTTCGGTCGAGGCGACACCGTCCAAACAATTTAGAAGACCGCTGAACGTGACTCTGTTCAAACCGTCAAAGGCGGATTTCACTGTGGAGAGAAGAATCAAGAGTTTCAGCAAAGATTAAGGAGATCATTTGCAGGAATGTTATTCTTATTCTATTAATTCCAATTTCACTTTGAATGGTCGCGGTTTATTTTTTAGAGTCTAAATCAGGGTTGCAAGTAATGCATTGCCATTTTCATTACCCATTACAATGTAGTGTGCAATATAAAAAAAATTCTATTACCCATTGCAATGTAATGTGTAATGGACAAAACTTTGATTGCAATTTTGGGAATGGAAACATATACATGAATAAATTATTGCAATTTTGCATTACATTTTAATGACTTAAATACCTTCAATTCTAAAAAGCATTTATATGCATACAAAAAGTTGAACTGCACTTCTATATGTATTTTTTTTCAGCATTTGCTTTGGCCAATATCCTTTGCTCAAAGTGATTTTCTGTGGGCCTAGTGAATTTAGGAGTGTTCATCATCGTTGCGTAGCTGAAAAGCCGTTCGAAAAGCTCCTAAATTCAATAGGCTCACAGAAAATCACTTTGTGCAAATGATATTGGCCAAAGCAAATGCTGTAAAAAAGTATATTTAGAAGTGCAGTTCAATGTTCAACTTTTTGTATGCCATATAGATGCTCTTTGGAATTGGAGGTACCGAAGTTATTAAAATGTAATGCAAATCTGCAATAATTTATTCATCCATATTTTTCCAATTCCAAAATTGCAATCAAAGTTTTGTCCATTGCACATTACATTACAATGGTTAATGGAAATTTTTTCTATTACACACTACATTGTAATAGATCATGAAATTTTTTTCCCTTACACACTACATTATAATGAGTAATGAAAAAAATTTCCATTACACACTACATTGTAATGGGTAATGAAAATCTTTTCCATTACACACAACATTGTAATGGGTAATGGTTTTTTTTTTTCATTACACACTACATTGTAACGGGTAATGTAAATTTTTTCCATTACACACTACATTGTAATGGGTAATGCAAATTTTTTCCATCACACACTACATTGTAATGGGTCATGGAATTTTTTTTCCATTACACACTACATTGTAATGGGTAATGAAATTTTTTTTCCATTACACACTACATTGTGATGGGTAATGGAAATTTTTTCCACTGCACACTACATTGTAATGGGTAATGGAAATTTGTTCCATTACACATTCTAAAAGTAATGAATAATGCATTACTTTTACATTACAAATTTCGCAACCCTGGTCTAAATTAGGTCTTGCCTTCTTTCGTCTCCTCTCTGTTGCCAAAAGCCGCATCTATGTCTTCCAGCAGAATTATCGTTTGCTGTGGTGCAACGGCCAAAAGATGATTGAGTCTGTCGTCTGTGAGACCTCTCTCAGAGAGATTCAACACGCATATACCTCTTTCCAATTCACCAGCAAGAGCTGTTATGAAGGAAGATTTTCCACAGCCTGGCGGACCATGCAGCAAATATCCTCGTCTGTATGGTATTCCTGAGATAAATGGAGAGAAAAACAGATTTCGGTATGCTTGTCGTTTTTTCCTTTTGAATTGAAAAAAAATGTCTATTTTGAAACGTTTGTTCGGTGATTAGCCAATTCTCCCGATACTTTACACGAAATAACCTCGGTCGCTATACCATCCAGGATTGTCTATGAATTCACGACAATCCGTTAATATTCTTTCGGCTACTCCAGTGTCGAGTACAACGGAATCCAAGGGACGCCTTTTTCTTGGGTGACCGAATTGACGCCATTCACTTCCCAATGCCGTGTACATTATCGTTTTTCCCTCGTGTTCCTTCAACGCCATTTGTCTAGCTGTGTCATTGATTCTTCATTTCGCAGGAATTCTCAATATTTCTGTTAATTCTTAATTAATTCTTCTGTTTTGCAGGAATACTATTATTGAAATTGTGCTAATATGACGAACCTTCTTCCAGGATATTGAAATATATATTTCTATCCTTTCCGAACGCAGTCAGCTGTACAGTCTCGAAAGGTATTCCCATTTGCAAATCGATAGTCTGCTGTTCTCTCGTTCTCTCAACTTTTATCCAATTTCCCTGATATCTGAATGAATAATTTTTTTTTTTTTTTCCATTTTTCTACGGTATTACGTTATCGAAGATGAAATTTTACCTGAAAAAATGTGTTCCTATGCTCGGTATAAATTCGTATTTCGTTTTGATGTGACCTGTGTCTCTTTGCTCGAAACTCGTCTCCACCGAGAGATGCTGAGTTTTTTTTGCGCCCTTGTGAGTTATCCATTGCAAGAGCCATTGATAACTTTTGTCACGGCAAGGAACCTCCAGAGTTATCATGTAGTGTCGTCTGGAAAATCAACCGCATATAATATTTTTACTATTGCTTTGTTTTGTTTTTTTTTAATATGAGCAGCATTTACCTAAAGAGAATGACACCAACTTGCGTAGCTCGGCGCAACAGCGCGGCTCCAGCTCCGAGCCCAAAAAGGCCGAAACCTGCTCCAAAGTATGGATTATCCGACAAAGTTTGAAAGTAATCGATTAAGCCCATTTTTTTCTAAATATACACAACACTGAATTATTCGAGATACTTCAATCACATTGATTTTCTGTCATTAATCACTGTGCTCTTTGTTATTACAGTATTAAAAAATTGTCCGGCCTCAGATAAAAAAATATCCCCTTGGCACTGTTGTTATTATTATTATGCCGGGCGAGGCGCTATCTATTTATCTTGTGCCGATAAGATTGATATCTTTCTTTACGTTTCTTCATACACAAAATAACCGTTGCCGGTACACGGCAATTTGAATTAGTACCAGTGGCCATCGCGCGATGGCGATTCCGTCGGAACGACGCCATCGCTCGTTTATTGTGCGTTTTGGAACGGATCATAAAGAAAAAACCGTTACAGCAGCTAGTATCCGGAAAGGGTGAGTCAAATTCGAAGGTCCGACGCTGCCGGCGCATCCCCATAAACGACAAATTATCCTCAAATAATTGTTGCGCCAAACGAAAATTCATCGACGGTTGCAAGAGGTATGTAATTCTGTCGAAAGCGACAATTATTCAAGCTCTAATTTTAAGTCTTGAGGTTGATTAAACGATGTTAATTCGCCAACATTTTCCGAAACTTGCGACGATGCCGTTTATTTTTTCAGTAACGTACAAGAAAGATGAAGATTTATTTTCGTAGTCCTAACTTCAAAATGATAGTTTCATATGACGATAGTTGGTTCTCGCGGTAGCATCTATATGCAATCGGGTCTTCAATTGTGTTAAACGCTTCAAGGCCGCAAAATGATCGCATTAAATTCGCATCGGCTTGGCTGAAGAGGCTGAAAGAAACATCCTTGATAATTTCCAACTACCTCAATATTTTTTAGATAAAGAATATACATATACGTAAAAATTTGTAGTATACGTGTTTGCCACGTGAGAGCGCTTTCGTCGAATAAGCGACGCCAACTTGCGGCCACTTGGATGCGTTTGCGAACGCATACGCATCAAGCGAACGAAGAATTTAAAATTTTCGTCGAAAACTTTCGTTGCCGAACGCGAATTATCAACGACGTTTGATAAAGGTAAGGTAAATTCAACGAGCGGAAGAATACGAGAAGAAACACGATGGAGGCGGTTGTTTTTCCGTAAATTTAAAATTTTTGTGTCTCATTATTTCTTTCACTCTCGCATCGTCAGATGTTTGGCCGATCTGACATACTCAGTGTACGGAAAGATGCCCGGCTTTCACGCGTCTGGCTCGCAGCAACTGTCTCCAAACGGTTGTTCAAGCAATCGGTCAGCGACAGAATTCTTATGTCCATTAACATAGGATCTACATGGTAAAATTTTCCGCCTTCTCGTGGACCATGAACGACGCTTTTTTTTTCTATATTGTTGAGCATTAATCGATGGAATTTCAATGAAATTTTTCAGCGAGCAAATCATAAAGATGGCTTTCTTCACCGGTACACAAAGATACAGTCTCTATCTCTCCGCACAACTTATGTACGGAACGGTCAAGTTGTTGAACTATCAAGTGGAACTTTTTGAAAGTATGAAAAAATAAATCTTTTTCGCCATTTTGTGTCTCGCTAGTTTGTAACGAATGATATATTCATCTTTTTTTTAGAGTCGCTGTGCAAAATACAACGAGAGCTCAATGCGATCTACATTGTTCCAACCAAAAAAAGCCGCCCGCGTTCAAGGTCCGTCGCTAAGATTTTTGAAATTTTTTCACATTCTTTTCGTTCATTAGGAAAACTTCTCGTTATATTAATTATTAGACGCGATAAGTCTTTGGGAATATATTTTCCTGAATGATTTATCATGGGGAAAGATTTATTTCTATGGAAAAAAATAACGGAAACGAAAAATAATGGAAAAATATTTTTATGGAATACAGATTTGTCTTATGTTGTATTTTATGCATTTTTCATGCAGTTGCATTTTTCCTATCTCGCGGTAAAAAATTTCGCTTCCTTTACGAGGAAGCCAACATTGAAAACTTTTTCTTTGTTAACATCAAGAATTTTTTTCTACCTTTGATTCGAATTAATTTGTCATTACAGTCGTTCGATCGATCCGGAGAATTTCGTTCTTCCCGCGTTGCCACCGGTAGATGATCAAACTTTATTCGGGGATATTGGGTCCAAGATCGACTCGAATCTTCTGCTGGAAGCGTACAGTGCGGTCGTAGGGAATGATGAGGCAAGTATAGGAAAAATTTCACATTCATGATTTACACCTGCTAAATATAGCATTTTTTGCACTCAGTATCCATTGAAAGATTTCCAGCTGCGGAAACTTTTCATCGTGGTGATTCGCAGAACTATAGCGATATTTTTACCTCTTTGATGCACACATTGTTTATTTTTGGGTATGCGTGTGTGTGTTTTTGTGTGATCCCTGCTTATCGTGCTTATTTATGTAATATTTAGGGGTTGCAACCGGATTTGCTGACATTTGGCGAAATAACGGACGATGAACGAGGCTTCTTCGAGGGCGTATTTGGGGACCTGCAGTTAGTTCAATCACGCATCCTATCCTATCATTTTATGTTTATCCAATCGCATTTTTTTGTCTTCTCATCATTCAATTCCATCTGGCAAATGTTGGCACGAATTGAAAAAAAAACAAAAAATTAATACAAAATATTGCTCAATAATCATGTTTCACTTCTAGGCAAGCTCTGGGTTCTGTACGTCATAGATCCAGCGATATGGAGGAGCTCATAGCGTCACGTTAGTATAATTGTATATTTTTCATGTGAAGTAGGTAAAAAATTGCATTTCAAATATTTCTTATACGTCTTTTGATGAAAAAAATTGGAAAAATTCGAATTTTCGTTGATATAAATGAAAACATTGATAAAAAATTATGTTTCTGCGATTAATAAACTCGTAGAGGTAAAGATTGTTATTTCTCTTGGATTTCCTTTCAGCCCCACGACTTATAGACCTACCGGATGTGCCCGAGGATATTCAGCCGCCAGTGATCGATGCGAATCAGTCTTCGATCGTTGAGGCACCAGCAAAAACTTTCAAAACCCCGCAAAAGAGGGGATCGATGTCGACTGCGAACGCCGATACGCCGACTAAGCGAAGACGC
This sequence comes from Alloplasta piceator, assembly GCA_946863875.1. Lineage (NCBI taxonomy): Eukaryota > Metazoa > Arthropoda > Insecta > Hymenoptera > Ichneumonidae > Alloplasta > Alloplasta piceator. The sequence continues at coordinate 12,727,267 of OX333080.1, forward strand.
GTGAGTATTTATTGCTTCAACTGTCACTTTCATTCAATGATAATTCACTATTCTCTGTGATAATAGTTTATTAGTTCAAGAGATTAGATAGAGATTAGATATTAGTTTAATGGCAAATGGAAATAATTTTCATTAACCATTAACATTTAATGGTTAATAGAAATTATTTTCACTAACCATTGGACATTTAATGTTAATGGTTAATGGTAATTATTAATCGAAATTATTTCTATTGACCATTCACATTTTTATTAGCCATTAAAAAAGTAATGATTAATGCATCACTTTTTCATTAAAAATTTCGCAACCCTGCAATAGGGGGATGCAATCAAAATCGATATTTTTTTTCTGATTGGGTTTGATAGTTGTTAGTACTTGTCAAAAAAGTAACACTCAGAAAATTTCAGCTTTGAAAAAAAAATTTTAGAGGTGGCTCAAATGACTTAATATTATTTTCGATTTTGACCAACGATCATGATATAGAAATTACGATTTTTCCGTGTCGCAACAAAAATTATGTGTTTGATGAAACAGTGATTCGCTCAAAATTTAGGTCCTTGAAAAAAAACTAATGGTCGTGCAGACCACTTGGATTTTCATTATCATTTTTTTTTTCAAGGACCCAAATTTTGGGTGAATTATTGCTTCATTAAATACTTATATTTTTTGTTGAAACAAGGAAAAATCGAATTTCCATATCATGATCGTTAGTAAAAATCGGAAAAAAAAATCAAGTCATTTGAGCGACCTCTAAAAAATTTGAAAGCTCAAATTTTGAGAGACTTATTTTTTTGACAAATACTAACAGCTGTCAAGCCCAATCGAGGAGAAAAAAATTTGTAATGGTTAATTGCAATATCTTACACCAACCATTAACATTTAATGGTTAATTGCAATAATTTCCATTAACCATTAACATTTAATGGTTAATGGAAATAATTTATATTAACCATTAACATTTAATGGTTAATGGAAATAATTTACACTAACCATTGTCTTTCAATGGTTAATGGAAATAAATTCCATAAACCATTGAATGTCAATGGTTAGTGAAAATAATTTTCATTAACCATTAACATTTAATGGTTAATGGAAATTGTTTCAATTAATCAATAAGATATAATGGTTATTGAAAGTGTAAATGCATTAAAAAAAAGTAATGCATTACTTGCAACCCTGGTGGATTATTAAATTTTGACGATTTACAGAAAAATTTGGGCCCGTCGTTCGAGGAGGTCGCCGCTGAGCAAACAGAGATTCCCCAGGCCAGTAACACTGCAGTCGATATGGAGGCAAACGATCCGGTACAAGCGCCGGAATATCACCAGGAGGAGACAACGACTGAAAACAACGATCTTCTTCTGGACAACTTGATACCATTGCCACCGAGGAGACGAACAAGAAAACGAAATCAAAGTTTAATAGTGGACGAGTCCACTCGACTGACAAATAGGACCCAGCAAATCAACAATGTTCAAATCTACACCCGCGTGAGTAAAAAGAAAAACCCTGCAACGTAGAAAAAATTAAGGCCTTCCCGCCTTTTTTCGTGTACAAAGACACTCCTCTGCGGGTAAAGTAAGGACATGAAAATTGACTTCCTTCGTAGAGGAAGACTGGATTACGTTAAAAAATTGAGAAATACATGTGGTCCTAAATTTCAGGGTTTGGTATTTAAATAAGAAAGTTATTACTAATATCATTATTAATTATGCACAGAGAAGTAGTAAAAATTGAAATTCCTCATCAAATTTTGATGCTTCTGCGGTCTAGCCGTAAAAAGTTTACAGCGCAATTTTAAAATAAATTCCATTCTTTATGGAATTTCTATTGTTCCATTGATTTAAAAAAAATTTAGAACAAAATGATTTTCTGCGTATAAAGTTTTGGTAAGAAGATATACAAAATAGCATAAATTGAAAGATAGTTTTCAAATAACGCAACAACTTTGAAGAATATAATTTTATTTGCAGCCCGGTCCACTTTCATTGCTTCGCGGTACGACGCTAAAATTTCAAACCTCTGCCGAAGAATTTCTGAAAACTCCATCCGTTAGATCCGTAAATTGGGCACGTGCATTGCGCAATCAGTATAAAGCAAACACGGTGGGTCCATTTACCGTCGAAAGTTACGAGGAGGGTAAGTACAATGTTTCGTTGTATAAAAAAATATAGCTGACACCTTTTAATCGAAATGAATACCGTTATTCCGAAAAAAACGAAGTTCTCAAGAAAAAACAAAACCAGAACATTATACGACGTCAGGGTTGCCTGTGAGTCACCATTTAAAAATCATGTCACTTTCTCACTATTTTCAAAATTTGGTCACTATTGTCACTATTTCAGAGCTCAGAAGTGGTTAGAACAGAGGTGCCGGTTAGAATAGGGGACAAATATCGAAAAATCATCAGAACCGGATGAAGAAAGCGGGGTTTTGAACCAGAACTGGGCAGTACTTGAAAGTACTCGGTACTTGCAGGTACTTGAAGTACAGTACTTGCAAGTACAAAGTACTTCAAAAGTACTTCAAGTGTTGTACTTAAATTTTTCAAGTACTTCATGTACTTGAAGTACTGTACTTGAAAATTTCAAGTACTTTTCTGTACTTGAAGTACTTTTTTCAAGTACAAGTATCAAGTACTTTTGAATGTGTCTTGCTGATGGTTGCATGTGCAAAGCCTTAGAATATGGGTCATTCCATGTCAAATCGACCAATATTTGGAATCGATCCCTTTCAATTTCGATGAAATTTGGTCAGAAGTTTTCTTTTATCATAAAACAAAGTTCTAACAAAAGAAAAAATTGAAATTTTTTTTCGAAAATTCAAAATTTCACCATTTTTTCAAGTTTATTTTTTAAATATTTTGAAAACTATTATAGCTACGAAAAAATCGTTCTGGGTTCGTTTTAAAGAGTATACTTGGGGCTACGAAAAAAAAATATTCCGAAACAAATTTTTGAAAAATGATGAATTTGGAGAATTGTTCAAAATCGTGAAAATCCACGATCAACATTAAATTTTTGGTTTTATTTTTTTATGTAACACCTTGTACTGAGATTAAAAGATCCTGAAATTTTCAGAAATGTGTTTTTTTTTGTTTCAAAAATGTGAATTTTTGAATTTTGGTAAAACTTTTTGCTTACCTCTAAGTTAGGTGAAGTTGATCAATCATGTAATTTTGACTGCTGAAAATTACAAAATTACATGATTGCGCAACTTCAAAAAATTCATATTTTTGAAAAAAAACACCTTTCTGAAAATCTTTCAGGATCTTTTCAAATCAGTACAAGGTATTATATTTAAAAAATTGAACAACAAATTTAATGTTAATTGTAGATTTTCACAATTTAAAAAAATTCAAAATTCTTCAAATTCATCATTTTTCAAAAATGTTTGTCGGAATATTTTTTTTTTGTAGCCCCAAGTATACTCTTCAAGATGAAACAAACGATTTTTCATAACTATCATAGTTTTCAAGATATTTAGAAAAAAATTTGAAAAATGGTTAAATTTTAAATTTTGCATAACTTGAAAAAAAAATTATTTTTTTTTCCTTGATAGACCTTGGTTTTATGATAAAACAAAACTTCTGACCAAATTTCATTGAAATTGAAAATGGTTGATTCCAACTCTTGGTCGATTTGACATGGAATAACCCAAGTACCAGAATTTACGAGACGTACCCGGAAACTCGAAAAGTACTTGATACTGGTACTTAATTTTTTCAAGTACTTCAAGTACCACCGGTACTTGATACTTCAAGGACCTACGGTACTTTGTACTTGATACTTGAAGTACTTGCAAGTACTTTGCCCAACTCTATTTTGAACCTTCAACGATTACATAGAGAATGGGCGCGGTCCAGAGTCAGAATTTTGAGTAGAACAAAAATTACACGTATTTTAATGGAGAGATCAAACTTTGGCCAAAATGAAAAAAAAATTCAATATTTTTTTTTATATCGATATATTTTGTCCTCTTGAACACGAATCTACCAATAGTTTTCTCAAAAAAACCATTATGTCACTATTTCTGTGAAAGACAAGTTACTATTCTACTATTTTTGACCCTCTCAAACACGGGCAACACTGCACGACGTTGATAGAAAAAAATTAATTGAAAAGATAAAAATTGACGCAATTTTTTGTATTCCTTGAAAAAAAGAATAATATACATTTTTCCTTCTGCTTTGACATAGGGCGCGGAACGTTTCGAGTTGCTGATTTGCGTACAGAATTGGCTCAGCCGCCATCGGCTGAGATATCGTCGGGACTTGAAATAGGTCGTGATACTACAACATCCCGCAGTAAAGCGATCGACGATACTAACGAGCACGCGGATAGGGCGCCGATCGAAAAACCATCGACCACTATTCCGTATCAGAGTACCGAGGAAAATCGCGGTCAACCGTTGGACACGGATGTTCCAATTATCGAAAATATCGAGTAACATCCATTTATTATTTCATATGAAAATCACAGTAACACTAATATTCACAATTTATGAGCTACTTTTCAACTTTAACGCACAAACGCTGAAAGATTTTTTTTCTTTTTCCCCGAAATATATTTAAATTGTCGTTCGCAGGGTCGCGGATACAGCGGATATCGGTCAACAGATAGAACCGAGCAATCACACCGAAGCCCAAAATCGAGCGCTCGAGACATCGAGAAGGAATTCGAACGATTCCAACGAAAGTTTCCTCCCACGAAATCCGCCAGTCGTTCTCCCGCCAGTCGTTCCTGCGTCACCGTCGTCTCTCAGGTAATTTAACAATCATTCGAATCATCTGCACATCCACCATTTTCTTTTATCTCCTCTGTGAATCAAGTTTTTTTTAAACTAATGAATTGTAAAAACGTGAAAGATTCGATACAGTCGATTTCCGGCTAACTGTTAGCCGATTGAGGATTTTTCTCAATAAATAAGTCTCGTGTTGGATCGATAAAAATTTTCGATGAACCCAAGAATTCTGCATCTGCATTTTTAAAATACAATAAAAAAAGAAAATAAAATTATTCACGACAAAAAGCCAAGAAAATTTGAAAAAAATGTTTTCTTTAACAGAAAATTCATAAAATTTTTAAGTTTTTGCGAAAATAATTGATAGACATGTTTTCAGTGAGAAAAAATACATCGACATGAGGCTTAAAAAAAAGTGAATTAATTTTTTTTTCTCATTCTGGCCAAAATTAAATCGCTTCAGTAAAATATGCTGAAATTTTTTTCCCAAATGACATTCGGGGTTCGCTCATTCTCTTCGTATTCGTTAAAGCCTCAAAATGCCATTCGGTTCTTGCGGATCCGATCATTTTTCGATTTTTGGCAGTTTTTTTAATTTCGACCATCGATTTTTGCAAATTTTTGAAGGTCTCAAAAAATTTGTTCACAAACAAATTGATAAATCAGCTCGTTTCGTAAACAAAAAAATTTGTCAGATCCGAAGATAGTGTCCGTGGTCGACAGACGATGTCTGATCTCATGAATTGTCTTGAGACTCATTGGACTAGCGACGAGGAAGTGACATTCAAGAAAATAGCTCCGCCTGAAACCTGTACCGACGTCGAGGCGGGCACCCTTTTTCTCCTGGCTCTCGGTGAGCGCACATTAAGATTCTTCATATTCAAAACTCGTGCAGGTATGAATAAAAAAAATTACATTTCTTTACAAAATTACAGATTTGTCGTGGGAAGGCAAAATCATATTGTCCCAAGAAGTGCAAGGTGGAGAAATAAAAATCTCAAGAGCTTGAAGAGCTATGGCAAACGATGTGGTATGATGTGCGAACAAACGATTCGTATCTGAAAAAAAAAATCCACCACCTGATTAATTGTACAAAAAATTATCCGACACGTGTATCCAGTGAGAATCAAAATTGGCGGATCACACAGTTCGAAATCGGCAATTACCCGATCTAAATATCGTAATCAACGGTGCTGTGACTCGTCACGAGTGCTACATAAAGATGTAACACTCGTGACCCGTATTACTTATTAATTATTAATTAATTATTTTCTAATATTTTTATTATTAATTATTATTAATTAATTATTTTCTAATATTTTTATTTCGGCAGATAACAATTTCGGCAAATGTTGAATTTAACGCTGCCATGGTTTTTATTAATTCCCACAAAAACATAATTTATTTAACACATATTTTGTTTTCAGGGTGAACTGAAAGATTTTATCATTCATGTTGAGTTGAAAAACCCTTTTGTTTTGAAATTACTTTATTCGGCGATAGACGCAAACGCCTCTTTTGTAATAATATATATTTTTACGTGTTTATTTTAACGCTTCGTACGAAATACAATTCCAACAAGCGGTCATTAGAAAATCATCGATGATGCAAAGGCTTTTTCTTTCGACCGGCAATTTTTTCTTGTCCCCCGATTTGATGTGCAGAGAGAGAACCGGACGGAAGTTCCATGTTCAACTCGAGGCTAAAAAAAAGTAAAAGTTTTTTCATTTAATAATGAAATTTCAAAATAGAACAAATTGTAATTGTAAATTAAAAAATAGCAAAAATTTATTTAAAAAATGAAAAAAAATTCATTCAACAGAAAAATGAACTATTTTTTCAATTACAATGGAATCTTGGAGGTGTCCGAATTTTTTTTTTCAATTATTTTCTTGATAACATTTATTTTATATCTGTTTTCTATTCTTTTTTTATTTCAAGGGGGCAAAGAACATTTATGAGAAGAAAAAAAGTTGTAACCGACCCAGCTTCGTCAGCGATCTGCTCGTTTTGAAGCTTGTACGAAATCAAGCAAGCTGTAGGATAAAGGGTGAATTCTGACGGGCGCACAGCGCTTGAGCGCAGCGTAACCTTGCGTAGTCGTTGGTCAAAATGAATTTCGCGCGTAGCACTGTGGCGCGCGAAATTCGATTTGACCAATGGATGCGCCAAATTATGCAGCGCTCAAGCGCAGTACGCCCGCGTCAGAATTCACCCAATGAAACGCTGCATATCACGCTTCAAGCACTTGTAGCCAATAATGGAATGCATCCCACATTTTATTGTGTGTTTTATCAAAGGTGGCACGTGCGACACATGGATTGGCCGTTGTCACCGATGTATTCTTCATGAGCGATTTATTATTATATTGAATTAAAAGGTAAGCAAAATGTATATTCGTTTTTCACGCCGGTCCAAAACGCGAAATTTGATCAGAAATAGGTGTGAGTGAAAAAAAACGCATTTTGGCGTCGCATAACGAATCCTTGTATATACGTACATTTTCATATTTACAACGCGTTAAGGGGAGGTCAACATAACCTCAAACATTTTTTTAACACATTTTTCACAAAGACGGCTTGATAAAATAAAAAGCAAATAGTAGAGCCGACCGCGTAATTGACATGTAAAGCCGGTCTCACTATTTTCTTATTTCGTCTAGTCATTTTGGAGAAAAATGTGTCGTGTTAGCTCTTTCCCTTTCGCACTCTCAAAAAAACGTTGGGGGAAAGCAAAGCCTTCCCTTAATTCCAAGCGATTCGATAATTTGCTAAAATTGATATACTGCAACTTTTTTTTCTAATTTCAAGTTTTTTTTTACATTTGACTCATGGTTTACCCCCTCCATCTAATTTTTTATGGTTTTAAATTTCATGTTTCTCAGCCTTTCTAATTTTTTTTCACACAGATGTGGCAATTTGCTCTTGCATTGTCGCTGCTCTGCTGCTTGAGCGATGCCAACAACAATAAAAAAATAAACAAATACGTCACGACGCAGATAGATGCAAAATGGAACGAAACTCCGATAGTCCTGGAAGTCGCGGAGTATCTCACCGACGAGAATCCCAATTATTTTTGGAGATTCGTCGATGTTGTTTGCGCAGAAAACGACGATTTACTAGTCTCCGGTTCGTGGCTTTTTAATTGAGATTGAAATTCGAAATTGACTGAATATCGAATATGGAAATTGATATTGAAATTACAAGAATTAAGAGGCACAGCGGCATCTCGTTGCCATGTATTAAATTGAGAGATGTTTTTCTTGTGTTTCTCAGGAACCGAGAAAGAGCGTTACGACAAAGCTCTGGAGCTTGCTGGTCTCTTTCTCAGTCCAATAGAAATGTCCGTTCTCAAACTTGCCCTTTCAATGAGAATATATTCTGCCAAAGTAGAAATGTTTTCTCAAATGGCGCGTAACAAGAATACAACGAAATTAGAGTGCCAGGCTTTCGTTGATGTTGGCGGCGAATTTACGTGTTCGCCGGACGAAATTGAGAGCTTGATAGACAGGGTGAGTAATTTTGTATAAAAATAAATAATTTTTGTCATTGGACAGAAATGGAAAAATTTTTCGCAATCTAAATATGGTATATTTATTTTTTCTTCATTTTTGAAATTGAAAATCAAATAAAAAAGACCTCTTTTTCCATTTAAAAACAAAACCTTTTTCCGAAACTCTCAATACCATATATTTATTTCTTTATTGATTAATAAGAAACGATTGCCAAAAAATGAGGATCGATTTCTCAAATTTTTTCCGAAATTATCTGTTGACCAAAATGTTATTTACAGGATGATTGGGAACCGGTTAACACTTACAGCATCGATCATCGTTATCCGGGAATTCAACGATCATCGAAACACGTTGTTCTTTATGGGCAAATCGGTACTCCAGCATTCGGACTTTTTCATGAAAAATTGAAGACTCTCGTAGATTCTAAACGCATCAACTATATACTGAGACACTACGTGAAAGTATGAACGTTAATTCCGCAAAATGACTTCAATGAAATTTTATCGAGCAAAAACTTTTTATCTTTTTGCCCAATGTAATTTTTTTTTTAATCTTTAGGATAGACCCGACAATAGGGTTCGTTTATCGGGCTACGGAGTCGAGTTACAGATGAAATCAACAGAGTACAAAGCCACCGACGATTCGGATATCAAGGAAACTGGGAAAGGATCGGAGACGGTTAACGAGGGAGTAGATGAGATCGATGGAATATATTTCGCCATTCTGAAGTAAGCTTGATTTATTATTCTGTACGATATTTGTAATTCACAACAATTTTTCCAAAGTACAAATGGGATTTCACTGACCGATAAGAAATTTTTTTTAAAAATATTTGGGGCATTTCACCCCAAATCGACCACTTTTGAACTCGACCCCTTTCCATTTGGCTGAAAGTTTTTTTTATCCTTTTCTACCCTATGAAAAACGTTTCGCAGAATTTTTAAAAATTTTTTTACCCAAGCAAAAGAAAGTTATGAATTAAAAAAAAATGGCTTTTTTTAAATATAGCTATAACTTTTTTAAAATTTGACTTATCGAAACGTTTTATTTTCAAAATTTTCGTCTTTAAATGTACTTTTTGAAAAAAAATACAAAAAAATATTGTAACCCATCTTTATCGTTTTTTTTTAGATTTTTGGAAAAATACGCAAATTTCTCGATGATTACCATTTTTCTTTTCATTATATCAAACTTTGACATTTTCTGCAAATCCTCAAATTTTTTCAGAGTGGTGTTTTTTTATTTCTATTTTTTTTTCCAATTGAAAAAAAAAATTTCATCCAGCCTTATTTAATCCAGCCTTATTTCATCCAGCCTTATTTAACATAACACCATTCTGGAAATTTTTGAGGGTGTTCAGAGAACTTTCAAATTTGAAAAAAAAATTGAAAGTGGTAATTATCGAAAAAATATGGTTTTTTTTCAAAATGTTTGTTTTTGAATGTAATTTCTGAAAAAAATATTAAAAAATGTTTCAGAGCTTCCTTCCATTTTTTATCTTAATTGTTCGAAAAAAATCAAATTTTATCGATAATTATTACTTTCAATTTTTGTTTTTATTTTATTTTTCAAATTTGGGAGTTCTCTGAACACCCTTAAAAATTTTCAGAGTCGGGTTCAAAAGTGGTCGGTTTGGTGTGGAATGCCCCTTTTATTAAAATTTTTTGAATTGATAAATTCAAAACTTGTAAATTAAAAAAAAAAAGCAACAAAATTATGAACAATTTGTCAATACTTGCAGAGAACGTTATCCGGAAAAACACGCCGAGCTCGATGCCTTCCAGACTCACTTGCTAGAGACGAGTCACGAAATAAGTGCTCTCAAAGTTTGGCAATTTCAAGAGCTCAGTCATCAAGCTGCCGAGAGAATAATGAGCTCCCCTCCGAACGATGCGATCAACGTGCTCACCGACATTGCTCAAAATTTTCCAATGCAAGCTAAATCACTGATAAGAACGAAGGTCAGCAACGAGATGAAGAAGGAAATGAAACAGAATCAGGATATATTCTTCGGCAGTTTGCACATACAACCGACCGACACGGCGCTCTTTATAAACGGTCTTTTCTTCGATCTTGAGTCGGTCGATGTGCTCTCGCTCCTGGAATCGTTGCGCGGTGAGCTCAGAGTCATGAAGTCGCTCCACAAAATCGGTAAGACAAAAATTCGCTAAAAAGGGGTTTATACTCTAAATTTTCTAACAATGTTTTTATTATTATGCACCAGGGTTGCAAGTAATGCATTGCCATTTTCATTACCCATTACAGTGTAGTGTGTAATGGAAAAAATTTCCATTACCCATTAAAAAGTAGTGTGTAATGGAAAAAATTTTCATTACCCATTACAAGGTAGTGTGTAATGGAAAAAAAATTCCATTGCCCATTAAAATGTAGTGTGTAATGGAAAAAATTTTCATCACCTATTACAATGTGGTGTGTAAAGGAAAAAATTGCCCATCACACACTACATTTCAATGTGTAATGGAAAAAAATTTCCATTACCCATTAAAATGTAGTGTGTAATGGAAAACATTTTCATTACCCATTACAATGTAGTGTGTATTGGAAAACATTTTCATTACCCATTACAATGTAGTGTGTAATGGACAAATTTTTCCTTACTCATTATAATGTAGTGTGTTATGGAAGAAAAATTCATGACCCATTACAATGCAGTGTGTAATAGAAAAAAATTCCATTACTCATTGCCATGTAATGTGTAACGGACCAAACTTTGATTATGTAATGGGTAATGGAAATTTTTTCCATTACACATTCTAAAAGTAATGAATAATACATTATTTTTACATTACAAGATTTGCAACCCTGTCATGTACTTTACTACAATTTTCCAGACACTATTACATTTCTTGACATTCTCTCTTTTTTTCTCCAGGTTTCAGCAGCAAAAAAATAGACAAATTACTGGCTCTCGATCTCTCGGGTGATCCTGAGAATCAAGATTTCGCGATAGACATAAGAGATTCCGCGATAATATGGCTAAACGATATCGAGAACGATCAGCGTTACAGCAGATGGTCATCGTCATTAGGGTCTCTTTTGCGTCCGACGTTTCCGGGAATGCTTCGCAATATACGTCGTAACTTGTACAATTTGGTCATGATAATCGATCCTCTGAGCGATTTATCAAAACCTTTTGTAACATTCGCGGAAACTCTCTTCTCGTCACATTTGGCACCGTTGCGCATCGGATTTGTATTCGTGACGAATAACGACACTTCGGTCACGGGCTTGAATGACGCGAGTGTCGCGATAAATAACGCTTTTCACTATTTCATCGATGTCAAGGGTCCCAAAGGAGCTCTGCTCTTTTTGCAAGACGTGAGTATTTGGCGACAATGTTTTTAATTGAAAATTCATGCAAATTTTAATTAAAAAGAAAACTATTGGTAGATTTGTGTTCAGGGGGAAAAAATACATCGATTTAAGGCCCGGCAAAAAAAATAATTTTTTTTTTTGCATTTCGGCAAAAATTCAATCGGTTCACTAAAATGGCTGTATCTTTTTATCTAGATGAAATTCTGGTTTTGTCTTTAGCCTATTCTCTTCGTAATCGTTGAAGCTTCAAAACCCCGCTTGGTTCATTCAATTCGGATCACTTTTCGATTTTCGGCAGATTTTTAAAGTTCGAACATAGATTTTTGCAAATTTTTGCATACATACCCCTTTCCATTTTTTTCGACGATTTTCAAAGTGCTCTCATTTCTCCAAATATTTAGATATCGGGATGAACCAAACGGCATTTTCTAAGTTTAGTCACAACCTTTGCTTACGAAAAAGAAATTTCAAAATCGGTTGAACTAAAGTGAAGTTATGAGCACTTGAAATTTCGCTATTTTGAGGTTTTTGAAAATGGGGCCAAAATGGCGCAGAGAGGTTTTTGATGAAAATTCTTGGAAATTTTGATTTTTTGAGAAAACTATTGGTAGATTCGTGTTCAGGGGGGCAAAATACATTGATATAAAGTTTTTAAAAAAAAATCGGAAAAAAAAAATTTCTGCAGTTTGGCCAAATTTTAATCGGTTTGCTAAAATGACTATAACTTTTTTTCGAAATGGAAATTCGCCTATTTCTATATGCTATTCTCTTCGTAATCGTTCAAGCTTCAAAACCCCGCTTGGTTCATTCAATTCGGATCATTTTTGGATTTTTGGCAGATTTTTAAATTTGGACCATCGTATTTTGCAAATTTTTCCATACATACCCCTTTTCATTTTTTTCGGCGATTTTCAAACTGTTCTCATTTGTACAAGAATTGAGATATCGGGATGAGCCAAACGGCATTCTCTAAGTTTCGTGACAACGTTTAATTGCGAAAAAGAAATTTTGGAATCGGTGAAACCGAAGTGAAGTTATGAGCACTTGAAATTTCGCTATTTTGAGGTTTTTGAAAATGGGGCCAAAATGGAGCAGAGAGGTTTTTGATGAAAATTCTTGGAAATTTTGATTTTTTGTGAAAACTATTGGTAGATTCGTGTTCAGGGGGGCAAAATACATTGATATAAAGTTTAGAAAAAAAAATCGGAAAAAAAAATTTCTGCAATTTGGCCAAATTTTAATCGGTTTGCTAAAATGACTATAACTTTTTTACCAGATGGAATTTCGCCTATTTCTTTATGCTATTCTCTTCGTAATCGTTCAAGCTTCAAAACCCCGCTTGGTTCATTCAATTCGGATCACTTTTCGATTTTCGGCAGATTTTTAAAGTTCGAACATAGATTTTTGCAAATTTTTGCATACATACCCCTTTCCATTTTTTTCGACGATTTTCAAAGTGCTCTCATTTCTCCAAATATTTAGATATCGGGATGAACCAAACGGCATTTTCTAAGTTTAGTCACAACCTTTGCTTACGAAAAAGAAATTTCAAAATCGGTTGAACTAAAGTGAAGTTATGAGCACTTGAAATTTCGCTATTTTGAGGTTTTTGAAAATGGGGCCAAAATGGCGCAGAGAGGTTTTTGATGAAAATTCTTGGAAATTTTGATTTTTTGAGAAAACTATTGGTAGATTCGTGTTCAGGGGGGCAAAATACATTGATATAAAGTTTAGAAAAAAAAAATCGGAAAAAAAATTTCTGCAATTTGGCCAAATTTGCATCGGTTTGCTAAAATGACTATAACTTTTTTACCAGATGGAATTTCGCCTATTTCTTTATGCTATTCTCTTCGTAATCGTTCAAGCTTCAAAACCCCGCTTGGTTCATTCAATTCGGATCACTTTTCGATTTTCGGCAGATTTTTAAAGTTCGAACATAGATTTTTGCAAATTTTTGCATACATACCCCTTTCCATTTTTTTCGACGATTTTCAAAGTGCTCTCATTTCTCCAAATATTTAGATATCGGGATGAACCAAACGGCATTTTCTAAGTTTAGTCACAACCTTTGCTTACGAAAAAGAAATTTCAAAATCGGTTGAACTAAAGTGAAGTTATGAGCACTTGAAATTTCGCTATTTTGAGGTTTTTGAAAATGGGGCCAAAATGGCGCAGAGAGGTTTTTGATGAAAATTCTTGGAAATTTTGATTTTTTGAGAAAACTATTGGTAGATTCGTGTTCAGGGGGGCAAAATACATTGATATAAAGATTTAAAAAAAAAAATCGGAAAAAAAAATTTCTGCAATTTGGCCAAATTTTAATCGGTTTGCTAAAATGACTATAACTTTTTTTCGAAATGGAATTTCGCCTATTTCTTTATGCTATTCTCTTCGTAATCGTTCTAGCTTCAAAACCCCGCTTGGTTCATTCAATTCGAATCATTTTTGGATTTTTGGCAGATTTTTAAATTTGGACCATCGTATTTTGCAAATTTTTCCATACATACCCCTTTTCATTTTTTTCGGCGATTTTCAAACTGTTCTCATTTGTACAAGAATTGAGATATCGGGATGAGCCAAACGGCATTCTCTAAGTTTCGTTACAACGTTTAATTGCGAAAAAGAAATTTTGGAATCGGTGAAACCGAAGTGAAGTTATGAGCACTTGAAATTTCGCTATTTTGAGGTTTTTGAAAATGGGGCCAAAATGGAGCGAGAGGTTTTTGATGAAAATTCTTGGAAATTTTGATTTTTTGTGAAAACTATTGGTAGATTCGTGTTCAGGGGGGCAAAATACATTGATATAAAGTTTAGAAAAAAAAAATCGGAAAAAAAATTTCTGCAATTTGGCCAAATTTGCATCGGTTTGCTAAAATGACTATAACTTTTTTACCAGATGGAATTTCGCCTATTTCTTTATGCTATTCTCTTCGTAATCGTTCAAGCTTCAAAACCCCGCTTGGTTCATTCAATTCGGATCACTTTTCGATTTTCGGCAGATTTTTAAAGTTCGAACATAGATTTTTGCAAATTTTTGCATGCATACCCCTTTCCATTTTTTTCGACGATTTTCAAAGTGCTCTCATTTCTCCAAATATTTAGATATCGGGATGAACCAAACGGCATTTTCTAAGTTTAGTCACAACCTTTGCTTACGAAAAAGAAATTTCAAAATCGGTTGAACTAAAGTGAAGTTATGAGCACTTGAAATTTCGCTATTTTGAGGTTTTTGAAAATGGGGCCAAAATGGCGCAGAGAGGTTTTTGATGAAAATTCTTGGAAATTTTGATTTTTTGAGAAAACTATTGGTAGATTCGTGTTCAGGGGGGCAAAATACATTGATATAAAGATTTAAAAAAAAAAATCGGAAAAAAAAATTTCTGCAATTTGGCCAAATTTTAATCGGTTTGCTAAAATGACTATAACTTTTTTTCGAAATGGAATTTCGCCTATTTCTTTATGCTATTCTCTTCGTAATCGTTCTAGCTTCAAAACCCCGCTTGGTTCATTCAATTCGAATCATTTTTGGATTTTTGGCAGATTTTTAAATTTGGACCATCGTATTTTGCAAATTTTTCCATACATACCCCTTTTCATTTTTTTCGGCGATTTTCAAACTGTTCTCATTTGTACAAGAATTGAGATATCGGGATGAGCCAAACGGCATTCTCTAAGTTTCGTTACAACGTTTAATTGCGAAAAAGAAATTTTGGAATCGGTGAAACCGAAGTGAAGTTATGAGCACTTGAAATTTCGCTATTTTGAGGTTTTTGAAAATGGGGCCAAAATGGAGCGAGAGGTTTTTGATGAAAATTCTTGGAAATTTTGATTTTTTGTGAAAACTATTGGTAGATTCGTGTTCAGGGGGGCAAAATACATTGATATAAAGTTTAGAAAAAAAAAATCGGAAAAAAAATTTCTGCAATTTGGCCAAATTTGCATCGGTTTGCTAAAATGACTATAACTTTTTTACCAGATGGAATTTCGCCTATTTCTTTATGCTATTCTCTTCGTAATCGTTCAAGCTTCAAAACCCCGCTTGGTTCATTCAATTCGGATCACTTTTCGATTTTCGGCAGATTTTTAAAGTTCGAACATAGATTTTTGCAAATTTTTGCATGCATACCCCTTTCCATTTTTTTCGACGATTTTCAAAGTGCTCTCATTTCTCCAAATATTTAGATATCGGGATGAACCAAACGGCATTTTCTAAGTTTAGTCACAACCTTTGCTTACGAAAAAGAAATTTCAAAATCGGTTGAACTAAAGTGAAGTTATGAGCACTTGAAATTTCGCTATTTTGAGGTTTTTGAAAATGGGGCCAAAATGGCGCAGAGAGGTTTTTGATGAAAATTCTTGGAAATTTTGATTTTTTGAGAAAACTATTGGTAGATTCGTGTTCAGGGGGGCAAAATACATTGATATAAAGTTTAAAAAAAAAAATCGGAAAAAAAAAATTTCTGCAATTTGGCCAAATTGTAATCGGTTTGCTAAAATGACTATAACTTTTTTTCGAAATGGAAATTCGCCTATTTCTTTATGCTATTCTCTTCGTAATCGTTCAAGCTTCAAAACCCCGCTTGGTTCATTCAATTCGGATCATTTTTGGATTTTTGGCAGATTTTTAAATTTGGACCATCGTATTTTGCGAATTTTTGCATACATACAGTATTTTCCATACTGTTCTCATTTGTACAAGAATTGAGATATAGGGATGAGCCAAACGGCATTCTCTAAGTTTCGTGACAACGTTTAATTGCGAAAAAGAAATTTCGGAATCGGTGAAACCGAAGTAAAGTTATGAGCACTTGTAATTTCGCTATTTTGAGGTTTTTGAAAATGGGGCCACAGGGTTGTTATTGTTTTCATATTTCTTCGCAAGGTTGTGGTAATTTTATTAATCAATTTGTTTTTAATATTTTTCATTTTCTTACCACAGTTGGACAATTATCTGGGACCTCTTGACACAGACGTAGACGCGGTCAAAAGAGCGATCAAAGCACGCGATTCATCGGCAAACATAAATTACATTCTCGGCGAAGAATCCGAGTACGACGTTGGCCGTCACTTAGCCAGTGATTTTATCAGACGCACCGGTTTCAAAAAATTTCCTCAGGCATTACTGAACGGCGTGCCTCTGATGTCAAGCGATCAGGATGCTGATTCTTTCAAGGAAACTGTATTCTCGACGATCATGATTCAAACGCCCGCATTACAAAAAGCTGTCCATAAGCGTGAACTTAGCGACAGTGACGACGTCTTTGAGTTTATCATGAATCAGCCGAACGTTATGCCGAGGTAATAATAAAATTATTCGAAAACACAATGAATCGAAAAATTTTAAAAATGAAAAGGAGTGGAAAGGAATGTAAAAAATCTTCGACCGACAGTAATCAGTTATTAATATTTTTTGAATTAAGAT